>JAQQTO010000052.1:3638437-4851250 GCA_029884595.1 Ormosia semicastrata
AATTAATATTTTGTATTATATTTTCCCAACCATTCCATGATAAAAAATTTCATGAAAATTATTGTAGGCCCATAAATGATTCCTTGCTAGAGTGCAATTGGTAAGCAAAAATAACGAATATTAAGTTATTAATGAGTACACTTAGCCTTTGAGTTTTTAATTCGTAGCAAAATTTTTGAAGCCAACTCATTAAACTGATTGATGAACTTCGAAGGCAGGGTGGAGAACCATATCAAAATGGCCTTTTTAAAGCTGAAGGAAAAGTTCAACACAATATAGGGTCTGTGACTCCCTGAAACAACATAGACAAGGTGAAAGTATCTAAGTGTTTTTAGGGTTCCGTTGTGCCATTCAATATTAGTTAGGAACTTGAGCCCCTTTGGAACCAAGTGGTGATAGAACTGATACGACTTTCCCGATTAGTTTGGGGGTTTCGATGTCACAGACGACTGCCGATTAACAAGTTCTATTTTTTCATTATGGATTGTGGGCGAGATTCAATCATTGAGACCAGGATTATTTTCATCGTCCAGCTCAAATTGGACCACCTTATGGAGTTCCGCGATCTACCTTGCCTGATCTTCTAGCTTTTGATTTTGACGCTGATGATGTCCATCAGGTCCTAGTTCAGGGGTTCCATATGGGAAGGCGATGGAGGGCGTTCCTCGCCTTGTGGGCACGCCTCTTGTCGGGGAAGGACCCTGATGATGAAATACAGCTTGCTTCCAAGGTCCTGTGACGAAGGACGGTTGACCTGGTTTTGGTTAGTAAGAGAGGCTCCCACTCCATCTTGCCACAAATCCTAGTTTGTGGGATGATTCTAATTTGCAACAGCTTGTTTCCTTGTGTTGACCATAATAGATACGGGAGTAGCAATTTAACATTTCCCACAAATGGTGCCAATGTTCAGAACTGTGATCAAATAGTATACATGATTGCGTTTCTAAACAATGTTGAAAGGTTGTTGATGGTGGTTTCCTCCTTGGTGCGGCATCAACAGCAATGGAGAGATGATGGAGAGGGGGTGGTGTACATGCAATGCACTTCAATGCTTAAGTTAAGGATATGCACTAGGAGATAAAAGTGTATTAGAGGTAATACATACCTAAGTGACTTAACCTTATATTTATAGAGTGGTTTTACTTGTAGGTTAAGTAGTATATGAAAAGATACTATTTAGATTTGACTATGATTGACAGTTATGAGTGGATAAGATCCCAAAATATCTTCATTAAAGAGAGATTCTATTAAGATAAGATATTTAACTTAATGAGCAAGTAATTACTCATATGGGCCACGCTAACAAGGGGCCACAATTAGGTTGTCCAAGGTAGACCGTTCATGTTGGGCTTGGATCCAAGATGCCGGTCCAAAACACTTAACCCTACTGTTTTGTGTCATTAGAGTTTTATTATTTAACTTATTCCCGTTCTTATCCCCATTTTCTCAATAATTTTGTACTTTATCCACAAGTTTTATAGTTCACATAAAGTAAGCGACCTTTACAACAAAATGTTTACACAAAACTCCTTATAATCTATATGCACAAACTCAAACTTTTTTCTATTAAGGCAAATAAACTCACCATTGAGTAACAATTGCACTCCAAAAGATTGTTTCTTACATGGTGTTCGCCTTCCTACACCTCATTTTAGCGACCAATGAATCTTATAGTATAAACATTGAGAAATGTAATGTGTAAAAGTTATGAAGAAAAATAATGGACAAGTATCGCTTTTATATATATATATATATATATATATATATATATATATATATATATATATATATATATATATATATATATACATATATTAGGAGAGATTAAGTTACATCAAAGTGTAGGTTAAAGTTATTCTTATATTATTAAATATTTTTTTATTGAATAATTTTTTCATTAAATCTACCATTGAATTGAAAGTTCTTATTATATAGATCATTTCTATAAAATTTTACATTAATCCAAAATCATTTAGTATTTTATTGATATATATCAAGATTAACGTAATATATACTTTTGAAATATAACATATATCAATGAAGTACTAAACGATTTTGGATTAATGTAAAATTTTATAAAAATGATCTATATGATAAGAACTTTCAATCTAATGGTAGATTTAATGATAAAATTATTCAATAAAAAGATATTCAATGGTGTAAGAATGACTTTGACTTATACCGGGAAGGGATCAAATTATATAGGTGTAAGTCAAAGTCATTCTTATACTATTGAATATATTTTTATTGAATAATTTTCTCATTAATCTATTATTGGATTGAAAATTCTTATCATATAAATTATTTTTATAAATTTTACATTAATATAAAATTATTTAGTATTTCATTGATATATGTCATATTTCAAAAGTATATATATATATATATATATATATATATATATATATATAATCTTAGTGAGTGAGAGGAGTGTTTATTGTGAGAGGTGAGAGGTGAAGAGTGAATTTTGACCATTTGATCTTTTATGAATGGTCAAGAATTAACATAAATGCATGTGACTTTTTTAAGTGGTCACATGACCTTCAAATAACTTTTAATCTTGACCATCTATATATGGTTGTATGGTCAAGATTTACTCCTCTCATCCTCTCACAATAAAAACTCATCTCACTAGATATGCCACATATATATATATAAAACTTATATTTGAGGGAACTAACATTTTTTTTTTTGTTTCATTTATTTATGTGAAACTGGAAGTGGGATTCACAGCCACCTTAGAACTTTACTTTCCCTTTGCGGTCGGTCTGTATCCGGAATAAGAAAATCAGGTTCTCTACAATTAATTATCAAATTATTGCAATGTTTGGTTTTGATTATTTTGAGAAAATATTTTTTTTTCATAAATTCTATTAGGGAATTTTTTATTATAAATTATTTTGAACATAAAACAAGTTAATCTAAACACACAGTATATATATGTTATCACATGTTAGTCAATATGCCAAGCCAAGTAATTAACGTATTTATCAACAATATAATTTATTAATGATGCAACAATAAATGACAATATGATAATGTAAAAAATTTACACTAATTTGTGATTAAAATTAACTTTTATATATAAAAACTAGGTTTTGCTAATAAGAGGCACTTGTTAAAGAAACAAAAATAATAAATATTAAATGAAAAAGCACAATTTTTTTGATTTCTAATGCATTAAATATTTTATTTTTCATTTAATACTTGTTATGTTTATTATTCTTTAACTAGTGCCTTTAGGGCACTCATTAGACAAACCCATAAAAATTAGAGTGTAATTTTGATTATTGAAAATTCTTCTAGTGATTACTCTGATACCCTATTCTTTTTAAGGGTGAAATAAATTATTAATCATTTATTATTTTTTAATTATATTTAATAAATTTTCAAATATTTATAATAAAATTAAAATCAACAAATGTTTTACAACTTACCTCAAATACGGTGCATTTATGGGTACCATAGCAACTCTAAACTTTTTTACTATGTTTACACATTATTTAATGAGTTATATTAACAACATACTAAACTTATTAAATGATGCTGTGGTAAAATATAATTGGATGTAAGTGTAAAACTATTTTATATTGATAATGTATTAAAATTAAACTTAAAAAACATGATTTTTATATTTAGAAAATAATGGCTGAAGTTTTTTTTTTTATAAACAAAAAATTTGGGGTTAATGGTGATTACCCTATCCTAGAGTCAAGGCGAACTTCTAGACTCAATGAACACTGACAAAAATCAAATATCAATCAACTTAATTGACACAATTTATCTTTATCAGTTGTACCAACCGTAGTTGACTATATAAAAATTATAATAAAACATTAAAAATATATAACTTTTTCAGTTAATATTTTAAGTAACGTATGATAACCATTTTCTCAAAAGTTTATCCTAATAAACCTTAATTGTTAAAGAGATATTATATTGGATACTTCATTCTAAAATTTTCATGTCCTTCAAATCTCATTAACAACCATGAAAAAGAAAAAAAAATTGCAAATGTAAACAAAAGCAAGTATTACATGTTTTGTATCAATTGGATGTGGTGTTAGGTGAATCTTCATTTTAAACTCAAAATTCAAACTTTGGAATAAGTATTTGTTCAGAGGGATTTCTAATTAATAATGAGTCTCATACACGTTAATCTCACAATAATATTTTTAAAAAATATAGTTTTTTATTTAATATATTTTTTTATTAAGTATTAAGATAATTATTAAGAATAAATAGTGAATGTCAGCAATTTTACCAAATTGTCTTTGATGAAAAAATTATTTAACAAAATATCACTTTTTAAAAATTATTTATTAAAATGTCATCATTTTAAAATTATACACCAAATTGTCAATTTTTTGTCTAACATGATATTTTTTATGATTTTTTTATCCACATGAAAAATGTCAAAGAAGATAATGTATCCACGTGAAAAATGCCAAATTAGTTGGTGTTTTTACACAAAAAACGCCATTCTCTTTGGTATTTTTCACGTGAACACGCCATCCACTTTGGCATTTTTAGTGTGAAAACGCCACTCTCTTTAAAGTTTTCCACATGAATGCATCATTTTCTTTGACGTTTTTCACATAAACAAAAAAAATTTTAAAAAAAATGTCACGTGTGTGCTTTTAAGATACTTAACCCCATTTCACATGAATATTTTGAAAAATGATGTCTAAAAATACATATATTTTATATGTCATTAAAGAAAGACATCATAATATTAAAATATATTAATACTAATTAACTTATTTATAAATTAAATATTTACTTCTAATTTATAAAATATTGATATGAGATTTTGATATTAATAAAATAAAATAATTAAGTAAAATAATAAAATATCTTTTGGTTGATATGAGTTTAAGTCTTCCCTATAACTTCTCGGTGAAAGCCCCTATTATATATATATATATGGCGTTGACTGCTAATCACTGTTTGGTGAGCCCATAGCTGATACTTTAGGTGTTGTTGGTTCTTTGAAAATCTGATTGAAAATTTCTCTTTAATTTGATGAAGCCATGAAATATTTGTCATCTACTGCTGTGCTTGAGTTTACATTTTTTTTTTTTTGGTTAAAAGCTTATGAACATGAACAAAGACTGTTGATTCCCATTATGTAAAATATTTTTCTTTGCATAATTCATGGGTCAAATCATGTATGTATTCTGGTTTTGTGTTTGCTCTGAAGCATATTAGTTTTGATGATTTCCTTCTTAATTTATTGATATAATTTTTTTTCATTTTTGTTATTTAATGTAAACACTGGGAATTAAAATATTACTTTCATTTTCATTTTCCTTCCCTTTTCCATTTTGAAAAATTACTTTCTCCTTTTGTCTAATTTTTCTATACCTTCATCTCTCCTTTGTGCATGCAGTTGAAAGGCTTGGCGGTCAAGAGAGTAAGTATTTGTATTTGAGTAATGCTACACAATAAAAAAAAAATTATTATGAAAGTAGAGTCCACATTAAATAAATGTATCTTATTATCTTACTTAATTATTTTATTTTATCAACATTAAAGTTTTACATCGACTATTTTATAAATAAAAAATAAATACTTAACTTATAAATAAACTAATTAATAGTGATATCTTCCAACATTATAGTGCATATTTTAGTAGGCATGTGAAATATATATGTCTCTGGATACTATTTTTCAATAGATTCATGTGAAATAGATTAAGTGTCTTAGAAGCACACGCAACGTGATATTTTTTTATATTTTTTTGTCCACATAAAAAATGTTAAAGAAGGTGACGTATTTACGTGAAAAACGCAAAAAAGATATGTTTTCAATGTAAAAATGTCAAATAATTTGACCTTTTTGTCACGTGGATGCACTATCATATTTAGCATTTTTTACATAGATAAAAAAATATCACATTAGATAAAAAAAATGATAATTTGATATATAATTTTAAAAAAGTAACATTTTAATAAATAGTTGAAAAAAAATAACATTTTGATAAATATTTTTTCATTAAGGGTAGTTTAGTAAAAAAGTAAGCAAATGCCACTTAAAGAAGGTTCTCCTTTCTGATTGCCCCCAAAAATCAGCACGTGACCTATGAAATTGCGAAGAACTGCAATATGATTGAACCAAAATTCTATATTATCCCCAAAAGACCAGCAGATGAGGAAATTACAAAGAAATAGCTGTTTAGACAAGGAAGAAACATTGCATCTAGCTATTCTGTTATATGGTATGAACGTCCAGAAGAATTTGTGCTGACATATTCAAAGTCAATTAGGCTGGGCCCACACCAAGGTCATTTTCCTCTCCAATAAAAAGAACATACGGAGGCAATAATGTATGATATGCCTAGAACAAGTGCTACATGATTTCCATCCTTTTTTAACTAAACTTTATTGGGTTATATCTACCAAAAAAAACTTTGTTGGGGGTAAATTTTGGCTGTTGCCAGAGCTTGGTTGCTGTTGCCCGGCTCCAAAATCGTCCTTTAATGCGTCCACATTTTCTATCACTAAGTGGGGGTGTAATTGTAAGCGGTGTTACGATATTCCTAGTTTGAAAGCAGAGGATGGTGAGACTGACCGTTGTTTCTTTTCACACCAAGAGACTAGATTACGGACTAAATGAAAGTACTATGAGAAAATAGATCTTCTCATGTGAGATATTTAGATGACCACGTGAAAATCTCATATTTTGAAGAGAGTGTATATCACCAGAATATAAATTTTAAGGCATGGTAGTAAATTTGTTCACCAGAATATAAATTGGGAAAAGGTTGTTGGTAGTGAATTTGTTGGCATTTGGACATTGGTTTGAGGAGTATTTGGCATGATTAGAAGTGTGACATGGTTGGATTAAAACTAATTTGACCCTAAAAGTTAGCTTATAGATCTTTAGCTCATTTAACCTTTATAAACCTTTCTTCTTCTTCTAATCTTTTTAATGGAACTATATTAAGGTTGACAACTGACGGGTTGGCATATATCTTTCGAACCTCTTCTTTCCACGATATCTTGGATTGTGTTATTTTAATTTGATGAAGAAACAGGCCATCAGGATTCTTATTGAGGAAGGTTCTTTGGTGTTGATGTTTTTCATTAATGGAATTAACTATTTCTAATTTCAATCACATGGAGTCACTTAACAAATATTTAGCATAAGAAAAAATTGATTGAAACCAAAAGCAAGTTAATACCGATTATACTACTTTTTGAAGTTAAGAATTAACTATGCACCAAAAAAAAAAAGTTAAAAATTCAACTGTAACCAACTAAAAGGTGGAAAGGTAGAATTTTATAATGTGGGGCTACCAAGTTCTGCAGCAAACGGCATATGGTAGAATTTTATCGATTGCACTGGCCTACATGGGAGAAAAAAATAGGTGTAAAAATACGGTAAATGACATAATATGGTTCTAGGCTTTCTTTATCATAGTCTTTAAAAAATTACTCCAAAACCCTGCAACCTTGGTCTTCTAAACTATAAAAGCTGAGGCCTCTAATCTCATTTTGCAGATACTGATAAAGCTAGCAAACTCACTTGGGCCGGTTCATACAGCCTTATCAGAAAATGCCTTCGAAAAGGCTTCTGTTGAAATTCTTCATACTTGGCTGTTTCAAGGCCAAGAACCCATCCAATGATCAAAACGTAGTTTCCAAAAAGACATGTTCAAGGAGAGTCAGAGTCTCCCTCTCTGACTTAAGCAATGCTTCATCACTCTCTATCATGAGTGATTTATCCAATTCTCTTATAGGATCAAATCTTCAAATTTTCACTTACCAGGAGCTGAAAGAGATTACACACAACTTCAGCAAATCTAACTTTCTTGGGGAAGGTGGGTTTGGGAAGGTATATAAAGGGTTCATTGATGACAAGCTTAGGCCTAGATTGGCAGCTCAGGTTGTAGCAGTTAAGGCCTTAAACTTGGATGGAAAACAAGGCCACAGAGAGTGGTTGGTAAGAATTTGCTAAACCTTTCAATATTACTATCCATATTCTTTTGTGAATTAAAAAAAAAGTGTTTTTCAAGTGATGAAATTGTCTAATTTTCTGAATTTTTTATGCGGCACAGGCTGAAGTAATCATTCTGGGGCAGTTGAAGCATCGCCATCTGGTTAACTTAATTGGCTATTGCTGTGAAGATGAGCACAGGCTTCTTGTCTACGAATACATGGAGAGGGGCAATCTAGAGGAAAAGCTTTTCAAAGGTACATGCATGTCTTTATCTAAAAAATTAGGCTATTACACTTTTTTTTATTGAGTCATGTCACATACTAAAATATACACTCAACCTTGATTAATGTATAATTAATTCGATTAACGTGTAATTAACTCGATTAACATATAATTAAGTCTGAGTTTATGTTTTAGTGTATGACGTGACCTAATAGAAGAGTGTGTTAAAAGAAGTATAATAGAAAGTGTATTTTTAACACTCCTCTTATCTAAATTGGCTCTCATTATGAAAGAAAAGAAAAAGAATTTTTTTTAAAAAAAATGAAACAAATTGAAGCAAAAACTGGTTTTGAACAGTTAAAGTTCTTTTTTCTATATAATTGCTGCTTCAATGATTTTTTACAAAACGGTTATCCTTCTGAAAAATGCAGGTTATTTAGCAACCTTGCCTTGGCTAACAAGAATCAAAATAGCAACTGGGGCTGCAAAGGGACTTGCTTTCCTTCATGAAGAAGAGAAACCAGTCATATATAGAGATGTTAAAGCCTCAAACATTCTATTGGACACTGTAAGTTCTCATTTGCCCTTTTGTTCACTCAATCTAAGCAATACAATTATTCAAGTGAGCATTATTTGTTAATTAATTAGAAGCAACACAAACTGACATGTACATACTCATTTTTCCAGGATTACAATGCCAAGCTCTCAGATTTTGGTTTAGCAATAGACGGACCAGAAGAAGATCAAACGCATATTACAACTCGTGTGATGGGAACCCATGGTTATGCTGCTCCTGAGTATATCATGGCAGGTATTACAGTTAAAAGTTAAAACCAATTTCAAGCCATCCCCTTTAATTAATTTCATTCATCAAAAACTTGTTCAATTAATTCAATATATGGCTTTTATGTCCCCCTTAGGCCATTTGACAACTATGAGCGATGTGTATAGCTTTGGAGTCGTTCTCTTAGAGCTACTCACAGGAAAGAAGTCTGTGGACAAGAAACGACCCACCAGAGAGCAGGATTTGGTAGAGTGGGCAAGACCTTTTCTGAAGGATTCCCATAAACTTGAAAGAATAATAGACCCAAGACTTGAGGGTCTGTACTCAACTGAAGGGGTTAGAAAGGTAGCAGCCTTGGCTTATCAATGTCTAAGCCATCATGCAAAGTTTAGGCCCACAATGCGAACTGTGGTTAAAACCTTAGAGCCTCTCATGGAATTGACTGATATCCCAATTGGCCATTTTGTTTATGTGGTTCCCAATGAAGGCTCACTCAAAGTGAATGAAAAAGGAGGAGAAAATGACCTTGGTGAGATCAACAAAGGTGGTAAAAAAACAGAAGAAGAAATGGGAGAGAAAAAAGACAAGGATCACCAACCGCGTCGAAAAAGTCGTAGGCATAGGCGTCGGATTAAGCCACTGAGGTCTCGTGCTGTTTACTCTGACACTGCTCTGTATAAGACTCTTGGTACCAGTTTGTACTCTCCCAAGCAAGCACTAGAAACACATGGACATGGGCCAATATTACCATGATTGATCTTCAATTCTTCATGATGTAATCATAGCTGAAGATAGGGGAAAAAAACGATACAGGGGAAGAAAGGGAGTCATATATTTTATGGCTTCTTTTCACAAAGAATAATGCTCCATCCACGTAAGCACTGATCACATTATTTCACATTTATCTAGGTGGTAAAATAGAGTGTCATTATATAGAAAATAAGGTGAGACCTAATGTAATCAAATAATAAAAAATATGTAGATGTAAAATAACGTAAATAAAATCTTGTAAGTAACATCATTCTCTCTCAAATTCCAACATATCTTTTTGGGAATGAAGTTACATACACCAAATTACACTCACATACTTCTTTTAAAAGTTATTAGGCAGCTTAAAATTTACACATATTTCACATTCACATAATGTGTGTATAGTTTTCATTAAAGTGTGTATAGTAAAACTCGTGGAATGGAGTTTTAAAGTTTTTCACAATTTTTCCAGCTTATTGTGACAAATGTGGCCTTTCTTATTAAGCCTTATGTGGGAAGCAAGATAATTTTTAATTGTTTTTATTTTTTATTTTTCCACCTTGTTATTGACAAATGTTGCCTTATGTTGGAAGCAAATGAAGACCGAAGAACATAATTGTACTCTCTATTCTCTGTTTCTGGCATTTCTTTCCTTCTTCTTACCTTCCAAAGTCACAAACGTTTATTTGAAAAACTACTGATTTTTGAAAGTGAAATAGGCCAAATTATCATTGACTTGTGCCGTTGACTTCAGCCGCGTGTTGACAAATGGTTGTTTGTAAACAATATTTGTGTTGAGAATTAGATTTTCCAAAACTATGGCACCCATGTTCTGGCAGATATAGATTTTTGCTGCGCGGATGATTTTGATTTTGAATTTCCTGGAATTTTTTGAACCACTCTCATTTTGCGTGTGGGGAATAAAGTAAGAAAAACAAATGACAAAAAGAAAAGTGTCCTGAAAGAGGTTGGTGATAACTATGAACTGTTACTGTACAGTATGTCGTCAGCCAACTGATATAATCCATTTTATTTCCGAATTTATTAGATTGCGAAGAGAGGGTGCTTGAAAAAGTTTTTACTTTTTGCTAGGAGGGTGTATTTTTTCAAGTCTTGGTCATTCAGGATCAATACCCAAAAAATTAAAATAAATAGAGAGAATAAATTATAAAGAAGGGATCAGTTGTACCTGTAGCACAGCAAATCCGCCCATTTTTTTTTTCTTATTTGATATAAGGATTAAGGAGTCAATCTTTATTCTTTACCTTTAATAATTGCAATTGGCTTAGCCAATTCAAAGTTGAACTGCAAGAAAACAAGGCAACAATTTCATTCCAATCAACTAGACTCATTCATTTGGGGAATTCATATCGCCTTCCTTCACCAACCCCAACCAAAATTAGTGGGGTTAATGAAAATCACTTGTGATAAGGCTAAAATCACAAATTAAGAATCTACAGCTGTCTTCTGGTGACATCATGTCAACAATAAAAACAAAGACTAATACTTATCAAATCCAATGCCAATAGTGAAATAATGGCTCACATATTCAACAAATTTATGGCATTTTTGATGATGTATTGTTGTCTTTTCACAATCTTCCTAATAACATCATTAAAAAAATCAGAATTTCTTTATTTGCTTTAAACAGGTACCTGATAAAACACTTTGTAGAGTAAAATTGTACGATAATACAACCAGACAGGTTGCATGGTGGTCCATCAATGTTATTATCTTGCTCAAAAAGTAGGTTTGAAAATTAAACAAGCAGTTTGGATTATTTATAAAAATCACTCTCCACTAAGGCACTAAAATTTGTGAATGATGAGATGAGTCGTTTTCCCATTGTTAACTTTCCTTAAAATAATTATTGATCACAGAATATCCAAAAATCTGGAGTCCTATGGAATAACATAACCGTTGTTGTCTTAGTTTGTTCGTAAGCCAAATTTGTGTGAAAATTAGAAGTACAGGGAAAAGGGGTGTACTTTTATATCAATATCTTAAAGCTGCATTTTTCAACGCAGCAGAACAAGGTTAGGCATCATACCACTTAGAAGATTCAAAATTCTTTAGATATAATGAACCAGTCTAGACTGCGTGTATTCTATTGAAGAGCACAAAGGAAGGCCACATATAGGATTCAACAAGAGAAAGAAAGCACACGTGATTTCATCTAACTGGTAGCAGTAGCAGATGGACACAAAATAAAACTGTGACTTGAATATTTGTTGCCAGAAAGTTGGACTAAAATGAGTTCAATTGAGGCATCCACCAAACTTGTGTGTTCTAAATGCTAATCAAAATTTTACTTCCTTCTTCCATATTTTCGTCTTTCTCCCTGGTAGCAGCTGAACACATTCACATTGGAAACAAACCCAGCAGCATATGGCATGTTGTCATTGCAATGTCAAGTTAACCCTTTTAAACCTTTTCCATTTGAGGTACAATTCACATTAATTAGATATTTTTTCAGAGCAAGGATCATTAGTGTACAAGGTAGAGCCCACTATTATATCCATTCATATGAAAGAGCCTAGGGAACATTTGGGGCAGAATAGCTTCTCATTTTATTATAATAATTTAATAGGAGATTTAGTTACAATACTTTTCTCCCCCGAAGTTGAAAAAATTAAGCTGCTTTTCCTCATTCAAATTCAAGTTTTCTTTCTTATTTTCTTCCCACAATTTTCATGCATTTCTTCATCCCACCACTGTCTTTCTGATCCAAGACCCTGTCGACAGGTAACACTCGTTTATCATCTGTGACTCGTGTAATTAGCCTACAACAGTCGCCACTGACATGAAGTTTAGAACGTTCACATCATTTAAGTAAGAAATACTTGAAACTTCTTGGTGAAGATTGGGCATTTTGTCAATAGATAAAATCATATTTTACGTTATCGTGGCCAGATTGCATAGAATAAGGACCTTGTTGAGGTGAGGGTTATGTCACTGCAAAATCATTTTCTAATGTTGAATAACAAGGTTTTACTTTTTCACTTTTTTTTTTCCCTCATGAGGTTTCTTTTATCTTTTAGGTGTAAGATTGACTCTTGTCTGAGAAATTAAGAGTGTCCTTTCTTATAAGTGCTTTAGCAGAAGCTTAACCCTTGACATTATAGACCACTCGATCGTTACATTCAAGTTTCCTTACCACTTAAACCACTCTCTCTTTATTACCTTTTCACACCTAAACAACTATACTAAGTATTATAATAAGAAAATCTTCGATTATATTAAAAATAATATGTTACATACTTGCTTCCAACATCTTCGAATTATCTTACGCAATTAAGTTGTTAGAACGTCATGTCATTTGCAAGTGATGCATAACTAGTAATCTTGGGAGCTAGTTTTCAACATAAGAAACTAATGCTAATTAAAACACATTTTCGCATTAAAATAAAGTAGGAAAACAACACTAAACAATTTTAAATTGAGTGTCCACGTCATAGCATGCTCTAACATGACACCATCAAATTTTCCAATCAAAGCACCAACAAACAGGAGAAGAGCTCCTCCATCCCCCAAAATGATTTTTTTTCCCCCTTATTAGAGACAAACCTTAGCAGAAGTACTAATTATTATGGTAAGTAAATATGAAGTGGAAATGTACCCCAAAAAAAGAATGAAGTGGAAACCTAGACTCAATAGATTGGCGCCAGTATGGGCTAGAAGCAAAGTTGGTATCCTGGATTTTGACAAAGGCCTGGGCCATTTCAACTGATGAACCCACCACAACCAGGAAGATCTAGAGCCTGAGCTTTCTGATAGGCCCACACTTCAGGCCTTTTGGGAGCAAGCAGCATAGGACTGGTGAGGGAGACTAGATAAATTAGAATTTAAGAACATGATTTACCTCAATTTTAGTTTACTTCCCTCCTCTTGACATAAGTGGAGTCTTGGACCTAATAGTTTCGTTTCATCCTTTCTGGAAGCCACGATAGTGACATGAATGGGTTCAAAACTGGGAGGAAAAACAATCAGCTAATCCAAAGAAGTATAAAGTGGAAGCCATATTGTATCTCGTGTACAGATAAGTGCATATCACAATCTTCGGCGTCTGTAGCAAAGATTGGCCATTTTAGAGTAATTGTGCTAGTGTAACCGTGTAGGTGTGTAGCCATTTAGGATAGAGAGTATTCTTGATGTTATGAAATGTTCTAATAGAATTGATAATCAATAGTACTTTATTATCAGTAATTAATATAGATATAGCCCATTTTTTTTTTCTAATTCAACGTTTCTTTAATTCAGGAATGAAGTAAAATAAAGAAGATAAAACAATAGGTGTTTTATAATGGTGCATTAGAAAACGCTAGAACAATTTGGATTGAGTTTACAATTTATTACATACTATTATTATAATAAACTCCAGCATCATCATAACATTAAGCTTATTCATATCCATCAATTCCTAATCTTATTTAGAGGGCAAAACTTTTTGGGTAGAGATACGATACTCAGAGGGAATAAAGATGATTTGGAAGTCTAGGCTCAACAACAACTTCCAGAGGCAATTTCTTAGGCACAGTCAGCTTAAAAATCTCCTCCATTCTCAACTCCTCTTTCTTCATATTACCAGGCAGTCTCCAATTAAAGCCATGCAACAGATTAGCAAAAGTACTTAGAATCACCTTAAGGCCAAGAGGGTACCCAGGGCACATCCTTCAACCAGCACCAAATGGTAACAACTCATAGTCATGCCCTGTCATATCTATGTCCTTACCAAGAAACCTCTCTGGTTGGAATTCATCTGGGTTGTCCCAAATTGCAGGATCTCTGCCAATAGCCCAAACATTGACAAGCACTTGGGTCCCTTTGGGGATATCATACCCATCAACATTGAAGTCCTCCCGTGCTACCCTTGGCACTAACAATGGTGACACAGGGTGCAGCCTCATTGCTTCCTTAACAATGGCATCAATGTAAGATACATTGACAATGTCCTTCTCTTCAACCCATCCCTCTCTCCCTATTACCCTGCCTAATTCCTTTGAAGCCTTCTTCAACACCTCTGGCTTTTTCAAGAGCTCACGCATTCCCCATTCTATGGCTACAGAGGAGGTATCGGCTCCAGCTATCATTAGGTCCTGAGGAGGAATAGATATCAAAGACACAAATGGATCAGAAAAATAATCCTAATTATGCCAGAATTAGCCACATTTTTACGTTCCAGTCTTACAATAAATAATGAAAGAGAGGGCAACGATTTGAGGAGTTCAGAATGTTAGTGTAACACTCTGATTTAAAAGTAATTTTGAGTGATCAAACGAAATTTGAGACAAACCAAACATGGTATAGTCTACAGTGTCAATTAGTATATGTGAATTAATAAAAAAAATAGACATTTTTTTTACGAGAAAAATAAATAGACATATTAATAGAGACCAAAGAATTTCAAATTTAGAACGTATACTATAACTTGCAAATCGGGAGAGAATTCTTTTCTATTAGCCAAACAATGAACCTAAAAATTGAAGATATAATTAATTAAGCCATATATACCTGAGTTATAGCTTTGACTCCAGTCCGTCCAAGCTTCACCTCAAGGGTAGGATCCTCTGAAAGTTGTAAGAGCACATCCATCATGTCTTTGGCAACATAATCCTTCATCCCTTTACTTCTCTCAATGTGTTCATCCAACACGTGCTCCAAAAGCCTATCAAGCTTGTTGCTCACAACTTTCATCCTCTTGACGTAACCCTGCAAGTCCAAGAAATCAATCCAAGGGATGTAGTCCAAATGTTGAGGACCCCATTGAGAAAGAACAACTCGTCCATCATCTCCCTGAACTCCTCAGGGGAAACCATATTGCTGTCCTCACTCTTCTCCATGTATTTCTTCCCCAACAGCATGCGGCTTATGAGGTTCAACCCCTGAGTGGAGACATGGTCTTTCAACGTGATGGTTCTCTTTGCACTGTTAAAGAGCTCATTCATCAAAGCATGCACCTCTTACCTTCTGATATACTCAAGGGACTCAAGGCGTTTTGCACTGAACAGTTCCATTCTGCACATTCTACGTGCCCGTCGCCAGTATGGGCCATAAGGGGACCACTTGATGTCTGAAAAGTTGTAGGTTGTATACTTGCCGGCGGCGAATTCAGGCCGGCCGGCTATGTTAGTTGGTGGCTTGCAAAGTCAAAAAAAGGAGGAGTTGGTGGCTTGCAAAGTCAAGAAAAAAGAGAGGATGATTTACAAAGGAGTAATTCTATATCTTCTTATAAGTTCTTCTTAATAATCTTCTTAATACTAAATGAAGAAAATATTAAATAAAAAAGTAAATACATTTAATGTCTTGAAAACATAAAAAACATTCAGTACTTTTTTCATTTAGTAATTAGGAAGATTAATAGAATGATTGGATAAGAGGATAAAACATTTCTCTTTGCAAAACACTTTCGGTGCTTCTTGTGAAAGTTGGACGACCAATTGCATTAATTGCAAGGCTGGCTGAAATATCTATAAATAGAGATTTGAGCTTCCATCCGAAAAACATCAAGTGAAGCAAAAGCAAGAAATACAATATTCTGTAGTTAGAGTAAAATAGAGAGTTTATGAGAAAAATTTTAAGAGTGTAGTGTGTAAGTATATACTAAAAATTTTGGGTATACTCTCTAGTCTTTGTAATACTATAAATTGTAATAGGAGAGGATCTCACTGGGAAATACTATATTTTGTACCTCTTGTGTGAGAGAGTATAGATAGGATATTGTAATTATCCTTGATATAGTGAAATATTTTTTCAGAGTTTATCCTGTGATTTTTCCCTCAGTGTACAAGGGAGTTTTTCACGTTAAATTTAGTGTGCAGTTTTTGATTTATTTTTCTGGTGTAAATAGTATTGTCAAGTGGGTCCCACCATAAAGTACTATTCATGTACTTTACAATTTTATTAATTCTTCTTCACGGATCTGAGTGTGTTTTCACTCACATTCATAAAGTATTCAAGATAATTGGGGTGTATCTAACTCTAATTTCTTAACAAGTGATATCAGAGACACTTGATCAAATTTCAGATAGAATATGTCGGTGCCAAAATTTGACGTAGAGAAGTTTGATGGATCCAACGACTTCAGTTTATGGAAGCTGAAGCTGCAGGCATTGCTAGATCAACAAGGCCTGTCAAAGGCATTGGAAGGCGAGAGCAAGTTGCCGAAAACATTGTCTTCTGATAAAAGGGATGAGGTAATGGCCAAAACACGTAGCACAATACAGCTGAGCCTGATAGATAATGTACTACGAGAGGTTATGAACGAGAAGACTGCAGATGGACTATGGAAAACTTTGGAAGAAAAGTACTCCGTAAAGACTTTGTCAAACCAACTTTCCCAGATGAAGCAATTGTACACATTCAAACTTTTAAGAGAAAAACCAATTCGAGATCATATTGACGACTTTAATTGGATGATCTCTGATGTATAAGCGGCTAAAATTATAGTCGAAGATATTAATCAAGCTATGATCTTATTGACTTCACTACCTCTGTCTTATGATAATTTCTGTGATATCACAATGTATGGTAGGTCTACCATCTCCGTCAGAACTGTCAAGGAGGCGTTGATGACAAAAGAACATCAGAAGTTGGCATCAGGATCCAGTGTTGATAATCTTGCAGATGGATTATTCGTGATTAGAGGGCGTAATCAATAAAGAGGATCGGGAAACAAAAGTAAGGGAAGATCAAAGTCCAAAAATCACAAGTCCTTAAAGTGTTTTCATTGTCACCAACCAGGGCATATCTGGAAAAATTTCTCCATGAGAAAGGAGAAGCAAGGAAATACTGTCAACATAATAGTTACAAGTTCTGATGATAATGATGTTGAATCTGTCTTAACAGTTTCCACTAGTGACTCGGGCAATAAGTGGATCATGGATTCTGGTGCATCTTTTCACATGACACCTAATAAGAACTTTTTCTCTTCGTATCAAAAGCGGGAAGGAAATGTCCAATTAGGAGACAACAGGATAATTGCTGTTGTAGGTGGAGGAGAGGTACGAATTAGATTGGATGATTGTATTACAATGACATTTCAAGCATGACATGTACCAGAGCTGGGCAAGAACCTGATCTCTTTGAGTGCCTTAGACAACCAGGGGTACAAGTTCTCTGGAGGGGGTGGATTTTTGAAGGTGACCAAAGGCTCGATGGTGGTGATGAAAAGAAAACTGCAGGGCGAGATCTATCTATTGCTGGGGAGCACAGTTAGTGGCACTGCTGCTGTTCTATCCTCTGAAATATCTAATGATGATGTTATATGTTAGTGGTACATGTGGCTTGATCATATGAGTGAAAAGGAAATGACAATACTTACTGGCAGAGGACTACTGAAAGGCGTAAAGAATTGTAAACTTGATTTCTATAAAAATTGTGTATTTGGAAAATAGAAACGAGTGAAGTTCAGTTCTGTAAAACACATCAGTAAGGGCATTCTGGAGTATGTCCACTCGAATGTTTGGGGTCCAGTCCCTGTTAACTGATTGGGTGGTACTCGTTATTTTCTTACTCTAATAGATTACTATTCCAGAAATGTCTGGGTTTATTTCCTGAAGCAAAAGGATGAGGTGTTCGAAAAATTCAAGCGATATGCGAGTCTTTGCGATATGGATGCTTGATCATTTGTGGCGTGAATTCTTCACAACTTAGTACAAATTATATTAAATTATCTATTTTATTGTACAATATATCATAACTAATAATTTATAATTTTTTCATTAATAAGATATATTTAAAAGTAATAAATTAATTGACCAATATTAGTTGACCAATTTATAACATTATACTTCAAGCTAATTCTTAAAATTTGTTAACTAACAAATTAGTTGAAAGTAAATTTTAATTTAATTCTTATAAATTTCTAAATTTCTCTAAAAATTTACAACACAATTTTTCTCTTATCCTTAATTTTCTATTTTGAATATGTAATTTTCTTCTCTCAATTTTGCTCTTTCAATTACATAATTTATTTTCTCTATTCAACCAACTTAATTTTTTCCTTTTCACCCTCTCTTAAAATTTTCCTCTACCTAATCAATCTAAATTTCCTCTTTATCTCACATTTTCTCTTTTTCCTCTATTTTTTCTTCCCTCACTTCTCTATTCCTCACCTCACCTTTGACTTTATTATTTTTTTCTCCCTCATTTCACTTCTCCATGGCACTTCCCATTTCCCTCACATTTTTCCCTTTTCCCCCTAATTTTTCTTCCCTGTCTTCTCTATTCCTCACCTCACCACTCACCGGCTTTACTTTTTTTTCCTCTCCTCCCTCACTTCACTTCTCCACACCACTCACGGTCCACAGACCCTTTTCACACACACACACACACACACTCCCTCACTATCTCTTCTCCACGGCACCCACTCACCACTCACCATCACAGATTCACGACAGCACATCACAGCATAGCACCGAGCCACCCACTCACCACTCACCATCACAGCAGCACAGCACCCACTCACCATCTCACTGCAGAGGCGAACAGAGCACGGATCGACCCAGAGATGCGGCGGCAGGAGCTCCTTCAACAGATTTGAGTCTCTCAAGAGGTTAGGGGCTTCCGTTATGTTTGATTTTGGTGTATATTTTTTTGGGATTTTGGCTGTTTATGTTGAGAAAAATCGAACAGAACGATGTTTGAAGTGAGAAAAATATGAATGGAGGAGTGTAGCAGATGAAACGCCGTTTGGTTTAGTCCATTGCGGCTGCAACACCGTTCCGTTGCGGCCGTTGCACGTGATTCCCAAACTCAGCCGTGTCGTGGGCTGAAGCAAAAACGGCCGTTGCCGCGACCGTTTTGTCGCGGCCGCTGCAGTCATCTCGAAACGAGATTTAAAACCTTGACCAGGACCATAATACGTAATTGAGATAAACCCAACTACAATCTCCCCCGTTGGTAAGCCCCAGTTGCAGATATGTGATATATATATTGCCATATTGTACGAGTTTTTTGTGTGAATTTTACTGATTGAGTGATAGTTTGGATACTCAGGTATTAGGTGAATTTTAGTGATTGTCAGTTTTTTATGCTGTTGTTGATGTATTGAATTTGCTTACTGGTTGTTTTTATGCGTTAAATTTGCTTGTGAAGCCTGATTAAATGTCGAGGCCTGATGGACTATATAAAGATAGACCATAATTTATCTAAAGACTTTATTATAATGTTGGTCTTTAAATAAGTTTTTAGATGAGATCAAATTTTTAAAAAAGTTAAGTTAGGCCTAAAAATATGGCTCATGTTAAATAAATAAATATTTGAAAAGTAGACCAAGCCTATTTAAGGCAAAATTTAGTCTGATCTAACTTATTTATATCCCTAACAACTTATAAAGGTGGATAATGTTAATTAAATTGGTTGAGGTTCTAATCCTATCAATATTTGTTGTTGGTTTTATAAACGCTCATTGAACTTAAGGGACTGCTATGACTAGGGGTGTCTGTTGGGTGGGTTTAGTAGCATTTTTGGACCTGACCTGCTCACCAGAACAGTGAGCCGGGTTAGGTTGGGTCTAGGAGATTTTTTCGCTCAACCTGACCTAACCTTACCTGCTCAAGAGTGAGTTGAATTAAGTCGAACTTGTGGGTCTGACATTTTTTTTGAAAAAAAATTACTGAAAATAACAAAAAATCAAAATACAAAATATAACAAATTAACATCATAAGTCTCAATCTCAAACATAATAGGTCTCAATTTAACAAATTAACATCATAAGTCTCAACCGACCTTACTCAAACATAATAGGTTTCAATTACAAATAAACTAAATATCATAAGTCAATAAGTGCATAACAAATTTACAACTAATAAGTCTTATTAAGTCTGAAATAAACTAAACAAAGCTAATCATAACTCAAACAATAAATTAGTCTAACTAATCAAAGTCAGTGTCATCGCACATGTCATATGTATTGACATAATTATTAATTTTACTCTCTATTTTTTTCATATACTCTTTATCATTTAAATAACTTTTACTAAAAAAAATGTAAGTGAGTCGGGTTTGTGTGGGTTAGACGTGTTTCAACCCGCTACCTGACACACACTGTAGATTGAAGCATTTTTCAACCTAATTCAACTCGCGAACTCAAACCAACTCAACCCACACTTAATGAATTGGGTTGAGTCGAAATTCGCGAGTTCACAAGTTGACCTGACCTACTGGATACTCTTAAATGTGACTCTAGGATGGGATAACCACTCCTAACCCTAAATTTTTTTCTAATAAGAAAAAGCTAGAAACTTTGATTTGTTAAGAAAATACTATATGAGGTGACTATATTTGGTTATGTTGGAGGCTGTTTTTTATTTTTCTTTTTTTTTAATGCATCGAATCACCCTTGGATCTAAAAGACTTCATGTGTACATGCACTTAGGCCGGTATCAATTGAGTTATAATTAAGCTTATTAATAAGTAGAGAGCTGCTATTTCATTATGTGTGATAAGCAATAGGATCAATTTTTTTTTAAAATAATAATATAAATTTGATGTACTATTAGTGTAAAGAAAATAATGTGTTGTCATATTATTAAATAAATTAAAACTTAAATAAAATATTAAACTCATTAAATAATATCACATGACATTATTAAATAACAGTGTAAAAATTTTCTCCACTAAAGTGCATCAAAATTAAATACTTTAAAAATACCCACATAAGAGATGGGCTACTTGCTAGTATTTGCTTTATATTAGTAATCACAAATATACTGTAGTCAAATTTGATATCGTTGAAGGCTTTAGTGCTTCCATATATATCAATATAAAAAAACGTGTAAAAAAAATAAAAAATAGAGAGATAAAACAGTACCTACTTTAATTTGGTATATAGCAAACGCTACAACATTTCGGATTGAGTTTACACGCTACATATTAATACTATTACAGTATTACTAAACTCCAACATCATGACCTCTTTTTTATTTTATTACAAACCCCAAAAAAAAAAAAACACTCTTCTTTTGCCATCCAGCATCATAACTTCAAGCTTACACAAATCCCACAATTCGTAATCTTATTGGAGAGAAAACCTTTGGGTAGAGGCAACACTCAGAGGGAATAAAGATGATGTGGAAGTCTAGGCTCAACAACTACTTCCAGAAGTAATTTCTTAGGCGTGGACAGCCCAAAAATCTCCTCCATATTCAAGTCCTCCTTCTTCATATTACCAGGCAGACTCCAATTAAAGCCATGCAACAGATTGGCTAAACTTGCCTGAATCACTTTAACGCCAAGAGGGTACCCAGGGCACATCCGTCTACCAGCACCAAATGGCAACAACTCATAGTCATGCCCTTTCACATCTATATCCTTACCTTGAAACCTCTCTGGTTGAAATTCATCTGGGTTGTCCCAAATTTGAGGATCTCTGCCAATAGTCCAAACATTGACAAGCACTTGGGTCCCTTTTGGGATATCATACCCATCAATATTACAGTCCTCCCGGGCTTGCCTTGGCACTAACATTGGTGCCACAGGGTGTAACCTCATTGTTTCCTTAGCAATGGCATTTATATAATGTAAATTGACAATGTCTGTCTCTTCAACCCATCTCTCTCTCCCTATCACCCTGTCTAGCTCCTCTGTTGCCTTCTTGAAGATCTCTGGCTTTTTCAAGAGCTCAGAGATTGCCCATTCTACAGTTACAGCAGAGCTCTCTGTCCCACCTGCTATTAGGTCCTGAGGAAATAGATATCACAGACCCAGTGGATCAGAAAAATAATCAGCCAAATCTTCCTGTATGAAATGTTCCACTAAGCAGATAGGTCATAACCAATCTTCAAAATGATCCTAGTCTGCAATATCTTTAAAAGTTGGTCTAATCCATGTACCCAAAAAAAAAGTCAGCCCAATCCAGTAAAATTAGTGAATCAAAAAAGGTTTTTTTTGGGTCAAAAATCAAAATAGGTTGAAAATAACTAACATGCGTAACTTAGGCTGGGCTAAATTGGCCCAACAAAATGACGAGATAATGGTATTTGGGCCTGACCCGGAAAAAGAAGCGGCCTAGACTTAAATTAACAACTCTAAATTCATTTAAGTAATAATAGTCAAAAAAGAAATACGATTTACTAATATCAAATATCAAATTCAAAGCCCAAGACCATATGGTTAGTAAAATAACTATAATACAAATAGAGATAAATTTTGATCTATTTGTATACAAATTTATTTTTATTATTTAATCATATATTTCCACATTATTGAAATAGTTTAGCTATGAAAATAATTACTTAAATATTAAGCAGATTATAAGGATATAATATACATACAATTTTATAATAATGGAGAAAATTTACAGCAAAATTAGACTAACAAATTAAACCCATACAAATATGTACAGGAGAGTTACAGCCTGTTCGTTTTGGTACTGCCCAACGCCAGTACTGAGATGGTGATGGAGGCCTTCTATTCAATTATACACACCAAATATCCTTTGTTAGTTAATGCGGTCTCAAGTTGAAAACTCGCCATTATTTTCCAGGAAAATGCGTGCACATTATCTCATGATTATTTTATTGAATTGTAATCCAGATAAGATCCCGTGCATCGATTGGACCACCTGCTATGAGTAGAAAGATAATTTTTCGAAAAATGATTATTTTATATATTTTTTTATTTTTTAATAATTATGATTATGTCAGAAAAAGTAAAAAAATAATGTAATTAATGATATAAAATATATTATAAAAATTAATATAAAAAAATTTTTAAAAAATATGATTGTAATTTTTCTTATTCATATTAATATTAATATTTATATTCTTACATTAAATAATATTTTTTTATATTTTATTTAATATTATTTATTATATATATTTTTTTATTTTTTTTTACTTAATTACATTCTTTAAAAATAATGTAAATAATATTTACAATTTTTTTTAAAAATATACAATGATTATTTTCCTATTAATATTTGGGTATCACAGTACATCACTCGTAAACCTTTTGTTTTTTGTGGATCTGACATCACTCACACACTTAATAATTCTATATGCAAACAAAGGAATCGCAGTCATTCATGTTTAAGAACGTGAACTACTCGCAAATTGTGAAAGGAGAAATTCAATTCTTGGCTGAGAATATTTTATTTTATATATGTAAATTAATTTTTAATATGTGTAAAATTATTAAAATTATGTCTTTCATATATATATATATAATTTTATATGTGTCAAAATTTAATTTGTACGTTTAAAACAAGAAGTTGTCACGGAAAAATCACTTATACAGAGATATTATTTTTGTATTAGTCAAACAAAGAACTTATATACATAAAAATTGAAGATGATAAGGCATATGTACCTGAGTAAAAGCTTTGACTCCATGCCTCTCAAGCTTGACCTCAAGAGTAGGATCCTCTGCAAGCTGCAAAAGCACATCCACCATGTCTTTGGCAACATAATCCTTCACCGCTTTCCTTCTCTCAATGTGTTCGTCCAACACATGCTCCATAAACCTATCAAACTTCTTGGCCAAGGCCTTCATCCTCTTTATGTAACCCTGCAAGTCCAAGAAGTTAATCCAAGGGATGAAATCCCCAAGGTTGAGGACCCCATTCAGCAAGAACAACTCGTCCAGCATCTTCTTGAACTCTTCAGGGGAAATGATGGAGTTCTTTGACTTCTCCGTGTACTTCTTCCCCAACACCATGCGGCTTATGACGTTGAGGCTCAGGGTGGAAAGGTGGTCTTTCAACAAGATGGTTTTGTTTGCAGAGTTGAAGAGTTCATTCAGCAAAGCATGTAACTCTTGCTTTCTAATATACTCATACGATTCAAGGCGTTTTGCACTGAACAGTTCCAATAGGCACATTCTACGGGCTTGCCGCCAGTATGGGCCGTATTGGGACCAAGTTATGTCGGAATAGTTGTAGGTTGTGTACTTGCCGGCGGCGAATTTGGGCCGGCCGGCGAGGCTGGCGTCGTGGGTTTTGAGGAAGGCTTTGGCCATGTCCACGGAGGAGCCCACAACAACAGGGTTGGAGCCGAACCAGATATGCATGATGGGTCCATATTTTTGGCTGAGAGCATGGATGGATCTGTGAGGGAGGGGTCCAATCAGGTTGAAGTTACCTATGATGGGCCATGGTTTTGGGCCTGGTGGAAGATTATATCGGCTGCGGCGGAGACGGCGGCTGAAGAGGAGGAGGACGGCAATGGTTGCAAGACATGTGGCAAAGGTTGAAACCCAGCTAGGAGCTGCCAATTCTATTGTCATTTTCTTAACTAAGCTTGAAAGGTTGTGTTTGTGATGAAAGTTTGTATGGGTGAGTGGGATATTTATAATAGAAAATATAGGAGGCAAGCAAAAGCTCAAGGCCCTACATGTGTCCTAATAATTTTGTTTTCTGCATGAGGAGGGTATTTTGGGCATTTTGCATTTTTCTTTCTAATTGTGGATGACCTTGACTTGACGAAGTTGCTTGGTTGATGGCTCTTACATTTTTTATTACAATTATTTCATAGAACAACGAGAATGCTTTCAACTTAAAATCTTCGCACTTTACCTGCTAAATCAATTTTCAGAACTTCTATACGTATTAATTATTTGCCACATTCAAAAAATAATTTAAATGCATAGAAAATATTGAGAATTTAATTGCACAGAGAATTTATTTTTAACAATAACGAATATTCAGATAAAAGAAAGAAAACTATTCAATATTTGTCTTTTCGAAAAGTGAATTGATCATGGTATAAAATTATCTATGTAAAATGACGAATAAAAATAATAATAATAATAATAATAATAATAATGCTATATACACTTTTAAAAATGTGCATATTCTTCATATTTGATGGTGATATTTTTTTCCTCATCAAATACGAGAAATATACAGAAAAAAAGGGAATATAAGAAGAAACATACATATTTTTTAATGTACATATAACGATACCCTAATAATAATAGTTGAGGAAATGATAGTCATACGTACCGTGGTTGCTAAAAAAGGGAAAAGGGATATCATATTCTTGTAACAATAATAAATGCATACTTCAGACAAATTTTGATCATTAAGTTAAGTTTTTTAAAAAAATATATATATAATATTTAAAATTAATAATAAATATTTTTATAAAATATGTATTTATTATTGTTCTAAGTGTATTGCATAATTGCTTTTATGAAAGGTGATGCAATAGTACAGAAAGAAATGGCCCCGATCATGGAAGCACCAAGAGTCCAGTAAAGAATGATAATAATTTTGATATTTTTATTTATTTTTTATATTATTTTTATATTTTTTAAATATTATTTATTATATATATTTTTATTACTTTTTTCATTAAATTATATATTTTAAAAAAGTATAAATAATATATATCTCTAAAAATGTGTATGATTAACTTTTTTCAAAAGATAATGATGATATCCGTAAGACAACAATTGGAGATGATGTAGTAATAATAAATATATATGAACTAAATTTAAACTAAATAATTAATATAACTGGATGATAAAGAGACAAAAATCCAGAAACTTATCGGAGTATAAATTTTTACATTTTATTAAAGCATTGGAGGTGTGCACAATCTATTTTGTGGTGTGGCGTGTGGATGAGAATGTTGTAGCTACACAGAGATGATAGATCTAAGATAAAGGAAATGGAAATTAGGGAGTGGTTGGATAAGTTGTTACTGTTTGATGTAATGGGAATTTTCTATTGCCAGACAAGTTAGATTTGTAGTTTTATTGTGAATAAATACACAATTTGGCCTTAAAAAGATACATAATGTGTGCTTTTGGTTTTGAAAAGTGTGAATGTGTACAATTTAGTTTTCTAAATTATAAAATGGCTAACAATTTAGTTCCTTAGAGTAACGAATACCAATTGATAGAAGAAAGAATTTGTTGACTATTTCACAATTTCGTGTACTTTTGATTTTGAAAAATGTGGATGTGTACAATTTCTGAATTTAGTTTCTCAAATTATAAAATAGCTAGTCCTATAAAGTTACAAATATCAATTGATAGAAAAGAAAACTTGTTGAGTATTTCACAATTTCGGGAATTAAAATGTAGACACACTTTTGATCGAGAACCAAAGGCATATAACGTGCATTTTTTAAAAGCTAAATTGTATATAGTCAGGGCCCAATAGTTGGCTTCAGATAGACATGGTGCCAATGGATATCCCATATCTTATTTTATTGTTCTTATTTTACCTTTATTTCAATCACATTGAACTTAAGTTGTTTTAAGAAAAAAAACATTTTTAATCTAAATATAAAGTTAAGTAAGACGAATTATATCTAAATAGTTATATATTTTATTTGGATAAATTTTATATTTATATCTAAATATAATTGATTTACATATTGTTTTTATCAAATTTAAATTTAATTTGTGTGATAAAACAGTATTAATAAACTCTATACAAAAATGTTGTTATTCATCATACAGTAACAATACTAACTATAAACACATAGCATATAAAATTCCTCATCTAATATCGATGTTAAAACTAAGAAATTAATAAAGAAATTTCTGCTGCCCAAACTCCATTTAACGTAGGCATATCCATTGCACCAAAAAAATACGTAGGCATATCTATTTATCATGAAACATTATATAATTTATGAATACATATAGGTTGCTTGCAAACTAAAAAAAATAAAAATTGCTAGTTTGCTACGAATGTATTCCTAATCAATAAGGTGCTTATGAGTTGGATTTAAGTTACTTTGAATTTAACTAGATATTTTTATCGACTCAAACATTTAGACTTAGATTTGACTCAATCATTGTTTGATTAATGACTGAGATAAGATTAGATTAACTTAATATTTAGATAAAATGTATAAATTTAAATATTATGTATAATTAAATTATAAAATTTTAAAAATATGAAATAACGATTATACAATATTTTATAATATATATTTTAAAATAAATTATATTAATACAAAAAATATTAATTTAAGTAAAAATATTCTTATAATTTGTTAATAATCTTAAAATTATTATTTTTAATATAGTATGTAACATTGTATCGAGTTAGACCAATTTAAAGTATGACCCAAACTTAATCTAAAAAATATAACAAATTTAATTTTAAAAACTTAATCCAATCAAATTAACTTTGAATTGTACCAGATTATCGATGTGGGTTGAGTCATTAATGCCCCTAATATACAGTATATAAAAGGAAAAGGAGTTTCTAAACCAAATAGGGAAGAGCTTGTAATGGCAGTAGTGAACTGGTGGTGTTTAAAGTTAAGGATAAAAATATAATTTTGTAATTATATTAATATAATATAATATAAGACCATTCCATGCTATACTTTTAAATTAAAAGAAAAAAAATAAGGTACGGAAAGAAATAAGAGAAAATGAATTCCATCAAATTTCATTTCATTTTATCCTAATTTGAAAAAAATAAATAATAATAACTAATTTCATTTCATTCCATTTTCTTTACATTTCTTATCACCAATCCATATATAACCTCAAAGATAGTAATGGTCATGATCATGAAAGTACCAAAGATATTCCACCCCGCTATATTTGAAAAAAAATTTGTTAACAAGTATTTTTTTTACGGGGTTAATGAGTATTTTTAGAACATAATTAAGAATATACTATTTAAAAAATAAAGTATTTAATATATCATAAATCTAAAAAATATTTATTAGTTTTTCTTTTAGTAATTAAAAGCATTTAATCCTTGATTAATATCTTTAAGGCATTCTTTAACAAGACCCAAAGATAATGATGATAATATCATGATTATAATTGGTGATGATGGTAGTAATAAGCATATTGAGCTAAATATAAATTAAATAATTAATACAACTGAATGAGTTACAAAGATATAAAAATACAGAAATCTAAGGAGTATAAATATAATTCAGTTTTTTACATTTTATTAAAGCATGGAGGTGTAAATAGCACTAATTTATTTTGTGGTGTGCTGTGCGGATAAGGATGTTGTAGCTAGTAAACCAAAAAAAAGGGGGGGGGGGGGGGGTTATGTTGTAGCTAGTAGCTACACAGACATGACAGATCTATTATCTATAAAAGAATTAAATGAAAATTAGGGATGCGAAGAACGTTTACTGTTGCATTTTAAAAGAGTCTTCAGATTTTTTTATAATGGTTTAATCTTAAAAGATATTTGGCTTGTTGCTTTTTGGTTTAGTGCTTTTTCTTGTACTTCTAATCTTAGAGTTTATAATAAGTCTTGATATTTGAACAAGTCAAGAAATGAGTAAACTTCTTCATTACTTGAAAGAATGAATATAGAGAATGAATATATGTATTAAAGTATACAAGATGCTACTATTTATAACAGTAAAATGATATTAATTGATCTAACTGAGTTAGTTACAAAAATAATAGATTCTAACTAATCTAAGTAAGTTAAATAAATTAACTTAATTATCCTGTAATACCCCCCACAAGCGGGACTGTGGAGATCATGCAGGCCAAGCTTGGACAAGAAACTGTGAAAGGATGTGGAATGGAGAGGCTTGGTAAATGCATCAGCTAATTGGGATGTTGATGGAACAGGAAGTAGGTGAATCAAGCCAGCTTGAATTTTTTCTCTAATCACATGGCATTCAATCTCAATATGCTTCGTTCTTTCGTAGAATGTGGGATTGTGGGTAAGATAGATAGCAGATTAGTTGTCACAGTAAACTAAAACAGGGGCCTCGAATGAGATGTGAAGGTCCTTGAATAAGTACAGCAGCCACTGTACTTCACAAGTAAGACTTGCAAGAGCCTTGTACTCAACTTCTAAGGAAGAACGGGACACAGTGCCTTGTTTCTTTGATTTCCATGAAATGAGGGATGACCCGAGGAAGACACAATAACCTGTGATGGACCTTCTAGTCTCGGGGCAACACGCTCAATCAGAATCTGCGAATCCAGAAAGTTTTATTGGGCTAGAAGAAGAGAAGAACAACCCTTGTGCAGGAGAGGCCTTGAGGTAACGAAGGACTCTGGTTGCAGCCTGGTAATGAGATTCAAGAGGTTTAGACACATACTGACTAAGTTGTTGTACTGCGAAGGCAATGTCCAAGCGAGTCGTAGTGAGATAACGTAACCTTTCAATGAGGCGTCTGTATGTAGATTCATCAGAAAAAGGCTTGCCATTGTTACATTGAAGTTTGGTACTAGGACAAAAGGGTGTAGAGACTAGTTTGGCTGCAAGAAGTGCACTATCCTTAAGCAATTCCAAGGTGTACTTTCGTTGATTAAGAAGAATGCCTTCCTTTGATCGAGCTATTTCAAGTCCAAGGAAGAACCGAAGTGGTCCTAAGTCCTTGATTTTAAAACTATTGTCCAAGTACTACTTCACACGAGCAATTTCCTCCATATGGTTGCCTGCCAACACGATGTCATCTACATAGACTAGAAGGACAGTAAAGTGTGAATTTGAAGCCTTCATAAAGAGAGAATGATCAGCAACTGATTGTGTGTAACCAAGGGAAAGTAATGCAGCCGAGAGTTTAGAATACCACTGCCTACTGGCTTGTTTCAAGCCATATAGAGATTTGTGCAACTTACACACTTTGCCAGAGGATTCAGTCACCGTGATGCCCGGTGAAAGGGTCATATACACCTCCTCATGTAGATCCCCATGAAGGAAAGCGTTATTGACATCCAGCTGCTCAAGAAACCAACCCTTAACAGCAGCTAGAGCAAGTAACGTTTTGACTGTAGTGAGTTTTGCAATTGGGGAAAAGGTGTCAAAATAGTCTACACCTTCCATTTAAGTGTATCCCTTTGCCACTAAGTGAGCTTTATACCTTTCAATAGTACCATTGGCATGATACTTGATTTGATTTTGTACACCCATTTACATTCGATGGGAATTTTGTTAGGAGGAAGGTCAACAATGGACCAAGTATTATTCTGCTCAAGAGCAGCGATTTCAGCAGTCATGGCTTTTTACTAGCATTCATGTTTTGAGGCTTGGCTATATGTTTTAGGTTCACTGTTTATTGTGGCTGAGAGGCAAAAATTCTTATATGCAGGGGAATAATTAGCATATGACAGTACAGAAGATAAAGGAAAAGAGGGGTTACCTGAAGATGAATTAGTGTAGCTGGTAGAAGATAGATTGCAGTGATAGTCCTCCAAGTAGCTCGATTTATATCTGACCCTATGAAATTGTCTTATAGGTTAATGATCTGAGTTCAACAAAGGCACTGAAGTGGACAAAGATTATGAGATTGAGGTAGAAGATGTGTCCAAAACAGGTGTGACAGGAGCAACCTCGGTGGGAGAGTCAAGGAGAACAAAGGGAGGATTAAGAGAAGGCGTGTGAGTGACTTCAGTGGAAGAAGCTTCAGATGTGTTACTAGAAAAAGGGAACACAGTCTCATAAAAACTAATATTTCTGGAGATGATAAGTTGGTGAGACTGCAAATCATAGAGGATGTATCCTTTGGTGCCTTCCTTATATCCAAGAAAAATTGCTTTTCTTGCTCTAGGTTGAAATTTTGTTCTATGTGCTTAGAGAGTACTAGCATAGCTTAGACAACCAAAAGACTTATGGTGAAGAAGAGTAGGTGGTGTCTTGTGAAGGATTTCATAAGGGCACCTGTCTTAGAGGAAAGGACTGGGAATTCGATTGATTAGACGGATAACATGCTGGATAGCAAAATTCCAGAATTTGTGTGGAAGATGAGCTTGAAATGAGAGAGCTCGAGCAACATTCAAAATATGTTGGTGTTTCCTCTCAACAATTCCATTTTGTTGAGGGGTTTCCACACATGATCTTTGATGGACTATACCTTTTGAGTTGAAAAAATCAGACATTAAGAATTCAACTCCATTATCACTTCTAAGACACTTTAGTTTTAATTGAAATTGTGTTTCAATGTAAGAAATGAAATTTATTATGCGTGTTCTGGTCTCAACAATTCCATTTTGTTGAGGGGTTTCCACACATGATCTTTGATGGACTATACCTTTTGAGTTGAAAAAATCAGACATTAAGAATTCAACTCCATTATCACTTCTAAGACACTTTAGTTTTAATTGAAATTGTGTTTCAATGTAAGAAATGAAATTTATTATGTGTGTTCTGGTCTCATCCTTTGATTTCATAAGGATGACCTATGTGAATCTACTATGGTCATCTACCAAAGTTAAGAAGTATTTGTGACCTAGTAAAGAAGTGTGAGAATATGGTCCCCATATATCAGCATGCAGCAAATCAAAAATTAGAGTAGACTTTGTGTTACTACTAAAATGAGGCAATTTTCTTTGTTTGGCAAAATGACATATGTCACAAGGCAAATCTGTATTATTAAAAGAAATGTAAGGAAATTGTGTAGAGACACATTTGTCCCTAGAGTGGGATAAGCGGCCAAGTCTATTATGCCAAAGAATGGAATCAGAAACACTGTTATAGACAGATTTATAGACAAAACCAGTAGGAGCAGTGTGAACACCCAATTTTGACCGGGCTAAAAAATAAAAACAAAAAAAAAAAAAAAAAACAAAGACAAAAAAAAAGTAAAAAAAAAAAAAGAAGAAAAAAAAGTAACAAAAAAACCAAAAAAAAACAAGTAAAATAAAAAAAAATAATAATATAAAAAAAACAAAATAAAATAAAAATATAAAAAAATAGTCACATGAGGGGGTGGAGGGCTCAATATATAAAAAAAAAAAAAAAAGGAGGAGTGATTGACGAAAAGAAAAAAAAAAAGAAAAGAAAGGGTCAATGAAAAAAATAAAAAAGAGGGAATTTTGATACAAAAAGGAGGATTTTAGGGAGAGTTGTTGGGAGAAGATGAAAATTTGAAGGAAAATGCCAACCTCCCATACGGTGAGCAATCATCACATCCATCATTAACAACAACTCTTTCCTCCAAAATGTGAAGGATCCCTCCATAAATGCCTCGCCATCATTTTCTTCCCAAGATCCTTGATAACCCAATTCCTTCCAAATCCTTCTCCAACCAAATAAACCCAAAGAACCACCCTTCACCCACATCACCTTCCATCCCACCTTCTAAAAAAAAAAACCTCCCTTTGTCATCATTCCCCATCTACCTTCATCACCTCTAAACCACAATCACCCCTGCCAACTCTCACCACCGCTCACGACCACCTTCTTTTATCTTCCCCAAATCATTCCATCTTCAGCAAAGGAAAGAAGATTGATGATGTTGGGTTGATCCTTGGTGGTAGCTGGGAAAAGAAAAAAAAAGCAAGAAGACTGAGGAGGCTGCTGGAAACGAAAGGGATTTTTGATTCTTTTTGAGTTGAGTGTGTTATTGGTAGCACAGAAGAGGTAAGCCCTTTCTCATCATTATCCTTGCACTGTTGTGAGTAAAAATGTAATGTTCAAATGCATGCTTGGATATTGGCTAGTTAGTTATGTTGTCCATCTTCTTTTCTTTTTCTTTTTAACCATGAGTACCATACGCACACTGGAACTCCACCCCTTCTGCATCATATTTTTAAACCACCAAAGAATTCAAAAACCTCCAGAAAACCGTAACCACCACCTTCAATAACACCCTCATTCTCACCTCCCAACCGACCGTCGAAATGCCACAAACCACATCACATATCTCCCAAACCTCCAATCCTTCCTCTTCACGACCGTCGAACCCCAAATCCATCATATCCGACTGTCGAACCATCCAATCCCGCTAAACCGACCGTTGAACCTCACCAACGCCGGTTACCATCCTCTCATCGAAACCCCAGAGGTCGATCCTTCCCTTCAACCAACCGACCGTCGAACTAACAACCACTAATGAATCCCTCTATACCCGACCGTCGAACTAACAACCACTCGTATCCCTCTATACCCGACCGTCGAACTAACAACCATCATACCCCCACCGACTGTCGAACCTATCCAAACCTTCATCATCCTCTCTCACTATTATTGTGAACCCACCAAACTCCTTCACCATCCTTTTCACCGACCGACGAACCTCAAATCGATCACTACCCTCTCACCTCCAATACACCCACCATCTTCAAAGCCTCCATAATCCCCATCACCCAAGCAATTTCCATAACCTCTCCAAACACTATCAAACCCAACCGAATCGACCGTCGGACCGTAACCCTTCAAACCAAATCCCTCTCCTCACTCGACCGTCGAACCGTACCATTGCGACCTTCACCGACCAGCTTCACAAACCACCATATCCTCCAATCGACCGTCGAACCCCAAAACAGAATCATCCCACCATATTCTCCAATCGACCGTCGAACCCCAAAACAGAACCACCCCATCTTCCCAACCGACCGTTGAACCTCACGGAAACCTCACGACCGTCGAACCCCTCATGCCCTCTACACCGACCGTCGAATTCCCCCCTAAATCATAAACCAAACTTCATCAGATTCTATACTCGACCGTCGAACCCCAACCGTGACCCAAATTCCATCACGCCCTTTTCACCGACTGTCGATTCTTCCTCCTTTCGACCGTCGAACTCCCTCACCAACATCTCATCCTTACTCCTAACCGACTGTCGAATTTCAAAGTAGAATCACTCAATCTCCCCAAACGTCCTCTGTATGTGCTCTGTTATTGGTGCTCAAGTTTTCAATTTTTTATTTGAATTGTTGACTGTCTTTTGGGATTTAAGTTTGAATCTCGTGGACTGCTGCCCATTTCATATTAAGGAGTAATGATACACTTTTTGGCAAAAAATAAAATAATAAAAAAAAATAAAAAATCTTTTAATCCATGCAATGACCAATGATGATGATTGAATAGTGAATGCTATCTTCATTATCTTTTGGATCATAAGGGTTTATTGAGTAGCCTAGTGCTAACTTGAATCCTGTGCAAAAAAAAAAATGGATTCACTTTCAAATAAAATCTGTTTTTTAAATAAAATCAACCAACCCACACTTATTTTATAAAGAACTACGTAACTTTGAGTTCCCCATTGCACCAGGGGATACGTAGGAGCAGAATTTCATTTCTGTCAAGCCAAATTTAAATTTTCACAATTTTGTGGTTTCGCTTTTTAGTTACAATGTTTGCAAAAAAGGGGTAAAATAAATATTTTCAAGGATTGTTAATAATTTGCACAATTAATCTAAGGTACCGTCTTAGGACGGGTGCGTTAGGGGTGCAGTGGGATTAAGTTTCCACCCTTCCCTAAGCATAACCGACTCCCCAATCCAATCTGGTTCTAAAGATCATTTTCAAAGAAAGGTTTTCCAATTTTTCCAAATTCAAATAAAATTGGTGGCGACTCCATTTTTTTCATTATCATATTTTAAAATCATTCGAGTTGCTATTTCCCCGCCGCGACGCCGGTCGCGACAGATGGCGACTCCACTGGGGATTTTTGGAGAGTCAAGCCTGTTGTTGTTAGTTGTGCAAATTGTTAATAATTTTTATTTATTTATTTTACCCTTTTTATCCTTGTTTTTGTTTTCTTTTTGTGTGTAAATGGAGTTTATTTTATTTTGTTCCATGTAAGTATCTGATGACATTATCTTATGTATATTGTTACTTGTAAATATGTTGTGCATAATTTTTGAAACCCTTGGATAGATGATTGCTGTCTGGCTATTGTATATATGCTTTCGCAGGTTTTGGGTATTTTTATTTTTAAATTTTTGTGAAGGTTTGTACGCTCCCAGCACCCACTGCACCTACACGTAAAGCACACACATTCGAGTGGGGCCCTATACCCGGGTCTGAGTGAAGCCTAAGTTAAGTAGAGGTTGCGTAGTGGTAGCCATTTTGGATGTACTTCCTGTTTGGTTATCGCGAAAACCTCATCTAGAGTGCGCCTTTTTCATGAATGTCCCACACCTAGTTGGTTTACCCACTATTTCGTGGTCAACATTCTGAAATAGGACTTGGCTCTAGAGACCTTTAAAATAGAAAAGCCACCCTATGAAAGTTATCATGAACCAGAAAGACTCTTAGATCCTTAGGATAGAATTCCCAAGTTTAAGGCAACCCCATTAGGACACAAAGTGAGCGTACTTCTTCTTTCCTCATGCCATCCATTCTTGAAAAAAAAAACTTAAAAAATACATTTTCTTACATTCTTAAAAAAAAAATCATTTTGCATTTTTATAACCTTAAAAAAAAAACTTGCATTTTCATGACATTGCATAAAGAAAATCATGCATTCCTAGCATTCAAAAAAAATCATGTATTTTCATGACACTCCAAGCATTCTTAAAAAAAAAAAAAAAAAAAATCATGCATTTTCATGCCATCCTTAGCATTTAAAAAATAATAATAATAAAAAAATAAATCAGGCATTTTCATAAAAAAAATTTCATGCATGGCATCTTTAGCATTCTAAAAAATATATATAAAAAAAAATAAATCATGCATTTCATTCAATGCATTTGAAAAGAAAATATTTTCATTTCATTCATCTCATCTTATGCATGACATTCCTTGTATGATGTTCCGTGTTCGGCAACTATTGCGCGACTAAGGAAAGAAGACACCGCCTCAAACAGTTTCAAGAACTTCCAGAGAATGCAGAAATGGAGGTGATGAACCTTCTCCATCCGCATTATGAATAAAAAAAAAAGAAAAAAAAGACAGCTGTGTACTCGACAATGAGGTAGGTAGTGCCATTAAATTTTATCGGAAGCATGTGGAGGTCATTTTTTTCAGCGACAACAACTATGAAAATCTTGCAGTATGGATTTTATTGGCCTTCTTTATTCAAGGTCTGTTACACCTTTTGCAAAAGTTGCAGAATTGGTCAATAAAGTTTTGCTTTAAGATTCTCATCCGCACCTACTCCTTAGAAAATTGAGATCTAGGAGGCGCGGTTCTTTTGTTGTCAAACACGTGTATCTTATGGGGCCATAGACATTGAGAATCCTAGGAATGGTATTGTATTTAAGGTTAATGGACAAAGACTCAAACCATTTTCTGGAATATCAAGTTGTTGAGTTCTTTGTGTTGCCGGTTAAATGGCGGATAACGGTACTCCGTGACTCTCAAGTCGGTTTGTTTTTCAGTTTCCCATAATAACTGATTTCTTCTCCTTTCAAAATGGATGTCATTCTCTCAAATCTAAGAAAATATTTTCCTTCTCTCCCTCTAAATGCTCTAACAAAAGTCTATGAAGTTAGGTGTGAAAGACTGAGATTGTTAATGTATAAGGGCATCCCAGAAGATATATGCTGGATAATCGAAGCAAAGGTTCGTTTAGCTGGTGAATCTTCAGATTCATTTGTCCCATACATGCCTGGTCTCGGTAAAAGTTCATTTTCAAAAAGGAGAAGAGCAAAAAGAATGAAAGTTTGTTACAAGTGTGCACGATGGAATTGCAACACGCGATGTCACTCTTTGGGGATGGTTTCTGTAAATAGAGAAGATAAAATATTCTTCATTAAGAATGGACTGAGTAAGGAGTCATTAGATAATATCTTATTGACTTTTGAGATGCATTCTTGTGGAGTTGTGCAGCATGAACTTCTTAATTTGTGGAATCTCTTCAAGGACGAGCAAGAGCGTTACAGTCTTGGGAATCGACTCAAAAAGACCTCGCTGTTTGCCAATTTATAAGAAAATTGGATGGGAAGCTTATCCTCGACTCATAGAAGGCGTTTAAGCGTTTCTCGGACGTGAAACCAGAGGAAGATGTGAGCCACAATCACAACAACATGTATATATTATCTTGTACATTTTTAAAAAAGAAAAAAAAAAAAAAAAGAAAGAAAAAAAAAAAAAAAAAAAAAAAAAAAAAAAAAAGGGTGAAACTTCGGTTGTACTTGGTCTTTAATTAGATTAGGAGCCCCCTGCCGGTGGAGTGGCTGGGGATCCGTCATTGACTCGGGTGGACCTTCGCACGCCGGTCGGTAAATAAGATTCGTGTGCCATGCTCGAGAGAGCCGCGCAAGCATTCTCGTGTTTTAACCAAAGGCTCGCTTTGGCGATGGACGAAAGAAGCGTCCGTGTTTGCATTCTCGCGTGACAATGCCCGAGCCGAAATCCTGTGATTTAATGCCATGGGCTCTTCAACGACCTCTCACCGGCCGTGGTCGTTGGTGGTAGTCGCTGTCGATTTACGCACTTTAATTAGTGGCGTCGTAGCTCAATCCAAAATATCCCACAAGCGGGAGGGAGAAGAATGCCCAGATTGGTGAGCCGTCTTGGTATTATTCGCACTCATGACGCGCAAAGATAAAGATCGCCATGAAACCTGTACATAAAGGTATGTAATCTTTTGTTATTATTTTATCTTTGTATGATTTTGTTGAATGTTGGTTTTGGACAGACGATCTTTTGGATGGGATCCTTCGGGGGTTTCTAGACTTCTTTACCCTGATGATTTTCTTAAAAAAAAAAAAAAAAAAAAAAAAAAAGATTTTATGTTTCTTAAATTCAACCTTTTCTCGACAAGAGCCGACCTACCCTTCTAGGTGCAATTATTTCCCTTTCCATTCTTTTTCTTATTTAAACACTCCATTTTCTCCTTCATCTTCAACTCAGAAACACTCAAAGAGAAGAAGGGTATAGAATGGGGCCTTCTATTCGTAACCTAAAAAATGTCTGTGTTTTTTGTGGGTCGAGTTATGGGAAGGGATTAGAGTTTGTAAACGCAGCTAGCGCTCTTGGTCGATCACTTGCTGCGAGGAATATTCATCTTGTATATGGGGGAGGTTGTCGTGGGTTAATGGGGGCTGTTTCACTTTCTACTTTTATAGGAGGCAGTCAGGTTTTAGGTGTTATTCCTAAACCTTTAGTGAAAAAAACATCACTGGCAAGACAGTTGGAGAAGAAATTGGGTAACATCCATGCATGGACGCATGAAAATAATGATTGACAATTCTGATGCATTTCTTGTCTTACCAGGTGGTTTTGGTACTTTGAAAGAAATTTTTCAAATTGTCTCTTGGGCTGAACTGAATATCCACCATAAACCCATTGGTTTGTTGAATGTTAATAATTTCTTTGACCTTTTGTTATTTTTTCTTGACAAAGTCATGGAACGTAAATTTATCACTCCTTCTAAGAAGACAACTTCTTATCTCTCGCCTCCACTATTGATGAGCTCATTGATAAATTGGAAGCTTTTGAGTATGTACGATAAGGTATTGGCTCAAATAGATTGGTCAATAGGAAGCAGCGAAGGAAGTAACAAGAAAAGCAAGACCGATCTGACACTTTCTCTTTAATCGGTTTGATTTTATTGTACTTTGTTTCTATTTAAATTTGTGTCCGCTTTCTCCAACAGGTAATTCTATCCTTTACTCATCTATATTTTAACATTGAGGACAATGTTATGATCTGGTTGGGGGGAAGGATCGTTGTGTGCCTAAATATAAAAAAACAAAAAAAAAACAAAAAAACAAAAAACCAAAAAAATTCAAAAAGTGTGTTTGTTAATATGTTTGTTGTGTTTGTCATCAATTAACAACAAAAGTAAATAGGAATGACAGAGTAAGGAGTAATTTTTATCTTGAGACGCATCTTAATTGGTGGCAGAGTAAGGAGTAGTAGGGTAGTAATTAATTAGTATTAAATTGTGGAAGTACTTAAGTTTTATTATCTGATTTCTTTTTAGGGTCAGATGCGGCACTGACTGTGTGCTTCATTTCTGCTTGGCATTGATTCACTTCTTATCAGGGTCAGATGCGGCACTAACTGTGTGCTTCATTTCTGCTTGGCGTTGATTCACTTCTTATCAGGGTCAGATGCGACACTGACTGTGTGCTTCTTTTCTGCTGGGCGTTGATTCACTTCTTATCAGGTTGTTTTGCTCTTTTCTATATCTCTCTTTCACATTGAGGACAATGTTATGATCTGGTTGGGGGGAAGGATCGTTGTGTGCCTAAATATAAAAAAACAAAACAAAAAAAATAAAAAAAAGTGTGTGTATGTACTAATAAAGTGTGTTTGTCAGTAATTTTCTAAACCAGTTAAGGATGGCAGAGTAGGGAGTAAATTTTACTATTGAGACGCATTTTAGTTGGGGTAGATAACTAGTTTGTGTAGAAGTAGCAATTGAAATTCAGGAAAATTTGCATGATTGAGTAAATTGTCTTCTTTCTTAAAAATCATATGTTTGGTTATGGATGTTGAATTGGTGGACTGAGAATGATAGAACTATATCTTGTGAGATCTTGAGCCTAATGGATGGATTCAACATTTATGCCATTCTCTTCTTTCTTGTGTGATTTTCACTCATGATAATGATCACTCTAGAACTTGCTTTGATTCTTTTTGAGGCTACGTTTCACTTGCATGCATGAACATGATTGAGGCCCTCTTTCTTAGCCAGTTTAACCAAATAGCCAACCTTGTTTTCAATATGATATCAAACACTCTTTTGACTTCTTGAAAATTTTCTGATTCTTGCCAACCCTGTATATTTTCCTTTACTTAACCCCTTTGAGCTTATTTGACCATTCTTTGTTTCTAACTCATTACGTGCCTTAAATGAAAAACCATGTTCTAACCCAACCTTAGGGAATAAGAGAGCATTGACTTTGTTATTTGATGAGTTCTTGAACAAGTGTGGGGGTGCATGTGCAGATTGGTTATATAAAAAAAAAAGAAAAAGAAAATATGTTTCTAAAAAAAAAAAAAAAGAGAGAGAGAGAGCTGATTATTGCTACAATCAAAAGAATGCACCATGTGATATATTCATACCTAGAATGAGGGTGGATGATTGGAAATAACAGGAATAGAAGGAGAATGTTCAAGCCTAAAGGAATTCAATCTACCAATTGATCTTTAACAAAACATTAGTTAGATATTGGTCATTGTCCTGTATGAGAAAAAAAACTAAGAAAATCTTGGGAAAGTTAGACTGAATGTTCTCAAACATCTTCTCCACTCTAACTGTATCATAATGCTCTTCTATTCTCTTTGGTATTTAACTTGACATATCCATATTACTTCTACCTTTACCTTGACCCCATTATAACCTTGAATAAAGTCCTCATGATTTGTGTGTGCATGTGTTTTGAGTAGTGGAGAAGTAGAAGATAAGCAAGCTTATGGTAGTGCAATTTTCATGGGTCGAATTGAGTGAAATACCTACCTTTTAAACACTTGAGAGATTGAGAGTAAATTCTGTGAGGATCTATCATTCTTTACTCATGTTTTTCAATTGAAGTATCCTTGCTTGTTGATTTGAGATGTGAAGATGTGTTACCTCATGAATGTTTGATTACTTGAATTATTAATTGATCTTCATTCTTAAATATTATTAGAAATTGAGTCTTTTAGAATGTTTAACTTTTGAGTCAGGTTTTTTTTTCTGTTTTGCCCGAGGACGTGCAAAAGAGTAAGTGTGGGGGGTGTTTGATAATTAATGATGTCCAGTTGTCGAATCTTGACTCAAGCGAAAAAAAAAATCTTTTAATTTTCTTGCTATTTTATTTCTTGTGTCTTTAACCAATATCCTTTCTGTAGTCAAACTTCTAAGAACAATCTGGAAGTTGTTCGTTTCTTTCCTGTTGTACTTTTTGAATTCATGAGTGTCTGTGACATAATGCTTCAGGTAAAGTGACCATGAGTACAACACCATGATTTGACCATCTAATGGTAATTGCTTATTGACCAATTCAGATCGAAGAGATCTTGGAAATCCCAATTGATGGAAGAGGAGATACCCGAGCTAAAAAAAAAAAAGCAAAAAAAAATGAAAAAAAGAGCCCGTTAGTCTGAAAACCTGAAAGGTCGGTCTAAACAAAAGTTAGGGCAAATGAATGGGCAAAATCTCGAGAGGAAGTTGGCTGAAACACCTTGAAGGGTGCACCAATTTGGGCAATTTTGAATTGCGTGTGATCGCCTACACAGGGGCGGTTTTGTTTGCATTTAGTTGGCCATCTTGGGGCAAAATTTTTGAAGGATTAAGGAGAAGCTGTGTTGAAGGAAGTAGCAACGCAGACAAGGACTGAGTTATCAAGCAGTTGCAGGGAATCAACTAAATGAAAGACAAGGTTAAACACTGGGGCAAAATTTTCTCTCAAGGAATCAGTCAAGCAATGGTCATCCCATTTCTTGAAAGGAGAGTTGAAAGTGAAAAACAAAGAAAAAGAAGGAAAGGATAAGAAGAAGGAAAGAACCGAAGGGTCTAAGGAAGAAAAGCATGTGAATAAAGTTTGAGTGGTCAAAGCTTTCCAAAGTCGTCCTTGGTTTAAATGTTTTTAAATAAAATTTAGAAAATAAGAAAAAAAAAAAAAAAAGAAAGCAAAAAAAAAAAAGAAAAATAAGAAAAAAATAAAAAAAAGAAAGAAAAAAAAAAAAGAAGAAAAAAGAAGAAAAAAAGATAAAATAAGAAAAAAAAAAAAAAAGAAAGCAAAAAAAAAAAAAAGAAGAAAAATCTTTTTGACGGGACTCGATTGCCATTGTCTTTTAAAATTTCGGGTCATGATTGCTCATTATCATTTAAATTTCGGGCATAGCATTGCCCATTGTCATTTAATTTTCGGGCCATGGTTGTCCATTGTCATTTAAATTTCGGGACTCAGTTGCCCATTGTCATTTCGGGACTCAGTTGCCCATTGTCTTTTAAAATTTCGGGACGCAATTGCCCATTGTCATTTAAATTTTGGGACGCAGTTGCCCATTGTCATTTAAATTTTGGGACTCAATTGCCCATTGTCTTTTAAATTTCGGGACTCGATTGCCCATTGTCCTTTAAGTTTAGGGACTCGATTGCCCTTTGTCTTTTTTTTTTTTTACCTTACATTGAGCGCATCGGCTCCATGCATTTCAATTTGTCTTTTACTTTTGAGCGCATCGGCTCTGTCTTTTAATTTTGTCTTTTACTTTTGAGCGCATTGGCTCTGTCATTTACTTTTTGAGCGCATCGGCTCTGTCTTTTAATTTCGTCTTTTAATTTCGAGCGCATCGGCTCTGTCATTTACTTTTTGAGCGCACAGGCTCTGTCATTAAATTCTGTCTTTTATTTTTTGAGCGCATCGGCTCTGTCGATTACTTTTTGAGCGCATCGGCTCTTGTCTTTTAATTCGCTGTCATTTACTTTTTGAGCGCATCGGCTCCTGTCTTTTAATTTGTTTTTAATTTCGAAAGCGCATCGGCTCGTCTTTTAATTCTGTCTTTACCTTTTGAGCGCATCGACTCCTGTCTTTTAATTCTGAGCGCATCGGCTCCATGCATTACATGCTTTTTACTACGTTGAGTGCACCGCTCCATGCATTCCATGCATTTTAAATTCTGTCAATTTCTTTTGAGCGCATCGCTCCATGCATTCCATGCATTTTAAATTTCTGAGCGCATGACGGCTCTATACATTCAATGCATTTTATTTTACATTGAGCGCATCGGCTCTATGCACTTTAACTTTTTGTCATTTCTTTTCGTTAATTCTTTTGAGCGCATCGCTCCATGAATTTTAATTCTTGAGCGTTTTGACACTTTGCATGTTATTTCTCGCATTTGTTTTACATCTTGTGCTTTCTAGGACAAAATTGGAGTTCATGTCTTTACTCGTTCCTTACGACGATAATAAGAAGACCACAATTTTCTTATTATCTAATAAGAAACAAGTAAAGAGGGCAATCAGAACACCCAATTTTGACCGGGCTAAAAAAATAAAAAAAAAAAAACAAAGACAAAAAAAAAAAAGAAGAAAAAAAAGTAACAAAAAAACCAAAAAAAAAAACAAGTAAAATAAAAAAAAATAATATAAAAAAAAAACAAAATAAAATAAAAATATAAAAAATAGTCACATGAGGGGGTGGAGGGCTCAATATATAAAAAAAAAAAAAAAAGGGAGGAGTGATTGACGAAAAGAAAAAAAAAAGAGAAGAAAGGGTCAATGAAAAAAAAAAAGAGGGAATTTTGATACAAAAAGGAGGATTTTAGGGAGATTTGTTGGGAGAAGATGAAAATTTGAAGGAAAATGCCAACCTCCCATACGGTGAGCAATCATCACATCCATCATCAACAACAACTCTTTCCTCCAAAATGTGAAGGATCCCTCCATAAATGCCTCTCGCCATCATTTTCTTCCAAAGATCCTTGATAACCCAATTCCTTCCAAATCCTTCTCCAACCAAATAAACCCAAAGAACCACCCTTCACCCACATCACCTTCCATCCCACCTTCTAAAAAAAAAACCTCCACTGTCATCATTCCCCATCTACCTTCATCACCTCTAAACCACAATCACCCCTGCCAACTCTCACCACCGCTCACGACCACCTTCTTTTATCTTCCCCAAATCATCCCATCTTCAGCAAAGGAAAGAAGATTGATGATGTTGGGTTGATCCCTGGTGGTAGCTGGGAAAAGAAAAAAAAGCAAGAAGACTGGGGAGGCTGCTGGAAACGAAAGGGATTTTTGATTCTTTTTGAGTTGAGTGTGTTATTGGTAGCACAGAAGAGATAAGCCCTTTCTCATCACTATCCTTGCACTGTTGTGAGTAAAAATGTAATGTTCAAATGCATGCTTGGATACTGGTTGGTTAGTTATGTTGTCCATCTTCTTTTCTTTTTCTTTTTAACCATGAGTACCATACGCACACACCGGAACTCCACCCTTTCGCATCACATTTTTAAACCACCAAAGAATTCAAAAACCTCCAGAAAACCGTAACCACCACCTTCAATAACACCCTTATTCTCACCTCCCAACCGACCGTCGAAATGCCACAAACCACATCACCTATCTCCCAAACCTCCAATCCTTCCTCTTCACGACCGTCGAACCCCAAATCCATCATATCCGACTGTCGAACCATCCAATCCCCCTAAACCGACCGTTGAACCTCACCAACGCCAGTTACCATCCTCTCACCGACACCCTCTTCGACCGTCGAAACCCCAGAGGTCAGATCCTTCCCTTCAACCAACCGACCGTCAAACTAACAACCACTAATGAATCCCTCTATACTCGACCGTCGAACTAACAACCACTCCTGTATCCCTCTATACCCGATCGTCGAACTAACAACCATCATACCCCCACCGACTGTCGAACCTATCCAAACCTTCATCATCCTCTCTCACTATTATTGTGAACCCACCAAACTCCTTCACCATCCTTTTCACCTAACCGACGAACCTCAAATCGGATCACTACCCTCTCACCTCCAATACACCCACCATCTTCAAAGCCTCCATAATCCCCATCACCCAAGCAATTTCCATAACCTCTCCAAACACTATCAAACCCAACCGAATCGACCGTCGGACCGTAACCCTTCAAACCAAATCCTCTCTCACTCGACCGTCGAACCGTACCATTGCGACCTTCACCGACCACTTCACAAACCACCATATCCTCCAATCGACCGTCAAACCCCAAAACAGAATCATCCCACCATATTCTCCAATCGACCGTCGAACCCCAAAACAGAACCACCCCATCTTCCCAACCGACCGTTGAACCTCACGGAAACCTCATGACCGTCGAACCCCTCATGCCCTCTACACCGACCGTCGAATTCCCCCCTAAATCATAAACCAAACTTCATCAGATTCTATACCCGACCGTCGAACCCCAACCGTGACCCAAATTCCATCACGCCCTTTTCACCGACTGTCGATTCTTCCTCCTTTCGACCGTCGAACTCCCTCACCAACATCTCATCCTTACTCCCAACCGACTGTCGAATTTCAAAGTAGAATCACTCAATCTCCCCAAACGTCCTCTGTATGTGCTCTGTTATTGGTGCTCAAGTTTTCAATTTTTTATTTGAATTGTTGACTGTCTTTTGGGATTTAAGTTTGAATCTCGTGGGCTGCTGCCCATTTCATATTAAGGCAGTAATGATACACTTTTTGGCAAAAAATAAAATAATAAAAAAAATAAAAAAATATTTTAATCAATGCAATGACCAATGATGATGATTGAATAGTAAATGCTATCTTCATTATCTTTTGGATCATAAGGGTTTATTGAGTAGCCTAGTGCTAACTTGAATCCTGTGCAAAAAAAAAAAATGGATTCACTTTCAAATAAAATCTGTTTTTTAAATAAAATCAATCAACCCGCACTTATTTTATAAAGAACTACATAACTTTGAGTTCCCCATTGCACCTAGGGGATACGTAGGGAGCAGAATTTCATTTCTGTCAAGCCAAATTTAAATTTTCACAATTTTGTGGTTTCACTTTTTAGTTACAATGTTTGCAAAAAAGGGGTAAAATAAATATTTTCAAGGATTGCTAATAATTTGCACAATTAATCTAAGATACCGTCTTAGGACGGGTGCGTTAGGGGTGCAGTGGGATTAAGTTTCCACCCTTCCCTAAGCATAACCGACTCCCGAATCCAATCTGGTTCTAAAAACCATTTTCAAAGAAAGGTTTTCCAATTTTTCCAAATTCAAATAAAATTGGTGGCGACTCCATTTTTTTCATTATCATATTTTAAAATCATTCGAGTTGCTATTTTCTCGCCGCGACGCCGGTCGCGACAAGCAGCACTTGTTGCTTCTGGAGGATTCAACACGAACAATCCATCTTGTATCTTAGCTGAACCAATCATCTCCTTGGTAGAATTCTGCAAGATTGTGCAAGAATCAGTAGAAAAGACAATGTGGCATGAAATGGATTTAAGAAGTTTGGTAATGGAAATGAGATTAACACGAAATCTTGGCACATAAAGAACATTGAACAAAGACAAAGAATTTGATAAAATCACAGTTCCTGATAGAGATACAGTAACCTGTGATCCATCAGGTAAGGTAATATGAATTGGCTTAATAGAGTGACAATCAACAAGGTGCTCAAGATTATGTGTAATATGATCAATAGCACCTGTGTTAAGAATTCAAGAAGAGAAAATTTACCAAGTTGAGAAGTGGTATGTGTGTTTAAGGCCATTGTGTTAGAATGTACAAAATTAACAACATGAGAGTTGGGTTGTGAAGGTTGTTTGGAATGCTGGAGAAGATCAAGAATGCCTTGATACTGCTCTTGTGTAAGAGTAACACTCGATTGTTGATGATCGTGATCAAATTTCTCAGCAGAATCAGAGTCCATAGTGAGAGCCATGTTGGCTGTTCTGTTATTGCCTTTGGACTGATAACCCGGGGGAAATCCATGCTTAAAGTAGCAGGTATCAAGTGTGTGATTGGTTTTGTGGCAATGAGTACATAGCTTGTTACCTCTGCCCCCATTGGTTCTTCCTTTCCCTCGGTTGGAAAATCCACCTCTTCGGTAATTACCTCCATTATGTCCATTATTTGCTTGATCTGTGTTCAAGGCAAGAGCCTGTGAGTTACCAACAATATCTGAGAGTAAAGGTTGATTCATTTGCCTTTCCTGCTGAATGACTAATGAAAAGGCTTTAGAAATATCTGGTAGTGGATCCATCATCATAATCTGAGATCTCATATGTGTATACTGATCATTCAAACATCTAAGGAACCGAGTAACATATTCTTGATCTCTATATGTTCGTGCACAATTAACTGCTCCACACGAACAAGAAATGGCACATTTACAGTGAGGAAGGGGCTTGAAATTCTCTGGCTCATCCCACATAGTTTTCATGTGGGTGAAATACTCAGATACTTCAAGATTCCCTTGGTGCAAACGATAAAGATCTTCTTGAATTTCTGAAATTCTGAAAATTTCCCCTTAGGAGAACCGATTTCTTAAATCTTTCCATACTTCATATGCTCGATCGATCCATGAGATAGACACCTTGATGTTTTGAGAAATGGAATGGTGAATCCAAGAAAGGACTATGGTGTTACATCTTACCCATGGCAAATACAACGGATCTAAAGTCACAGGGGGAACAATGCTTCCATCTACAAATTGGAGCTTGTTCTTTGACATTAAAGCAAGTTTCATTGTCCTAGCCCAGGCATGATAATTCTTTCCATCCATCACCGGAGAAACAAGAACGAGTGCTGGATTTTCATTCGAATGCATGAAGTATGGGTTTGAAGGATTGGTCAAGTAATCCGCATAGCTCTGGGTTGCCATTGCTATAATGAAGGAGAGAAGAATATTGCAGCAGAAGAAAGCAAGAAAAGGAAACGGAAAAGAAAGGCTCTTGATATTTGAACAAGCAGAGAAATGAGTAAACTTTTTCATTACTTGAAAGAATGAACATAGAGAATGAATATGTATATTAAAGTATAGAAGATGCTGCTATTTATAGCAATGAAATGATACTAACTGATCTAACTGAGTTAGTTACAAAAATAACAGATTCTAACTAATCTAAGTAAGTTAAATAAACTAACTTAATTATCCTGTAATAATAAGCTTACTGACTCTCTAACTTATCATGTTAAAAACTGTGAGCTAGAGATTTGGATTAAGGATCCTCCTCTTTTCATTGTACTTTTGCTGGAAGTTGATGCATATAGCTAATGAAATTCAAATTTCAAATAAATAAATAAATAAAGAAAATTAGGGAATCGTTGGAGAACGACAAAGTTGGACCAAGGAAAATAAATATCCTTCCAATCTTTCTAAGAATGTTTGATTGAATTTCTCAAAACCAACAGTAGATTCAACATTTTGGAAAGATGCCACTAACAAGCCAAAATACTTTAATAGTGCGTGGATAAATAATAAAATCTCTGTTAGAGAGTGTCTGTTTAATTAAGTACATTTGTTTAGTAAGAACTGCTTTACTTGATTATCAATAATGATATTAATATAGTTGTTACATATGGTTACAACTACCTACTTATAATTAAAAAATATATTTTTTATATCATTAAATTTGATATTCTGTATAAATATTATATGTCTATATAAGTGTTAGTAGATATCAAAATATATTATATTTTAAGATAAAATAAACATATTATATAATAATATGAGAGAAATATAAATTGAGTGTCAAATTTTGAATATACAAATAATAAAATTATATAATTAAAAGCGTCTTTTAAAAAAAAATAAGTTTTACAAAAGCCTTGTGTACATATTCTTTTCAGCTCGCTGATTAATCAATTGTCAAAAGTTTTACTGAAGTCTGTGTACAGATTACTGTAGTATTCACTGAAGATTAATTTTTTGAGGTACAATTAAGTATTTAAGTAGATTTTTTGAATAATATTATTTTTATATACATAAATTTTATAATTAAACTTAAGATCATATATTTAAAAATTTAAATTTTTTTATTCGGATTAACACATGTTAACATACATATGTATATATTTGTTAAATGATTAACTAACTATACCTACCAACTCAACAAATGGTTAAATGAAAAGGATTAATAATTTAGTTTAACAATTGGTTAATCTACTATCTATGAAGAGTTTTTGCAAGTTTTATCTGTGTAAATAACTCGACTGAGAAAAAAAATTAAACTCTTGACATCGTATACATGTATTTATTTTGGTATATTCGAACAATTATCATTTTAATTCCACGTAATATTGTTACTAAATAATATAATATACAATTGGGATGGTTTTGTCAGTTTGCATTCAAGGTTCTTGGAAAAGCGATAAAATGGTGGTTGTTAAATAAAGAAAGACCATGTATAAAATAAAATAAAATAAAAAAATAAAGAAAGACCAGTGACTTCATTTGGCCTTTTAAAAAGTGTTATTGCCCTCCATCCATGCGTAGTTGCCATCTCAATTTCTTGGAAATTTTATCATTGATTGACTTGGAAAAGCGTTTTACTACATTAAGTTGAGTCAATGCTCGCCGCACCCGGTTCGATGATGCCCTTGGTTCCAATAAACTGTGAGTATAAAATCTATTTTATTGAGAGGCGTTTATCGTACAACCGCCTATTACATCAAGTGGGTTTTTTTTCATTATAATAGGTTATATGATTTTTTTATTTTTTAAATTTAAAATTTTTGTATGTGAATTTTGTATATTTAAATATTATTAGTTAAAATTTATAAAAAAATTATGTATATATAATTAATTATCTATGGCAAAAATTGTGTATAAATTTTATCAATTAAAATTTATAATTTTTTTTATGTATAATTATGTAAAATTAAAATAATGAGTAGTACAAATTTTTTATATATAAACTTAAGTGTATGTATAAATATCAATAATTGAAATATGTAAGATTTTATATATATATAACTATTTATAATAAAAATTAAATAAATAAAATATGATATATACTTCATATTATAAAATATCAATATTAACTGTTGATTTAATTTAATTTTATATCAAATTATCGATTTTAATGCTTGGTGCATCTCATACACCCACCCAGTACCCACCCACCCAACCACCCATAGGACGTTTCCTATTTGTTGAGCTTAGTTAGCATTTGCAACCAATGTAAGAAAAGTTGATCTATTGATACTTTAAATTTTTCTGGTTTTCTTCATACAAGAAAATAAAAAATGCATATCTAACTTCATTATGATATAAACCTATTTGGGACAAAAAAAAAGACAAACAAACAAAGAAGGAAATATTAAAAAACAAACTTTGTGTTTTCTAAAGCTCTATGGTCTATAATCTTTACCAATATAACAAATTTGAATATTCTATCTTAAGAGTATGAAATGTTTTAAACATATTTTCTTTATGGAATGTATACATGTATTTTATCTCACGTGTCTTACACTCTCTCAAAATAAGCTCTTTACTCTTCTCACTGCTCTCTCTCAAAATAAACTCTTTACTCTTCTCACTTTTTTCTCATGATATCCTTAATTTTCTTAATTTTCAATTTTTTTAATTTTATTCTCAATCAAATTTCAAAAATTTTGAGAAGATATTTAGCAATAATTACTATTTTAATATTTTTTATTAATTTAAAATAAATTGTTAACAATTTAAATAATTTAAATTCATAATATGTTATATATATATGACATGCTAAAATTAAAATCTCTAAAATATATTCTAAATAAATAGTAAAACTTAAAAAAATCCCATAATTGCACAGGCTACTAACTAATTTATAAAATAAAAAGCATGTAAGTGGATAATTGTATAATTAAGAGAAAATAAAAAAAATGAAACTAAATTTAGGCGAAGTGTAAGCATCAACTATTTGGAAGTGATGCTGGTCTCATCTCAAGAAGCATTCATGGCTTGAGTGGTACTTATTAGCAAGGTTGTAAAAATTAGATCGGTCATTACGCTAATGAAGAAACTGATTTATGATTTAATGATTTAACTGTAATTGAATTTTAATTAAACTATATGTATATATAGATATATATATAGGGGACATATTTATTAGGAAGAATTTTTATTGTGAGAGGGTGAAAAAATTTTAATCATATAATTATATATGGATGATCAATGTTAAAAATTATTTAAAAGTTATGTGACCACTTCAAAAAAATCATATGTATTTATATTATAATCTTAACTATTCATTTAAAATTTAATAGTCAAGATTCATTCATTTAACTTACAATAAATATTTTTCTCATCGATATATTATATATAATAATAATAATAATAATAATAATAATAATAATAATAGTATAAATCACGTGCTTTAGATTTATGTGCAAAAATAGAAAAAATTTAATATAATAATAATTAATCTAGTATTATTACACAGCAAACATATATAGTACAGTGGTTAAGTGTTTCCTGCATACACACGACACATGGTCTTTGGTTTGACACTCACTATCTATGTTTGGTGTATTTTTGTGGTAAAAGCTTGAACCGGTCAACCTCTCAAACCGTGTCTGATCCACTGGTTTTAGCAATTCGCAGTCGATTATCTTATTATTCGATTATCGATTCTGAAGACTTCATTGAATTGGCTAGTGGTTATATATAGAGAAGAGATCAATTAATACGATATAAGTTAAAGGTAATCTTACACCATTAGATAATTTTATTTTTATTTTTACTATCTTGCCATCACAATCGTGAGAAAAAATTAATCACAGAAATAATGAAAAAAACATTGGTTCATAACATATAAAAGAAATACAAGTGGAATGATTTTTTTATTTATCAAGAAATCGAATTACATTATCAGCCTTACGGTTAAAAATTTATCACGAAGTAATTGGTTTACCACAATATAAAATAAGATTGATTTCTCGTATTAATTGGTGACCTACGAATTTTCATTTGATTTGATTGATATATAAGGTATCGGTTTTAATTGTCAATTTATTTATAAATTATTTAGAACCATATCAACTTTTTATGCATTATTATAAGTTCTGTTGTATTGTCTTTCACAATATTGTTTTAAAACTTATTTACTATTGCAGAAGAAAAAAATATTATTACTACAACATAACTTATGTCTCTTAGACAATAAAATATTACTATTCAAAAAATTATTTCCGTGCCCCACCCATGTTCAAATACTAGTTATCTAAATAGCAGACCTTCCGTGTAACGCATGTATTAGGAAAAATGATGATCATATATTTATTTTAGAGGTATATATATTATTATTATTTTTTTTAAGAATGTCAGATTTAATAAAAAATAATATTAATAAAATATAATAAATAGTATTAAAAATAATATAAAAAAGGTATATATATTATTAATAATAAAAATATTAAAACTGCATGTATTAGTATTACTACTGTAGAAGTTGCTTACTGTTCGCATAACTTTAGAGCATTACTAGTTGTACTCACTGTTACAACAACCGCATTTAGCTACAAATTGTTAGCATGCGCAGCCAAAAAAAAAAAGGAAAACACGAATCAGATATGATTTGGATTTTTTTTTTCTTTTTGGTTTCATTTGTAAAATTTGAAGACAGAAAATACAATAATTTGCGGCCTCTTTAATTTAAACTTAATAATTACTAGTTGTTCTTAATACATGAATGATGGAGCATAGAAAAAGCGGGTGGAGGTTTTGATTTGCATGTAGAGTTGATAAAATGGGTCAATCCGCGCGTCTCGATCTGTCTTAACCCACTAAAATGTAGGATGAGATGAGTTGGTCCATTTTAAGAAATGGATTAGAAGAGTCAACTTATCGCGCTTTAAAACGGATTGGTTGGTTGATTAGTATAAAAGATAAAATGAGAAAAAATAGATGAGTTGATGGGTAATCGGTTTAATTTACTTAAAAAATTATATAAAAAATTAATAAATATAATAAAAAATAATAAAAAATTACAAATTACATATCTAAAATATAATTTTTAAAATAGTCTAATTAAATATTTAAACATAAATTATATAATATCAAAAAAAAAATTATTTATAATATTACTTATTATTTTTTTTTTTAAAAAAGAATCAATTCATTTTTCTTCATTGTTTCAGTTTTTTTTCAACCGGTCTCAAATTTTAAGAGGTTGTGACAAAAAAAAAAATATGAGTTCAATTTTTAAACTTAATTCATAAAAAAATAACTAATTAATGAATTAATTCAATGAGTTGAATTCATTTTACCAGCTCTATTTGCATGTGATGTGAAGGCTCCAAAATGCCATTGATATATAATATATATATGATAAACGTAGGGTTGACTTCACTATATATATTGATTGTGAAAAGAGATAATACAAATTTATACATTACACAATTACTGAACCGTTTACATTAATGTGCTTATTATTGTTGTTGTACATGTGTTACACACTCGTGTTTGGGTGGCTACCATTCGAGAATGGGTTTAGAATTTTTAGAGGAGAACACGTGGGCGTAACGCTGTTGCATTTATTATACCATGTACACGTCTCATTTGATGGAATCAACGGGGGATATTTTGAACATATCGTGTGGAAAGTTTAAGGATTACGGCTGTTTCCTCTCGTGTATGTTGCGCGTGAGAAAGGAAGGCGGGAGAAGGTTGAGTCTTTTTATTCTCTTTTTTTTTTTGTGTTCATATTCATCTTTGCTTCATTGTTTCTTTTTTTGTTTCTCCTCAAATTTTAAATTTTGTGATAAAGGAGAATACGTGGGTATGATGTTGTTGCATTTATTATACCATGTACTTTACATTTTAGAGTTAAAGTTGAAATTTATAGGTTGTAGGTGAGAGCGTCTATTTTGAGTCTATTTATAATTTGAAGTAGACGCGTGATGTGAGTTCAGTTGAATGAGGCATACAAGAGTAGGAGCTGAACCTTACTTTTCAAATGGGTTAGGTAATCCAATTTTATGAAAAATGCTGTCGTCGTCATCACTATTGCTTGCATGTGCATCACTTGGTGGTTTTTGGTTACAATGATTTCATGTCGACTATATAGGCGATTGTGTACTTCTCCACCAAATCATGTTTGCGTATAGATCAAATACTAATCAGTTAGGGATTTAGAGTGTTCTTTGCTAGATTTCTAGGTCTCATTTCATCATATCCACCCCAAATGAGAAGACCTAATAGCTGGATTTGCATTTGTAGAGTTGAGGGGTTTGTACTTCCTTCTATTCTATTAGTGGTATTAGAATTTCTAATTGGTTTTTTATTCATTTTGATTTGATTAGTTTTCCCGTTCCAAGCCTTATCATGCTGGATTGTACATATGTTGTTCCAAGTCTTCTTATGCTTGATTACGTATGCTTATACGTCTTGCTAACCATGTCACATATGTTGATGTAATGAGTATGATTGAGTTTTTTCCCCTTTTTTCTAAATTCAAATTCAAAATTCTGAGCCTATAAATATGGGTTGCTATTGCTTTTAGATTGTGTGCAATCATTCAACTTGAACTTCTTACCTTCGCAATCTCATATCTTCAACTTGTGCTTAGTTTCTGCTATTTTCTTTTTTTCATATTGTGCTTGGCTGATATGTCACCTCCATTTGATATTGTGAACAAAATTTATGTTGAGAGGGAAGCTTAAAGGCTCAAGGTCCAATTTATATGCCTCTAGACTGTCCCAACATTCAACAATGCATCAAAAAAAAGTTCTATCGAAATGGTTCTGTTGGATGAATCTGTAACTATCATAATGCTATTTGCTTTCGCTTATTTCGTTCATAAATTTTTTGCTAACTTTTTTTTTCAAGGGGGTAAAATTCAAGCTTCAATAAAAAAAACTTGTCGCTCAATTGACAAGTATACCAAATTGTAAAGGTAATATAATAATGAAAAAGAGTATTGTCTCATAAAGATTATGTTGTCAAGTACTAAAGTCATCAAACTAACACTATTTAGGCTATTGAAAATTGAGATTTAATAAAAAGAGTTAAAAAAATAAATAATTGAAGGAAAAATAAAATAAAGTAAAAACATATAAATTACAAATTGTATGAGAGCACGATAACAAATTAAGGTATAAATAAACAATGGTAAAGATGCTAGGGATCCGATTTCACTTAATTCAACAATCTATCATAGACAATAGAGTAATTTTAGAACCTTCATTCTAATTAATTTCTAGTCATTCAATTGATGGGGAGAATCTCTTAATTAATTAAAACTCAATTTCTTGGTGGATTAATTCTTTTTAATTATCAAATGCTAGTCAATTCCTTGATCTAAATCTCAACTCTTAAAGGCATAACCTTTTTACTCTATGGATTCTCATGGAAAATATCACAATTCTCCCACACAACATATAACCTTTATTCTTAGATGATTATAAACTATGACACTTATTATTTATGGTCTAAGTCATATGCAAATATTTCGATTCTACACATATTTCACTAGAATAATTTATGAAGGATGTCTAATTCATAAAAGTATTAAGAACCATAATAAGCACTCAAATTGAATAGAAAAAAATTAATTAAAAATTCAATCTTAATACATGTCAATTAAATTAAGTTACATCTTCACCCTAACAAGAGAAAAAGTTTAGCAACTCATGGCAAAAGAAACAAAAAATAAATAAATAGGTAGAAGAATCATTATGAAGAAAATCCTAGAAGAGATAGATCTTGGAAGTCTTCAAAGGTGAACTCCTTTAAGCCTCCAAAGTGAAGTCTTTGCCTCTATACTGCCACTATCTTTGAGTCTCCAAAACTCTATAATTTTCGTGTGTTTTTTTAACCAAAAGAGAGCTCATTTGCTAAACTTGTTTTCCCTTTTTTATAGAAAAATTGATAACTTTTTTGTATTTAACTTGTACGATTTTTATTACCCTCAAGATGGTCGAATCTGCCATTGATCTCAACAAAGAAATTTTAGGATTTTTTGATAGCTTTTCAATGCCACAAACGACGCTTCGATCTGATCTTTGTAACCCAAGATATGGTCTAATTACTGAAACATAGTAAGAAGAGTGCGAGAATATGAATTTGCAATAAACTCTATTTCTTTGAGAATCTTTATCCAACCTTAAATATTAATGGCAACTTAATTAAGGAAAGTTGTCAACATGATATTTGTAGATCTCTTTCTCAGCTTTCAAATGCCACAAGAATCAGGTAAATCACATATTTATAGAGAAAGTTATCCCTAATTTATTGAGACATATTTGATAGCGATACTTTCCTTAATTAATCTTTGACCAAATCTCTTGTTTTCTATTTTCTTTTTGTTGAATCCATATAAATATAGAAACAAATATCTCACTCAAATTAAGAACCTCCTTGAGATCTTTGCATTAAACATATGGATACTTGATCACTAAGTAGAGATTATTTGCACTCTAATTAAGAATCTAACTTGATCCTTAAAATTTATGAATGCTAGTTGACTTGGTCAAACTTTGTCATCCACTTTGCATATAATTTTTCACATTCTTAATGCATGAACTAGGCTTTGATGTCCTATGAAAGTTGTAGGAAATTTTTTCATCTTTCCATAGGCACCAAGATTAGCTTAATCCAAGTTTTGTAGCAAAAGTTATGCTCAAATTACTGCAATAATGTCCTTATACTCTTCATGAAGATTTTAATAATCATGCCTAAAATATCATAAAAGCCCTTAAACTCCTACAAAACACAATAAAAATATATTTAATTTAGTAAGCCCAGAATTCACTCAATATCATAAATAAATAGCATAATTTTTATCTCAGAGTACTCAAATCCATGTTTAAATAAATATATAATATATGAGTTTTATATACATTTCAAATACTCCTAAACTTGAATAATTGCTTGTTCTCAAGCAATGAATAAATAGTAAAAATCGCAACAAGGGTACTTTTTTTGTAAAGATGTCAAACATTGTAATTCAAACTTCTCAAAGAAACTTCAGGAATCCAAATACATGAATAATTCATTCAAATGCCAAGAAGTTAAAATACTCAATCAAGCATGCACATTTAACAATACGCAAAAAACTTAACTTAAGCAAACTTTCACAAATAAAATCATAAATCCATATGTACTCGGGTGAGACTATGCACACAAAGTAGTTTCTAAAACTTCAATGACATAACTGAATTGATGAATGAATGTATGTCCCAAATCCCTTAGGCAAAACCCCTACTCCTTTCTCCATTAATGTAGTGCACACTTTCAAAGGATTAAAAGGTCTTTATTATGGTTGTAATTGGGCCGAGGGGTGAAAGGTGAAACAAAGAAAAAGGAAAAGGAAAAATAAAATATAAGAGAGTCATGATGAAGAAGTTTAAAACACATGGAAAATCAAGATATATTACGCAAAGTAAAAACTTCACTTCAATTTACGAGCACACTTGCTTCTTCTCTTTCTTTTTTTTCTTGAATATTGACCTCCACCCCTAAACATATTTATTTGCAACACATTAGGTGGACCTTCTTGCTTTTTTTTTTCAAACATGCTCGACTTTAACTTTTCTTTCTTTATTCTTCCTTTATCTTCAACATTCATCACATTTAGATCCTCAATAGGTCTTTCCCTTTCACATTTAATCCTCTCTCACAAAATGGTAGGTAAGTGTTTAAAGGTTAAAGGTAAAGGTGAAATATGGGTTAATGAAAGAAAATAGGCTAATGAATAAGGTTCTAAGGGATAATAATGATGAGTGAGAAGTCTAAGGTCAAGATAATGTTAAAGAAATAATGTCTAGATCATCTCCTTTTAAGTGCACACTAAGATTTCGCCTCCAAAGAATGCAGTGGAATTGTTCTAGGACCGGTGAGGCAATTAGATACTCACTTTAGTACACATAATCCTTCTCAAAGAACACACAAATTCAATCAAAAGTTTAATGAACTGATGCAAAAGAAAAATCGAATGCCCAATGCTAAATACGTATGTCAATCATGAACAAATCTCTAACTAGTATAATCCTAAGCTAACATGAATCAAGCTCTCTTGACTTAAGATCAATCTTCAAAGCAATGCTTTTCTTTTCAAAATAGTTCAATTCATGTATATGCTTGAGTGAACATGGATTTAGGGTGATGATAACAAAATAAAATCAATAAAAATAAATAAATAAAATGCTAAAAGAAGAAAAAAACTCTTTTTGGCAGTCAACAACTATATACATTCCCCTTACAAAGACTCTGAACTCAGGGAAACACTTAAGCTGACTCAACATTAACTTCAAAATAAAAGCAGAAAAATCTTAGTAAAAACAATAAGGAATAACGAAATAATAGCAAAAACAAATAACTAACTGAAACTGAAAGGGCCCACCCCCAAACTTAAAATGCGGCAATGTCCTTTGTAACATACAAAGTGGAACAGGAAAACATAAGAAAAAAATGGGGTAAGGGTTTATGGGCTAAAGAACACAGGTTGGGTGTTTTTGGAATAGAGAACTTCGTATTCTCCTTAATAATTATACTTACTCACATATTTAAATTACCAAACTTAAAGCTTACTCCCTATGCAAACTCAGTTCTACAACTTCAAGACCTATATCCCTTGCATAAAATTCATTTTATCCATCTTAAAGAAACAAAATGAAAACAAGTTACTGCACAACAAGGCTGTTAGTGAACAAAAAAAATTTGCTAACAAAAACTACCAAAATCAACAAATTTAAAGATAAAAGAAAAGAAAATAAAGAAAACTTGGGTTGTCTCTCAAGAAGCGCTTGTTTAAAGTCACTAGCTTAACTTTGCCCTTTGTTCAAGTTGATCAAGGTGGCTTAAAGTAAGAGAAAAATGATAACTCTTTCCTTTTTTCAAAGTAATGCTTCAATCTTTGGTTAATGACCTTAGAGATGCCTTCAAAGGTATTTTAAACTCCAAATGGTATTGGTTGTCCTAAATGTGCCTTGGCATGAGAGATTTCAATAGGCCATGATGGTTTCAACTGATCAAAAGATGAAGGACCAGTTTGTAATGAATCATGGACAATGGGAGGACCCGTCTTTGTTTCAACAATCTTGGAAATGGGAGGGTCAACATCAATTAAACGTGAAGAACCCTTACTTGTCAAATCCTTTTGAAACTTATCTTTAATGCAATTAACGAAGGCATAGAGATCTGATGTTGGTAAAGACTTAGCAAATACATTGATAGTCACTTGATTTCCATCCACTCTCAAAATGAGTTCACCCCTAGGTATATTAATTAAAGCTCCCAAAATTGCCAAAAATGGTCTTCCAAAAATAAGAGAAATGTTATGTCTTCTTCAATATCTAACACTAAAAAGTCAGCAAAAAAAAATGAATTTATCTATCTACACTAACATACCCCCCACAATACCATATGAGTATCTAATAGTCTTATCTGCAAGTTGAAGAGATATCTTGGTTGACTTGACTTCCCCAATGTCAAGCTTCTTGAAGATTGACAACGACATCAAGTTTATACTAGCACCAAGGTCACATAAGGCCTTCTCAATAGTCAACTTCCCAATAGTACAAGGAATATTGAAGCTACTGGGATCCTTCAATTTCAGAGGCAACTTATTTTGAATGATGACAATACAATCTTCGGTAAGCATGACCGTCTCATCCTCTTTCAACTTCTTCTTCTTGGATAGCAATTCCTTCATGAATTTGGCATAAGAAGGCATTTGATCAAGTGCTTCCTCAAAAGGAATATTGATTTGTAGTTTCTTGAAAACATCAAAGAATCTAGAGAATTGTTTCTCTTGATCTTGTTTTTTCAACCTTTGAGGATATGAGACCTTGACATAGGGAGATGGCTAATAAGGTTTGTCCTAATCTAGATCTTTCTTCTTTCTCCATTTTCTCTTTAATTCTTTTCCAGTAGAGACTTCTTCTACTGGTGTAATTAACTATTCAAAGATGACTTATCATTCCCTTGGTCTTGTCTTGGAGGGTTAGCTACTTCTTTGGCATTGTCTTCTTTCAGTTGAGGACTAACAACTTTGCCACTCCTTAAGGAGATTACTATGCACTGCTCCTTCATATTAACCATGATGTCACTAGGTGGCTACTTGGAGTCTCTCTGCGAGCTGTCTTGATATCTGACCCATTTGGGTTTCTAGACTTTAAATGACTGCCTTTTGATTTTTGAAGTTAGCTCTCGTTTCTTGCATGAAATTAGTAGTTTGTTGGACAAAGGAAGATGTTTATTGAGTGAGTTTTTCAAAAGCACTCTCTAGAGGAGATTTCTTCTCTTATTGAGCATTTTGTTGCATCCCTTGATTATTCCAAGAAAAGTTGGGATGATTCCTCCACCGCGAATTATAAGTGTTTGAATATGGGTTGCTTTGAGGTCTTGGAGGATTGCCCATGTATTTAACTTGCTCTTGAGAGGTAAAACTTGAACTGCTCATCTCACATTCACCATTGACATGTTGCCTCCACAAAAATTGCAAGTTAAAGCTTGAAGATTGACTGAGCTTACTTGTATGTTGCCAATTTGCTTAGTAAAATTAGCTATTTGTTAAGAAAAAGTCTTGTTTTGTGCAAGTATGGCATCAAAGGTACCAAGCTCCATGACTCCCCCCTTAATCATTAATCTTCCACTAGGAATTTGATATTCATTTGTAGCCATAGTTTCAAACAATTCTTGAGCTTCTTCAGGAGTTTTGGTGTTGAGAGACTCACCTGCAGATGCATCCACCATAGCTATGGTAGAATGATTCAAGCCTTTATAGAAAATTTGGACTTGTTGTCATAATTCAAATACATGATGATGACATTTTCTTAGCAATTCATTGTATCTTTCTCAAGCTTTATATAAGGATTCCCCTTGGTTTTGAGTGAAACATGTAATCTCACTTCTAATCTTCATAAACATTAATGGAGAAAAATACCGAGTAAGAAACTTGCTAACCAAATTGTAACACCCTCCCTAGGGGGCCACATTTATACCTCAAAACTTCTATAACTTAACAAAATCGCGTAAAAAGGTTTAATCTTGGAAAATACGGATTTTAAATTTTCTTTTCAAAACACAAACTTAAACGAAACATAAACATCACAGGACATAACTTACTAAATATTACATACCAAAAAGAATATACACAATAGTGGCATGGATCATAGTCCACCCAAAATTTACAATTTATACACAAAAGACATAAGCAGCAGTTTTAACAAAACATAGACTAGCCCAAGTCTAGAGACCTAGGGAGCAGGATCTTCCCCTGGACCCTCCATTGGATCCTCTTCGGACTCCTCCATTGGGTCCTCCTCCTCGGACTCTTCCCCAACCAAGCCTCTCAGCTGTGGCAGAAGCTTGGGGATAGGAGTCTTAGTGGATGATACCATAGGGTCCGGATCCTCTCTGGGGGTGTAATGCAAGTCACCCCATAATTTCCTAATTGGCATGAAAAACTCTAGACGCACAAAAACACAAAGAGAGAAGAAAGGGGCCCTATCATGGGTCCTACTAATAGACATAGTCAATTCTCCTACATATCTAATCCTTTCTATGCCCCAGTCAATCCGCCATGCATCTGAACCTCTGCGGAAAAAAAGTCTAACAAAACCAATAGAATCTCTACGAGCAGCCATCCAAAAGCAAAATAACAAAAATTGTGAATTTTCTTCTGCCTTCCTTAGTCTTTATCAACAGGAACATATAAAATAGAAAGCAAACAGAATAGCGATATAAAGAGGTGAGATTCTCTACATCAATACCGGTATGGCAGCAAAAGATAATAATGACAATCAAAATCACAGAATACTGAAATAACCATTGCAGTCACAAAATTCTCAACAAGCATTATAATAATATATCCACAGGTAGTTCCACAGTATAACATATTACAATAAAATGCTCAATGTCTATCTGAATGCACAATGGACTACATCTACTCCATGGAGTTCTAACCAACATCAGAGAGAATAATCGGGGAGTCAATGTCTATATCTCGTTAGCCTCAAATCATGTGCTTCTCAATCTTATCAATATGCGCAACATGGCTATACATGACACTCTCAACTGGATCGGGAATAGGATAGTGTTTGGTCGAGATCATTAGTGCGTTGCACAGTCACCACGGCCCGATGGAGCTACTAACTGTCCACATGTGGGATACCCGCGCCCCAACGCCTCCAAGTTCAACGAGTGAACTACACTACATAATTCGTACCCGCACAAAGGTGTAATTCATCTCCTAGGTATTCCGCCTTGACAACAAGTCATTTCGGCTTTCACAATGCATGAATAGTCTTTGTAACCCAAGATATGGTCTAATTACTGAAACATGGTCAGGAGAGTGTGAGAATCTAAATTTGCAATAAACTTTATCTCTTTGAGAATTCTTATTCAATCTTCAATATTAATGATAGTTTAATTAAGGAAAGTTGTCAATATGAGATTTGTAGATCTCTTTCTTAGCTTTCAAATGCCACCAGAAAAAGGTAAATCACATACTTATAGAGAAAGTTATCTCAAATTTACTAAGATAGGTTTGATAATGATACTTTCCTTAATTAATCTTTGACCAAATCTCTTATTTCTTATTTTATTTTTCTTGATTCCATATAAATTAGGAAACAAATATTTCACTCAAATTAAGTAACTCATTGAGATCCTTACATTAAACGCAGAGATACTTGATCACCAAATAGAAATTATTTACACTCCAATTAAGAATCTAACTTGATCCTTAAAATTTATGAATGCTAGTTGATTTGGTCAAACTTCATCATCCACTTTGCACACAATTGTTCACATTATTAATGCATGAACTGAGCTTCGATGTCTTTATGAAAGTTATGAGAAATTTGTTCATCTTTCCATAAACATCAAGATTAGCTTAATCTGAACTCTGTAGCAAAAGTTATACTCAAAATATTATAATAATGTCTTTATGCTCTTCATCAAGATTTTAATAATCATGCCTAAAATACCACAAAAGTCCTTAAACTCCTACAAAACATAATAATTGTACATTTAATTCAGAGGGTCCAGAATTCACTCAATATCATAAATAAATAACATAATTCTTATCTCAAAGTATTCAATTCCATGTTTAAACAAACATAAAATATGTGAGTTTTATACACATATCAAATGAGTATGATTGAGTTTTTCCCTCCTTTTTTTGAATTCAAATTTAAAATTTTGAGCTTATAAATATAGGTTGCTATTGCTTTAAGTTTGTATGCAATCATTCAACTTGAACTTCTTACCTTCGTAATCTCATATCTTCAACTTGTGCTTAGTTTCTTCTATTTTCTTTTTTCTATATTGTGTTTGCCTAATATGTTACTTCCATTTGATCCTTTGAACAATATTTATGTTGAGAGGGAAGCTTGGAAGCTCAAGGTGCACGTTATACGCCTCTGTACTGTCCCAACCTTCAACAATGCATCACAAACAAGTTCTATCGAAATGGTTTTGTTAGATGAATATGTAACTATCAAAATGCTATTTGCTTTTGCTTATTTCGTTCATATATTTTTTGGTAACTTTTTTTTCAAAGGGGGTAAAATTCAAGTTTCAATGAAAAAGACTCAGGTTTACAAGTTTATGTCTATCTTGGTAGAGGGAGCTGTGTATAGGATGACCTACTTCATTGTTGTGCCCAACACTAATTGTTACAAAGCCACAATTGATCATGACTACTGATTGGATAGAGTGTTAAGTTATTTGCATTCATGTTTGTTATCTAATTTTCTCTAAGTGGGTTTGTTCATTTAGATTCTTGTAGAATGTTTTTATTGATTCTTAGTTTTTAATGTTTCAATAGTTGTCAGTCCATGTTTAAATAAATAGTGATGTAGTTCAATTTTCTAAATATCTTCATAAATTTTAGTTGCATGATGTTGTGAGCCTTCCTACTACTCCTGAACATATGATGCTGACTCTTCTTCACCATCTATTTCACCTCATTCAGTTTGTGTCCTGTTTTATCATTTTTTTATGGTTTGCTGCTGTTACAATTTTCATCATGAAAGATGGTTTTAATATTGTATTTGGTTTGGGTTATGTATCAAGAAATGAATTGGTTATGGATAGTGCAAAGTTGTTTAAAGGTCCTTTAGTTTTAACTCACTGCCATTTTAAGATTATGAAGGAACGTGGATGAACAGGTTGTTTCCAAACACACTGTGTTCTCACATTGGTCTATCATTACCGTGACTTTCAAAAAAGGTAGGCAAGAGCTGATTATCTTTGTTTGAGTAAAAAAGTAAGAGACCAAGATGAGGGATGGATTTGTTTCAATCCATGTGACATTTTGGTTTTTGGTAATTTGTAACTTGGCTTAACATTTTACATTTTTATTTTTCCTGAAAATGCATCAATAACATATTGGGTAGCAAAGTTTTCTTTTCTTTGTTGGTTACAAAAGTTTTCTTTCCTCTTGTTGATACTTAATTTTGTCAATAAATTTTCTATTTTCACTGCTTGATCAAGGATTAATAATTTTATGTTAAATGATGAACACTTTTTTTTTTCAAGTTTTATTTGTTTCCATCTTATTTCCATCATTTTTTTCTTATTATTTATACCAAAAAAGGAAAAAAAAAAGCAAAAAAAAAAATCACTGCCCAAACATAAGCCCACCTTAACCTAATTTTTTTAAAAAACAAAAACAAAAAAAGTAAAAAAAAAAAAACAAAACGTATCACTCCTGCTGGATGGCTGTTTGTTCTATTTTTGGGTGAAAACCATATTCCTTTCTCTTGCTCTATGTTTGTTATTCTTTTTTGACCATACATTATGCACTCCCTTGCTGCATATAGCAACAGGCATACACAACACCACTGCAAAGGGAACAAAACTTCTTTGTTCCCACTCTTTTTGTCATCAAGCATAGTACACACCCAACAACACCAACAATGCTGAAGGCTCCCCCACTCACTCTCATGTATAGGCTGCACAACCATGCACCAGCAGCTGCCTCACACTCACACAACACACACCCACTTCATTCTCACATATAAGCTGCACACTACAGCATTAAGGGATTTTTCATTCCTCTTCACCCACATTCATCATTCTCAATTTTCACCACCTTCAACCTTCCATTTCACCACCCATCTTCAACAAACCCATCTCAACCTCCTTCATCTTCACCACCACACACAACCACTTCACCCTTCACCACCCAACAATCACATTCATCATCTTCAACCTCCATACAACCTTTCGCCACCAAACCACCTCCTAAAACCACCTATCATACCACCTTTCACCCCCTCATCATCAACCTTCACTATCAATATCCACCCAAAGCTATACACAAACTATAAACACCATTAATAACCACCCATTCCTTCAACAACCACACCCCACCACCATTAAAACCACCAATAATACCTTCTCACTTCACCACCAACCACCACAACCCACCAAAACCAGATCCATCCAGCCATACCCATCAGCCACCATCGTAGATCCGGCTTACCATGTTCGTGCAGCACCCATCTTGCACTGCCGCTCTGAAGCCGACGTCGCAGACCATACCTCGCATCTCACCACCTCTGGCTCGTTCACATAGTGTCGTGCACCACCACTCCAGCTCGTACGACCCGCATTGGAACCACCGCTACCCGCGCGCCGTTCAACCCAGCGAACACCACCGCCCAGCTCCGAGTCGCAACCCAATCCACTCCACCTATAGATCCGACCGGCACCGTGTCAGCCGCCACTCTCCACCCAACTGCTCTTTGTGAATCGGCTGCTAGCCGGGCCGCTGCTACTCGTTCAACCACCACTCGAGGCCACCATCTTCACCTCATCCTGCTACTTGATAATCACATATTTTATATATTAATAAGCCCTCATTTTTAGTGATTTACACTCTTCATGTATTTAATTGCTTGACCTTGGACATGTTTTATAAGTTTGAGCTTAAATTGGGCTTAATTAAATTTTTTCGGCATTATTGAGTTTTGATATTGTTTCTGTATTCCAGCCATAACTTGAGTTCTAGACATCTAAAAATCATGCATTTTACCTTGTAAGAAAGCTGAGAGGAAACTCTACAACTTTGATGAAGAGCTCAAAGTCTCAATTGATAACTTCACAAGTGTAGTTATTTGTGTCCTATATTTGTGCTATATTGGCCGCTTAGTCCTTGTCTATATGCATGAATAGAAGATTTTAGCATCATTTATATCTGATTTCATTTTGATGGCTTCCATTGTGATCCTGAGCAAATGCTTTTAAAACTTTGATAAATTTAGTACATATGCATGAGTTAATGAATTGATACTTTCTCTGATATAGGCAAGTCTCAAATAAAGCATGAAAATGAAGAAATTGGAGTAGCTTTGGACTAGGAAGCCCAAGAGAAAACCAAAATTTAGGATTAACAGCCAACATCGCAACATGGTCATGTTGACGTCGTGACGTTGAGACTCCCCTGCTTCAGTAAAAAAACCTGAGGCTGAAGCGCCGCAACGTTGAAGAGTGGACACCTCAGGCGCCTGTGACCTAATTGCACGCGCGCCGCGGCATGATGTGTTAGACGCTGTAGCGTGACCCTATTTTATTCAACCTATAAATACGTTCGTATCCATTTTTTACGAGAGTTTTTCATCATTTTTGGAGAGCAGCAGCTGGTTTAGGATTTTTAGACCTAGAGAAAGCAAAAAAGGCTAAGGTTTGAAGTCATCCTTCACATGAAGGGTGAATCAAGCTTAGAAGATGAAATCTAATGAGTTTCCTCCCTTTCTTCTCTTCTTTCTTTCTTTATTGATTCATGAACATGATTTATATGTCTATATTTTCGTGTTTCATGGCTAGCTAGGCTGTGTATAAGTTTTTCTTTGTAATTTCCTATGAATATTGATGATTTTGTAATATTTTGAGTATATATTGAAGTTAAGTTATTTTCAATCATATGAATCTTAATGCTTTTGATTGTTTAATCAACTTTTGGTTGATTTGATAAAATCTAATGAACCTAGACATAGGAAATTGGATTTTAGATCATATGTATAGCTGATGCATGTTCTATTTCATTCAATTGGTTTAGGTGAGATAATTTGTTAATAGGATAGAAATATACCTATTGGCTATGCATAGTGTGTGATTGAGAATAGATCGTTTAAGAGTGAATTTTGTACCGTTCTCATGGAAATATTGTGAATTAGGTAAATGAAACCATGATTAATTAACCTAGATATAAGCTTTTAACTAAATCAGATTCTCAATCTAATTTAACAAATCATTGATATTGCTTGTAAGGATTGCATGTTATGAATTGAAATAGGAGATGAAAAAGGATTTCTTATTCTCTATTCATCTATTTATCTTAGATTTATTGTTTTGTTAGTCTTTATATTTCTTTAATTACTCTTTTTACAAATTTGATGTTCTTGGATAGCATTAATTAGGCTATTAGTTAATATTTGACTTTTATAAGAAATACTTATTCCTCGTGGGAACGATATCCGACTCCTTGCTATAATACAAGTGCAACTCGTGCACTTGCGGTAAGCAAAAGACCGAACAAGTTTTTGGCTTAAATTGGGTTTAATTGAATTTTTCTAACATTATTGAGTTTTGACGTTGTTTCTGTATTCTAGCCATAACTTGAGTTCTAGACATCTAAACTTTATGCATTTTACCTTGTAGGAAAGTTGAGAGGAAGCTCTACAACTTTGATGAAGAGCTCAAAGTTTCAATCAGATTTCTAATGGGTCTAATTGGGCCTGAAAGTTTAGACTCGGGTTTAGGGAGCATATGGCATTAAAGTGAGCATATCTTGGTCAATTCAAGTCCAATTCAGATGAAACTTGGGCTATTGCATTCCAACAAGTCCCAGCTGTGTTTAGGAAGTGTAATGAGGCACTAGAGGCCAATTTAGGGGGCAGTTTATAGTTTTAGAAGGAGAAATCTGAGAATTAGTTTTGATATTCCACAATTTTCTCACCTCTCTCCTTTTTTCTCTCATTCTCTCTAGTTTTTGTTTTCTAAGTTTTTCCTCTTCTGATGGAGGGCTAAACATCTTCTAATCAATTCGGGATTCTTGAAGAAATTTGGGTTTGGATTCTTTAGATCTTGTTCTGATTTTGTTTTTCTTTGATTTGTATTTGAATTCTTCTTCTTCCCCTTCTTTTTCTTAATCTTGATCTGATTGGATCTTGATTTGGGATTGAGATTTGTGATTGAATTTAGGTTAATTAATCTGGTTTAGTCACGAAATTAGAAGTTAGGTGCTGATTTGTGCTTCGATTAATTAAATTCGGATCTAAAATTAACATAGATCTAACATGAATTATGCGATTGCGAATTTATGTGTCAATTGTTAATTGAATTCTAGACGATTGTCTAGTATGAATTCTAGATTTAATGCTAAGATCTTAATTCCAAGTTAATCATTCAAATGCAATTCAAGTGTTTGTTTAGTGATCTGTGATAGAATCCACCAAATTTTGGATAGATTTCTAGATTGATTACGCTTTTAATTGATTGTTCTTTCCTTAATTCTGCTATTTCGTATTCTGTTTCTCAACTTTTCCCCCCAATCTCAGCTTGATCTGATTGATTTGCCACTAAGATCCTTGAGAGATGATCCAGTGTTAACTCCTATGCTATAAGCCATAGGTACAACTCGATTTTAATTTTGATTGAGTTCGGTGCTCGTCCAAATTTTGACGTCATTACCGAGGATGTTTTAGTTGCAATCTGATCATATTAAGTTCCTTTACTAACAATTAACTCTTATACTGATCATTTAGTTATAGTTGTAGTTGCATTAATTCTGCATTCTGTTGCATACTGTTATATACTATTGCATTGCATTATTCTGCTACATTATACATTCTGCTACATTGTTCATTCATTCTGATCATAATTGCATAATTCTAGCACAATTTTGGTTGCAGCATAATTTTGTTAACTATTACATTGTGCATTTTGTTGTTGTGCATAGCATGATCTCTTTATAATTGCATTACATTGCTTAGCATAACATACCTTTTTGCTGCATTGTGCATTCTACTAAACTTCCATTCTGCTGCATAATTCTGGTTTTTCTAGTTTTACTGTTCCATTACTTTTTACTGCATTCCACTACATTTTGCTGCATTGCACTGCATGATTGCCTCATAATCGTATTGCATTTCATTGCATAACACAACTGATCATTCTGCTGTAACTAACACAATTGCTCAATTAGTTGCTACTTGTAATTATGTTGCATAATTACTGTTCCATTGATTTTTCCTGCTGTTAGCCCTCCCTTTGCTGCATTTATTGACAATTGCATTGCAAGATCTCCTTGTAAGTATCATTCACTCATTTTGGACTAGATTCTACTTACCTAACACTGTTTTATACCCTGCTAGCAATCTTTCACTATCTTCTGATATTTTCGGGTGCAGGAGCAAACTAGTGCAATTTTGGTTGTGGAGTTTTGAGCTGAAACTTGGTCTCTAAAGTTAAATCACCATTATGAACAAAGTGATCCTTAGGATATTCCCCTCGGATTTTTGCCAAAATCCATCATCTAGTAGGAGTTTTGAGCATACTGGGGACATAGTGATATTTTTTGTATTTGTTTTGGTATCTCTAAATGGGTTATTTTTTGCCAGAAAATAGAAAAAAAATCCATTTGCGAGGGGCAGGTACATTGCACAATGTGCTTGCGTATTCATCTGTAAGCCAAAATCATTCATTTAGACCACTTTTGCATTTTTTGAAATCTTCTAAAAAAGTGTAGTTTTCATCCTGTGGTGGTCCCATGATTTTTAAAAATCATTTGATGTGTTTTCAATTTCTTCTAGCCATTTTTGTACTGTAGATTTGCATTACTTTGTGTTTTTGCATTCTGCCACCCCTTTAACCTTAATTGGTACATGACTAGGTCTAATCCTGATTTTTTACTGAAATTTGATCATAAGATTGATAGAACATTTCATAGGTTGATTAGTGCTCGTAGGCTAAGTGAGAGATTGCTTCTAAATTTAATTGTGATATTGATCCTATCATTTCTGATTCTGTAATTACTGATTCTGTCATTGCTGATTCTGTCATTACTGATTCTGTCATTGTTGATTCTGTCATTGTATCCGAGAGTTCTAGTGATTTTTCAACCATGACTGATAACATGCATAATAAGACTCTTAAAGAGCTTGCTGCCTCTGATGTCACTTATCAACCATTATGCATTCAGTATCCTGAAATTGATGTTGATTTTGAACTAAAGTCTGGACTAATCCATTTGCTTCCTAAGTTTCATAGACTTGCAGGTGAGGATCCCCACAAGCATTTGAAAGAGTTCTATGTTGTGTGCTCAACTATGAGACCTCAAGGCATCCATGAAGAACACATCAAGCTGAGGGCATTTCCCTTCTCCCTTGCTGATGCAGCCAAGGACTGGCTTTACTATCTTTCACTTGGTTTTGTGACTTACTGGAATGACATGAAAATGTTGTTCTTGGAGAGATTCTTTCCTACCTCTAGAGCTGCTGCAATCCGAAAAGATATATGTGGCATTAGGCAGATTTTTGGTGAGACCTTGTATGAGTATTGGGAGAGATTCAAGAAGTTATGTTCAAGTTGTCCACACCACCAAATCAGTGATCAATTGTTGATCCAATATTTTTATAAAGGACTGATGCCAATAGACAGAAGCATGGTAGATGCTGCTAGTGGAGGAGCTTTAATGGATGAAACTTCTATTATTGCTAGAGACTTGATAGCAAACATGGCTGCCAATACACAGTAATTTGGGACAAGACTGGTAACTCCTACCAGAAGTGTAAATGAGATCCAAATATCTCATGTAGACTAATAGAGAATGGAACATAGGCTTGATGAGTTGACCTCTTTAGTGAGGCAGTTAGTAGTGGGACAACAACCACCTATGGCTGCAAGGGTGTGTGGAATTTGCTCTTATTCATCTCATCCTATTGATGCATGCCCCACACTTCAAGATGGTGGTTCTGTTTTTCCAGAGCAATCAGTTACAGCAGTTGGTATTTTTCCTGGTAGACCCCAATACCAGCAGTCCCAGTAGCCTATTTATGATCTGCTCTCCAATACATACAACCTTGGTTGGAGAGACCATCCGAATTTGAGATATAAAAATACAGCACAACAGCAGCATCAACAGTAGTACAAGCAGTTATTCCAACAGCCTAGGCAGCAGCCGTTCCAGTTATCAGGTCCAGCAATCACAAAATCTGAGCCTTCCTTTGAGGACTTAATGAAGCATATGGCTACAAATAGCATCCAGTTCCAGCAAAGGACAGAGGCTTCTATACAGAATTTAGAAACACAAATTGAACAATTAGCCTCTACATTAAGTCAGCTACAGTTCCAAAGTTCTGGGCAGCTTCCCTCCCAAACAGTACCATATCCAAAAAAAGAGATGCATGCTATTATGTTAAGGTCTGGGAAGTTAGTTCAAGCATCACTTGAACCTTAAATTACAACTAGCAAACCACAAGCAATAGAAGATTTTGAGTTTGATTCTGATAAACCAGCGTTTGTTGATGATGAACAGTAGTCTCTCTTAGCTCTACCCTTTCCCTAGAGAGCTATCCAATCAAGAAAAATAGTAGAGGCCGAGAAAGATAAAGATTTGCTTGAGACTTTTAGGAATGTGGAAGTCAACATTCCACTACTAGATGCAATCAAGTAGATACCTAAATATGTTAAATTCTTGAAGGAGCTGTGTACTCATAAGAGGAAACTAAAGGGTAATGAGAGAGTTAGCATGGGGCAAAATGTTTCGGCCGTCATCCTGCCAAATATGCCTCCGAAATGCAAGGACCTTGGAACATTCACCATTCCTTACATAATAGGCAGCCAACAATTTCCTCATGCAATGTTGGATTTGGGTACTTCAATCAATGTGAAGCCACAATCAGTTTTTGAATCTCTGCGGCTTGAAGAGTTGAAGCCAACCGGAATAGTAATTCATCTGGCAAATAGAAGCACAGCTCATCCTGTAGGAGTGCTTGAGGATGCTTTGGTAAGGGTAAATGAGTTAATATTTCTAGCAGATTTTTATATTCTGAACATGGAAGATGAATTTACATCTAGTCAGTCGCCATTAATTTTAGGTAGACCTTTCTTGAAAACTGCTAAGACTAAAATTGATGTGCATACTGGTACCCTTTCTATGGAATTTGGTGATAACATAGTTCAATTTCATATCTTTGATTCCATGAAACATCCTTTAGAAGAGCATTCTATTTTTCAGTTAGATGTCATTGATATGCATGATGATATGCACGATGATATGCTAACTGAATTTCTTGAAATTGTGGGATTTCTAGATAGTGTTAATTTTTTTGGATGTTCTGGATGTGGTGTTTCTGATAGGGCTAGTATGTATGCTGCATGTTCTGAAATTCTTGCATGTATAGGAGATGATGCTATATTTTCTGAATTTCCTCCTTCTATGAGATATGATCATGCTGTTTTGGTAAATTGTATACAGATTACAGGTGATGCTGCAGTTAAATTAGCAGAATTAATTTTAGTGCTGCAACCACCTATCTTTGAGCGGAAGGCCATTGCAGAATTCTCAGAGCATCACCGGATGACGGTCATTACTGTGGTGGATTTTGTTTTTGAGCTATGGTCCAACATAAACAAGGAAAATGATGTTGATCAAGTCCACATATTGCATTCTAGTGGTGTTGACAAGGAAATAAAGGAAAGTCAATGGGACTCCGGTGGAAGCTCTCTTACTTCAAGTCATGTTTCCAGTCTTGCTTCAAGCTTCACTTTGTCTCGGTCATCTCACTTCAAGCAATGAGACCTTGGTGGAAGCCTTGTCACTTGATAAGGATGTTTCTTTTCTTTCATTCTCCTTTATTTTACTTGTCTTTCATTAATTGATGATTTTGATAGATGTTGTTTGTCTTTTGAGCTTTACATTGAGGACAATACAAAATTTAAGTGTGGGGGAGGGATTTTAGCATTCTATTTTCTGTTTTACTTTGCTATTTTTCTTGTTTCTATTTTTTGTTTACTTTTACTTTTCTATTTCTATTTCTGTTTCGATTTTTTTTTTTTTTTTTTGCTATTTTTTTTGTTTTCTATTTTTTGTCATTAAAATTTGTTGTCATTGATTTTTCTATTTCTATTTTTTGTTTAATTTTCTATTTTGATGTCTTCTATCTTCTCGCATTTAAATTCATTTTCTATTTTTTGTTTTTGATTTCTATTTCTATTTTTTTGTTTTACTAAGTTTTCTGTTTTTGTTTCTTGAATTATGCTATTTTCTGTTTATGTTATTTATGTTATTTCTCTATTTTTGTTTTTGTTTTTTTATTTTTAATTCTATTTTTTGTTTTTTTAATGTATGTTTTTTATTGCTTTCCAATGATGTTTTCAAGTTTATGAAGTTTAAGAGCTTGAGACAATTAAAATTCAAGGTTCATAACATGATTGAATGAATTTTCCTTCTTCTTGAATTTGATATGCTTGGTGGTGGATGTTTGAATTGGTGAATTAAATTTGATAGATGCATACCTTGTAAGATTTTGAGCCTATTGATGGATTTAACATTTGCACCATTTTCCTATTTCTTGTGTGATTTTCACTCATGTCATTTGATCACTCTAGAACTTGCTTTGATTCTTTTTGATGCTATATTTTTCACTTGCATGCATGAACATGATTGAGGCATTCTTTCTTGATTAACTATTTTGGCCAAATAGTCAACCTTGCATCATTTCCCTTTGTTTAACCCCATTAAGCCTACTTGCCTATTCTTTGTTTTAGCTCATTGTATGTCTTATGTGAAAAACCATATTTTTACCTTACCTTAGGAAATGGGAGAGTATTGGTTCATTTTCATTGGAGGAGCTCTTTTGGCTTGTGGGTAGTAGTTCAAGTGTGGGGGTTGTGTAATTTGATGTGTAATGTGCAAGATGTTTGGTGATATAAAAAAAAAGATAGAAAGATGATGAAAAAAAGCAAAATTAAGAAAAAAAAAAGAAAAAAATAAATTCAAGAAAGGTTGTGAAAGGAAAAAAAATAGATAAGAAAAGAAAAAGAAATATGTAAAGAAAATGTGCATTATTTGGAGTTGGGGGATAAAATTTCATGTTTGTTACTTGTCATTTGAGTTCCTTCACAATGCTCTTTCATTCTCTTTGGTATTTATCTTACCATATCCATATTGTTTCTTTCCCTTACCTTGACTCCATTACAACCTTGAATAAGTTTTCTTGATTTGTGTGTGCATGTATTTTGAGTAGTGGAGAAATAGAAGATAAGTAAGTTTATGGCAGTGCAATTATTCATGAGTTAAATTGAGTGAAATACTTACCTTGTAAACACTTGAAGGTTTGAGAGTGTATCTTGTGTGAGGATCTATCATTCTCGATTCATGTTTTTCAATTTGAAGCTACCTTACTTGTTAGTTTGAGATGTGAAGAAATTTTAATTCATGAATATTTTGTTTCCTTGAAACTTTTATTACTCCTCTTTCCTATAAGCTTTTGCATTCTTAAATGTCATTAGATTTTAAGTCTTTTAGAGTTTTTAGCTTTTGAGTTTTTGTTTTTCTTTGTTCCCTAATTTTAGTCTTATGTGTTTTGTCCTAAAGTGTAAAAAGTTAAATGTGAGAGAATTTGATAATCACATATTTGATACATTAATAAGTCCTTATTTTTAGTGATTTACATTCTTCATATACTTAATTGTTTAACCTTGGACATGTTTTATAAGTTTGGGCTTAAATTAGGCTTAATTGATTTTTTTCAGCATTATTAAGTTTTGACGTTGTTTATTTTAGCTATAACTTGAGTTCTAGACATCTAAAAATTATGCATTTTATATTGTAGGAAAGTTGAGAGGAAACTCTATAACTTTGATGAAAAACTCAAAGTCTCAATCAGATGTCTAGTGGATGCGTCACCCGATTTGAAGTATCCTATGTGGACTAAAAATTATTAAAAAATATCACATTAAACAAAAGAATAATAATTTAATATATAATTTTAAAAGAATAATATTTTAATAAATAATTTAAAAAATAATAATCTGATAAATAATTTAAAAATAATATTTTAATAAATAATTTTATTAAGAAGTGATAGTTTAGTAAAAAGTCAAAAATAGAGTAAGCATTTCCGAAAATTCTGAAAACATCAAAATGTCGTTTTCATTTTTTTCAGAAAACGTGTGGTGGCATTTTTGTGGTTTTTACGAAATTATTTTCTTCTTCCTCCTTATTTCACTTGTTTCCTTCCTCATCTCTACCCTTTTTTAGAGCTTCTGCACACAGCACTCCGTCACCTCTCTCTTAATAAATCTCACTCCTACAACAATGACACACACCCAAACACCAACTGAATCAACACCTTTACCTGTAACCCAGTCATTGCAACCCCAAATACAACCTATATTTCCCTCTGCATTCAAAGAGCAGTAAGAACCCACTCTTGTGAATCGTCCACAAAGCCACCGAATCACCGTGCCGTGAGCCACTTCTGACCAGTCAACCACCACGCATCCGCAAACCCACGCAACCCACCACCCAAGGATCCAAGCTACCTCCATGCCACCGAACCCCGCAAACCAGCCTCCGTGGAGAAGAAGCTCACTAATTTCAATAGCAGCAACGATGAAGCTCTTGATACTTCTTCAAGGGCTTGAGCGAGGATGAGAGATAAGGTTGTGTTTGGAATGAATTAAAATAGGAAATGATTTAATTTGATTTGATTTGATTTGATTTGATTTGATTTAGAAATTAAATTTTATATTTAAAACTTTAAAAAAATAAAATTAAATTGATTGATTTAAATTTTGTGTTTAAAATTTATTAAAATTAGAATTGATTTGATTTAATTTTGATTATTTTATATTTTAACTCTTTTTAGAGTGTGATAAAGGAAGGTAGTTATTAAGGATAAAATAATCTATTCATTTTAAATCAAATCAAATCCTATCAAATCTATCAAATTTGATAAATTTCTAAAACAAAAGGATTGAAATTCATGAGATTTTAGAAATCAAATTATTTCTTATTTTTTAATATTCCAAACACAAGATTTAATTAAATTTGATTTACAAATCAAATCATTTCTCATTTTAATTCATTCCAAACACACTCTAAGGGAATTGTGATGGATTCACTAAAGTCATTTGTTCCTTGATTGTGTGGATGGAATCAATCTCTGTCGTGTTGCCTCAAGGAATATGAGAAGGAGAAAAGACGGGAAAATGAAAATAACAAACCAAACATGTTTTCAAAAATAGAAAAAATGAAAATAGAAATGAATTTTAAGAAATGAAAATGAAAAAATGTCATCCTACACCTTTTAAAAAGGGTAAGACTATTCATATTATTTTTAAAAAATTGTGATTAAGTGAGAGAAAGTGATAAAAAAAAAGTATGTTAAATAATATCAAAAAGAATATAAAAAGATGTGTATGCAATGTTAATAGTAAGAATAACATATCTGAATGAAAATAGAGAATGACAATAAGAAATCTTTTCTCAAATTAAAAGCACCTTAATATACTTTTTGTTCATGTTTTTTGTTTATTGTTTGAGTTCGTGCGATAGATTAAGTATGGGAGTATTTGATAGGTGACAAAAATATCACTTTTTGTAGGACATATTTTGCTATCTTTTAATTAGGAGAAAATATAAGTAATTCTATGTCGTTTAGCTCTTGTTTAGGAAAAATGTATATTTAATGTGATAATTATTGTTTATATTAAATTGTGCTTTATAAACCATATTTTATCTGTTTTATGAAGAATGGATAATGTTGGATAAGAATTCTTGAAAAAACGAAATTATGTTGCAAATCCAAATTCAAATTCAAATTCGTGGATTTTTTTTATCTTCTTGTAATATTTTGATCACATATGGAGTTATAAATATTCGATGGACGTAATGCTTGTAGCGTTAAAAAGTTAAGAAAAAATGTAAAAATTTTCACGTTTATCACAAAAGTCAATTCTGTTATCTGAAGGACAAAAAATAGCATAAAACGATACAACCATGTTGTTGAGGGAGAGTTGGTCCAGCCAGGCCGTGCAAACCCATTGCGGCATTGCCTTTGTCATGGCCGTGCTTCTCCCAGCATAGAGGCCATGCAAGTGCAAACCCATCTCCTTCTGCCTAACAAATTGGCTGCACTGATTTATACATAGAATATATTCTCTATGAGGAAGCATCTCAGCATCACAGAAATACAGAATGCCATAGAAGGACGATAATGGATTCTTTAATATTATTTTTCACGTGATATGATCACGTAGAAGATAGGGTAGATACAAGGACAATTTATTTTAGTGAGACTTAATCAAAACCTATGAATTTTTTTTTATAATCTTTATATCTATCTCTCTATTATGTAAAATCTTATCATGTAAAAAATAACATTATAAAATCCAATCTCATCCTTCTAGGGCTATCGTGTAATCACTGTGATGTTTCCTAATAGAGAATATATTCTAGTATAAATCAGTGCAGCCAATTTGATGTATTAAGTTTAATAAAAATTAATATATTCATGAGTTTTTAATATATTTATTAATATATTAATGATGTATAATACTTATCGTAAAAAAAAAATGATGTATAATACTTGATAGGCTTAGTACATGCCAGTTAGGTATACTAATTAGTTTACACAGTAATCTTTCTTACTGATGTGTGTGTATGTATATATATATATATATATATATATATATATATATATATATATATATATATATATATTATTGTAATATGCTATTTTGAATGCAATTAAACACCAATTACAAAAAGTAATGATGTTCATATTGATCTAAATTTGTAATTATAAATTTCTTAACTAGAATTTTAGTTATCATCGTCATTTTTATTATTTGAATATAAGAATTAAACCTAATAATTTTCCTACTCAAATTACAACATCCATTCTTTGCTTTGAAATTTTTGTTTTCTCCTTTTACTTTACATTGAAATTAAAACTATATATATCTTAGAATATATGGGTTCTGAACCTCATAATGATAAAGAGAACGTTAAATGGTTAATTCAAGGGCTACTTTGAAATAGAAGGAATGACTTTGAGGTAATGATATTTTTTCTGACACCGCCTCCTTTTATATATGCCAATTTAATTGTTAGAGTGACTTGTAGATATGCTATTCCTTCACTCCATCACATTAAGGAGATGTAACTGTGAATCATCTTCTGAGAAGGCTAAATCTACTCTCTTCACTATTGAAGGAATAGCACATCCCCTCCTTCAATCTCTTATTAGGAATACTACATCTCCTTCAATTTTTTTGGGAATACATATCCCATCTTTCAATCTTAGAGAATATTATATCCCTATCTTCACAAATTAGCATACATAAATACTAATAATTAAGAAAAAATATAAAAATCACACATAAGTGATTTAATGTGATTTGACTCAATATATCTATATCCACAAATAAAAAGAATTAAATATATTATCAAAATAAACTTAGTCTACATGTTATTACAAGACAATCTCACACTCTCATTCTCGTTCTCATAATCTTGCCAATTCCAAATATAAATATTTATAACCCACCACACTAAGCCTACTTGGCCTCCAAGCAATCCTATTTAATTTCTTATTTAAAAATAAATTACTCACAAATCTCTCTCATATTATGGTACTAATTACAATTCAAAAATAAAATCTGCCAATAAAATAAAAAATTATGAACAATAATCTTTAATGAAATTTGGTTCAATCCCAACATTCATCTCATTATAGAATACTAAGACTCTGTTTAGTATGCACAATTGGATGGAAAAAGAAAGAAAAAGGGTTGAGGATTAGTTCCCTCTCTTGTTTGGTATTAGTTTATGAATGGAGAGGAAGAGATTTGAGTGGACAGTATTTCTATGCAGTTCTGATATTCTTACTATTAATAGTGCATATATATCTTTTCACATTCTTCTTAATACTATTCATCATACTTACATTTTTCTATCACTTTCTTTCACTAAATCTGACACCCTTAAAAAATGTGTCAATAGTGTATACACTCCTTAAAATGGTGTATGATGATCTTTTTCCATTTCTTTGTGACCCACACCCTTTTCATGGGTGTGTTTAATATGGACCACCCAGTCAAAGGTCCTATTATGGACTTTGCAATATGGGACATTAGATTTGTGTAAAATAAGATGGACGACTGTGATTATTTACAGATTACCTGCTATTTAGGTAACGTTAAAAGTTGAAAATTGATATTAATTAGTCCTTGTAAATAATGAAATTGTTTGGGATAACAAATTACAAAAACACCTTTAACCACTCTTTCTTCTGTTTGCACTTACCACTATCGATAAAATTGTTTGGGATGAAGAAGTGCGAATGGGATGCCGGATGAAGAACAGGATGCAGTGTTGGGAGGTTGCCAAGGTCGAGTAGCAGCGAACGTTGTTGAGAACAAGTTACTGTCATGGGTAATCTTTACTTAATCTTAATTTTGGAAAATTTCTTAGAGTTTAACTTTAAAGTACAAATGAAAGAGTTAGGTTCTTGCTAAATTGAAAGTGGATGGATCTGGTATATTGCCCAAGAAGGTGTCTGCTCTTTCCCTTCTTTAAACCAACAATGTTTGTTATGGACAATTAAATCTCATATTTGGGCCCAGGAATTTGATATGTGTTTGTATTTTTTGCAGGACATGCTCACCACTCCATTCTCAGAAATTGTGGATGGACATTGCGGTTGCTCAGTGACTACAACTCAGTGTCTCTGCACTCATGAACAGGAAGAAGCACTGCAAAAGATGAAGGAAAGGAGAAGCAACGGCGAAGATGAAGGAAAAGAGAAGGTCAAAGTGAAAGAAGATAGAGAAAAGGATGTTAGAATGTTAAGAGACAACAATATCCTTAATCTTATGGATATGATATGATCAAGTGGGAAAAGTTAGGGGTAGAAGAGAAAATAAGAAAAAAAATGAATAAAAATAAATAAATCAACAATGCATGAATGCCTGACACGTGCCATGAACAGAAAATGAACAATGGATAAAGTGATAATGTGCAAATACAATTATTTCAAGGATATAAAAGTAATAACAAAATTATCTATGATTATTGGTTTGACCGGGCAGTCCATATTAAACTGACCCCCCTTTCAAGTCGTTTTAATATGAACTCTCCTATTTAGGGTCCATTGATGGACCTTGCCTTCTGAATCGTTGGATGCTTTGAAAATTAAATGAACGATTGTCAAACTTTACTAGTTACCTGTTAATCAGGTTGAAAAGGAAGTGATAAATTTCTAAACGACCCTTAACAAAAATAAAATTGTTTATGTCAAATTATTACAATGAACACCCTAAAGAGATCCAAAAAGAAAAAAAAATCCAAACCTTTGTTAGGTCCTGGTCCACCACTCGTAGCCACAACCTGCACCTAGGAGCCACCACACCCAAGACCACCGTGCAGCTAATCCACCACCGCAAACCAAATTTGAGCTCCAACTAGCAACCACCCTTCTTCTGCCAGCCGAGGTTGCGCGTGGAACAGAGCAGAGATTTGGCGAGGCGCGACGGTGGTTATGGAGTTAGTTGCAGACCCGGCTGTCGCCGTGAGGGGGTACGATGGAGGCTGGTGGGTCGCAGATCTGGTGAATGGGTTTGGTTTTAGGTGGTGGAGAAGTGGGGGCACATCATAGATCTGAGCTATGGTTCACAGTGGCGCACAAGTTTGGTGGTTCTGTTTTGGGGCTTGCAGAGGTTGTGTTTTGTGTGGTGGCTTAAGGGTAATGCGGTGGTAGTTGTTGTCCTGGTGGGATGACGCATGATGGTTGACTAAAAGCTCGGCTCAGACGATGTAGGAAGCTACACAGGTGGCGGTGATGACAGCCAGGGGTGACCATTGGTGGTCGTAGGGTTTGGTTCGTGGTGGATCTACTGGGTTACGTGTTGCAAGACCGAGCTCCGACGAGTGCGACGCAGCACCATCTCTAGCAGCAACTCTGGTGGAAGATGAGTCACCGACGATCTGGGTTGGTGGGTGGTGACGTAATGGAACAGGTAGAGTAAGAAGATAAATGGTTAAAGTAAAAATAATAATAAATGAAACGAACTTCAATATGAAAATATATAGAGTATAAGAATTTAAGAGTAATATATAATTTATTTTTTACTATAAATATCATAAACTTATTATCATAGTTAAAGTGAAACGTCCATAAATGGACCTTTTGACCAGAGGATTCATGTTAAAACAATTCCCCCCACCCCCTTTCATCCCTCGTTTATGGGGCGGATTGTGAGAGAAATGAGCAATTGTTGTTGCTGATCAAATTTCTTTTCCTACTCTACCCATTTTGTCTTTCATGTGGCATATTCAAGAATGCAACATGCTATGTTTGGTAAAAAATGAAATGATAAAAGGGACAACAAAATATGCCGTTCCACCATTTATTATTTCATTAAAAAAACCACATATATTCTTTATATGTTTTTCTTATCTATTTTATTTCTTTTCAATTCAATACATTTTTTATTTCTATTTTTTATCATTCTCCTATTTATTTCACTAATTATAATTTTTTCCATTATTTTTATATGCATACTTATTGGTGTAATTTTTATTTTTAATAAACATAATCCTTGAAGAAAAAGATTACAACTTCAAAATTTGAATTATATCAAGTATATATACCACAATAGTTAATAAATTGATATTAATATTTACTTAATTACTTGTATTTTTATTTAATAAATAATAAATAATAAAAAGTAAAAATTATTTGTTTATATTAACTATTGTGAACTCATATTTTTTAATAATTTCATAATGTTATGAATTTTTAAGAGTAATAAAATAATTTCACATTCATTTATATACATAAATGAAATCAAATAAAAAAAAAAACTTTTTTTTTTGCATTAGATAATAATAAATAAGAAGATTAATAATGCTCTATTCTTTTTTTTATCTTTTTTTTCTCCACATGATTCCAAAACACAAATTAAAAGTAAATGGATGATAATGACAAGAAGACAAAAAAAGAAGGTACAATTATCAAATCAATCAATGAAACATTTTTTAATTTTGGGGCCCATAGCATCTTAATGATTAAAATAAAAAAACATTATTGCTAATTTAGATTATTATTCCGTATTGTTTGGATCGGATCGCACTAACCCATTATTTGGTTTTGGTGAAAATAAGAGGAAAGAAAATGAAAAGAGAGAAAATGAAATAATTATGTACTTTTCTCCTGTTTGGTTAAGGAGAGAAAATAGGGTGGAGAGAAAAAAACCTATGTAGGACCCACACAAAAGTTTTCTCCTCATCACTGCGAAGAAAATCTGAGATGAGGAGAGAAAATGAATAAAATGACAAATTTATTCTATGAACTTGTGTTGCTCCGCCTACTGCAACATCCACCACAGTCACTCAATCTCCAGTTCTATATTATAATTTCAATCATGAACAGGAGCATAAATAGCAACAAGAATAACCACTCCACAATCTCCCAATACAATATTTCAAAAATTAAAAACAAGATGAAACCAAACAACGCGATTGTTTTTTTGGATTATTATTGGGGTATGATGATATTTTTTGTTTGATAACAGAAAATCAAGGAGGGGTGGAAGATTGGAGGGGTAAGAAAATTCTGAGGGGGGCATGGTGGGGTGGGATTGGGGTTACGGAACCAGAAATCGAAAAGGGTTAATCAGGGTCTGGTCTTGGTGATGGGAAATCAGAAGTGCTAAAAATCTCATATTTATAATTTAAAATGGTAATTTAATTTAAAAATTCATTATTATTATAAAATTATTTATTTATAAAACTTATACAAAAATATATAAATTTAAAAATATGAATAAAAATAAAAATAATTAGATCTCATTATATAAAAAAAATGTTTGACCTTATATTATTTTATATAAAATATGATAGTCATATGTCATTTAATATAATTATATTATTTTTTCTCTTATTTTTTTACACAATTTTTATTTTCTAAAAAAAGTTTAATTTTCTTTCTTTTTCATTTTCTCCTCATCCAAACAAAAGGTAAAAGATTCGACTGGCCAAACCACAAATCGGCCTTCAGTCTGGTCTTGGTTCAGTGCCAAAATCGTTTTCATGGTTAAACCACATTAAATCGGTCATAAACTGGGTTAGACTAATAAACCGGACGGTTTTTATTAAACCGATAGTCAATGGTTGAAAAAAAAAAGTTTAATTTGAATTTTCTTAACCCAGGAAAAGAAAAACCCTCCCCAATCGCTCATTCGATCATGGCAGTCAATTGGTTGAAGCAATGATGGCTGAAGGGTGTCGCTTGTCCAGCGTTGGTATGCACATGTATCGTTGCTCAACCATTGCAACGCTCGTCCGCCACCACAATGCACGTCCACAGCTTCGTGGTAGTCCAGCGCCTCAAGTCCTTGGGATCTATTGAGGAGGGTAGTCAGAGAGGATATTTGGTTATTTGGGGCCGTGAGAATCAATTCCCAAGACCTAAGCACTTTTACTACGGAATGCACACTTGTTTAATGGGCTATTATTGGGCCTATTCAATTTTGGGCTTTACTCGGATATTGGATTTTATGCACTTTTTTTAAGCCAATTAGTCAAAAGTTGATGGCTTTACTAACTTATAATTTGATTGTCCGAAGAGATATATATATAGTCCAGTCTAACTTTAACAACATTGTTATTATTAATATTATTACTACTATTTTTAGTTAAAAAAATTTACGACTATTTTGATTAAAGCTTTAACAATTAAAATTTGGCCCATAATAATAATAATAATAATAATAATAATAATAATAAAATAGCATCTGATTCGACTAATCAGATTAATCGGTTAAAGTGTTGAACCTGCATCGAAAACTTTTCCAGTTTATAGGCTGGTCTAGGTTTAAATCATTACTATTATTGATATTATTAGCTGCTTGGCCACATCAAAATTACTACTATTTTGTTAATGCTTTAACGATTATAATTTGGTGCATTAATATAGTAATTTTGATCTATTACTTTCAAAACTTGAACTTAGCCAAACTCAATAAAAGAAAATTAAGTTAATTAAAAAATTAATTTTAACTCATAAATTTCTATCTTTATCTTTTTTTTTTTGCAATTGTTTAAACGTCAAAATGTCTTTATAAATATCTTTATTTCTAAATCAGTAGATTGTCATTATCGACTGACATAAAATTTTCTGACATGATTAGGTCATTCAAGATCACCCACTCAAATAGAAGACAGATCAGTCCAAATAATTTTCTTTGGGCGTGGGTACGGTATTATGGCCTTTTTGGAATTTTCCCCATCTAATTTTGCGTGAACTTGACTTGATGAAGTTGCTTGGTTGATATGTCTTTTATTATTATTATTATTATTACAATCACTTCATAAAACAATGAGACGGATTTCAACTTAAACTCCTCGGCAATTTACTTAAAATCTTCGCCCTTAACCTGCTAAATAGATTTAGAAAAATGATCATTTTATATTTTTAAAAAAAAGTATAAGTATTATTTATATTTTTTTAAAAATGTGATTAAATAAAAAAATAATAAAAAAATATATAATAAATAATATTAAATAAAATATGAAAAAATGATATATATATTATTTAATGTAAGAATATAAAAATTGATAGATTTATATTTTTTCAAAAATAATTTTCAGAACTTTCAAATGTATAATAAGTTGCCACATTTAAAAATGAGAAAAGAGTATAAAAACTCTTTAAATTTTGATCATTTTATAAATTATTATTATGAATTTTAAATTTTTTTTATTAAGTTTATAAATTTTATTAAATGTTTCAATAAATTTTTATTTTTAATTTGAATATGTTAATTCATTAATAATAATATTACATAATATCATTTTATGTATATTAATATTAATTAAGAATTGTTTATTAATTAATTTATTAAAATTTAATTTATAAATAGTTTAAAAAATATTAATATAAATAAGATATTGTTATATAATATCATTGTTAATGAATTAATAAATTTAAATTAAATAAAAAATCTATTAAAATATTAGTTAAAATTTAAGAACTAATTAAAAGATTTTAAAATTTATAGTGATAATTTATAAAAAAAATTAAAATTTAAGAAAATTATATACCCTTTTTCCTTTAAAAAATAATTTAAAGGCGTAAAGAGTTTATTTTTAAGGAACCAGAAGTAATTGCAGTTAGATTATAGAAGCCATGCTGTTGAGACTTGCAGTCTTGCTCGTAAGGTGTCCTTTCATTGCACGTAAGAAAGCCTTCGTTTCAACATGTTCTTTAAGGTGTCCTTTTTGCTGAGACTTGCAGTCTTGCACGGACGGTATACATCTGCTTTCGAACGGATGATTTGAAGGGTGACAACAACAAAATTGGCTTAAATACTTAGAAGTTGCCCGGTGGTTAAACTAAATGTTTAAGAAATATTGTTGTTTTACAAAAGATGTCAGCTTCCATTGGATATAAAGGGCATATAGAATTAGAACATATTGACTTAAAAGGGATTGAGCCTAAAATCCTTTCAACCAATGTTTTTAAAACTAATTTAACCGTTAAACTGAAAAGGTAAGTAATTTATAGTTTAATCGATTAAACTAATTTAATTAGTGATTGGACTGTTTATATATATATATATATATAATCTGCATAAAGTTTAATAGATTTAAACTTCTAATATCAAGTTTTAACTCTCAATATTAACTTTATTCATAAAAAAAAGTAATATGTTACTATTTAAAAAAAAACTGTACATGCTTTAAAAAAATGAAATCTTAGATAGTATCACAGTCCCATACTTGTTAGGGCAATATAGGACGAGCTCCTCTTTTCTTAATTAAAATAGTCCCATATTCCTTGAGCACAAGATGGTACAACTCTCCCCTTATATGCAAAATAGTCTTACATTGTTTGGGTATCATCAAGGAGACGAAACTCTCCCATTATATATAAAATAGTCCCCATTACCTAAGCATTACCCTGAAGGTGCAACTCTCTCCTTATATGTAGCATAGGCACATGGATATGTTATCTTTTTATGGTATAGCCATATAAGTTTTACCAATTTTGTTTTTTAAATTCAATGATAAAATTAAAATCGGTCAATTTAGTAAAATTGACTGATTCACCAATTTTATCCATTTTTATCAATTTTTTGTGGTTCAACAACCTATTTAGTTTTTAGGTGAACCATAATCCGAGAAGTGACCAGGCCATCATCTCTCCCAAAGTTAATTTTTGCTTGTCCTCAAGTAAAAAAAAAAAAAAAAAATTAAACAAATAATAACTCAAAACACATAACCAAAACATGACAATACCAAATAGTGAATATCATACTTATACTTAGAAATTACTTCACAACTTAATTTCAAAAAGTCACACATGAATAATCGAATTATCACATCGCCTCTCACATGCAACTCTTATGCATCGATGACTTTCTAAAAACATGAATGAAAGACACAATCTCCTCATAAAGAACAAACTCAGATAGATTTATAAAACTGCAAGTTCACATCAAACCCACATCCATAGAGTTGTTCTTCATTTCTCTCTCCACTAATGTAAACAGCATACAACCAAAGATCAAAAGGGTCTTTAAAAGTTTGCAATGTAAGGCCGAGAGTATGAGTTAAAAAAGAAGTGGTAGGAAAAAAAAGTTGAGATACAAAATCATATAAATTTCACAATTCAAACCTCAAAATACTGAACAAGTACAAAAAAGAGCAAAAGAATTAACACAACATTCACTTTCTTTCTTTCTTTCTTTTTCTTTTTCAATAACCTCCACCCTCAAACTTATTTCTTTGCAATACTTTGGGTAAAACTTCTATTCTTTTCTTTTTTTTTCAATTTTTTTTCTTTAAAATTTTTCAACTCCACAAAACTTCATGCATAAAAACAATGAATATTTGAATAATAAAATAATATAAAATATACACTCAACAAAGGTTGTGTCAAAGAGAGAATTTGTTTTATGTGGGTATGGGAAAGGAAAAAAAATGTGGGTAAAGAAAAGAAACAGAGGCCAAATAATAGTAAGGCTGCAAAAGGGACCTAATGATAAACTGTGTATACAGGTTGGCTTGAAAGGCTCAAACCGTTCAAAGAAGGCCCTTATCATTTCCTTAATCATGCACTGCCTAGGATTTCGCCTCAAGAGAGAATCAAAAAACTTCTAGATGCAAATCATCCACACACATACAATCCCATAAATTTTCTCTAAGCTTGACATGCATACACAATCCAAGGTCTATTAATCATAAAGATGGGAAGAACATCTATACACAATTAAAACAATAGAGATAAATACAACTCATGGATTCTCATGTGATATCCCAAAAAAATCAGATCAATCCACAATTCGAACAATCATTGAATATTCAATTCAACACACCGGCATGCACAGAATTAACACAGAGACTCAAAACACAAAATGGATGATAATGACAAAATCAAAGTAAATAAAAACAAATAACTAAATGAAATAAATGCAAGAAAGGAAAAGAAAAACTTTTTTTGGCGGCCGACAACTATATACATCCCCTACAAAGGCTCCGAACTCAGGGAGGCACTTAAGTCGACTTAACACTACTTCAAAACAAAAACAGGAAAAAATGTTAGTCAATAAAATAAAAAAAAATAACAAAAAAATAAAAAAAATAAAAGATAAAAAAGAGAGAAAATTTGGGTTGCCTGCCAAAAAGTGCTTGTTTAACGTCATTACCTCGACGTTGCCTTTTCAACTAGTCAAGGTGGCTTGAATCAAGAGAAGTAAGATGACATTTTTCTCTTATCAGCTTTTTGCCTCCATACTTTATCACTACTTCTGGAATCAATTTGTAATATATCAATGGAAGTTAGGGGATCTTTTTCAATTGCAGTACTTTTAGAAAGAGGAGGTCATTTCTCTTTTTCGTCAACCATCTTGAGAATGGGAAAATCAGCATTGATTGATGACGAAGAGCTCTTACTCTTGTAGAGACTTGTCTTGAATGCATTTGACAAGGGCATAGAGATCTGATGTCAATGCAGATTTATCAAAAACATTAATAGTCACCTGATCACCATCCACCCTCAAAATGAGCTCTCCTCTAGGTACATCAATCAACGCTCCTAAAGTAGTTAAGAATGGTCTTCTAAGAATCAAAAAATATCAGCATCCTCATCCATATCCAAAATTACAAAATCAGCTGAGAAAATAAATTTGTCAACCTTCACTAGCACATTTTCCACTTTACCATATGGATGTTTAATTGACCGATCATCTAGTTGAAGAGACATTGTAGTTGGATTCACTTTATCAATCCCAAGCTTGTGGAGGATTGACAATGGCATTAAATTGATGCTAGCTCCTAAGTCACATAGAGCTTTCTCAATAGTCAACTCACCAATAGTGCACAAAATAGTAACACTATCTGGATCTTTCAATTTAGGGGGTAGTTTCCTTTGAATAATAGCACCACACTCCTCAGAAAGCGCCACAGTCTCATCGTCTTTCAACTTCCTTTTCTTTGACAGTAAATCTTTCATGAACCTTGCATAAGAGAGCATCTGCTCAAGTGCTTCAGCAAAAAGAATGTTAATCTGTAGCTTTTTTAAAACTTCTAAGAACTTGGAAAACTGTTTTTCTTGAATCTCCTTCCTGAATATTTGAGGATAAGGAAGTTTAGCATAAAGTGAAGGATCAACTATTTTCTGCTCACATTCCTTCTTCTTCCTCTGCCACTTTGGTTGCTCCTCTTTAGCTTCTTCATTATAGTACTCTTAAGATGAGACATCTGTAATAGGAACATAAATTTCCTTAACTGGTTCATCCAAAGTCTTACTGCTTCTCAGTGTAATTGCATGGCATTACTCTTTTGGATTGACAATAGTATCACTTGGGAAGGCACTTGGAGGTCTCTCTTGAAGCTGTTTTGCTATCTGCCCCACTTGATTCTCTAAATTTTTAATCGCAGCTCATTGATTCTGAAAATTCACCCTTGTTTCCTTCATAAAAATAGAAGTCTGTTGCACAAAAGCAAATGTCTATACAAAGAGTTTCTCAAGTGCAATTTCAATAGGAGACTTCTTATCTAGTTAAGTATTCAATGGCACTGTTTGATTGCTCCAAGAAAAATTAGAATGATTTCTCCACCCTGAATTATATGTATTTGAAAATGGAACACCCTGAGATCTGGAAGGATAACCCATATAATTGACCTGTTCTTGAGAGCTAAAACTAGAATTGCTTGCCTCACATCCACCATTAGCATGATTACCACCATAGAAGTCACAAATTAACCTTTGATGGTTCACAAATTTTATCTATATACTCTCAACTTGCTTAGTCAGGTTGGCCAACTGCTGAGAAATACTTTTGTTTTGAGCAAGTAAGGCATCGAAAGTACCAAGCTCCATCACTCCTTGTTTGACGAGTGCTCTCCCACTAGGCAACTGATATTCATTGGTGGTCATAATTTCAAACAATTCCTGAGCTTCTTCAAGAGTTTTGGTATTTAAAGATCCACCTGCAGATGCATTCACCATAGCTCTGGTAGGATGATTCAAACCATTATAAAAAATATGCACCTGTTGCCAAACTTCAAATACATGATGAATACACCTCCTTAATAGCTCCTTGAATCTCTCTCATACTTCATAAAGAGATTCTCCTTGATTTTAGTGAAACAAGTAATTTCACCTTTCATCTTCACAAACACTGAGGGACGAAAGTATCGAGTAAAAATTTGTCAATCAAATCCTCCCAAGTAGAAATGCTCCCCTGTGGCTGGGCTTGTAGCCAGCTCTTTGCTTTGTCTCTAAGAAAAAATGGGAACAATCGTAACTTAATAGCATCATCAATAACATCATTATACTTAATAGTATCGCAGAGCTGCAAGAAATTTATAATGTGCAAGTTTGGATCTTCTGCATGGCCTCCCCCAAACTGATTCTGCTACACCAGTTATAGAATGACTGATTTAATCTCAAAATTATTGGCCTGAATAACAGGGCGCACAATACTGGTAAAAATATTCTCAGCAGATGGGGTAGCATAGTCAGCCAATGTACGTCTTCGCTCTGCAGTTACAACAATTTTTGCCATCTTTGCTTCCGTTTCTTCAAGTTTCTTCCTTTCTTTAGCTGCTTTCCTGCCATCTACATGTTCTTTCTATCTCTGGATCAAAAAATAATTTTTCTGACTCTAGAGAATTTGGCATAAACACACAAACAAGCAAATCAGAGTGAAGTAAAAAAAGTAATTAAAAATAAAATAAAATAAAATAAAATAAATGAATAATAAAAATAAACAAAGAAAACAAAAATAAAAGAAACAAATTAAAAATAAAATTAAATGAAGAAAATGAAATTAAATAAGAAAAACAATTATCTATAAATAAAAGAAAATTTAAAGAAAGAAAAAAAAAAATATAAAATATAAAATAAATAATTAAAAATAAAATTAAACAATTAAAAAATACTCAAATTAGTGTCTTTTCAACTACTATTTAATATTAATAATAATAATTTCAGTAACAACGCCTAAAAACTTGATATGGATATTGGCAAGTGCACCAAATCGACAAAAGTAATAAAGAATGAGTAAAGTTTCGTCCCACGAGGATTAAGTTATTAATTAATAAATTAACTAAAAACAACACTATTTAAGCTAACAAAAAGAGAGTTGGTAAAAACAATAAAAAGAACGAAAAAATAAAAATAACAAAAGTCAAATTTAATTAATTAGGTTGAGTTAGAAAATAATGATATGAAAAGATTAGAGATCAGATTTCACTTGAACTTTTTAAATGCATATTCAAATATTAGTTTAATCAAGTCTTATTCCAATGATTCATGGTTAATTTCTAAAATTAATCAATATTCAATCCCTTGGTATATTAATCATCTTACACTGTTTAGAATTAACTAATCTCTTAGTCTAATTCCAAATAAAAAGGTATTATCAAGAACAAATGAATTAAAAGAAAGACCACATAACCCACAACGTCTATTCCTAGCAATTGCAGAAATTATGGTGTTTATTACAAGTTCTAGGTTCATGTTAATTTTTTTAAATCATATATAAACCCAAAAATCATTCACAAATTGGCTAGATTTAAAAAAACATTAAGAAAAGAGATAAACACATAAATCATGAAATAGAAACATTGATTAAACCTATAAAAGAATTTACATCATTCAAGAACAAGATCCATCATCACCCTAACGAAAAAGAGTTTAGTTACACATGAAAAAAGAAGAACAAAAAGAGAAGAATATGACAAACTCTATTGTAAAAAGGTGAAAAGGTTGAAAAAAATTCTTAATCTTCAAGCTTAATTGCGCCCACACCACATTAGAATTTGTACCTCTTGACGACTGTTGTGTTCTGTTCAAATGTGTAAGAGTGTGTCAAAAGTGTATTTAATTTGGCAAAACTTTCTTATTTAAAAGAAATGTCATAGCGTTACGCGTTTACGCGTTAATGAGACAATTATTGGCCCAATAATCGTGAATCAATCAATGCGCTGTAACAACGCTCAGGCCAGCGACGATGCCCGGTGCTCAAGCACTAGGCTTCTGAATTATTTTCTTTTTTTTCTGCTTCTTTAAATGCTCAGTCTTTTTCACGTGCAATTACCTAATAAAAACACATAATAATAATATAATTAAAATAATAAAATATAACACAACTTGAGAATAAAACTAAATCAAAAAAATTAAAAAATCATAAAAACTCAAGAATTTAAACAATAAAAATATAAATTTTTAAAAATTCATCTTATGGTCTAGTTGAATCGAGAATCCCATCATGTTCCATCCTCTTCCTTTACAGGCAGTCTTTGGGATGGCTTGAATACGTCGGAGCACCTACTAGATCAGTTGTCACAGCAGGTGGGGGGTACCCAAAGCACTCTAAAATCTAAAACAAAAAATAGAGTAAAAGGAAAGAGAGAGAGAGAGAGAGAGAGAGAGAGAGAGAGAGAGAACTCCCAGAATTTTGTGAACTGCAACTATTTATACTTTATAATAAGGGATAGTAGGGTACGTATTGTACATCAGATTCGGGACGGATGGATACTCGAAATCATGGGTCAGGTACTTTTTGGAGGACCGGATATGACCCAATGGATGAGGAAGGTGTGAGGTTGTTAGGTTGGGTTCTTGATGGATCAGGTGGTTTTTGGAAAATTGGGCCTAACTCACCACATTGGTGTGAATTGGGAAGGTGGTAGTCAAGGTGTTGGGCTGAGCCCGTTGTTCTGGTATGGTCCACATCCATTCTCGACACTTGATCTTGGGCCAAGTGGGCTAGTGTAGCGCGTTGAATTGGATGCAGTATCACTGTGATCTTGGCTAACAGCTTTAATACTGGCTGGCTCATTCCTCCCTCCCTCCCTCACTAAAAAAGAAAAGCTCAAGCTGCTTGTTCTGAGTTATACTTTTTTTATTGGTTGATTAAGATTATAGTTCTTTTCTCTCTGTTTTGGTCTCTTAATCTCTTTGTTCAGCAGCTGGTTGACTTCTAATTCGTTTTCTTCATTTGGCAGTATAGCTGTACTGTACATACTATGTGAGAAACGTGGACAATTTGGACTAATCAAGAAAAATTATAGAGAAGCACAGCATTAACTGATAGTTTGCCGAGATATACATGTATGTCTGAATATTATCACTCTTTTAGTTGACAGATGCATAACATTTTATTCTCTTTCATTAGGCATGATTTTTCTAATATTCTGCTTGTGAAGATTTTATGGAAGAAGCTCACATCAATCCAGGCATATTCATCCCTATGAAGCCTTCTAGAGAAGGTCATATCAATATCTCAAAAGTTGTTGAGATCGTTGGCTATACTAGAAGTGTACCATTAGTACTCATTGGCTTATCCAATAAAGTTGCATCACAAAATGGAATCATTGTTGATCCCCGTGCTTCACAAGATATGAATCTAGTATATTCACGTCAATGTTCTGCTAATTAAATCTCGAGAGGCAATTAAAATTCATATTAAGTCCAAGTTTTAAATTGGTGATACTTTAAAAATAATTAATTCCTAGTACAATTTGTCTTCAAATGCCTCGCTTAAGATTTATGTTCTCTCTAATTGAAAAGCTTATGAAACTATTTGATATCTACAATATCTATAATCAATAACTACAAAATAGTGCAAAGGAAAATCACTATTTGAAATAATGATTATATCGACAGACACATAACAGCACTGAACTCAATCAGATACACGGTCTATACAACCCTACGTTACCTAATATCTATTATTATTTATCCAATCTAGGTACTAATTGCGCATTGTCATGTTCCACTGAGTCACTGACCATGGTAGTAACTAGTAAACCAACCATAATGTTTATCAAAACGTGAGCTGTGACTCCCTTATTTATTTGTTTTAGGTTTTTAAGTAGACACACTATTCGGAACCCCTCTGCATGTAACGCCAGGTTCAGAGCTAGGCGCAAGTAACTCATAAGGCAACACCCCTGCACCACAACGGTTCTTTAGAGCCCGATCACAGTTCCTCTTGTCAATCACCTTTTCTATCCGTCTGATCTCAGCAGAGAAGTCATAGAATGCCTCAATGATCTCAGCATCACCTGACCAAATGGATGGTTGTTGCCTCTCTCCCAAGTACTCCTCATCAGGCGAGTGAGTGGACAGTGTGTCAACCACAGCCATAAATTTTGTAGCTTGCAACAAGCTAGGCAATGCATTTAGGTAATACTTTTGTGGGTCTGCTAGGAAACTGACATATTCTGGATCATTCTCCTCAGGTAATAATCTTCTCATTAATGGGGGTCGATTTGGCACAAACCCACCATAAGGATACTGCCCAAAGTTAAGAGCAGCATGTTGTGCAGATGCATTCCAAATCAAGATGGTGAGAATATTGACAAGATCTTCACTACTGTTCAATGTGGGCCACCAACTTTCATGACTAAGATCAGCATGGCCCACATTGATTGACTCAGAGTACCAAGCTTGTAGCTCTTTGTCATTGCTTATCAGGCTTGAATGTGGGTAGTAATGGTTCACATAGGTACGGATCCAGTTTTCAATTGCAAACCAGATCAATAGCCCATCAGCTGCATAGGGGTAGTCTTCCATTATGAGCTTTAAACCATGTGGTTGTGTTGGGTCAGGTACAGCCATTCCCCTGCAATGTCAAAAAAGAAACCTTTGTTAGATTTTTTTTTGATAATTTGCATTCACCAAAATAAGCAAACACCAATTGCATATAAAGAAAAGAGTTGGGGTCTCTTTTCAGTATTGGAAAAAGTTAATAAGAAACAAAGATTTTTTTGTTTACCTGCGGATGAGATCAGCAGGGAGGCTGTCCATGTCAAAGCGCCAAAAGTTTTTGTAAGCAACAGAACTAATCTCCATGACGTAGCGGCCAGGAGTGAAGCAAGACTCAACGATTCCATCTGCATTGATCAAGCTCTGACGAGCTAAGGCATTGATCTCCAAGGTGTACCTCATGTGTGGATCCAATAACTTATAAATAGGATGCATAGCACTTAATTGTCTATGAGCCGCCAATATAAATGGTTCCAAGCAGGCATGTGTGCGTAACCTATATATAATTAAGATTATAAAAAAAAACAATTCACCACCGAGATAGAAATTTTAATAATTTAAAACACTAACTGATAAAAGAAGAATGGGGATTTGCTTACCAATGGTTAACAAGTTGGTGCACCCCGGCATCATTGGAACAAACATGGGCCTTGGCAAGCTGCCACATCCAATTGGTAGTAGCATCTACAGCAGGTGTAACTACGCGTTTTGATCGCAAATTTGGTCCAGCAGGGGGCAAGCTAAGTTCTATAGCAACAGGCTTGAGAGTACCAAGGGGTGTCAAGAAAAAAATCGTACGGGTAGCATATGATTTTCTACCATCAAGGGCATTGATCCCTTCAAGAAATGGAAGGTAGACATCATGATAATCAATAATAAACAGCTTATTTTCCTCTATAGCCTGCATAATAAAAATAGTACAAGTTAGTAAAGTATTACGAGATTTCAAGCTATTTGATTACAAAACATAGGTAGTACTTAGTAATTTTACAAAGGCTTTGATGGGTACCTGTTGGACAGTCATGCCATTAAGTTGGTTTAAAATGTGCTCTTCTTTAAGGGCAGACTCTTGTGAACCATATATTTCCGGGTCCAGTTTGCTAACTGGGGGAAAGACTTTAAGCCTCTCAATGTTAACCGGGTTAATCCCAGCTATTGCTTGGCGGGCAAATTCGTCATCACGCAGCCAAGCGAATTTGTCCTCTGCACGTTAGACAAGTGAGATGATTAGTCAAATAAGAAAATTTTATTTAACATTTTGTTTTTATATTAATAACAACTATACAGTATTATACCCACATGTGAAACATTTAAATTGACAATTAGATGCAAGTTCGCAACACTTTATGTTCATATAATACTAACAAATAAAATTCGTAAAGCTCACAGAAAAAAAAAATCAGAACATCCACTCTGGCTTTCAACTAACAAACTTTTATTTGGTGCAAATCAATAAAACAAACATTGAAGGCCATATGCTATGGTGGTCCTCTTTCTACTAACCTAATCATATGGTATGCCATGATTCATATTTTCAACAAAAAGCAATGGCATTAAAATTCCATTCTTCCTGACCCCACTTGGACAAATTAATGAACAGACAAGGAAAAAAAAATATCTCCTAAACATAATCTACACCAGATATGGACACATCGAAACTCTTAAAATAAGGGGAAAAAGAAAAAGTTCATAAAGACAAGCACTATAAGTTACACAGCACTGAATATTTCAATTTTAAGATCTAAAATTTAAATTCTTACTAGAAAGAACAAACAAAAAAAGCTAATAAAAGAAATCAGTCCACTCAAATTGTGTAGACAAAAACTAATAAAAATGATAAGAAACTGATAATAAAAAGGAGATACTCACTGGATAAAATCTTGGGAGAGTCAAACTTAAGAAGTCCCTGGCTGGATTCTTGGATCTTGCTGACAACTTTTGGCAACGGGAGTTTCTTCAAAACGTCATCTTGCAAACCCAACTTAATGAGTAGCCCTTCACTGTAAAGGCCTTCAACATCTGAGAAATCATTGAAGTCTTGGTTATTAGCAGAAAGGCTAGCCTTAAGGCCCGGGATTAAGTTATGGAGCACTGCCTTGAGCCTCTTGACAGAGAATGTGTTTTGCTTAGACTCCTCAAATCGTTCGTCTCTTGGCACATACATAGGCAGTGGCTTCTCCACACGGCTCTCCGCATACATATCTGCAGCAATATATGCAAGCAAATATTGCTTAGTTACTATAATAACATAATTCAATTTTCATCCAAATTGTTAAAACCCGTTTATTAAAAATTTTATTGATTATGCAGAACGACCAACAAAGTCAATAGTCAAATTTTTACAAAAAACTAAATGTGTAAGGGTTTGTTTGGAAAAATTAAAAATTATAGATTATGCTGTGTTATAATCGATTATAATCGATTTATTTTTATAATCGATTATAATCGATTCATTTTTATGTTTAATACATTAACTATAAAGTGATTTTAAGTTAATATGATTCATTTAATGATATAAAAAAATTATTTTTATGCATTAAATTATTAAAATAAGTATAAAATGATTAAAAAAATATTTGATTGAGAACAAAATAATATTTACATATCAAAAAGTATAAAAATAATTTATAAATTAAAATCATAAACTTCAATTTTCATAAGCTTATGATTATTAGTTGTAAAAAACTTTTTTCATTGAATTTCGTGTAAAAATTTTTTAAAAAATAATTTTTTTACTCAAACATAATAATTATTTCACAAAATAACTTAATTCTTTAAAAATAATTATTTAAAAAAAAATTAATTTTTTCCGATCATCATCTCATCATAACTTTCATTAGCGATTATAGCTTTTTTTGGTGCAATATTGATATTTTTATGGTGTAACACTACATATTCCTTTAATTATTACCTGTATCAGTTGGGCCACGGCCAGTACGACACCGTCTCGGGTATGGATACTTTTCTGATCCTCCAAGAGTTGGTCTGGCAAGGTCAACACTTTTATCTGGATTTCCCAGATCGTTGTATGTGTCAAAGTCATATATCCTGTCAGATAAGTTTCTAACCCCTTTGCCATCACCTCTGAGATTTCTCAACTCTTTCTCCCTCAAAAATCTGAGTCCGGCCGGTGTATCGCCAGGTAAATAAGGCTGCTCAATTGAATCACACAAGAAATAATCAAATTTTAGAATTTTATTTTTGAACAAATAACCAAAATTAAAACTTATAACTGCAAAGTTGTTACAAGTAATAAGATAATAGCACTACATTAATCCTCAGTGGTTGCATTAAGTTGGGCGGCGGCGCCTATGCGGTAGCCCATAGGTGGTTGATAGGTCAATTCAAAGGAGCTGGACCATACCTAAACAATTAGGCATAGCTCTGTGGTTTCTTCACTTTCTTATTAATAGATCAGCTTTTGTTTGTATATATTTAAAATTTAAAATATAATGATATAAAAATGTAAAATCATGCACGGATTGGTATTCAGGAAACAAATGAACATTTGAGTTTATTATCCTTTCCGACATTTTTTAAATAATAATGATATTCTTACAGTAGATAATATATATATATATTTTTATATTTTTTTTAATATTATTTATTATATTTATTTTTTTATAACTTTTTTTATTTAATCACATTCATTTAAAATAATTGTAAAAAGAGATGTGAGAAGAAAAATAAAGTATGAACTTCATTTTTATTTTTCAAAACAAAAATTAAATAATTAATATTGCTTTAACCTTATTTCTCAGGCTGCAAAAAGAATAATAAAACAAAAACAAATGTTTTTGCCTTATTGGTTGTGCTCTATTTTTTTTCTGGGCCCAGTTATTATGACAGAAAAAAATTAACAAAGTAAATACTGTATCTAACTATCGTATTTTAAGCATGGTAGAACACATAAGAATAAAGAAATATAAAATTAAGTCTTAATTATGAGATTTTTTACTAAATGACCCTTACTTAATTTTCATTTTTTATCATTTTCATCTATTTTTTTTCACGAGTTGTTGAAACGAGATTTTAAAGTATAAGTACAGAATTGGAAAAACACCAATTAAAACTTTGTTGATATGAAAAACGTCATCAAATTTATCTCGCCAGTTAAAATAGAGCAGAAGGGAGTAAAATAAAGAGGGGTTCACGAAAGATGACCTTATTGAAAAAGAAAATCCTTTTTCCAGGATGATCTTTTCTGGCTTGTACCCATGAATTGCAAGGGAAATGAACAGCTCCACTGGTAAATCCTTCAATGGTTATACTTTCCAAGAAGAACTCTTTCTGGTGTTTGTTTGTCACAGTGATAGCTCCTGGCTCCCCAAAACGGGAGTCCACCATGAATTCAGCTGTGTAATTAACTCTCTCTGCTTTAACATTTGATTTCTTGGACCAGTCCTTCAGCACTGCTTCATTACTCTTCCTTGGAGCCTTGGTTTCTACATAACACAAAAATGACCAAAGGACTCAGTTTATACTCATCGATCAACAAGTAAATTTAAAATTTATTCCAATTAAAACGATTAAAAAATTAGACTAGAAAACAAATAAACAAGTGAAAAATGCAAATATTTGAGAGTGATCTGATATCATAAAGAAGGAAACAAACCAAAATAAAGAGTGTTTTTCAGAAGGTGGGAAAAATATCATTTTTTTTTTAAGAAAATACTAACATTTCTAGCACCCCCAAAAAGAGAAAAAAATATTGGGTCGCTTGAAGTGATCGTTTTGGAAACCAAGCACTATGTATCAGTAGCAGCAATTCTGACACACACACAAAAACTGAGAAACTGAGAAAGTCTTACTTGGATCAATCTCAGTGCTAACAAGCTCCAGCACAACATTCCTTCCAATACTATCACCGATTGCATCCAAGTGCTTCACAATGGTCTCTTTGAAATCCTCTTTGATCTTGTTCCTTACAGTCACAACAGCTCTAACCTTGAATTTCACTGGTTTCTCTGCAGGCACAGAAGAGCCCTTCACCAAATCCTCACTGATAGCTGCCACAGGAAACTTTACAGCCTTCCTCAACCTCACCACTCTTTTGTTTTCCAAAGGAACCAACACAGGGCTCACCAAGAACCCGTTCTGCTTCAATTGAAAACTATGACGTAAAAGCACCCTTGATGAAGAAGAAACAAACGAGGACCTGTCTACCAATGAAGAACCTATAATTTCGTTTGCAAGGGCCATTTCCTGTACTCACTCTTCACTTTCTTTTGTCTCTCAAGAACGTTGCTTCTTCTGTTTGTTGCAGAAATTAAAAGTGGATCACTGTGAGATGGTAGTGGTGTGTTTATTGGAATGGAATGAGCTGGCTCAGATTTCCTTTATAATACTTGGAAGTGAGGGGGGAAAAAAAAGGTGGCAAACATGAATCTTGCCTCACCGTCCACACGTTTTTTATTTAATTAGAAAAATAAGAAAAGTTGTGATTTGATTTGTGAATCACTTTGATGTGTGTTTTTCGCCTTCGAATTGTTTCGGGGAAACGTTAATGGTTGTTTTTTCGTTATTATTGACTTCAAAATCAATGGGCTGGTGAGTCAAAACGATCAGGTTTCCAAGTAAAATACGCGGTGTCCGAGAAGCTATGGGGAAAGTGGGTTTTATTATGTGTGAACATGTGTACATGTTTCTCCTGGGCTTATTTACAAAACTTTCTTCAAGTTGGCAGGTGGTTGTAGTGTTTTTTATTAATAAAATTATGATATGTATTTTATTTTTTAATAAAAATATAATATGTGTTTTAATTTTTAATTATTTAATTATTATTTGTAAAAAATTTATTAATAAATTATAAATATATATATATATATATTATATTTTTAATGTAAAAAAATACTATAAATACTTAAAAAATTTATCTAAATTTTATCTATTTACAAAATGACAGTTGTATCCCTGTAACTTGCCTCGGAACTTGATATTTGCATGTCAATTAGTGACTGGTAAAAGAGCATATTAGTTGCTCACCTCGTTAATAGTAGAATGTTCTACGAGGATATAATAAAATTTTAAGATAATTACTCCAATTTATTTGTGGTTTTAAAAGTAGTGTTTTTAATTTGTTATTCTATTCATTTTATTTTGATTATTTAAAATTTTTTATTTCATCTAAAATTATTTATTTATTTAAAAAATTAATAATTTATTAATTATTTTTTAAAAGTTTGTATCTTTCGTATTAATAAATGAGAGAAAAATTTAGTAGAATAATAATAATAATTTGAATATTTTAATAAAAATTAATTCAGTTAATTAAATTAATTTTACTTATAATTAATAATTTTCAATATTTTTTAAATTTTTGTACAATAAACTTAACGGATAGATAAAAGTAAATAAAAGGAGTATATTGTTTTTGAAAATCAAAGAGATATTGATTTTTTTTTAATTTTATGTTTATCTCTTAATATTTTTACTAAATAAAATTAAATAATGTGAAATAATAAGTTAAGTATTTTAATAAAAACTATAATTTAATAAAAAACAATTACATTTTCTAATAAATTATGTTTGAATTGATGGTAAGAAATAAAATGAAGTAAAAAATAATAGAATGAATTTTGACACTATTATTTGGTTTTTAAAAATTAAGATATTATAGAATGATATGAGATAGCATCTATTTCATCTCATTCTATCGCAAACCTCACTATGACATGAAATAGAATAGCATAAAAATAAAATACTTATAATTTTTATCATTTCATTATGTTCTACTAGAACTTTCAAACAATAGAATAAGTTTTTTTTCATTCAAGCATTAAATATCCAAACAATTATATACAAATTTTATACTAATTTATTTCATTACATTCTACCAATTTTATTTCATTTCACTCTTGTTAAGTTTTCCAAAACTAACCAAAGTATCATTCTTGTGCGATTAGCTGATTTTAATAGATACAATGTTTTACTTATAATACTAATGTTATTTATTTTAGATTATTATGCATATCAATAAAAATTCATATATCATACATAAAATGAATTTATATTGTTTTTTATATGCATGAATATCACTATGAATATCTAGAAAAGTATGGTTAAATGAATGAATTAATGAATAATGATGAAAAGTGCATGCTAATGAATTTGGACACAGCTAGATTACATTTCTTCTACGTCCTGAACCAAATTGTTAATTAATGCATGAAGTAAAATGGATAAGAATCACTTTATTAATTAATGCATGAAGTAAAATGGATAAGAATCACTTTTATGACTCATCTCCTTTTTTAATGACTCGACTCCTGAAATGCCTAGTTAAAGTGTATTAAATAATAAAATAATTCATGATAATATATCAAAAAGTGCATGCTACAAATTGAACAAAATTTGAACATAGTTGATTATAAATTCTCTGTATTTGGAACTAAGTTTTAAATTAAAAAATGAAGTAAAATGAATAAGACTCACTTCATTTTTCACGTGCTCAAATGCTTAGTTAAAGTGCATTAAATAATTCATGATGTTTTTATTTATTACTCAATTAATCTCAGTAATTAATCATAAAAAATTAATCATAGTAATTGCTATTATTAATAAATTAATTTCAATAATTCATATAATAATTATAAATATTTTATTTTGATTATCATACTCTAAAAAACCAATAAAGGTCTCGTTATCAAGGTCAATTAAATGAGTTTTGTTTAGTAATTACAAATATTAAATTTTCACAATAAAAAGGAAATTTGAGTTACTTAAATAATCATTCATGACATTTAGTGATTTCAAGTAAATTTAACTATATGTATAAATTGATATATACATAAATAGATAAATAAATAGATAGATTAAGATCATTTAATATATTCCTTAGTTCTTGTGCAAAAATAAATGAGTGAAGTATCTTATATAGACTCTTATTTGTGTGCCAAGTTAGTTAAGTTGATTATTATTGTATTCAATTATTCATACATTAATAATGAGCAATGTTTAAAAAAAATATATTTTGTAATTAAAGTAAAAGATATTAATAGCCTATGCAATTAACATGCTCCGTTAATGATGGTTGATTCAATTGATATGATTAAACTGCACTGACTTAAAAGTCATAGGTTCGAATCTTATTCATGACTGGTGAAATGCCCGTACAGTATACATAGATTGTTTTTCGCTGGATGCATGTGATAAAAAAATGTTATTTCTATACTTCATTCTCTATAATTATGCTCTGTACCTATATTTAATGGGTAAAAAGAAGAGAGAAATGAGAAAAAAAATAAATTATTTTCTCTTTTTTTCTTTTTTTCATAAAAAGGAGGTGTAAAGTGAAATTATAGAGAATAAGGTAGAGGAATAACATTATTGATATAATAATCTATCATCTAAATATTTATTGTGAAAAATAACAAAATTAGTATTTTACAATTAATCAATGATTAAGGAAAAAACTCAATTACGGTAGAAACTATATGCAACATTTGAACTTAATTAGTTCTAAGCTCATATTGAATTTATTTGAATTTTAACTGAATTAAATTTAGATTGATTTATGGCTCTACCGCTCAGTTTTGTAATTTGTCTACAGTCTATACATTACTTAATGTACAAAAAGAAATCTAATGCATGGGTTTTAAATATCTCAGGTTTTTTTTTTATTAAACATTAATGGGAATTAGTTTTTCACTTTTTCATACACATGTTTTTTAGTATTGATAGTTTAGGGAGCGTAATTAGTGAGAAAAATATTTATTATAAGAGATGAGAGAAATGAATTTTAACCATTTGATCTTATATAAACGATCAATATTAAAACATAAATACACGTGACTTTTTTAAATAATTACATAATCTTTAAGTAACTTTTAATTTTAATTATCTATATATAATTGTATATTTAAAATTTACTCTCTCACCTCTTCATAATAAAAAATTTTTTTACTAGATATGTCCCTTATAACCTAATTGATTATTAAGTTTTTTATTGATTGTTAGTTATTATATACTTATTTTAAACATTTTTTCGGTACAAAGCATATTTTAAACATTTATTGTTAGAAATAAATGCTTGATAACTATTTAGGGTACCAGTACTCATAAAAAAAAATTCTGAAAAGATATTTGTAGGGTAACTATGATTAAAATATTTTTATAAGGAGGGAGGGGACTGAAACAAATTTTCCTATATATATAAACAAGTTTTCTATGAACCAACTCCTAATTTATTTTAGCAAAATTTAGCAATAGGTTTTATTCACAGCCATCACATGCATTTGGAATTGCATACTTCTTTTCCCACTTTCATATGTTTTTCAGTGTCATTATTTATTTAATTTTTTTTAATTTATTCATAAATTTATTATATATCCTACAAAAATATTATAATTACTTATAAAATAATTTAATATCTCTTACCCATTAATATACAGTGTAAATACGATATGCTTATAAAAGTTAAACACAAAATATTTCTCTTGTAACTTGTATAATTGTATTCCTCTTTTGATCTTTTAGATTCGGATGCCATTTAAAATAATAATAAAAAGTCATGCATTTTTGCAGCATTGAGATTTTAACTAATTCAGTGCAACTAATTTTTTCTCATTTCTTATTTCCTAGTTGCCCCTTTTGATCGATGATTCTATAAAGTAAAGAGATATCATATTTTTGGGACATGATGTTGCTGTCTATCCCATTTCCTCTTAATTGCATAAGGCCATAGGGATGGTGGCACTCAGCAGTTACAATACTTACTTATGGCAGTCGGTAATCATCCCTTCATTTCTATCATTTCGCAGCTCGGTTTCAGTTACTTTGGAAAATTTGAACCACGTGACAAGACAATGTGGGTGGATAATTGATAAAAATTATCTTCTGAATAAAATATTTTAAAACAAAGTTTACGTTTAAAAATGGTTTATAAAAGCTCTAAATATGATATAAAACTATAAATTTAATTAGTATATATTATCAATATAAAAGAATTTTACACTAACGTCCAATAATATCACCTATATCTTTCATCAAATAAAATGTGTTTATTTTAAATAAAATAATGTGCGTACCAACAGTAGCCATTTCAGTTTGTTTTTGCGCTGCTCAATATTTTATTTATTTTATTATAAATTTAAGTGTGAGTGCTGAAATTTTATTTTAATAAAAATGAATTAGTTAAAGTTATATAAGTAAAAAAGATTGATGTACTTAATGTTTTAATATTTTGGGTTAAGATATAATATCAAGTCTATTAATATAGTTTTTCACTTAATTCATTGGTAAAAATTTCTTTGACTTTTGAACTTTTCCTATAACTCAACAAGTGATATCAGAACCGATGATATTATAGTGGATGACAGTAGTTGATAGATTCATATGAAAAGTCTCTTATGTCAAAAGTTTTACTAACGATATAGAGGTTAAGCGATGTGTTTTATTATAGGTGATGAAACTGTATATATTACAAATTGAAGTGATTAAAGTAAAGGGTTTAGTGGGAGGCGGGTTTCATTTTATAATCGAAAACTCGAAGATTTTAGCAAATGTAAGGCGTGAGAGAATTTTTTATTTTTTATTTTCTTGTGAACACAAAAAGTGTAATTACAAATAAAATGTTAATTAATTTGACTGCACTATTCGTCTGCATCTAGCTTATGTTCATCATCTAGCTTATGTTCATAAGTTGCTGAACGAAGTGCTTCTCTATATGAAGTTTCTTGCGTTCCTTCTTGGCCTTCTTATCTCGTAGAATACTCTTCCCCATGGAATAAGAAATTGTATGGATAACAATTAGATCTCTTTTCTGCAGTCAACAACAGCCAAAGTATCACGCTTAAAGACTAAAAATTTCCAAATAGTAGTTTTTAATTTAAGGAAAGCCATATGACTCAGCTTATTGGAATGGGAGAAAATTTATTGTAAGGAGAATTGTTGAAAAGATAAGTTAACATGTTGAACTAAAAAAATTTAGTTATAAGTATGTAATTAATCAATTCATCTTTTTTATTAACAGTTACTCATTTGTATGATTTGATTAACCATTTCTCCAAATTTGTATTCCTTAACCAGTTGCTAATTATTTAACTTGATTACGAGATTCAACAAGTTAGCTTGGCTCAATCTTTCAGGAATTTTTCCAAGATCATAGCAGACACGAGAAACCTCCTGTTTCAGCAGGACCCAAATGGAGACAAAGTGAATTATGAAACATGCCAAGTTGATACTTATAAGAAGTTAATTAAGGACTATAGTCCTGATTAATTCTACCCACAAACGATTAAGGACTTTAGTAGGATCAAATTATTGTTTATATATATATATATATATTATAAAACAACAAACAATTGTTTATATATTTGAGCAGATAGTCGATGTTGGGCCTAATACGGCACTGCTACGTATGTTGAAGTTGTCAAATTGAATATGGTATTGGCTTGTACCTTATTTCATCCAAAATTGATATCATAAGAAGAAAATCAAAATTTTAGCATGCACTGATGCAAGTGTGCAATAAGAGCGCAAAATTTGGGAGGAAAAGGGGGGAAAAAATTGACTGACTACAGAGGAATGTCAAAATTGAATGCTGCTGCATTTGTTTATTATGACTAAAGAATTGCTGTGGAATGTTAACAGAATAGGAACCAAGTTCTATACACTTTTATAAGCTATTGACTCTAGTTTCTTCATAGTCATAGAGATGGTTATGGCTCACTTACTTTGAAATCTTAACGCAAAAGACTCTCATGAGTAAGGGAATTGAAAAACGGAAAATGGTTTGTTTCACATTGCATGTTGGGTGAGTAAAAGAATTGAAAAACGGAAAATGGTTGCATCTTGGATCAGCTGGGATATAAAGGGCTTCGGTAGGTAGAGACTCTTCCAAGTTCCAACTCCAATGAAGCCAATAAATCAAAGTCAGAGAAAGAAAAACAAAAGTAAAAGCCGGAGAATTGGTTAACATGCTAAAGCTATAGCCCTACGTGAAGGTTTTTTTGGTGAGGATCCCTTTATATATATATATATATATATATATATATATAAATTTTTTTTCTTTTACACTTATTTTCAACCGTTAGTTTTACTTTCATCTAATTTTTATTTCATTAAAGGTAACCATTAGATGAAAGTTTGACAATTGTTGGAAAGTTTGACAATTGTTAAAGAAGTAAAATTAAAAAATTTTAGATGAAAACAAGACATTTAATATATTAAAATTTGAAAAAAAATTATTATTTATTTTATTTTCAGCTAAAATTATTTATTTTAATTTTCTTAACAAAACCCACATTATTTTTGTCTGCCCTTTATATATATTGATCCACACTGAGATTTTGAACCTCGTAAGGTCAAGCTCAATTACTTATAAAATAAGGCTACCTATCCCCTACAAAGGGAATGTTCCCCTTAAATAGATTAATTATTGGTTAACACACAGGTCAAAGAAGATACTAAAAAGTTTTCTATAAACACCTAATATGACCGATCTACTCTTACACTTTACATGGTCTTCAAAACACTCTCACTTCTATAAATAACTAAATTAGTTCTAGGTTAAGGATTATTTTCTCTCATTTTCTACTAACTTGCACCCTAGAGCATTAGAGTGTCTTATTGATATATAACCCTATGCTCCAACATTTAAAGGAAGTTGCTCTAACAACAATTGGCAAAATTGATAAAAACGAATTGCGTCAATTAAGTTGTTTAAGATTCAATTCCTGTTAGAGTTTATTATTGGTGAGTTATTTATAAGTATCTCTATAAGTTCTTACTGAACTTAAAAATTTACCTTAATCTTAGAATGAGTATGTCACCATTAACTCTAAATTTTCTTTCAACTAAAAAAAGAAGAAGAAAAAAAAAAAGCATACTGCAATTAGGATCATTATGTCCAATAAGTGTCACCACCTCTTACAATCGGATATAAACATATATATATATTCTAAAAGCATCATATTACATTTATCTTTTTTTTCGAGATTCTAAGTAATGTTACTTACCTAAATAGCCCGTTTTATTTTTGTGCCAAACTTTTTTTTTTTTTTTGTGTCAATCCTTCATATGTAACATTAATCCTTCTTTCTCTGTTATGTTCATTGGAATTAATTCATTCGGGAATTTTTTAAACATTAATTATTGATTTGACTTTTTGAATTGAATATGAAATTAAAGTTTGAAATTAGAATTAGATATCTTAATTTTAATTTTTATATTTAAAATATCATTTAAAATTATAATTATAATTTCATAAATTAATTTTATAAAATTAAAAAATAATTAAGTTAAGTCTTTTTTAATTTTTAACATATACCTTAAGAATTACCAATTCTATAACTTAAAAATTAAATTTTTTTCTTTATTTGTTTACATTTATTTATGAACAATCATATTTATTAAGATTCTATATTTATATAGAAAATTATTTTTTATATTTATACAAAAATTATTATTATAGATACTCATTTTTTTAAAAAAATCATGAAAAATTTCTTTATGAAAAAAATAATTATTATATTATAAAAATATGATTGTATGAATATTTTTATTAATTTTAAATTCTATAAATAATTTTTTAATATTTTAGATCATACATTTAAATAATAAAATTATAATTGAATTTAAAATTACAATTTCTTATCATAATTCTTTGATAACTCTAAATATAAAATTTAAATTTTAAACCAATTCTAATTTTGAAAGAATCGGGATTAAAATTAAAATTTTATATTTCAATTCTAATTCTACTATTCAAACAGAACATTAGAATTAGAATTTATAATCATGTTATCTTCAAAACTTTTGAATTTTCACTTGCATAATGTCGTAAAAATTTTTATGGGCCCCAATTAAACGAATTTCTTAAACTGTTTTGTATTTAATCTTGTAGACCCATTATATAATGTAGCATATTCGTAAGTTTGTTGATATCATCATATCATTATTCTAAAAATTAACTATTTATAGTTAGTATTTACGATTGACGATTATACTTAGTTATTTAACTATTTGTAGTTAATTACAATTCCAGTCACAAATTTCTTTTGATTTGGTAATTAAGTATAAATAAATTGTTGGTTAAATAAATTTAATAATTGAAGAGAGATCAATTTACACAAATATAAATCAAAATGACTTTTACATAATTAAATAACTTTTTTTATTTAATAATATTTTTTACAAAATCTACTATTGGATTGAAAGTTATTATCATATATATCATATTTACAAAGTTTTATATTAATTTAATTTTGTTTAATACTTTATTAATAAACATCAAGATCAACATAATATATACTTTTAAAATATATAAAAATAATAATTATTTAATTACATTCTTATTGATGTTTAATTTTTTAAAAAATTTGACACAAATAATTAAGGTGATAAATAATTATAATTTAATATTTGAATCAATAAAAATTATATTTTATAAAAAATTATTAAATGATATAAGTACGTGGAAATTTATATCAAATATAAATTGATTCATCCCCTTAACAATTAGTTAATCAAATTTACGGTGATATAATATAAGTATAACAAGCCATGGGGGTTGTGGGTTTGGGGTTGCAAACAATAAACCAAACATAGCGAGCAGCGTTAGTCAAACTCACTTCACCCAACGACACAGCCACCGGCCACGACGTAGCGTACGACAGATACCCAAATCCAAATGAAAGACCAATCAATAAAACGACAACAAACTTTGAAACGACACTCTTTTATTATTATTATTATTATTACAAAAGACACCTCAGTATCTCACCTTTACCAAACCTAAAATAAAATGCGTTCTAATTGGTCTCCAATTTAGGTCTTTTAGAACGATGGTTCATTTTAGAGAGTAAAATAAGATATTGTAATTATTAATTAAAAATATTAATTTAAAATTTTATAAAATATAAGTATTTACATAATAAATCATATAAATATAATAATATACTCATTTAATTTTTTATTAATAATTTTAATCTCTTACTTTATTCTTTAAAATGAATCATTTACTTTAAACTTACTCGAGAGGATCCAAAACCAATTGTCTCCTTCACCGCGTTGCATATATGGTCCCCAAAAAACTAGTCACTACGTACATTACCCGTAGTAGTGCTACCGTCCTAGCTCTAGGACTAGTGGACTACTGGTTTCTCATTATTTGGTCGAGAGAATTCTTGAAAAATCAAATTCTAATCAACATGTTAAGGCAAAGAGAGATAAATGATTTTAGTTAATTACAAAATACCATTTATCATTTACTAATTTTAAGTGGATCTAACATCTTAAATTAGACTTTCTAGGAAATTTTCCAATCTCATTTATGTGGCTTAGTGATAAGCCACTTTGAGGGAGAGAAGCCTTTGAATATTCCACCCAGCAGAAGTGTAAAATGCACACAAAAACTTCCATTGACAGTTAGAGCTCCCTCCGATCTCTTTCTTTGCTAGCATGATTGATGGGTCACTTCGGGAACAACAATTACATTTCATGTGTTGAAATTATAAAGTATATTGGCTACATATGGCAAGGCATCATCGTCCACCTGTATCGGGGGACCAATCTTTTTTGGAGGCTATTAAGCCTAGCTTCTCAAATTCTACAATATATCTACGATGAAAGATACAATCAAATTAGAAATATAAATACGTAAATAAATATTAATAATTTGTATATATTTTTTAATGAATGAATACAAAAGATTAGTTTTAATTTATACAAAAAGTTATTATATAAAATAATAATAATAAATTATAATTATATAAATCAAATTAAATCTAAATTAATTATAATCATTCTTAAAATTAATTGTGATCAATCATAATTAATTATGCTAACATCTTTCCTCAAAGTCAAGTGAGTATAGAAGAAACCAACTTGAATTTAAAAATTAGAGTGCAGAAACTTCCAAGATGATGAGCTTTGATAAACAGATCGGCTGGTTGATCAAAAATGTCAATGGAAAGGAGACGAAGATCACCACAAAAAATGTGTTGATAGATGAAGTGACAGTCGATCTTAATATGCTTGGTGTGCTCATGAAAAACATCATTATGAACAATCTGAATAGCACTTTTATTATCACAGTAAAGAGTAATGAGAGAGTACTGAGAAACACCCAAATCGTCAATAAGTCAATGTAACTAAAGTATTTCATATGTGATGTTAGCTAGTGCCTGATATTATGCTTCAGTACTAAAGCGTGTAGTTAAAGTATGCTTTTTGCTTCGCCATGAAATAAGTATATCACCAAGGTAGATACAATAGTTAGTGATGGATCGGCGATTAGTGGAATCTCTAACCCAGTCAGCATCAGAATAAGCCTAGAGAACCAATGAGGAGTTGGCTGAGAAATGAAGCTCATGAAACAGAGTTCCTTTTATATACCAAATAATATGTAGAACAACAACATAATAAGTAGTGCACGGAGCTAACATAAATTGATTGACTAGATGAATAACATATGAAATGTCTGAACAAGTAATAGTAAGATAAATCAAGCTACCAACCAACTGGCGATATAGAGTAGGATCATCAAGTGTAGTACCATCCAGATGTGTAAACCTGACATTATGTTCTAGAGGAATAGACTTGGTACAACTGTCTGAGAGACCGACTCGAGAAATAAGATCTGAAGCATATTTAGCTTGGGAGAAATAAATACCATCAACAGAAGAAAGAACCTAAAGACCCAGAAAATAACTTAGAGGACCAAGATCCTTCATCCCAAAATTATGGTTCAAAGATGCTTTAAGATCAACAATACCAAAAGCATTATTATCTGTATTAATCATGTCATCAACATAAAGAACCAGTAACACAACGCCACTATCAGTCTTACGGATGAAAAATGTTGAATCATGAGTGTTGATACCCAATTTTGTTCATAAAATTTTTATTGCTTAATCAAGGACTAATAATGGTGAAATGATACTTAATTGCAATGTTTTCAACACATAATTCTTATCCATTCTTTTATTTACTCTCATATCATTTAGGTCACTTTTTTATACTTTTCTTTTTCTCATAATTAAAACATAATAATAATAAAAAAAATAAAAAATAAAAAAAGGAGGGGGAAGAATCCTTCTGGTTACGAATAGCTAACAGGAAAGAAAGAAAACAATTACAATTTCTAACCATTAGTTGGAATACAATTATCTGCTGCAAGCCTGCATACTCAAGGCTCAATGTAACACAAAAATGGTAAGGGTGACAATCTAAGGAAAATTCATGAAAATGGAAATTGAACTAGAAAGGGATAGCCACCCTATCTACTGCCTAAGCTTACTTGGGGGGTGGGAGAAGATCCAATGCTACCTTACAAGAAGAGAAAACGTAACAAAGAAAATGGGGGAGAATCATTTTGCAAAAGAAGCCTCTCTTGCACTTTGAACCATTTGGACCACCAACACAAACCACTTTCATCTTCACCTTCCTCACCATTGTGAATCACCTTGCTGCCACCATACACAAACCATAACAACCCTCACCATCTTCATCTTCAACCTTTAACCAAATCACCATCACCACCAAAGTTCCCAAACCAAAACCCCAATACCCAAAAACCAATCTAAATAGCAACCATAACAAGGAAAACATAACTCAATCATCCTAACACAAAATCAAGAACACAATAAAAAATCAATACAATAACAATTTTTGAGGAAGCAGAGCAAAGATAACGAGAAGGAGACAAAAAGTTTGCTGGCACCAAGGGGGGATTCACTTCAAGCTACTGCACCTTGAGCTCCACAGGTAAGATTCTTTATCTGGTGTTATGTAGATCATTTTATTAATCATTCTTACTTGCACAGGGCACCTGAATCCCTCTGCACCCAACCTAAAATGGCTACCATACACCCATTCAAGCCTCCATGACTGAAACTCATCATCCACCCAAAGCCACACTACAACACCAAACCACCATAACCACCAAACAACTTCATCTTCAACCTCTCACCACCAAAAAAGAAAAGAAAAGCAGCCCAAAAACCTCCAAGCTTCCATAACCTTCATCAACCATCCTCCATAACCACCCCAACTATGTTCACCATCAACCATCCTCCATAGCCACCTAACTCACCACCATCATCCTTTACCTTCCAACACCACCTCGTAGCACCATCCTCACCGTGAAAGCACCACAAACACCACCATCTCCACTTTCACCCATCCATCCAAATCGTGCCCATCAACCAAAACACCCACCAACAACCATGCACCCAAACAGCAACCACGTAGCCTCCCCTCTCTCCGTTTACATCTTCACCGCGACCAAATCTCAAATCTACGCACAAAACCACCAGACCCGTGAGCCGCTCCACTTGTGCAACCGAGTCCAACCCAGCCACCGGCCACCAGCAGCCACCGTGTTGCACAACCGTACCCCCTCTTCGTCCTCACCAACCCACAAGTCGCGTTAACCCAGATCCGCGATGCCAATGGCAAAGCCCTCCACCATGACCAAACACCAAGCATTCAGTCGTAGCCGCGCCACCTTGTGCGCTCTGGTCTCCTCCTCCTCTATGTCTACGTCAATCTGCTTCCAAAATAATATTTTCATTTTTTATCTCTTGTCTTTCTTTCTTTTTTCTTATGTTCTTTTAATTGGCTTTTTTTTTTATGGATTAGCAGCCCATTTCTGACTTAAGGTTCCCTTTTTTATTTTTAAAAAAATACAAAAATGTCAAAAAACAAAAGAATAAAAAACATCAAAAAGTATATTTTGAGTTTATTTGTTTGTGTTTTTTTTTAGGATTAGTTATTGTTTGATAGTATTTATTTTATTTAATGATATGTTTTATGTTATTCTTGTGATTAATGGGAAGCTAAAAATTAAAAAAAATAAATTAAATAATAATAAGATAAATAAAATTACAAAAAAATGAAAAAACTAAAAAAATGATGATAAAAATTTAGAAAAATACCCAAAGGTAATGAAGGTAAGTTTATGGGTTGGTTTAACTTGAACTTGGCTTTTCTTTGTTTCTTTGGTGATTTATTTAGTTTGTTGTCTCACTTTTATGCTAGTTGACATGTTGCTTGAATTAATCCATTGATGACAATTTGATTTGCAGGTTTTAATTTTCTTCTTTTTATTAATTAAAATTAATCTCACACTCATTTTCTAAAGAACTACGTGATTTTGAGTTCTCTACTGCATCAGGAGATACGTGGGAGCAGAAATTTATTTCTGTCAAGCCAAAATTAAATTTTCACAATTTGATTATTTTTTATGAATAGTTACAATATTTTTTAAGAGAGATAAAATAAATATATTTGATATTATTAAAATTTACACAATTAACTTAATGTACTGTTCTTGGAACAGGCAGTGTAGGGTGCTAACACTCTCATTATCTGTAATCGACTCCCGAATCCAAACTCATTTTCTAAAAGACCAATTTTCCTGATTAAATAGTTTTTCTAATGTTTTTTCAATTTAAATAAACATTGGTGGCGACTCCATTGATTTTCAAAATCTCTTATTTTTTGTTGTCCCGTCGCGATCCCAGTTGTGATAGCTGGTGACTCCACTAGGGAATACTTGGAGAGTCAAGCCTGTTGTTGTTAGTTATGTAAATTATTAATAATTTTTATTTATTTATTTTATTTTTTGTCTTTATTTTTGTTTTCTTATTTGTTTGTAAATATATTTTATCTAGTACTTTTATGTAAATATCTGATAGCATTATTTTGTGTTTATTTTGACATGATTTACTTGTATATTTTTTAATATTCTATGCTTAATTGTTGAAACCCCTAGGGTTGATGATTGCTGGCTGGTTGTTGTATGTATGTTTTTGTAGGTTAGGGGGAAGTTTTATCCTTTTAAATTTTTGTACAGGTTTGTATGCTCCCTCACACACATCATTATCACTTACCTCACACACTTTTTGGACTCTATACCTGAGTCTATGTGAACCCGAGGAATAGGAGGGGTCTCTACTTTTGTTATTAAGTGATTTTATGCTCACTTGACATTTGTTGAGACACCACTCAGATTGTTACAAATATTATGAATTAATCATATTGATAAGGTTTATCCTTACTTGCGATTAACTCATGAGTTAGGTCTTTGTCTTTCGAGATAGAGGCAATCTGGGGACCGTGACTTTTTAGAAGTTTAGATTTGTCCTAAAAAACCTTGCACTGATAGAGAGAAGATAATGGCCGCCAAAATTAGAGTCATGACCTTAAATGGATCCAATCCTTAGGTTCCACCTAACTAGGACATGAAGGGGGCGTATTTCTTCCTTATCTATTTATTCTTCATGTCATTCATTCTTGCATTCTTTTTTTTTTTAAATCAGCTTAAAAAAAATAAAAAAAGGGGATACATCATCTTGCATTTTCATGGCATCCCTAGCTTTTAAAAAAAAATAAAAAATATACTATCTTGCATTTTCATGACATTCTTAGCATTCTTAAAAAATAAAAATAAAAATAAAAATACATCATATTGCATTTTCATGGCATCCATAACATTTTTAAAATAAAAAATAAAAAATATATTATCTTGCATTTTCATTGCATTCCTAGCTCTAAAAAAAAGAAAAAAGATGCATCATCTTGCATTACCATAACATTCATAGCATTCTTTTTTAAAAAATAAAAAATTCATCTGCATAAGTAGTCAATACTTGGCATACATACATGTTGTCAATTTTGTTCAGTCAATACTGATAATTACATATTCACATCATATTTCCTCGAACAGAAAAGTAGACACTATAGCAGGAAAGCAGTTTTCGCGACACCCTTACATGACTCGTTCTCAGGTTAGGATCATGGATGAAATAGAACAAACTCAAGTGCTGAATGATGAGGTGAATCAACTCAGGGAACAAGTGTCCAAGATGATGGAAATGCTACAGTCCATGGAAAATAGAATGAGCACAGATGGGAATCCCTTAGTGAAAAACGAAGGATATCCGGCCACACCTCTTCACCCACCTGGTTTCGCTTCAATCCCTTTACAATACCAAGGATTTAATCCTCAAGGAGTTGTAATGTCACTCACCATTTATCCAAACAACACCACTCAACCCTCGGTCACCAGTTCGAAGGAAAATTAGGTGCCACCATTCCCACTATATGGCCTCCTTCCTGGCTATATACCACCATTAGCCACTAACTTCAAACCCACTAAACACTTCCCAAGCCTAAGTCACTCAGCCAAATGTCCATGAAACCCTGCCAATATAACACCCATTCCATTTGTTTATCCTACCATATGGTCTTCTTTCCGGCTTTGTACCATCGCAGGCTACCAATCCCCTTAACAGCAACATGTCTGCTTCAAACTCATTGAGGATAACCCAATCACATGCCTATTACCTTGGTACTAGTGGAACCCCACCAGTGCAACATTTTGTTCCCACTTTCATGCCACAATACCTAGTGAACTATTCTGTTGAAAATCTTTAGTCCAAAGAGAAGTTAGAAATTCTTGAAAAGAGACCACGAGCCATAGAATGAGCAAGTAACTATGGTCTTTTGGATGCCTAAGAACTTTGTCTTGTCCTAGATGTGGTGATTCCCCCAAAATTTAAAGTCTCAGATTTTGACGAATATAAGGGAACCACTTGTCCAAAGAACCATCTGATCATGTACATCCGTAAGATGGTTTCGCATGCTTATGATGACAACCTGCTAATCAATTTCTTCCAAGACAACTTAGTTGGGGTAGCTTCTAACTCGTACATATAACTTGAACATGCCCATATACGATGTTTCAAGGACTTGACCGATGCTTTCTTAAAGCAATAAAATACAACATCGATATGACACCAGATATATTGCAATTGCAGAATATGGTTAAGAAGGAAGCTGAAACGTTTAAGGAATATGCTCAGTCGTGGAGAGAAATATCTACTCAAGTAGAACTCTCATTGACAGAAAGAGAAATGGTGGTCACGTTCATTGACACTCTCCAATCACCCTTCTATGACAAGATGATAGGGAGTGTGTTGTCAAATTTCTCGGACATGGTCATCATCGGGAAAAGAGTCGAGGGAAGAATGAGAAGTGGGAAGATCGTTAAAAGTTCAACAGGGATGTTTAGTACCAAAAAGCCCCCAACAGAGAAAAAAAAGAAAGGAGAAACCCACATTGTTACTTTCGATCAGAGAAGCTTTACCCAAGGGAAACATAGTTAAGCGCCTAGCAATCCTTAACCATCCTTCCAACCTCCATACATACCTTACAACTCATACATTGCTAATACCTCCCAAGCTCCATATCCCCAACCATACCACTCGTATGTTGTCACTGCTTCACAAGTTCCTTATCCCCAGCCTCACCACCCGATAATGCCTTACTGAATGCTATCCCCTACTCAATACCAAACACCCCCTACCTTACCGCCTCAACCAGCTCAACCATGAACCCAAAACCCAAACACAAACCCTAGAAGACCACCAAATAACCAAGAAAGGAAGTTTATCCATTTTAACCCAATCCCTATTACCTACACCGAGTTACTACCTCAGCTCATCTGTAACTTTCTCTTGGCTCCTTGCCTGATGAAGCCAGTGGAACCCCTAAACCTAAAGGATTCAACCTAAATGCTAAGTGTGATTACCATGCGGGGGCCGTAGGCCATTCCACAAAGAATTGCAAAGCACTGAAGTTTAAAGTGCAAGACCTAATTGATGCCAAATGGTTGAATTTCAAGGAAAATACTCTTAGTATAGGCCACAATCCTTTACCAAATTATAGAAATCCTAAAGTCAATGTCATAGAAAAGTGCTCTGCCCAACAGCTCATAAGACGAGCGACAGATGTCAAAACCCCCATGAGAGTTATTTTTAAAGAACTCTACAAATTTGGGATGATACAAACTCAGGTTGAAGGGAAAAGAGGCAATGATGATGAAATAATGTGTAATATCCATGGGAATGTGGGACATTCTATTGTAGAATGTGGTGAATTCAGGCAGATCTTCCATAATCTAATGGACATGCAACATGTGCAAATAGGTTATCTGTGTGATGAGGGTGACATAAACATGGTTGATGAGTACGTTATTTCTCAACCTCAAGAAGGTGAGGAAGCCATAAATTCTCAGGTCCCTTCCATTACACATTCGGTTATCAAGCCGTTGGTTATCTATTACACTAAAGTTGTGCCTTCACCACTCCCATATGGCTTGAAGCCCATCACTATTCAAGTTCTCAGCCCTTTTCCATTCAAGGACATCAGAGCAGTATTGTGGAACTATGATGTGCAAGTCCTTGGAAGTAATCCCATGAACGATCAGCCAAAAGTCTCATCTTGTTTGACCTCTATTATCACTAATATATCAGGGATCGGGAGAATGACATGAAGTGGTCGTATTTACACTCTTGAGGAGCTATAAAAAGAGCAAGAAGAAGAAGAAAAGAGGAACCATAAAGGGAAAAGCAAGAAAGGAGAAAATCCTATTGGAAATAAAGTGAAAAAAAGAGAAGGGTTGACAAAGTCGAAGGAGTACAAAAAAGAGGTATCTAATGAAAAAGCTTGTGAGTTCTTGAAGTTTATCAAGCAAAGTGAGTATAGGGTGGTAGATCAGTTGAATCGCACCCTTGCAAGGATATCATTTTTGTCCTTATTGATGAATTCTGAGCCGCATAGAAAAATGTTAATGAAGATACTGAATCAAACCCATGTTTCTCATGACATCACAGTTGACAAGTTAGGCAGTATTATTGGCAATATTACTGCTGATAATTATGTCACTTTCACTGATGATGAGATACCTGCTGAAGGAATGGGGTATAACAAGGCGTTACACATTTCTGTCAAATGCCAAAAGCATATAATGGCTAGAGTGCTCATTGACAATGGTTCCTCTTTGAATGTAATGCCAAAATCAACTCTCTTCAAGCTGCCTTTGGATGGAACTTACATGAAACCAAGTGCAATGATTGTGAGGGCTTTTGATGGGACTCGAAGATAAGTAATAGGAGAAATTGAGATCCCAATTCAAATTAGACCTACTACTTTTCATATACTCTTCCGGGTGATGCACATCACACTAACTTACGGTTGTCTCTTGGGACGACCTTGGATTCATTTCGCTGGAGCCGTGCCATCCACGTTGCATCAGAAAGTGAAGTTTATAGTTGGCAATAGGTTAGTAATCGTTTCGGGTGAGGAAGACATGTTGGTGAGTAAGCCACCATCAACTCTTTACATTGAAGCTACAGAATAAGCTCTTGAAACCATGTTCTAAGCGCTGAAGATTGTCAATGCCACTTATGTGGAAGAAGTTGCTCAAATTCTAAAGTCATAACCATCTAGTGCATCTATGATGATGGCTAAGGTCATGCTTGAAAGAGGATATTAATGTGGAAATGGACTAAGAATGAATGAACAAGGCATTGTGAAGTTCCTGCAACCCTATGAAAACAAAGACAGGTTCGGGTTAGGATATAAACCCACCAAAGCTGACAAGAGAAGGGTCATAGAAGAGAAAAAGGAGAGGAGGTTGGCTTGGTTGGAAAACTGGGAGCTTAAAGCTAAGGGGATCCCCGTCTGTGACATTTGACGAAGCTTCCGAAGTGCAGGATTAGTGTTTCTGAACCAAGTGACCGCTATAAAAAATGATCAACCCATTCAATTATGGTGTTAACCTGGTGTACCCTTGTTCTTCAGATGCAGAGCTCAATAATTGAGAGATCGTTGATTTTCCTATGACTTTTGAAATTGATTCAAAGTATTTCTGTAATGCTAATCGTATAACTCTGCCCAAAGCTTTAGGAATATATATTGTAAAAGCGGGCTGACATGTTTTCATTTCAATACTTACTATCAATAAATGTATTTTCAAATTATCTTGCCATTTTTTCTTTTTAGCTTTTTGCCCGACCATTACATTAACCTTTATTCATTACCTCTTTTTTACTTGTGTTAACATCAATAAATGTAGATATGAAAGCGACTCTCCTGAAAATGACAGTGCTATGACCCCATTATATGATTTTGATCATCCCATTAATCATGTTGATGAGGATAATAATGATAATTGGGAACCCTCTCTTGAGTTAATGAGATTAATGGAATAAGAGGTCAAGGAAATTTAACCCCATGAAGAGTCAACTGAAGTGATTAATTTAGGCACAGAGGATTATAAAAAAAAATTTAAAATTGGCACTTCCATGAAAGAAGATGAGCGAAGCAAATTGGTTAAATTCTTATCTGATTATTGTGATATTTTTGCATGGTCGTACCAAGATATGCTTGGGCTAGATGCTAGCATAGTTGACTATAAATCGCCATTAATATCCTCCCGTCAAGCAAAAATTGAGATGAATGAAGCCAGATATGTCACTAAAATTAGAGAAGAGGTTAAAAAATAGTTCGATGTAGGTTTCCTCACTGTTGCAAAGTACCCTCAATGGGTTGCCAACATCGTCCCTGTCACGAAGAAAGATGGGAAAGTACAAATGTACGTTGACTATAGAGATTTGAATAGGGTCAGCCATAAAGATAACTTTCCTCTACCTCACATTGATGTTTTGGTGGACAACATTGCTCAACATCATTTTTTTCTTTTATGGATGATTTCTCGGGATACAATCAGATCAAGATGGCACTTGAAGACATGGAGAATACCATATTCATCACTCTATGGGGAACATTTTGCTACAAAGTAATGCCATTTGGATTGAAGAATGCATGGGCAACTTATCAAAGGGCAATGGTGACTTTGTTCCATGACATGATGCATAAAGAAATAGAAATTTATTTGGACAACATGATTGCAAAGTCTAGAATAGAAGAAAATCATGTTTTTAATTTGTAAAAACTCTTTGAACGGTTGAGAAAGTTCAAGCTCGGACTAAATCCTGCTAAATGCACTTTTGGTGTAAAATTAGGCAAGTTGTTGGGGTTTGTGGTTAGCCAGAAAAGGATAGAAGTTGATCCGGACAAGGTTCGAGTAATCATGGAGATGTCAGCTCCTCGCATTGAAAAAGAAGTCCGTGGGTTTTTGGAAAGACTAAACTATATTGCTAGATTTATATCCCAGTTAACTGCGATGTGTGAACCAATTTTCAAGTTGTTACATAAAAATCAAACAGTAGAATAGAATGAAGATTTTCAGACAGCATTTGAGAAGCTTAAACAGTATTTACAAGAATCCCCAATTTTGGTATCTCTAGTGTCAGAGGGCCTCTCATCATGTACTTGACTGTGTTGGATGAATCCATGGGCTATGTACTAGGGTAGCATGATGAAACCGTTAGAAAGGAACATGTCATCTATTACTTGAGTAAGAACTTTACCAACTATGAGGCAAAATACTAATTGTTGGAAGGCAAGTGTTGTGCCCTGGCATGGGCAGCTCATCGTTTGAGGTAGTACATGTTGTGTTACACCACTTGATTAGTATCCAAAATGGACCCAATCAAGTACATCTTTAAAAATCCTGCTCTCACGGGGAGGATTGCACGTTGGCAAGTTTTGCTATCAGAATATGAAATTGTCTATGTCACCCAAAAAATAATAAAAGGTAGTGCTCTTACAGAATTCTTGGCCAGTCAACCTGTGGATGATTATGGGTCTATGTAGTGTGAATTCTCTAATGAAGATATAATAGCTCTATTTGTAGAAGAAGAATACTCGAAAAAAGAAAAATGGACTTTGTTGTTCGACGAAACTTCTAATTTACTAGGGCATGAAATTGGAGCCATACTAATTTCTCCTAAAAATAATTTCATTCCAATCACTGCTAGACTGTGCTTTGATAGTACAAATAACGTAGCTGAGTATGAAACATGTGCCATGGGAATCCAAGCAGTAGTAAAATTAAAGGCTAAAGTTCTTGAGGTGTACGGGGACTCTACCTTGGTCATTCATCAGCTAAAGGGAGAATAAGAAACTCGAGATGCCAAATTAATCCCTTATCATGCTTACATCAAGGAATTGATTTAACAGCTTGATGAAATCACATTCCATCATGTGTAACACCCCGAAAATTATTTGTTTCATCATAAAAATTATTTTATAATATTTATAATTTTTGAGAATTTTTTTAATTTTTTTCGGAAACGTCGAATATTTTAATATATTTTTCATTTTATGTGCACACTAAGCAGAGTCAGTGTAATGTCCCAGAAATTATTTGTTTCATGTGAATAGTCATTTTATAATATTTGTGATTTTTGAGAATTTTTGTGAATTTTTCTGGGAACGTTAAATATTTCAATATATTCTTCATTTTACGTGTGCGCTGAGCGGAGCCGGGAAAATGAAATATTTTTTCCGAAGCTGGTAAACTTTGAACTGTAGAAACGTCGACAGGAGACCTTACTAAACCCGAGGTGGGACACAGTTTACGAAGTTTATGTTTTTTGAGATTTTATCTGATAAATAAAATCTCTATACATACTGTTAAATAAAATTCTGCGGTAAGCGTTATTGTCTGTTGGACAATAGATACTGACTTTGTAAACTGCAACAATTATCCATTGGGTAATAACTTGTAGTTAAAATTTTAATCACCTTATTATTTTAATCACTTTATCACTTAATCATCTTATCTAAATGCAATTCACTTTATATCTAATCAAATCTACTTTTGAAAAGCTATCAAACTAACCTTAATTTTTTGGTGACAATTTTCCCTCCCATTTCTCTCCACACTACATGGCCATGAGACCAATTAGGAGCCAAGAATTGCCTTTTCACTCAATTAGTTTTCCATTCTAATTTTCAAACCCTAAAAGTTCATTTCATTCTACTATCACTTTCTCCCTCTAAACTTTTCTTCTCTTCACATTTTCTCCTCTTTCTCTCTACCTCACCACACGGCCACACCTTCTAAGCCTCCAAGGATTACAAAAATTTTAAGCAACCATATTTTCCTAACCTCCATCACATTCTAAACACTTTTCTAGTTTGAACCTACTTGAAAAGCTTCCATCTTCATCATCTTCTTCAAGCTCCAAGTTTGAAACTTTAGGGTAATATTCTTGATCTCTCATCTCTCTTCTTCATTTTCATTTTCAATGGCCACCTTCATGACCATTTTTTCCCTTTATTTTTCAAGCCTTGGTGTTGATTTGATGAAGTTGAAATTTTTAGGGTTTTGAATGAGCTTGACCGAATTCATCAAGGAGCTACAAAGGAGATTCCTTTTCTTGATTTCTCTTGGGTAAGAGGGAGATAATCCACTTCAACCTCTCTTGGTAGTGAGAGACTTGATTTTGTGTTGGTTGTGAGGAACCCTTGTTAGGGTTACTCTATTTGATGTATGATTTTTATGACTATGTGTTGATTTTACCTTGTTTAATTTATTTAGTTGTATGTATATGTATATTGATGATCTTGGATTGGTTTGGATGGATTAGAAAAATGGAATGGAAGCAAGAGTTCCTTGCTCTCCTTCATGAGGCTCACGACCACACCTTTGAAATAGGATGTTCATGGTTGAAATTTTGTATCAAGTTGGTAACATACCTAATCAAGTGATTAAAATATAATGAAGTAAAAGAAAATTTAGGGTTTCTACCCTTGTGAGGCCTACGGCCTCTAGTCTATTTTAGGATCCAAATATGTAGCTCTAGGCAACCTTGAAATGTAAGTAATCAAGTGGTTAAGCAGTTAACAATGTGATGAAAAGAAACCAATTTGATAACCTAAAGTGATTCTTTAGACCTAAGAAAAGAATGAGAGTGTGTAAGACTTGGAAAACCTTAGAATAATTCTCTAAATAAGTTTGAATAAACTTAAAGTAAGGAACTTAACAATCAAGAGAATTCCTCTATAGAAGAATTTCATAAGAAATATTAAATTGAAGGGAAACTTAATTAATTGGATAATTAGGAATTAATTAGGGATTCATAAAATGGAAAGAACCAAGAATGAAGTTTTACCCAAAAACTTAGAATAATTTTTAAGGAAGACCATGAGTGTAAGTAAGAATGTTGAATAACTCAATTTAAATCATTCTAAGGAAATTAGGTTTAAAATTTAGTGATGGACTTGTTTAATTAAAATAATAAGGATTAAATTAATAATGTGAGAGAATTTCTCTAAAAGAGAAACTTATTAAGAAGAATGTAGAAATTTAGGCATAATTTCATAATGTACCTTAAAAATGTAATGTATTATTTAAGGACTTAATAATATTTATTTTGGGTCCATGAGTGGGACCAAGAATGTATTGATGCTTATCTTAGCCAAATTGTGGCATGTTATGAAAATTATATTATTGTTGAATATACATGGTATATGCATTGAGTCATCATGCATTGTGAAAGTCCGATAGACTGTTGTGAAGGCCATGTTGCTTAGGAGATTGAACACACCTTAGTGCGAGTGCGAGTAGACAGGTCATAATGTTGACCTTGGGGGCGTCAGGGTGCGAGTACCTCGTAATGGATAGTTAGTAGCTCTTCTGTCCGTGGGGCAGACCGATGCAAAAGCACCGACGATCCCGACCGAGACACTGTCCTATATCGCGATCTAGTGAAGAATGTCTTGTACAATGCCTTGATGTGCACGTAGATAAACTGATGAATTATAGCACTTTGATCGCGGCAGCTGAGTTACAGACATGTCTCCCGATCTTTCTCTCCAAATGTTTGTGTTTAGCTCCATGGAGTAGGATTTTGATATCGTATGCATGTGCATAGTGAGTTAATATATTATTTGGCATTTAATTCATATGATGATTGAAATCTGTTATCTTATTGATGTAAAACTACCTGGAACTGTTAAGCTGTTCAATATGTGTTTCTAATACTGTTTATCATTCTTATAATGCTATGTGGGCGTCCTACACTGTTCTATTTCTTTACTGCCATAATTGGTAATGAATGTAGGATGTCTCACCTCTTTTCTGTATTTCTATTATTCTGTCTATCTGTATGTTTCTTCGAAGACGTCGGGGAGGAAGGTGAAGTACACAAGTTTCCTGGCTTCTGGCCTGACTTCGACTAGTACCTGTCTGATCATAATGGCCCGTCCACAAAGCTTTTTGGGATATGTGCGAATGACTTTCCTCGAAGGTCCGGACTGCTGACATATCAACCTGACTTCAGATCACTGTGTTTATCTAGGGGACGTGACGATGTCTCTAGTTTGGGGGCGTTATGATCTGCCCATCTTTACCTATAGTGTTCGTTTACACTTAGAGTTTTATCTGCCTATTCGTGACATGTGGGGTGAGCGTTACTACTCCCCACAGGAGGATTCACTCATCTCTACTGCCCAAGCCCCCGCCTGTAATTCGATGGCTCCAATGAGGGTTTCCTCCGATGAGGAAGACCCTGAGGAAGATCTAGCTATGGTTCCTTCTCTTTCTTCTTAACGGCTGATACTGTTGATGGCTACTGATGGCTATCTGTTTTCTTTTTGGGGCTTGATGTCTTATCTTTTGGTGGGCTATATATACGTGTAACTATTTTGGGGCAAGTAAAGCTTTTTGCTTTCTTTTGTATATCTGGTGATGTAACTAAACAGACATGATGTCAGTATATATATATAACATGATGTATGGATGTATGTTTTACTTCACATGATTATTTCTGCTATAACCACGTATTATTACTTTACTGTAACAAAAAAAAAAGAATTTACCATTTTATTTATACAACTATAATCAAGTAAGTTTATTTATAATATAATGAACCGGGTCTTAGTTTATTCTTTTATTTCTGCTTTGTCTTTGATGGTGTGACATTCCCTCTCAAAAAGAGGCGTTACATCATGTCCTTCGGGAAGATAATCAATTGGTTGATGCTTTAGCCTCACTATCGTCAATGTTCAAAGTAAGCCATGATAGGCAAATGTTTTATCAAGAGCATAGAGTACCCTACAGATGCTTTAGAAAATGACAAAAGGACCTTCGAAAGAATCGTAATGAGTTTCTTTCTAAATGGGGAAGTGCTCTACAAGAGAAACCACGACATGGTGCTGCTAAGATGTGTTGATGCAACGGAGGCAGAGAAAATTATTAGAGATGTTCATAAAGGTTCTTTTGGAACTCATGCAAATAGGCATGCAATGGCAAGAAAAATCCTAAGAGCTGGGTACTATTGGTTGACAATGAAAACCAATTGCTTCAATTATGTGAAAAAAGAGTCATAAATGCCAGACATATGCTAACAAGGTTCATGCACCACCAGTACCTTTGGTTGTTTTAATAGCACCTTGGCCATTCTCGATGTGGGGAATGGATATCATAGGGCCCATTAAACTGAAAGCCTCAAATGAGCATCACTTTATTATTGTTGCGATTGATTACTTCACAAAATGGGTCAAAGCTGCTTCTTATACGAATGTGACCAGAAATGTAGTGATCAGGTTCGTGAAAAGGGAGTTGATTTGTTGTTACAGTTTGCCAAGCAAAATTATCACTGACAATGCCACCAATCTGAACAATAAGATGATGAAGGAGGTGTGTGTGAGTTTCAAAATTGAGTACCACAATTCCTCACCCTATCGCCCTAAGATGAATGGGGCAATTGAGGCAGCAAACAAGAACATTAAGAAGATTATCCAAAAGATGGTTGTAACATACAAAGATTGGCACAAAATGCTACCATTTGCACTGCTTGGCAATCGCACGTCTGTTCGTACTTCAACTAGGACAACCCCTTTCTCTTTGGTTTATGAAATGGAAGCAGTACTTTCTATTGAAGTGAAAATCTCATCATTAAGAGTGCTGATGGAGGCGGGATTAGAAGAAGTTGAATGGGTCCAAACTCGACTTGATCGGTTGAACCTCATTGAAGGAAGGAGATTAGATGCACTATGCCATGACCAACTTTACTAGAAGAAAGTGATGAAAGTCTATGCGAAAAAGGTGCATCCTCGACAGTTTCAAGAATAAGACCTAGTACTCAAGAAGATTCTTCCTATTCAAAAGGATTATCGAGGAAAATAGACTCCAAACTATGAGGGACCTTATGTCGTGAAAAAAGCCTTCTCGGGAGGGGCCTTGATTCTCTCAAACATGGATGGTGAAGATATACCACTTTCTATAAATTCAGATGTAGTCAAAATGTATTATGCTTAAAAAAGGGGGCAAAGCAACAAAAGAAAAAAAAGAAGAAAAATAAAAAAGGTGGCTCGCTAGGCTGAAAACTTGAAAAGGCGACCTAGGCAAAAGTTAGAGCAACTCGCTAGGTTGAAAACTCAAAAAGAGCAATCTAAGCAAAAGTTAGAGTAAAAAAATGATACTCGACATATTCGAAGAATTGGAGCTGCCTCAAGTCACGAACTGAGGCAATTTGAGTTTATTAAGGCCAAACTGGGGCAGTCTGAATTTATAATGAAAAATCACAGAGATTTGGACTGAACTAGGGTAGTTTAAATATATGAAGTCTTGTCGTGAAACACTCCCAATGTGTGAAAACTGGATTAAATCGTATTCTTGAAAACAAACAAAGGGGTGTTTAAGGTCACAGACATGAGAAATTAGTATTGATCATCCGAGAGAGTATCATTGGAAGAACGGAAAAATCTCATTCCAACATTTCTTTTATAAACCTATCAATTGTAATCTTTTTTGTACTGCCTTTCCTATACTTTTCCTTTCTATAATGATAATCCCTTTTCGTTGCAACTCATTGTTGATTCAATATGCATTTTTCATTATATTTTTATATTGAGATGTGAAACATGTAGTAATATTGCAAATGCATTTAGATTTACTTTAACAATCTCAAAAGATTATGGGAAATGCAATGAAGTCCTGACAAGGGTATTGATGAGAAAAGATAGAATAACCAGGCAAATCATAAAACAAATCAATGAATTTTGTTACTATTCGACCGTGATCCTGTAGTGGCAAAAGTCCTTAAGGGTTGTGGAACCAAGAGCGACTCAATTAAAGCTTTGATGTGCAAAAATAAAAATAAAAATTTGTTTACCTAATTTATTTAGGAGAATCTCTACAGTAGGACATCCATTGCATCATGCATCATCTCTGGCATCACATGCATTTGCAAAATCAACACCTTTTCTTTTTAGTTTCCAGGGCCTTGTGCTCATTGCCTTTTAATTTCTGGGTCCCCGCACCTGTCGCTTTTAGTTTTCACGGCAAGTCAGGGTCTTATGCCCATTGCCTTTTCCTTTTCGGGTACCTGTACCCATGGCTTTTACTTTCCACAGTAAGTCGGGGCCTTACGCCCATTACCTTTTCCTTTCTGCGCTCCGTTCACTTTGTTTTTATGTTTTCAGGTCCATGTACCCATTGCCTGTAATTTTTCGGGTCCCTGCACCCATCGCTTTAAGTTTTCTTTCAAGTTTCAGCAGATACCTGATTTCATAAACTTTTTACCTTTCTTGCTTTCAGTTTTCTATTAAGCTTCAGTAGATACTCGACTTTACAAGCTTTTTACCTTTCCTGCTTTTAGTTTTCTATCAAGTTTCGGCGAACACCCGACTCCGCAAGCTTTTTACCCTTCCTGCTTTTAGTTTTTTGTCAAGCTTAAGCGGATACCTGACTCTGCAAGCTTTTTATCCTTCCTGGTTTCAATTTTCTGTCAAGCTTCGGTGGATACCCGGCTCCGCAAGCTTTTCTTCCTTTCAGTTTTTTGTTAAGCTTTGGCAGATATCCTGCTCCGCAAGCTTTTTACCTTTTTACCTTTCTTGTTTTAAGTTTTCTGTCAAGATTCGGTGGATACCCGACTCCGCAAACTTTTTACCTTTCTTGCTTTTAGTTTTCTATCAAGCTTTGGCGGATACCCGACTCTGCAAGCTTTTTACCTTTCTTGTTTTAGTGTCTATTGCTTTTTGCATCGATCCGCACACTCTATACAAAAAAAAAGGAAAGAAAAATTTTCATGGACAAAATTAAATCAATTCATTTGCTTTCCATTTACTTTAAATGTAAAGCAAAATGGGACAGTTGTTGATACCCAATTTATTCCATAAAACTTTTATTGCTTAATCAAGGACTAATAATTGTGAAATGATACTTAATTGCAATGTTTTGAACACATAATTCTTGTCATTCTTTTATTTACTCTCATATCATTTAGGTCACTTTTTTATACTTTTCTTTTTCTCATAATTAAAACATAATAAGAATAAAAAAATTAAAAATATAAAAAAGAATAAAAATAAAAAATAAAATAAAAAATAAAAAAAGGGGGAAGAATCCTTCTGGTTACAAATAGCTAACAGGAAAGAAAGAAAACAATTACAATTTTTAACCATTAGTTTGAATACAATTATCTGTTGCAAGCCTGCAAACCCGAGGCTCAATGTAACACAAAAATGGTAAGGGTGGCATGCATGACAAGGTGACAACCTAAGGAAAATTCATGAAAATGGAAATTGAGCTAGAAAGGGATAACCACCCTATTTGCTGCCTAAGCTTACTTGGGGTGTGGGAGAAGATCCAATTCTGCCTTACAAGAGGAGAAAACATAACCGAGAAAAGGCGGGAGAATCATTTTGCAAAAGAAGGCTCTCTGCACTTTGAACTATTTGGACCACCAACACAAAAGTAATGTATTCATACATGATACACCAATCAGTTTCATAGTAGCATGGACATTGTGCTTTTAGTAAGGATAAAAATATGTCATGTGGTTTATCAAGACTTATGGTTTAACCAATTTTCGCCCTATATAAGCCTGACCTATTTAGTAAATAAGTTAGGTTTAGACTTTTTAAAAGGCACATTTAACTATGTAGAGTAAAACTTAGGCTTTTGAAGAAACTTATTTGACCTACTAAGCCAACTTATTTCTTTAATATTTATATATATAATTAAGAATTTATAATACTTACATAGTTTACTAATTATATATTAATATAATATATTTAATTTATATAAAACTAATAATTTTATCAAATATTATACTTATCTAAACATTAAAAAATTTAAATTTATTGAGCTATATAAAGGTTTTCATGTAATGTTGTAGACCTTTAAATAGGTTTCGGATTAGACCAAGTTTTTATATTTTTATAAATAGATTAAATCGAACAAAAAAAAAAGTCTATGACAAGTAATAAATTAAGTTTTGATCGACACATTACAAAACAGGTTTAAGCTTAACCCAATATAACTTATTTAGATAAAGCTTAACCTAATCTAACACAACTCACCTATTTATACTCCTAGATTTCAGTTTTACTGGCTACTGCCAGTATTACAATTAGTCAAGACATTGGAAGCAAAATGAAAATAAAAATAAAAATCTAGAACAACATTTTAGCCCAAACTAAAGGGAGATACATCAAGGAAGCACAAATATAAATACTAGACACAGAAATGACACAACACTAATACATTGTTACGACATAAATTTTAAAAAAATAATTGAAAGATATATATACAAAAAATATTTAAAAAATTCAAATTATCCAATATGATATGATATCATATATCGATAAGATGACTGTTTTGAAGTACTGTGATACACGTGATACCACATTGCCTTTGACTACTCCAATGATAACTAAGCTTACCGAGTAAAATTAATAATTTAGGACAACAAAAAGGAAAAGGATCACAAAAATAAAAGTATAAAACTAAAATTAACAACCAAAAATTTTATTGCAAAAAAAAAAAACACTAAATTCAACTTGATTATCCATAGACATCACATGACAAATCCACACCAATAAGAATCTCACAACGTTTTCCGTTTGTTGATTGTTGTTTTCTTTCAATATTTCCCCTGTTTCCAACTCTAGAACAGAACCACGGGAATGCAGAAATAACGTGATTCAATAAAGAGGTTAGGTTTTACGGGGCGTTTAACATGGACCATTTCATAGCCACTAGATTGTGTTAGTTGTTGTAAAGATTAGATGAATGTAGATCATTTACCTAATAATAAACTAATAAGTAAGTTATAAAAAAAATTAATAATCCCAAATCCACATCAAATGGAAAACAAATGTAGGGGGCGTCGCCTTTTGCGGACTTGACGGTGCTGCCTTGTGAATGGGTTGTGCAAACGATGCCTCTTGGACCCATCCATCATCAAGCTCCCAACGTCGTCATTCGGTGGCGCCAGTTCCCTGAGCCCATCTACCGCCATGTACCCCGACATCGTTAACGAGTGTGCGCACTCCTCCACCATCATAGTAAGGGTGTCCATGCTTTGCTGCCCAAATGGAGCCTAAGGAAATTAGGAAAGTTACGCTCTCCAACGGAATAGGAGAAATTGCCTTTTTTTAATATTATAACTATATTGTATTTTAATTTCTAAAACAATAATTTTCATAAAATCTAAACAAAGTATTTTTTTAATTGCTGAACTGGTTTGTAGAACTCAGCTTTTTGTGTTGTCTTCTTTTTATTAAATGTGTACATAGCTGAGGTGTAATTAAATTTTCTGATTAATATTTTTGAAAAGCTTGCTACAACAAGTAATTTAGGAGGTCCATGGTAAAAGTCTATAGGTTTTTCCCACACATTCTGGAGCCAGAGGTTAAGTTCCACAATTTCACACACATTCCTAGTTTTTTTTTTCTCCACCCTTTCCTAGCTACTCATATTTCCGATGAAGACTTTTTTTTTGGTCGTAATTCCCCATGAAGACTTGAATAATATGACTTAGCAGTTTATGGTTTTTGGGCTCAAAAAGTGGGTCCAGTGACCTTTGAATATTGAGCCGAGCAATTTTTACCAATGAAATGCTCGGCCTTTTGTAGTGGGCTTTTCCTTTTTGAATTGGGGTTGTTATTTTTTATTTTAAAGTTTTGTTAATTTGTATTTTAAAGTCATATGTTAAAAATTAAAAATAATATTTATTATTTATTATTAATTATTTAAAAAATATTAAATATTTTTTAAATTTTCAAAATAATAAATATATATACTTTTTATTTAATATTTTTTATTTTTTATTTTTTAACCTATGCCCTAACAACACACGTTAACCAAAAAAAAAGAAAACCATATTTGCTTTAGGCTCTGCTAATTTTTTTCTCTTGTTTTTCTTTTGAATCAAATCTCTCTCTTTCTCTTTTTCCTCTTTTTCTTTATTTTATGTTATCTTTCTTTCTTTCTTTCTTTTTTCTTTCTTCTTATTTCTTTTCTAATTTTTTTCTCCCAAATAATAAGAAATTCCTAATTATATGATTTTTTTCTCCAAAAATTTTAAGCTTTAGAAAAATCACCTATATAAAATAAAGTGTTCAAAATAATTCTAATTCCCTCCGTTCTTGAAGGTGCCAACTAACTTAGTTGACAAAACCCTTTCCAATTGTATGAAAGAATTTATGCTTAAATCTCACCTTCATCTTCTCCTTCCTTAATTGTTGCGTATGTGTATGTATTCTTAAGTGAGTATGTTGTATTGATGTACCAAGTAATTCACTAATTAATTTGTTTTGAATTCAATGACAACACATTTATAAGACATTTCCCTTTGTAAACATGTGCCAGGCACATATTACGAAATTAAAATAAACAATTTTAAATAAAATATATATTAAGCATTTAATATCTTTAAATTCTAAAATATATTTAATATTTTTTCTTTAAGCAATTAAAATAATTTAATGAATAATAATAACTACGATTTTTATTTTTTAACATGTGTCCCAAGGGCACACGATAACAAAAGCCTTATAATTAATAAATTTTTATTGTAATAATCTATTTTTTTCCAGAATTTTATACTCAAGGTGAGTAGCTAAACATTTAATTAGTTATTGATTATTTTCAAATTACCAAGTAGCCCGTGAATGCACAGTAATTTTAATTTATATATATTTGTTTAATATATTTAAATTATATTTTATTAAATTTTTTTGTATGTATAGATTAAATTAAGCAAATTTGGAAATAAAGAATTAATTAAGTAAATTTTGGAATTGATTTAGTATATTTGGTTTTATAATTGATATGAATAAGAAATAGGGTAAATGAAAGTAAATAGAGAAAATAAAAAAAATTAACATAAAAAATAATTAATGTAAAAGAAATGACACATAATATAAAGAAAAAGAAAATATCATAAAAAATATTATACTCTCGTGGAAAAAAAGAGTACAATAAAACTATATCTAACTCTAAAAAATAAGTTCTCTCATTTATAAGATAGGGGTAAATATTTATTATAAATTCAACATTTAATGAATTATCAACAACTCATTCTAGATATTAAACCCATCAAGATATCATAGAAATTCCCTTATAATTAACTTGTTATCAAAGTGTATCACTAAAGCACAAGTATGCTTAACATGAGGAGCCAATTAACATACGTTCCCCTATTTTTAGCTAAAATTATGGCTTTCATGAATGTTGCCGAGTATAGGGAACATGCACAATGCATTTAAGATTTTGAACAAAATCCAATGATCTTAATATTGAGAGTTTTTCTTTCTTTATTAAATAGAAAGAAAGATTGTTTGAAAAAAGTATATGCAATACTGCTAACATCACATACCATACACCAAGACATAATTTCAGTGTTTCATTTGGCTACAAAGTGATCATATAGCTACTTAGCCAAACTTTATGAGATATGGGTCAGGCTTTAAGGAGGAGGGGAGTGTAATTTAAAATAATATGTAATTTTGCACAATGCATATAAGAGAAGTATTTTTTTGAAAAATAAAAAATAAAAAATTATATAACAAACAATATTTTAAAAAAAAATTATATTCGGCCGTGTGAAGCCGAAGTCTAATCTCAAGTTTTATAATTGAAAGCACAAAGTTTTACAGTTAAACATAAAAACTTGGGAGTTGCTATGGTAATTTTACGAATTTGATATTTGTTCCGGGTACTGACCGAACTTAGATCACTTCGAGGACGACCCTATTCTCGTTTCCGAACGGGTGTCAAGATATCTAAGAAACCGGGCTAGTTAGTCAGCACTAGGATCGTATGACAGTTTTAAATAGTATGTATCAAGCTAAAAGAATGGAACATGCTTTTAAGCTTATATATAGGAATACCTATCACCGATCAATCAGAACTCCACCGTTGAAGACATTCAAAGTCCGAACGTTGGGAAATTACAATCTATTCCCTAAATGCCTGGGTTTATAGTCGTTGGTTACTCACTTGAATCGGTAAGTTCTTGTTACCACTATTTGCCCGTTATTCATAGATCCGATATATGCCTAAGTACGGAAGTCGGGCCGGATTCGCCAAGTCTGCTATTATGTTGGGCATTAAACTACTTTATCGGACCCAGGATGGTCCATCAGCTCGACCATATAGAAGATATGAGCCGAGCTATAAGATACCGACTTAAAAGAATACAGAATGGTCCATAGCCCCCTAGATCGATCACATAGAAATATATGTACCGATCTATCAGAGACTGGTTTAAACGAAGAAAGGTATTCAGCCCAATAGGTAGATCGTATAGAAAGGACAATGCCGAGATATAAGAGACCCGATCAGAGTTGCGATTTTGATCGTTTATTAGAGACCAAAAAGACCAACTTAGCTTCCTGCAATCCTACTTTGCTCAGGTACATTAGGACTCGTTGTTCAAGGTGCCTCGTGTAACCCGTAGTTGTTCCTGGGGTGAAAAGACGTGGGCCACGTGTCATTCATCTATTACTTAAGTGTCAGTTTCATTATTGCACCATTAAAAAGCAACCCGTATCAAGAATCGCGCGCAATCGTTGTTGATCTTCGCTGAAACGGCCTTCCCACCATTGATTTTGGCTAGTATCGATCCTGGACGCAAGATTCATCTGACGGGTGGAAATACAACTTTTCGTTTTCCTTGACTTTATTACCCTTGATTTGTGGCGGCCTAAACATTATTTAAAAAAGCCCTTCTTCCATTCTCTTCTCATTACTCTTTCAAGTCCAACCGTTAGCTTCTTCCCAAAAAACTTTCCACATTTCATCTTCCTCTGTACTGCTTCGTTTTCCAGAAAATTTTCATTGTTGTGTCTTCCTACATTCGCTCATCAAGCGTATTTAATCAAGTTCCCGAGCCCTTCACTATTTCCTCAAAAGGTTCTACTGTCACGAAGCTTTCGTATTTCGTCTTCCAGAAACAGGTACTTCTCTCACCTTTTCCTTTTCCTTCTCTGTAAATTGCCTCAATTTAGGATTTTGGACCATAAGTAGTAACATGTCGGTTATTTTAGTAGTAGTAGCGAGTCGTAGAGATTCGGGTGAATCTCCGGTGCCGCGTTCTAGTCAACACCCAATGGGCCCACCCACTATGACGAAGGAACGCCCGATCTTGAAGGTCGGACGTCACCTCCAAGATCGGAGGAGGAATACAACTGGGTTAAATCCGCTGTTAAAAATTACTGCTCGGACTTTAATTCGGCCGAAAGCATACACATCCTCCGAAGATGTATAGTGATGGCATCCAATGGAGATAAGACCAAATTCGTGTGCCAACATTGCCGACCTGAAGAGAGGATTTTTATGTCTCCAGGAAAGAATGATGACTTAGGATGGATTTATATGTATGAAACCTTTTTTACCCGCCTCGGACTCCGTCTACCCTTCTCGGATTTTCAATGTAAAATTCTGACTAAGTTAAATGTCGCGCCTACCCAACTCCATCCAAATAGCTGGGCATTTGTTAAAGCTTTCGAAGTACTACTTCAGTTTTTAGGTCGGGAACCAAGTATTAGCGTGTTCTTTTCCCTTTTTCAATGCAAAGGAGTCGGTAAAGGGGGTTGGGTATCAATTAACAGTCATCCCCGTAGAAGATTATTTTCTGCTTTAGACTCGTCATACAAGAATTTTAAAAATAAATTTTTTCGGGTGAGTTCTGTTCGACCGATCTTTCATTCTTCTTGGACGAATATGGGATAGAGAAATTCCCCTTATACTGGCGTGCCGACCCAACTTCCATACGGGGTATAGAGTATAGAAAGTTACCACCGAAGACCGAATATTGGTCGACTTGTTGGAAGAAGCTTCGGTCTTTGGATCCGCTTCCTTGGTAAAGTTTGGAAACAATCCAACGGAATTACCAAAAATAATGCGTAAGTCTTATTTATTACTATTTTGCCGATCTTGGATTACTAATGTACTTAACTACTTTTAATTTCTTTTCGAAAAAATGGCTCCTAAGATAAGCTGTTCGCGAAATGCAACGAAGACTAAAGAAATTGAAGAACGAAGGAGCCTCGGCGGTAGAAAATGTTGATGACATCGTTCCCGATCCGAACCAACACCCATTAATCTTCAACCGGAATCTTCGGATACCAACTCGGATCCGATGATTCGAAAACGACGTCGGTCGAAGTCCGGATCAAAGTATGAAACAACCGCCTTGACATCGGTAGTGAAGGCTCTTCAGAACTCGGGTCTAAAAATGTACCCTCGAGGGGTTAAGCGATTTCTTCTTGGAAAAGACAAGTCTTCCCTATGGTCGACCACTTTTCCCTTCGAGTCTTTGATAGATGATCACATTTCTCTTTCGGTCGACAAGGAGCGCAAGGAAAAGGTCGGTGATATTGGGCTAATACGATGGGCCGAAGTACAACTTCTTCGGTCCGTTAGTGTACTTAGGTCGGCCGAGACTGAAATAGCAGAAACAAAAAAGAAAATGTTATCCAACAGTCTTCTTTTCCGTTCAGAAATGGAAAAAGCGACTAAGGCTCATCATGCTGAAGTCTCGGAGCTGAAAAATGAAATAGAAATTTTTAAAGTGAAAGCACACCGAATTGATTCTCTTGAATCTTCGGTAAAGCTTCTGGAGGAAGAAAAGAAGAACTTTGAAGAAAAGTTGTCGGCCGCCTTAAAAGACAAGGAGGAGTCTGACCGAGCTCTTAAAGAAGCCTTGGGAGAGAAAAGTAAGCTATTTGCTGAGTTGGAGGGACTAAAAGACGAGATTACAAACCAAAGAGTCGCTGGCTTTGATACTTGCCTCCAACAAGCCAAACTTTTGAATCCTGACGGAGTTTTCGACAATCGCTTGGGGGAGATGGGTCCATTCCACAAGGTAGTCGGTGGTCGTATCGTTGAAGATGATGATGAAGAAGAAGAAGAATCTTAAGTATTTCAAGTTTTCAATGTATAACTCTGTCGTTTAAAAACAATGAATTAGTCTTTGATACCGAATGTGCATCTTATGTCTAATTTTTTATTTTTTATTATTTTTTATTATTTTTTTTTTTTTTAATATCTTAGTGCTTGCCGACGTTTTCTATAATAATTAATGGCGAAACGGCTATTCACAAAATCTGATAACACGGAAATTTATGCCCTCGAAACATCATTTAAGTATTTTAAAGAGGATTGATTGAAAATTGCAAAAAAGTCTTGTTTTACCGAAATAAACTTTAATTATTTTTGAAAGTTTGTTTGCATTAGCGATTCTTCCGACTTGACTTCGAAGGTCATTTTCGTGGGTGATTATTACAGCATCGGTGACATTGACCGGATTTGGCTCGAAGGCCATTTTCTTCGGATGACTATGACCTATGATCAGTAACTTTGACCGGATTTGGCTCGAAGGCCATTTTCTTCGGTGACTATGACCGGCATCGGTGACTTTGACCGGTTGGCTCGACGGCCATTTTCTTCGGTGACTATGACCAAGCATCGGTGACTTTGACCGGATTTGGCTCGAAGGCCATTTTCTTCGGTGACTATGACCCAGCATCGGTGACTTTGACCGGTTGGCTTTGACCATTTATATGCAAACTAAGTTTCAAGATGACGATTTTATTTGAGTAAACGAATGAGTCAACGGTAGGCCTCATTAAAACCTTTCAGGAAAAAACCCATCGGGAAAAAATCCTGACAAGGAAAAAGAGTGCACTACCTTTAACTTTCAATACAAAGTTTATAAAAGAAAATATGAACAAGAAGAACTTAGCTATAATATCTCCGAAGTGATGCCGAATTCCAAGTTCTAGGGAGCGGACATCCAATGATATCGCCGATCTTATACGCTCCTCCGCCAATATCTTTAAGTATTCTGAAAGGTCCCTCCCAATTAGCCGATAGCTTTCCTTCTCCAGGCACCCTTCTGGAGTCTTCGATTTTGCGCAAGACACAGGTCTCCCTCAACGAATTTTCTTGTTTTCACCTTCCGATTATATTTTCTTTCTGCCCGAACTTTCGCAGCTTCTTCCTGAATATGTGCTATTTCCCTTTCTTCTTCTAACAAATCTAAATCGGCTTTTCTGACTGCATCATTTTCCTCCTCATTAAATGCTGATCTTCTAAAACTCGGTCCTCCGATTTCAACTGGGATCATAGCATCCCCCCCGAAAGTAAGTCGGAATGGGGTTTCGAGTGTTGACGACTGTGGTGTAGTGTGATAAGCCCACAAAATGTTCGGAAGTTCTTCTGGCCAAAGGCCTTTAGCATGGTTGAGCCTCTTTCGCAGTCCGAGTAATATAACCTTGTTGTCGCTTCGGCTAATCCGTTAGTTTGTGGATGTTCTACCGAGGTGAATACCGTTTAATACCATTGCTAATACAAAACTCTCGAATTTTTTGTCGTGAATTGTGTTCCATTATCAGATACAATAGAATAGGGTAAACCAAAACGGCATATTATATTTTTCCAAACAAATTTCTTAATTTTTTTCGGAAGTTATACTGGCAAGTGGTTCTGGCTTCAATCCATTTTGTAAAATAATCAATGGCAATAATAATGTACCTCAATTGTCGGGCGGTAATTTGTGGGGAAAGGACCTAACAGGTCAATTCCCCATCAGCAAAATGGCCATGGAGTCTCAATGCTGTGCAATTTTTCAGGTGGAGATTTGTGTAAATTGGTGAATTTCTGACACTTGTCACATTTCCGAACGTATTCTAGGCAATCATACTTCATGGTAGGCCAGTACATTCCCGATCTTAAGACCTTGCCTGCTAACGATCGTCCTCCGATGTGACTACCACAGACTCCCTCATGAACTTCCTCCATAACCGCTTTCGTCTGATTTTGATTTATACACTTCAAGAGGGGGAGTGAAAATCCTCTTTTGAACAATTCTCCTCCTATCATCGTGTAAAAACTGGCCGACCTTCGCAATTTCTTAGCTTTCTTTTCATCAGCTGGTAACTCACCATTTTCCAAATACTTGACAATTGGGCTCATCCAGGAACTTATATTGTTGTCGATTGAAAAAATCTCCTCTTCTTCAACGCTGGGTCGATCAAGCATTTCTTGAATAACGGATCGGTTGTTACCGGACCTTTTGTGCTGGCTAATTTTGACAAGAGATCGCCCTTGCATTCTCGCTCTCTCGGGATATGAATAATCTCGAATTGTTCAAACTTTTTTACCACATCTTGTACTTTGAGTAGATATTTAACTAATTGCGGGTCTTTAGTAAGGAAATCACCACTTACCTGCCCGGTTACCAGTTGGGAATCCGACTTTGCGATTAACCTAGTAGCCCCCATCTCTGCTGCCAATGCTAATCCGGCAATGAGTGCCTCATATTCGGCCTGATTATTGCTGGCCCAAAAATTGAATTTGAGTGACTGTTCAATTAAGATTTCGTTCGGGCCTTCCAGAATAATCCCCGCTCCACTTCCTTTAACATTCGACGCCTCCATCGACAAAAAGAATCCAAGTATCATTATTCTCATTTTGAGGATAAGGGAAGATAATTCAACCAAAAAATCGATAATACCGGGACTTGATAGGTCCTCTTGGTTGATATTGAATATCAAATTCGACAATTCGACGGACCACGATATCATTCGTCCAGGCAAGCTCGGTTTTCGAAGCACTTGTCGATTAGTTGATCCGTCTTACGACGACCGAATGACTTTGAAAATATTGTCGGAGCCTCCTAGCCGTTGTGACTAGTGCTAACGCCATCTTTTCGATTTTTTGATACCGACCTTCCGGTCCTTGCAAGACTTCGGCTAACGAAATAGATAGGTCGTTGTTCTTTTCCTATTTCTTTCACCAATACGGAACTCAAAGCTTTATCGAAAAGTAAATATATAAATATAAAATATCACACGATTCTGGTTTTGTCAAAATTAGTGAGTCGCCAAGAAAATTTTCGATTCATTTGAATGCTCGTTCACATTCCTCCGTCCATTGAAAATTTTTGGTTTTCTTTAGGCATTGAAAAAATGGTAGAGATTGGTCGGTGATTTAGAAAGGAACCTCGAGAGGAAGCTATCCGTCTGTTAACCTCTCGTACTTCTTTAATCGTTCTTTGGGCTTCTCATTTCCATTATTGCTCTACATTTCTCCGGGTTTGCTTCTATTCCCTGTTGGTGAGGAGAAAGCCAAGAAACTTTCTGCTTGAACTCCGAACACACACTTCTCGGGGTTTAACTTCATGTTGTACTTTCTCCAAGCAAAGCATTCGGACAGGTCGGAGCAATGATCCCCACCTTCAGATGTTTTGGCGACCATGTCATCTACATAAACCTCGATGTTTCTTCCTATTTGCTTTTCGAAAATTTGTTCATCAATCGTTGATAAGTAGCTCCGGCATTCTTAAGGCCGAAAGCCATCACCCTGTAACAAAAATTCCCAAACTCGTTGATAAAAGCGCTTTTTTGTTCGTCATCAGGATGCATTCTAATTTGGTTGTATCCAGTACGCATCCATAAAGCTAAGGAACTGATAACGGAGGCCCCGTCAACTAGTCGGTCTATGCTGGGAAGAGGATAGGAATCCTTCGGGCAAGCTTTGTTCAAATCGGTGAAGTCTGTACACATTCTCCATTTTCCTCGATGACTTTTTTACCATAACCACATTCGACAACCACGTGGTATATTCTACCTCCCTTATAAAGCCGGCCTCCAAAAGTTTTTTGGTCTCCTCGGTTGCATACCCTTTGTCTTTTCGATCCCAGTTTCCTTTTTTTCGGGCTCTTGGTTTTACCTTTTCATCTAGGGAGAGCTTATGGGTGATGATTTGGATCAATTCCAGGCATGTCTCTGTGCATCCAGTGCAAAGATATCAACATTCTTTCTCAATAATTGCTCTAAATCTCTTTTAAGTTCGGTTGGTAAATGAGCCCCGATATGTGTTACTTGGTGGATTTAGGACCCAATGGTACCTTGCTTGCAATTCTTCGATTGGTTGAGGCTGTCGTTTTTTCATCACTCCGCGGGTCCGGTTCGGCCATGTTAATGCTATGAATCGGTCGCTACGGTCGATCTTATGAATCTTTTCATCTTGTGCGGGTCTCGAACTTTCGTTGTAGCAAATCCGAGCTTCCTTCGATCTGCGTGTACCGTACCGACCTCAGTCTTAGAGACTGGGAATTTCATTGTTAGGTGGGGGTTGAGACGACAGCCCCTAAAAGATTTAGGGACGGTCTCTCGAGGATAACATTATAGGGAGTATAGCAGTCTATAACCAAGTATCTTACAGGAATGGTTTGAAGTAGAGTACCTGTCCCAAAAGTTGTTCTAAGTTCGACGAACCCCTTGACATTTACCTGCTCTCCTGAGAACCCGATCAAAGTTCCATTGAATGGAGTTAAATCGTCTTCGACATCTGCAACCTTCGAAGCGTGGACATGTAAAGAACATCGGCCGAACTTCCTTGATCAACTAGAACTTTCTTTATCCGAAAGTTCCTGCTATAACGAGAATATGACCATCGGATCATCCAAGTTTTCGTCCAACCCTGCGTAATCGCTGCTTGAGAAAGAGATTTGGTCCATCATCGAATTTGTTTTGCCGCTTTGGGAAGGGTAGCCGACCGACATTACTTGCTCGGAGATGTCGTTTCCGAGATGAATTGGAACTCCCTCCACCGACAAACCCCCGCAATTGAGTCAATTATCCCCGACGGGTTGGTCTCGGTCGTGGGGGCTTGTGTCAACCGCCTTTTTCGTCATATCAAGGGCTTGTTCCCCTTCGATTGGATTGATCTCTTTCTTTTGCCTCCCTCGCTCCGACTCCCGCGGCGATAAACATATTTTCCTAGATGTCCCTCCCGAATAAGTTGCTCGATCCTGTTTTCAAGCCGATGCACTCCTCGGTTGTATGTCAGAAGGTTTTGTGGAACTCACACCTTTTACTTTTATCCACATTTGATGGCATCTTTTGATGCCCAGCATTTTTTGGGAGACGGATCAAACCCGTGTTGTATATTTCCCGGAATATCCGATCTCTTCTAGAATTCAATGGAGTGTATTCATTGAACCAGGGTTGTACTCTATCCGTTATTGCACGTACATTTTCGTATGTCCGATCATTCTTTTGTAAGTATCTACCTCTAATTTCTGATCCCCGTCCGTTATATTGTCGGTCGTGAATACTTGGTTTGATAGAAATAATGGGATTATTTTTTCCTCTGCGTTCTGGTTCGAAAAAATGTTGCTCCATTTGCCTCCTGGCGAGAGCGATTTCTTCCATGTTGATGTACCCTGTAGATCTGTTCCTTAACTCGTCCAGATCTAACGGTGGTTTCCTGGCCAGGGAATCTGCAAATGGTCCGGGCCGCAAGCCAGCCATGATAGCATGGAGAGAAACTGCTGGATTGAGATCTCTTATCTCGCACAGCTTCCTCCCCAAACCTTCTCATGAAATCTTTGAGAGATTCTTCTCGGCCCTGCCTCAGATTGATTAAGCTTGCTGATGTCTTCTGATGTGTCCTGCTTGTAGAAAAATGGTTAAGAAATTTAACAGATAATTCAGAAAAATCGTAAATTGAACCTGTTTCAATGCTTGAAAACCAGAGCAAGGCTGATTTTTTTAGAGTTGTCGGAAAAGCCCTGCATTTAATTGGGTCCGAGCTTCCATTTAGAAGCATCATAGAGTTGAACATCGTTAGATGTTCCTGTGGATCAGTCGTTCCGTCGTAAAGCTCCATCGTCGGGAGTCTGAATCCCTCCGGAAGCGGGATTGACATAATGAAATCAGAGAAAGGATGATCCGCTCCAGGTATGTTATTTATTTGTCTCCTTCCGTCATGATTACTCGCCTGGGGATACTGGTATATCCTTGAAAATCCCCTTTCGAATATCTTCTTCTGGAATTCTCTCCTCTGATCTGCTGCTCAATCCTCTGTTGATCTCTCTTGGTCTCAAGCAATTCGATCAATTCGACCATTAATATCTCTGATTGCTTGCAGGAGCATCTCCATTGGACTGAGCTGGTTGTTTTCTAGAGTGCTTCCATTCAGGACACCGTTTTCATTGCTAGCCATATCAGGTCTATAAGGTGTTGGATGTGCCGCGAAAACAGCTGAAGGATCGTGGAGTAGGAAAGTTTTACCTTGCCCCACGGTGGGCGCCAGATGTTCCGGGTACTGACCGAACTTAGATCACTTCGAGGACGACCCTGTTCTCGTTTCCGAACGGGTGTCAAGATATCTAAGAAACCGGGCTAGTCAGTCAGCACTAGGACCGTATGACAGGTTTACAGTAAATAGTATGTATCAAGCTAAAAGAATGGAACATGCCTGGCTTAAGTCGCCAGGCCGGCTTATATAGATATTCGGAATACCTATCACCGATCAATCCGAACTCCAGCCGTTGAAGACATTCAAAGTCCGAACGTTGGGATTCAGTTACAATCTATTCCCTAAATGCAGGTTTATAGTCGTTGGTTACTCACTTGAATCGGTAAGTTATCATTGTTACTATTTATTTGCAGTTATTCATAGATCCGATATATGCCTAAGTACGGAAGTCGGGCGGATTACGCCAAGTCTGCTATTATGTTGGGCATTACCCTATCAGACTACTTTATCGGACCAGGATGGTCCAATATTTAAGATAAATTGTTAATTATTTATTAATTTTTTATAATAAATCTTTAAAATATTATCAAATATAACTTACGGTCAATAAAATATTTCATAACTTACCTTAAGTTCTAAAAAAAAAAAGGGGCCGGATTAATACCCTAAAAACTTTTTTAAGAATCGAATAAATTAATTCAAAAACACAGATATTGGAATCGGATTGGCAGTATCTATATTCTAATTTCTATATGTTTTCTTTCAATATTTCACCTGATTGTTGATTGTTGTATGAGTTATTAATGAACTCTTTATCCTTGAAGGCTGATATTGGAATTGGAATATGAATTTGAGGCGGCAGGTGCTTGTATCCTTGTTCATTATGGTTGAGTTTGAGTAAAGTTGTTTACAACTTTTTTCTTTTTTAATAAGAACACAACTTTGTTGTACTGCATATGAGTCATGGTTTGTTTTTGAGGAAATAGATGATGTTGATCCATTGCTAACCTTGTTTGTCCACTATTAAACACGAATAACAAGTGACGCATATGATGACGTTAAATGATATTAATTTACAATTGCTATTTTTTAAGGTCTCCTTATTGTATGACATATCTATATATGAAATATATTTGGTGAGAGAAATGTTTATTGTGAGAGGTGAGAAGAGTTAATTTTGACCAATGAATATTTTATAAATGGTTAAGATTAGAAGATAAATGTATGTGACTTTTTTAAATAATCACATAATTTTTAAGTAACTTTTAATATTAACTATTTATATATATTATTGTAAGAAATTAAAGATGTATATATCCATATCCTTGAATAGTATTACTATTACTAAAATCCCTTAATTTGAAATTTTGGGACGAATGAAAATTAATAATTTTTGGTCTAAGAGTTAAGGTGTCAGTTTGAGAGCTGATTGAAACAAAGTGAATGGACAGAAGGAAAACTCTAAAGCACACTTGAGACAAATTCAGATTTAGGGAGCTTAGTAATTTTTAGTTAAGTATGATCTATTATAAGTATTTAAATAATTATTTAATATATATAAAATTTTGAAGGTTATTTATATGAATATTTAAATATATTTTTATATATATCAAATAATTATTTAAATATATTAAAAATAATATAATAGATCGTACATATTTAAACATTTCTCAAAGGGAGCTACATATGGAATATCATTATCGAATAATATTTCCCTTTTTAATGACTTTCCCTTTGCTTTTATTGTTATTAAGCAATTACCGTTGTCTTATTGCAATTTTTAAATTAAATGTTTGTTGCTTATGTGAATTTTTTATTTTACACGGTCAAACATAATAATTTGAACCCAAAACTAGTATCATACCCCATAGTGACCGCATTTTAATAGGAAATGTTTTGTATACAATTTTTATACATATATTATATTTTTATTATATGTTAATATAAGAGAGGTGTTAAATTAATTTGTATATGACTATAATATTTTCACATAATATAAAATGAATTTGAGTAAAGTAAACAAATAATGAGACTGTAAATTACATAAAAGATAATATTTTTCATATAATTAAAATATGCACACCGTATTTATATCGTAGATTTATATAAAAGAAATGTCAAATCAGACTATATGTTACTGTAACTTTTTTATGAGATACAGAATGAATTTATAAGAGAGTTGGATAAAAGTTTAAATATTTTGATTGGACGAATAACGCTGTCGTTACATAAATGTGTGAGGGCATTAATTGTTGCAGCATGTGATGGGATGAGAAAAAAAATCAATCAAAACAAAACTTAACTCTAGTTCTTTCTCTTTAACTATTTTCTTTAATTATTTTATATGTGTTCATTAATTTAATTAAATAAGATTAAAAGTAACAAATAAAAAATAATTAAAGAGATTAAAGAGAAGTATTAAACGAAAAATATTGAAACCAAATTTTATTGCATAAAAAAATACACAATCCGACGAGAAGTTTTCCAATAGAATGTACATACTGTCGTTTTTTTTTAACGCCGTAGATATTGTCATTTGGATATAAATATAACATATATATAGAAATCAATATATACATAACTATATTTGAGGTATTAACCCTAACCATCTAATTAAATCTGTTATGTTTAAAATGAATGTTCCTCGCATCATTGCACAGCAAATAAAATGAATATGGTTAATAAAGAAATGAATATGTATATATAAAGAAATGTCAGAGCTTATAATTATGGAAAATGGTATTCAGTCATATTTTTCAAATGCGCGGCTGACACGGGTTACCGTTTTTGGTAATAAATTTTTTATTTTATTTAAATTAACACAACTTATAAAACTTTTAAAGAAACTCAGGTTGCTCCTAACTTTGTTAGCCCGATGCCTAGCATGGCCCTATAATTATATAGCAAATAAAATTCCAATATAATTATACGAAAAATAAAAACCATACTTTTATGGTAAAAAAAATACCATATTTTTAGATGATAATTATTTAATTAATAACTGTATTAAAACAACTCAAATCTCAATATATTAAAAGTCAACATGATTCTACCAAATCAATAATGGTGTTTGAACATAACTTTTATTTTTTATTTTTTATCTTTGATCATATATCTTCACAAATATATTATTATAAGATTAACTATTAAGTATTATCGCAATTAGGAAGTCATTCCAACTATTATCTATTCTAAAATTTAAGTTTTGATATTCTTTCAGAGAGTATAACTTATTTACCACTATATTCAATCTTTATTAGTGTTTATGTGGAATTTTGATTTAGAGACTCAGTAATAATTCTAACAAATAAATAATAAAAATTAGATGACTGTGAGTTTTGAGTTATGTGGTAATCTCGTTTTAAAAATAGTTTTGCAGTACACAGAAAGAATTAAAAAGATTTGAATTAAATAAGTAAAAAATGCAGAAAATGAACTAAAAGCGTGTAAATGGTGCAAAATTAAAGTGCAGAAATGTAAAGTGCAGAAAGTTTAAATGTGCAATGAAAGTAAAAGACGTTAATGTAAAATGACGTGAATTTAAAGTGCATAATTTTAAATGAAAAATAGTAAAGAAAAACAAGTAAAAATGCGAAGAAACGTAAAGGAAATTTAAAAGACAAGACTGAAAAGTAAATGAATTTAAAAGAACATTGCATTAATGTAAATAACTTGAAATGTAAAAGGAAGGTATACTTGGATAAGAAATCCTTTAATCTGCTCGGGTTGAGATGTTAGGATTTTGTATCAGCAAATAACCTCCCTTTTTTACATTGTGACTACTGATATTTATAGATAGAATTAAAAATAACTGACACCCTAAAAGATCAACACGTTTGAACAGTTTTTTCCACCAGCAACTATCCACTTTCCGACAGAACCAGCACCTAACTGCTTTGATCAATTTTCGTTGACTCAATGTAATCTTTCTGTCGAATAATTCTTATGTTTAACATCAATACCTTATAGCCACATTAGAATCTTCCTCTTATTCAAATACTTCAGTCGATTTCACCATTTAGCATTTCTGTCAGCTCAATACTTAGAAATTTTCTTCAAAATCATCATCCAACCGACGAATTGCCAAATCTTTATTTTCACCTCCAATAGATTCCCCCCAAAGTTTTGGCTTTCGATAACTTTTGGAGAAAGACAAAATTTTATAACAGAGAACTCAATTGTCAACAAAAAAAAAATTCAAAGTGATTTCTGTCAACTAGGAAGTAAAGTCAAGGTCCTTATTACCAAAATACAATCTCTAGAGTCTGACTACTAGTCCGCTCTAGCTGACAAAGAATCACTATAAACCTCTTGGGAAGCTCTAGGGAAGATGCAGCCTTGAAATATATTTAATATCTGTCAGTTTAGTTTATCCGACAAACATGAAATATATTTAGTATCTGTCGATTTTGCCTACCCGACAAACATTTGTGTTTTCTATTGACTTAGATTATCTTGGCAATATATAACCTGTAATTGCCAAGTATCTTGAAGGAACAAGGAAATTTTCCTTATTTATTCGCTGTAAATCTTTACTTCGCACATTGTCGATCGATATGACTTTAAATATTTACCATTAGTCGACTTAATTCTTAAATCAGAATTAATTTCGACAAGTGCATAAGCATTTCCTGAAAATTCCTTAGTCACTTTAAATGGTCATTCCCACTTTGGAGACCATTTCCCATATTCTCGACACTTAAATCACCTTCCAAACCAAATCATCAATTTTGAAGGATTTATACTTAATTCGACTATCATAAAACTTTGCAATTCTTTCTTTCTGTCGAATCAAATGTTCCAAAGCAATTAATCTTTCATCGCTTAATTCGTTCAATTCATCAAACATCAAGTCTCAGTAATGCTCAACTGGTAACTTATCTTGTTTTTTAATACGAATTAATTGAAGATTAATTTCGACGGACAAAACTGCATCATGAACATATACCAACTTGTATGGTGATGTGCCTGTTGCTTCTCTCGGTGAATTTCTGTATGCCCAAAGAACTTGATTAAGAGTATTATGCCAATTTCTAGGTTGCAGACCAATATATTTTTTAATCAAACATATGATTATTTTATTCATGGCCTCTATTTGACCATTTTCCTGAGCATAATATGGCGTCGACGTGAGCATTTTAATCTTCCTTGAACTGGCATATTCGACAACTTTCTTTCCAATGAATACTGATCCTTGGTCAGTTGTCAAAGTGATGTGAGCCCACTAAGAAGCATGGATCAAGGAGCACTACAAGGACTTGGTGGACCTATGACAAGAGCTAGGACCAAGAAAGCGCAAGAAGTCCTAAATCAAATGGTGACAACTTTAATTGAAGCAAGCCCAAATTTAAGTCTTGATAGAGTGGAGCCCAAATTGGTCACTTATCTCATCCAACTTAAAGACCCATGATGGCTTGGATGTCCACTTTCTAAAATAGTATTTTCTAGTTTATTTCTATTAAATAAAGTGTAATAAAATATGAATGATGAATAGTGCATGTTTTTGGGAGGGCAACCTTTCGTTTGCATGCCTAGGTAACTCCTATTTTCTAGTTAATGCTTTAATTAGCCACTTAATGGATTAGTTATTACTTTTTATGGGGAATTTGTCACATTATGATGACCATTTTGTATGCATATTCTATGCACCCCATTTTCTTATAAGTATGTGCCTAAAACATGAATGAAAGGACTCTTGGATGTGAATTTGGATTGAATCCATTTGTGAGAATTTCATTCTCTTTGGTTCTTGGTTGAGCCATCTTGGTTCTTATCAAAGGCTTCCTTACCTTTATGGTGAATCTTCGCTTGACTTATCACTCTCTAAGAGTGTGGCGTCTTCTTCCTCCCATTCCTTTTCCTTTTTCCATCTTTTCTATTTTTTTACTATTCACATCACTAGTCATGTGCACTATTTACGTCACTATTCATCAATTACTGTTCATCGGGTACTGTTCATCGTTTCATTCTTTGAAATACTAAATCAACTCAAGGATGACCCATAAAAACAATATGCATCCAACTTGGATCATATCATGTGGTATCTAAAGCCCGGATTCTAGAGTTGATAGAGTTCTTACGTGTTCTTTTGTACTTGTTCTTATTGCTTTCCAAACATCAAGCACTATTACTTGAATGTCATAATTATATACAATCTTGATCATCATTGATCTCTGCCATTTCTAAGAATTGGCAACATTCTTTACTTTCCGTTCTTTACTTTTTACCATTTAAATTTCAGTCCTTTTATTTTCTGCCTTTAGGTTTTGTTCTTTAATTTCTACGTAATATTTACAGCTTTGATCTTATCAATTCTATATCCATTGCTGTTATATGTTTTATAGCACCTTAATTTGAAAGGAAACTCCTAAATACACAATTGGACATAACAATTAGAACAAAAATTACAAGAACCATTTTTTTTAAGTACAAAAAGAGAACAAGGGCGTGAAAAATAGTATTAAAAAAAACAAAAAAAGAGACTGCCCTTACACTTAAGCAATATTAAGTTTGAATGCCTTGTGAATTTCAATTAAGCCGTGCTATTCTATATACCTTGTGCATTTCTTTTTCTTCTTATTTCTTTTGAGTTCTACCTTTCTTTTTAATTAGCTTTTCTTGCTTGTCTTTTAAATTCCTTTTAGTTTTGTCTAGAGTTTCATCCTTTCTTCAACTTCTGAGTGCTTACTCTTGTGAGGACCGCTACCTTTGAAAGAGCTTTTGGTAATTGAAACATGAGAGGGTTCATTTAAGAACTTGCAAAGGGAATTTGAGTGGAAAGAGGCAAGAGTGAAAATTGCATCTTGTGTGAAAAAAGCCTATTTGAGTGAAATACACATTGTGTGCACACGTGAGGGAGTATGGTGAGGATTTATACTATCTTGTTATTTTGATATTGTGTGTTTCAAGTGATGACAGCCCAAGATGATAGTCCACCTCTTTCTCCAAGGTTCGCGGTTCTTCATGCTAGGATGACTACTCAAATGCAAATCCTTGCAAGGCAAATGGAGCAAATGAATGCAAACTTCAATGAACAACTTGCCAAACTCCAAAACCGGGAAGAATCAAATCATGGAAGTGGTTATGAGAGTGAGGACAGACCTAGACATGGACCACGTAGAGGAAGGAGGCGTGATAGAGAGGATAGAATTGAAGGGGTCAAAATCAAAGTTCCTACCTTTCATGGGAAGAGTGATCCCGAAGCCTACTTGGAGTGGGAAATGAAGATGGAGCAAGTGTTTGATTGCAACAATTTCAACGAAAGAAAGAAAGTGAAGGTAGCCACTCTTGAATTCAAAGACTATGCACTTGTTTAGTGGGATCAATTACAAAAGAAGAGAAGAATGTATGAGGAGGAGCCTATTGAGACTTGGGCAGAAATGAAACAAGTTATGAGAAATAGATTTGTTCCAAATCACTACCATAGGGATCTTCACAACAAATTACAAAGATTGACCCAAGGATCCAAAAGTGTTGATGAGTACCACAAGGAGATGAAGTTGGCCTTGCTTAGGTCCAACATTAATGAAGATAGGGAGGCAACTATGGCTCGGTTCTTACATGGGTTGAATCAAGACATTCAAGACATAGTGGAGCTTCAAAACTATGTGGAGCTTGAAGATTTGGTCCAACAAGCCATAAAGGTGGAGCAACAACTCAAGAGGAAGAAGTCCAAATTTCCTTCTTCTTCTAAGTTTTCATCTTCAAGTTGGAAGGCCAAATCAAAGAAGGAGGGTACTTCATCTTCAAAGGAGGCTGTGCCTACATCTCATGGAAAGAAGCCTATGGAAGCATCTCCTAGAAACCGTGATGTGAAGTGTTTCAAATGCTTGGGTCATGGACATATTGCATCTCAATGTCCAACTAAAAGGACAATGGTATCAAGAAATGGAGAAGTTGTCACACAATCCGAGGCTTCTAGTGAAGAAGAAAGTAGGGGAGAAGTAGTTCCGGAAGGAGGATATTTACTCATGGTGAGGAGACTTTTGGGAAGCCAAGCCAAGGAGCATGATGAGAGCCAAAGAGAAAATATCTTCCATACTAGATGTATGATCCAAGGGAAGGTATGTTCTTTAATTATTGATGGTAAGAGTTGTACTAATGTTGCTAGTACTAGAATGGTTTGCAAATTGAATCTTGTGACTAAGCCACACCCACGGCCATATAGACTTCAATGGCTTAGTGAAGTTGGTGAGTTGACCGTGAACAAGCAAGTTGAAGTTTATTTCTCCATTGAAAAGTATCATGATAGTGTTCTATGTGATGTGGTACCCATGGAGGCAAGTCATATGTTACTTGGGAGGCCTTGGCAATTTGATAGGAAGGCCAACCATGATGGATTCACTAATAAATTCACTTTTGTACATCATGACCGAAAGGTCACTCTTTCCCCTTTGTCCCCAAAAGAAGTAAGTGAGGACCAACTTAAGATGAGAGAAAAGAAAGAGCAAGAGCAAAAAGAAAGAGGGAGTGAAAAGAAAAGTGATGACAAAGTGAAAAAGAATAAAAATAGTGAGAGAAAAGAGAGTTATTTGGCAAAAAAAAAGTGAGGTGAAGAGGGCTTTGATTTCAAGGCAGCCCCTATATATGCTTTATTGTAAAGAATTCTGTTTGAATGCTAATGCTCCTAATGAACTTTCTTTGCCTAGTGGTGTTAAAACTCTTTTGCAAGAATTTGGTGATGTGTTTCCAAAAGAAGTGTTTCACGGCCTACCTCCTTTAAGGGGGATAGAACACCACATTGACCTTATTCCGGGTGCATCATTACCCAATAGGCCAGCCTATAGGAGTAATCCTCAAGAGACCAAAAAAATACAAAAGCAAGTGGAGGAGTTGATGTAAAAAGGATGGGTGCAAGAAAGCTTAAGTCCATGTCTTTGTCCGGTTATCCTAATGCCTAAAAAGGATGGAAGTTGGAGGATGTGCATGATTGTAGGGGTGTGAACAACATCACAATCAAGTATAGACATCCTATCCCTAGACTTGATGATTTGCTTGATGAATTATATGGTGCTTGTTTGTTTTCTAAAATTGATTTGAAAAGTGGGTACCATCAAATTAGGATAAGGGAAGGGAATGAATGGAAAACTGCCTTTAAAACTAAATATGGATTGTATGAATGGTTAGTAATGCCTTTTGGTTTAACAAATGCACCTAGCACTTTCATGAGACTTATGAACCATGTCTTAAGGGATTTTCTAGGCCAGTTTGTTGTTGTGTATTTTGATAATATCTTAATATATAGCAAAAGCCTAGATGAACATCATGAACACTTAAGGGCTGTTTTGCATGTGTTGAGAAAAGAAAAGTTGTATGCTAATTTGGAAAAATGTACTTTTTGTACTGATCATGTGATCTTCCTTAGTTTTGTTGTTAATTCAAAAGGGGTTCATGTTGACAAAGAGAAAATTAAGGCCATTCAAGAGTGGCCAACCCCTAAAAATATAAGTGAAGTGAAGAGCTTTCATGGCTTGACTAGTTTCTATAAGAGGTTTGTTAAAGACTTTAGTACATTGGCTGCACCTCTTAATGAAATTGTCAAGAAAAATATTGTGTTTAGATGGGGGGAGAAACAAGAGCATGCATTTAATGAGCTTAAGGAAAGACTTACTCATGCACCAATATTTGCTTTGCCTAATTTTGCTAAATCTTTTAAAATTGAATGTGATGCTTCTAATGTTGGTGTTGGAGCTATTTTAATGCAAGAAGGGCATCCAATTGCTTATTTTAGTGAGAAATTAAGTGGTGATGTACTTAATTATCCCACCTATGATAAGGAATTGTATACCTTGGTGAGGGCTTTGCAAATATAGCAACATTATCTTTTGCCCAAAGAGTTTGTTATTCATAGTGATCATGAGTCCTTAAAGTACTTGAAAGGACAAGGAAAGTTGAATAAGAGGCATGCCAAGTGGATTGAGTTTCTTGAATAATTCCCATATGTGATCAAGCATAAGAAAGGTAAGGCCAACATAGTGGCGGATGCATTTTCAAGAAGGTATACCTTGCTCTCTACCCTTGAAACAAAATTAATTGGGCTTGAATGCATCAAAGAATTGTATGAGCATGATAAAGATTTTTCCCATATCTATACTAATTGTTTGCATTGGGCTCAAAATGGATATTTTAGGCACCAAGAGTTTTTGTTTAAAGAAAAGAGATTATGTGTGCCCAAAAGTTCTATAAGAGAGTTGCTTGTGAGGGAAGCGCATGAAGGGGGATTAATGGGACATTTTGAGGTTCAAAAGACTTTAGACATGTTGCATGAACATTTTCATTGGCCACACATGAAACATGATGTGCAAAAGTTTTGTGAAAAATGCATTGTCTGTAAAAAGTCTAAATCTAAAGTGATGCCTCATGGACTTTATACTCCGTTGCCTATTCCTGATTTTCCTTGGTTTGATTTGTCAATGGATTTTATTGTAGGACTACCCCGGACAAAGAATGGTCAGGATTCAATTTTTGTGGTGGTGGATAGGTTTTCTAAAATGGCACATTTTATACCATGTAAAAAAGTTGATGATGCTTGTCATGTTGCTGAATTGTTCTTCAAAGAAGTGGTAAGGCTTCATGGCCTTCCAAGAAGTATTGTTTCAGATCATGATACAAAGTTCTTAAGTCACTTTTGGAGGACTTTGTGGGGTAATCTGGATACAAAGCTTCTTTTCTCCACTACTTGCCATCCCCAAACGGATGGGCAAACTGAGGTAGTTAATAGGACACTTTCTTCCCTTCTTAGGGCTGTAATAAAGAAGAACATTAAGTCTTGGGAGGAGTGTTTGCCTCATGTGGAATTTGCTTATAATAGGGTTGTTCATAGTACTACTCAATATTCTCCTTTTGAGGTTGTTTATGGATTTAATTCTCTCACTCCTCTTGATTTATTGCCATTGCCTAACTCTTCAATTTTAAAACATGAAGATGGCAGGGCTAAAGCTGAATTTGTGAGGAAGTTACACAAACAAGTCAAGGCTCAAATTGAGAAGAAGACTGAAAGCTATGTTAGGCAAAGCAACAAAGGGAGGAGGAAGGTGGTGTTTGAACCTGGAGATTGGGTCTGGGTGCACATGAGAAAAGAGAGATTTCCTTCACAAAGGAAATCCAAACTTCAACCAAGAGGAGATGGGCCATTCCAAGTGTTGGCCAAGATCAATGATAATGCCTACAAGATAAACCTTCCAGGTGAGTATGGTGTTAGTACAACTTTCAATGTAGCTGATTTGTCTACATTTGATGTAGGTGATGAAGATTTCAATTCGAGGTCGAATTCACCTAAAGAAGGAGGGGATGATGTGAGCCCACTAAGAAGCATGGATCAAGGAGCACTATAAGGACTTGGTGGACCTATGATAAGAGCTAGGACCAAGAAAGCCCAAGAAGTCCTAAATCAAATAGTGACAACTTTAATTGAAGCAAGCCCAAATTTAAGTCTTGATGGAGTGGAGCCCAAATTGGTCACTTATCTCATCCAACTTAAAGACTCATGATGGCTTGGATGTCCACTTTCTAAAATAGCATTTTGTAGTTTATTTCTATTAAATAAAGTGTAATAAAATATGAAGGATGAATAGTGCACATTTTTGGGAGGGTAACCTTTCGTTTGCATGCCTAGGTAACTCCTATTTTTTAGTTAATGCTTTAATTAGCCACTTAATGGATTAGTTATTACTTTTTATGAGAAATTTGTCACATTATGATGACAATTTTGTATGCATATTCTATGCACCCCATTTTCCTATAAGTATGTGCCTAAAACATGAATGAAAGGACTCTTGGATGTGAATTTGGATTGAATCCATTTGTGAGAATTTCATTCTCTTTGGTTCTTGGTTGAGCCATCTTGGTTCTTATTAAAGGCTTCTTTACCTTTGTGGCGAATTTTTGCTTGACTTATCACTCTCTAAGAGTGTGGCGTCTTCTTCCTCCCATTCATTTTCCTTTTTTCATCTTTTCTATTTTTTTACTATTCACATCACTATTCATGTGCACTATTCATATCACTATTCATCAATTACTGTTCATCGAATACTGTTCATCGTTTCATTCTTTGAAATACTAAATCAACTCAAGGACGATCCGTAAAAATAATATGCATCCAACTTGGATCATATCACAAAGTTTGCGGTATTCCAAACCGACAAACTATACTATCTTCAATAAAGTCAATCATATTATGCTGGGTTACATCCTTCAAGGCTACAGCCTCAACCCATTTGGTGAAGTAATCGACTCCTATTAGAATATATTTGTGTCCCTTCGACAAGGCAGGATGAATTTGGCCAATTAAGTCCAAAACCCATCCTCTGAAAGGCCAAGGTTTAACTATAGCATGCAACTCACTAGCAGGAACATTTTGTATATAGCCATGTCTTTGACATTCTTCACAAGACTTGGCAAACATTATACAATCCCTAACCAGTGTTGGCCAATAGTACATTTGACGTTGAAGGACCCACTTCATTTTTTTACCTGCCTGATGAGCTCCACAAATTCCTTCGTGGACTTCTGCCAAGGCAATATAAGCCTCTGCTTCGCTTCACTCAAAGTGCACCTCTAAATTTCCATCGACAGACTTTCTATACAAGGCTCCCCCTAATACTACAAATTTCGACGCTCTATATTTGAGCTTTCTATTCACATCTTGACTTGAATTTTCCAAATAACTTAGTATTGGTTGCCTCTAATCATTAATTGTCGAAATATCATTTTGTAGTATATCTCTTTCCTCTAATGGATATAAAAGTTTCCTTATCTCCATTAGATTTGTAAGAACCTTGGATGAAAGCCTATACCCAGAGGCTATTTGGGCTAATTCATTAGCTTCTTCATTTAAACCTCTGGAAATGTGTTCGACAGTTACCTCATCAAATTGCTTCATTAACTTGCTCGCCACAATATAATATTTCATTAAATTTTCACTAACACATTTATATTCTTGGGCAAGCTGTTTAACGACTAACTGTGAATCACCAAATATATGCACATTATGTGCTTTCATTTCTACTAATATTTCCAATCCGACAATTAAGGCTTCATATTCAGCCTCATTGTTGGAACAAATGTACTTAAGTTCAAACATGAACTTAGTTAGAGTACCTTGAGGGGAAACAACTAAAATCCCCACTCCAATTCCATTTTGATGCCTCGAACCATCAAAATACAAACACCAAGGTTTTAAACTGACAATATTTATGTTATCTATATCCAAACAAGGATGGTCGGCCAAGAAGTCAGCAATTGCTTGGCCTTTTACTGCTCTCATTAGTACATATTGTAAAGAAAATTCTGACAAAGTAATAGTCCATTTTCCAATACGACCATTTAACACTAGTTTTGATAACATATATTTTATTACATCGATTTTCGACATAACTAGTACATTACAAGGCATCATGTAATATTTAAGTTTAGTACATGAGAAGTACAATGCTAAACAAAGTTTCTCTATTGCACTATATCTTCTCTCAACATCATTTAAAACTCTACTAAGATAATACACGGCTCTCTCGACGCTATTTATATCTTCTTGAGCCAACATACTTCCTATGGTTTCTTCTGATGCTGATATATACAATTTCAACGGTCGACGAGGCACTGGAGGCATCATGACCGGTGGTTTTGTCAAATATTACTTTATCTAGTAGAAGGCTTCTTGGTGGCAAGGTTCCCACACAAAGTCCTGTTCAGCCTTCAACTTGATCAATAGAGCAAATACCCTGGTTCTTCCCGATAAATTGGATATGAACCTTCTCAGGAAATTAACTTTTCCTAAAAAAGATTGTAATTCCTTTTTGTTCGTCGGTGGTGTGGCCTCCAAAACTGCCTTGGCTTTATTCTTGTCCACTTCTATGCCTTTTTATGGACTAAGAAACCCAAGAATTTAGCAGCCGACACTCTAAAATCACATTTTTTTAGATTCATCTTAAGGCTGTGCTTCCTCATTCTGTCAAATGCCTGCCTCAAGTTCGTCAAATGACTTTCCTTCGTTTCTGACTTGACAATGATATCATCGATGTAAATTTCCATAAATTTTCTGATGACATCATGGAAAATTGTATTCATTGCTCTCTGATAGGTGGCCCCTGCATTCTTCAAACCGAAATGCATGACTACCCATTCAAATGTCTCAATAGCTCCTGGACATCTGAAGGCAGTTTTCGATACGTCCTCCTCGGCTATAAAAATTTGGTTATAACCTGCATGACCATCCATAAAACTTAATAATTCATGTCCAGATGCGGCATCAACTAACATGTCCGTAATTGGCATTTGATACTCATTTTTAGGTGTGGCAGTGTTCAAATTTCTAAATCTACACATATTCTAAGCTTGCCATTTTTCTTTACAACAGGAACAATATTAGAAAGCCAATCGACATACCTAGTTGTTCGGATGAATTTGGCTTTGAGCAACCTTTCGACTTCTTCTTTTATCTTTAAGATCACCTCAGGTGCAAATCTCCTGTTGGCTTGCTTGACAGGTCTGCATCCTTATTTCAAAGGCAATCTGTGCTCGACAAGATCTCTACTCAATCCAGACATTTCATCATAATCCCAGGCAAAACAATCTTTATATTCCCTAATCAATTCGACAAGCTTTTCTTTGAAATCCTTTGGCAGAAATGAACTCACAAAGATAGGCCTCCTGTCTGTTTCAGTGCCTAAGTTTATTTCTTCCAATGGATCTTCCACTTCCACATTCTGCTTCTCATCAAGCCCTTTCTCAAAACCTAAAGGACCATCATCAATTATACAATCTGACAGCATACTTTCAACAGTGTATACTGCTTTGTTTGCTAAATAAGCCAACAATATTTCTGAGTGATCTTTATCATTCATAACTAGTGCTTGGCCGATCATCTTCGGCCTTCTTCACCTATCGTATACCGAACTGATCCCTTAAGCAAACTTCGAGTGCATCCTTATTAATTACTCCATCACTTGCTATTACTGGTTTTACGCTTGGAGCATATATTCTGAAATCAACATGAAGCTGCTGGAGATAGCAAGGACTGTCATCTACTTCTATTATTTCAACTTGGTCATCTTCATTCCAAAGAATGAGCTTCTGATGAATCGTTGATGGTATTGCTCCGACGGCATGAATCCAATCCCTTCCTAGCAGAAGGTTGTAACTTGACTTCGTCGGAATTACCACAAATAGTGTCGGCCTTGCAATAGATCCGACTTGTACTTTTAACATCACCACTCTGTCCGACGGGGAGGTTTTACCACTGAAATCAATTACTACCATGTTCGTTGACATCAAATCGGACTCATCTTTCCCAAGTTTTTTGAGCATTGCCCTTGGGATTAAATTTATAGCTGCCCCCCCCCGTCGATCAAAACTCTATTGGTGGGCTTTCCTTCTAATAGAGCCTTGTTGTGCAACGGTCGTAAATGAGCCTTCTAGTCTTCTGTCGGTTTCTCGAACTGAGCCGTATTGTTGAAGACTGTTACCATATTATCTTGGAAAAGAAGCCAATGATCATCTAGGTCATCTAAATCCTCTTCATTCTCCCCAGTGTACTCAATTTCGTGATACTCTTCAAAGTCTGCAGGTAACACCGAAACTAAGTTCACACTCATTGACTTCAAGAATTCCTCCTCATCGGACAACTCTTCATCACTTACGTGCCTTCCAATCCTGAAATAATCTTCCGACGGCAAGTTATTATCCATAGCCGTCAAAATTTCATCCAAGTCCCCCTCCCAATTGATGTCCATATCAAACTCATTGTCACCAAGGCCTAATAGATCATCTGGATCATTTAAGGCCTCAATAACTTCATCGGCTGCTAAGTCCATACTTTGGCAATCAGGTTTTGCCAATTTTTATTTTTCTTTACTAATGTCGAGTACCTTCTTCCTCCACTCTACATCTTGATCAGGATCCTCTAAGATTCTCCTTATTTCTTCTTTTGACCAGTCTTCAATATTCTTAGTATTTTCAATTTCAGTGTCATTAGTCTGCTCTTTTCCCATTGTCAGTTTTATAACTTTTGAGCTAACCAACTCCTTATCCTTCTCGACCGGTAAACTATTCTTTCTTGCTTCTCTTTCTGCTGCAATCAATCCAATTGGTCATTTCCTCTTTGTTTTATTTGGAATTGGCCTTTGAACCTGCTTACCTTTTCTTATTTCTGCCAACCTTTCTCGTTGGGATTCATCATCCATATCAAGCCATCTAACTTTATTTGTTGTCGGCTCCCCCAGAAATGACCCCTTGGTAACAACACTTTTTAGCTTTCTGTCATCATCTTTCTGATTGTGATTTGGCACTGGCTTGTTTTTGACCACAAGGCAACCTATTTCTGTGGGCTATCCCTTGATTACTAAACCTTCGGCCATATCTCTTTTTTTTTGTGCTTGTCTTAATCTCTGTAACCTTCTTTTCTTACTCTTTGACATTAGAAGAACCTTTGATGGCCCTGCTACATCTTGGCCAATCGAGGTTTTTCCTAGATTGATCCTACCGTTCTTGTAGTCTTCATTCCAAAAAGGTTGATTCCTCTGAAAGTTATTCCTCCTGGCAGACATATTACGTCGAAAATACGTATGTCTAGCCATTACAGAATTCTTCATCCATCTATCCACGACAACATTGGAAGGTGGTACCCTGGTCTTAACTGGTCCGACGTGATCTCTGTTTCCCACAAACCCATGTGGTTCGATCAACCAACCATTCATGTTAGGCCTAGGCATGTGGACTGGCCTTGGCCTTGGAGTATGAAAAGACTTTTGTGGTTGCCAGGTTTTCCTGTCGAAAACCTTCTTCTTACCCTGCTGAACACTTGGTTGTTCTTCAATAGCTTTCTTCGCAGCAAGCTCATCGTATACTGCGTTACATCTTGGGCACAACCTGACCTTGCCATCTTCTTTCTTTCTCTCAAGAAATGCCTCGAGAGACTCACCTGACTTTGGATATATGTCGGTTGCATCCTTTGTATCCACTGTTGATACCTAATTTTATCTATTTTTTTTATTTTTGTTACTTAATCAAGGTATGAACACGTAATTTTGTTCATAAAGTTTATTTTTAAACCTTGAAAAGTGAATGAAAATCTAAAGAAAAAAAAGAAAAAAAAGGAAAAAAGTTGAAAAAACTAAAGTGTCTAAGTCCCATTGGAGAAACCAAACTCCTTCTCCTCCCCTCCTATATAAAGGAGTGATTCTCAATGGTTTGGATATCCAAAAAAAAAATACACTTAGGCTTAATACTAAGTATAAGAGCGAGACTTTAGTAAAAAATTTTCTCCATGCAAGTGAGTTGCTTTTCAAGGTTCAATTTGAAGAGAACGTGTGGGGCTCTGTGTAGAATTCTTTGAGCATAGCACTTTTATACGCCTGGAGGTAAGTTCGCTTCTTTCTTTCTTTCTTTTTTTGTTGTTTGTTTCTATTTTTATTTTTTTTTTTTATTTTACCTTTTTAATTTTATTTTACCTTTCATTTATGCTTTAACTTTCTATTGATGTCTTAAATTTTACATGTTTATTATATTTTCATTGTTATCATTCATATTTGTATAAAATAATTTTATTCCATATCACTTCACTTGTAATAATATCATGATGCATTTGTACTTGTGCTTTACTTTAATTTATTTATTTTTGAATTAACATATTAACCAAATAATTTTCAATGGCCTATGACGGAAAAATTGGGAGAGGATCAGGCCTGATCAAATTACACTCTTCCGATAATCTTGAGGCTTTATATTGGATTTTGCCAAGAAGTTATCATTGTGGTCTAATCCCCACATAAAAATTAAAATACAACTTTTTTTAATAAACTAAAATAAAACTTTTTTTTTGTAAAATAAAATATTCAAATAAAAGTGAACGATTTCATATAGTTTCAACATCATAGTTGTGGTGAATTAAAGTTTTATTTTCCATGAAGACATTTTTTTTTTTTGGAAATTACTACAAAAAATCTCATTGTGCTTTTTTTATTTTATTTTATAAATAATATTTTTATTTGGTCATTTTATTTTGAAAATTACTTCTCTTCAAAAAATAAAATTTTGATTCACCACTTTTATATAATGTTGTAGACTTAGAATTTGTTCCAAAATAATGGCTATTTAGTCACCCATTGCTTGTCTTAGTCATTTATCATTCTTGATATTATACTTGACAAAATGGGACATGTCAAAATAAAAATAAAAAATTCTCTTCTTTTAGTTTTCAAAGGACCAATTTAATTAACTTGCAAGCAGAAACAGAGGTTAATCTTCCTTCTACCTGTAATCAACCCCCGAATCATGAACTCTGAAACGTAAACCATCTCTCAGGTGTCCAATTGCACCATTCCATTTAATGGATAAAGCAATTGGTGGCGACTCCCAACACCCCGAGATCTTCTCCTCCTCTTTCCTTTTTATTTTCGCGGTGCCCTTCGGGACGGTTGCGACATCCACGTCGAACTCTTGCAACTTCCTTATGTTGAGCATCCCAACATTGAAAGGAACTTGCGGATCAACACAAGATACTTCAACCTGAAACGGATTTGTGTCAACTTTCATATCCGCTTTAAGCTTATATGCAAACTTCAGACGTCCATCCATAATTGCTTTTTGAATTATATCTCTGAAACGAACACATTCATTAGTAACATGACTGAAATTATTATGAAATTTACAATATTTTCGATCTTTTATTTCATCAAACTTTAGTAACCTATGTCCTTCCGACAGTTTAATTTGTTTGTCTTTTAATAACAAATCAAAAATCTTGTCGGCTTTGGTTACGTCGAATGTATATGTTTTCTTATTGACATAACCCATTTTCTCCTTGTTTCTACTAGGTTGTAAAGTCTGGCAAACATAAGGAGGACCGTTCTGAAGTTCAGCAATGTTGACTTCAAACTCATCATCGCTGCCTTCAAACTCATTGTCAGATTCACTTAATCCGACAAATGCCACTTTTTCTCTTTTAAGAAATCTTTTCTGTTTTTGAATCTTTTCAACTTTTAGTTGTTCTATTTGCCTAACTTTTTCACCTAGTTGGGCAAGATCAACCAAATGTTGATTCACTAATTTCTTCCATATATAATAATCTAAACCACCCGCCGCTATCTTTACTATTTCGATTTCAGGTATAGGAGTAAAACATCTACTCCTCATTTGTCGAAATCTAGCAAGATAGTCATCGACAATTTCATTATACATCCTTTTGATATTAAAGAGATCTGTAGGTCCTACTTTCAAATCTCCTTTAAAAAATTGATCATGAAAGCTTCTTTTCAATTGAGCCTAGGAGTGAACTGAATTTGGTCTCAATGTCGAGAACCAGGAAAAAGCATTCTTTGTAAGGGAACTTGGGAAGAATCTCATTTTAAGGCCTTCGACAGTGGCCAACTCTCCCATCTCTATTGTAAACCGTGCAACATGTTTGACGGTTGATTCCCCACTTTCTCCTGCAAACTTGGAGAGTTTAGGAATCTTAATTCCTCTAGGCATTTCTGCTTATTGGACCCACTCAGGAAACGCTGATACAAAATATGGCTGGTTAGCATAGCCAACGTTGAAGCCAAATCTGTTCAAAACTTGCTCTACTACTTGGTTTACATTTTGCTCTACTACTTGGTTTACATTTTGTTCAACCACTTGGTGCTCCCCCAAGATTTTGTCGAAGCAATCTCATGGCTACATCATTTCTAGCCATTTGATCTTCATTTCCTCGACGGAGCATATAGACATTTCCATATTCCAAGCGTGGCTGATCATTCTGCCCAAGTTGATCTAAGTTTTGTTGATTTTGCCCCACATTTGCCTGAGGTGCAACCATTTCTCCATTTACCCCAGGCTGGGCGATTTGAGCATTGTCATTGGCCAAATTGCCTACTCCCAAGGCTTAGTTTAGCCTTGTCATTTGCTGGGCCAATGCGCTACAAACATTATTTGTATTTTTCATGATTGGCGTAATCACGGCACCCATTTGCTGAGTGAACATATGCACCATGTCATGGTTGCTTTCATCCATTTGTTGTCGAAAGCTGGCCAAAGAATTTACAGTTGGTCCTGTTACACTTTGAGGATTATCTCTCGACATATTTGGGAACATTGGTCCCAAATTCAATCTTTCTTATCGAAAGAGAGTTGGATTGCTTGTACTTGCAACTCCTACTCCTTGACTACCAAAACTTGCCAAGGCCAAACTTATCTGTGGTTGGCCTTGTAAAGCCACTGGTTGGCCGACAGTATTGGCCAAAGTGGAGCTAAGTCCCAATTGTGCCATGACAGGAGGCACATAATTCGGTAGCAACCCATATTGGGGTATAAACCTCGAATTTGAATTTATTATGCTTTGGTTACTTGGCTGACTCGGCGATGGCTGAGCCATTCCAGGCAACACTTGTTCTGCTACTGGATTACTCCTGAGAGCACCAGTTGCTATAACATCTTCCACCAGACCAGTACTAACAACGGTCAAAAGTGGCACAGTAACGGCTGTCGAAGGTATATCCGACGCCTGACTACTTACATTACTTATGATTTGCGTATTTTGAGAAGAGTAGATAAATCTTCCACTTCTTAAACACATACAACCATTTCCTGACACTACGAGTTACTCTGAACTCGTCCCACCGGGGGCGTGCCAATTTGTTTACGTGAAATTTTGGTTTAGAGACTCAGTAACAATTCTAACAAACAAATAATGAAAATCAGATGACTGTGAGTTTCGAGTTATGTAGTAATCTCGTTTTAAAAATGGTTTTGCAGTAAACAAAAGGAATTAAAAAGATTTGAATTAAATAAGTAGAAAATGCAAAAAAATTAACTGAAAGCGTGTAAATGGTGCAAAATTAAAGTGCAGAAATGTAAAGTGCAGAAAGTTTAAATGTGCAGTGAAAGTAAAAGACGTTAATGTAAAATGACGTGAATTTAAAGTGCATAATTTTAAATGGAAAGTAGTAAAGAAAAACAAATAAAAATGCGAAGAAACATAAAGGAAATTTAAAAGACAAGACTGAAAAGTAAATGAATTTAATAGAACATTGCATTAATGTAAATAACTTGAAATGTAAAGGGAAGGTATACTTGGATCAGAAATCCTTTAATCTGCTCGGGTTGAGATGTTAGGATTTTGTATCAGCAAATAACCTCCCTTTTTTACATCGTGATTACTGATATTTATAGACAGAATTAAAAATAATTGACATCCTAAAAGATCAACACGTTTGAGTAGTTTTTTCCACCAGCAAGTATCCACTTTCTGACAAAACCAGCACCTAGCTGCTTTGATCAATTTTCATCGACTCAATGTAATCTTTCTATCGAATAATTCTTTTGTCTAACATCAATACCTTATAGCCACATTAGAATCTTCCTCTTATTCAAATACTTCAGTCAATTTTGCCATTTAGCATTTCTGTCGGCTCAATACTTAAAAAATTTCTTCAAAACCATCATTCAATCGACGAATTGTCAAATCTTTATTTTCACCTCCAACAATTAGTAAACATAAATTTTATTATATCATTCTTACACTATTTTTTTATAAATAATAAAACAGAAATACATATTTTAACACATGCACTTTATTTATTTTTATTTTTTAAACAAGAAAAGTGAAAAGATAGGATACGTTTTCGGGTTTTACACCAAATATATAGCTTCCTGGAATTCTTGACGCCGACATCAATGCTTCATTCCTTTGAGTTTTTTTCACGATAAGAATATTGTTAAATCAGTTTTTACATTCCTTAGATCTTTTGAGAGAGTAATCTTCATGTTGGAGTTATTGACTTAAATTGTAAACGAAAAAAAGGGAAGATAATATTTGTTTATTTTTTAAATAAAAAAATGATGAGGCTGGTTGTTTTTGTTAGAGTAGAGTTGTTGACAATGATGAGAAATTAAAAGGCATTAGATTTTTCAAATTTAAAATTGTGAGGTGTGTTTTAAGATAGTGTACGTCGTAATGATGTATTGTGTGGGTGGCAGAAAAAAAAAAGGACTGTATGCAAGGCAACGTGTGAGACATTAGAGTAAATGATGGGTGTAAATGAGTTTTTGATAGGTAAATTGTCGAATCACATTAATTAATTTATTGTGTGTATAATTTTTATTTATTAGTATTAGCAGTGATACACAACAATGGTAGGTTTTCAATATTATGATCTTAGGTAGAGGTAAATTTGAGTTCGAGTAATTTGATAAAAAAATAATTTCAATATGTGGCAGAATATAATAGAAAAGAAATCGAAGAATATGTTTGATGAGGATTGGAAAGATCTTAAGATAAAAGTTGGTAGCATAATTTATTTGTGTCTGACTCCTAAGGTAAAGTATAAAGTTATGAATGAAATTATAGTGAAAATTTGTGAAAATATTTCAAAAATACGTATAATTCTAATCTCTCATGAACCAAATATATTTGAAGAAAGAATTACACAAATTAAAGATGGATGAATGGACAAGCATTAAGGGTCATCTTAATGTTTTTGACAAGTTGATTAAACAGTTGACTAGTGTTGGTGTGGAGATTGAAAATGAGGAAAAACTTTGGTGACAACATTCCTAGTTAGAAAAAAGACACTAAAAGAAGCTTATATGACAATAACAATTTTGGAAAACAAAAGATTCAAGAAGCTAATGATTCAAACTGAAGCTACAATTTGTGTTACTAAACATGATAGGAGTGGTCCAAAAGTAAACTAATATTGCAAAGGGCCAAGATACCAATTCCAAGGCCAAGAAATTACTCTAATGTGGAGTGTCACTACTTTCATAAGAAAGATCACATCAAATACATTGCAAGAAGCTGAGTGGAATGAACCAAGTGAAAAAAGAGTAAAGAGTAAGGTAGATGGGTAAGTGCAATTGCTCAAGATTATTTTTATGATAAAGATAATGTCCTAATGACTGAAACAAGTAAAAGTAATTTGAGTGATGATTAGTTTTTAGAATCCGCATGTTCTAATCATATTTGTGCATATAAAGAATTATTTGAAAAATTTGATAATTGTGACGGTGGAGTTGTGAAGCTTGCTAATGGTGATGGATTAAAAATTATTAGAAATGATAGAGTTAAAATTAAATTGCATGATAGTGTTGAGACTCTTAATGATGTAAGGTATGTGCCATCATTTGGAAAAAAATATCTTTTTTAGAAGATTAGATTTTTGAGTTTTAGTTATTCTACAATAGGTGGAAATTTTATATAAGAGTTACTAAGGGTTCTTTTGTGATGTTGAAGGGAGAGAAAATTAATAATAATATATACAGATTAATTGAAGGTTCAGTTAAAAGATTAAATGGAAGCAAAGTATGTAATTATGAGAGAAAGGAAAAAACTCTTCTAAAGTGTAAGTTAGAGTGTATTTATTTTTAATTTAATTTAAAATATATTATATATTTGACTTATTAAAATTTAATAATAAATATATTTTTATTTATTTATTTTAAAACAGCCTTATTTGAAAAAAGTAGAATTTAATACACAAAAAAAATTACATATGTGAAAGTGTCGAAGAATATGCCAATTTCGGAGTAGTTGAGCAATATTGTTGAAATTAGTGACTTAAATTGTAAAGAAGAAAAAAACAGGAGATAAGATTTGTTTATTTTTAAAATAAATAAAGGATAACGCATGTTGTTTTTGTTAGAGTGGAGTTGTTGATAATGATAAAAAATTAAAAGGCACCAGATTCTTCAAATTCAAAATTGTGTAATGAGGTGATATTTTAGGATAGTGTGGTAATCATGTATTGTGTGGGTGGTAGAAAAAAGAAGTGAGAGTATGTGGAAAGCATTATGAGAGATTATAACGAGTATTAAGTGTGTGTTTGAATTAATTTATTTTAAGTTAAAAATAATTTATAATTAAAATTTAAAAAATATGAAAAAATAAATAATTATTTTAAAAAATAATTTAATCCAAACGCACATATAATTAAGTTTTAATATTTGTAAAAATAATTGAAAAAAATAATGATTTATTAATCTAAATTAATAATGTTTGATTTGGTGGAATACGCCAACCACTAACAACAATGCCCAACACAACACATCACTTCTATTACAATTATAATATTTTTATCATGAATAATATATATATTTATTTTTATATTTTATCTAATATTATTTATTATTTTTTTATTATTATTTTTTCTCTCTAAATCCTACACTCTTAAAAAATATATACACAATACCTATACCTCTTCGTAGAATCATCATTTTCCCATCTATTAAGTGAAGGTCCAAAACTCGAACTATATAATCAAGACAGATATTGAGACACATATCTTGTTAGCCACTCATTATCCCAACACTTTCCCAATAAACCTGAACTTGATATACATGGCGACAGAAATTAATAATAAAATTTCACTCCCTTTAAATAACTTCTTACAAGTTCATTAAAAATAAAATAATAAGAAGGGGAAAATAAAGACAAGAAGTGGGAAAATTTTCCAATATATATTATATAAAATACAAATGGAAGTATGTGAAGGAACTTGAGTTTCCTACTTCTTCTTCCATAAAAGATGATGACGAAAAAAAAAAATGGAGAGAAGTTTTGGGGTTGAGGGGGGAATGGGGGATATATATGTAAATAAAAAAGGAAAAAAAAGTTTTACATGATGATGGATCGAGGGGGATCTGATCCATAACGAGAAGGGCAGCCAGATAAGGTAACCCCAGCAGGGATGACAGAAGTGCTTTCCATGAAAAGCAAAGTTTCAATGGTGGCGCCAGCTCCTACCAGTTCCTTCACCAGGTTTCGGTAGTACTCCTTAAGCCTCCTCAACATGCGAACATACTGTAGTTTCAGCCACCTCAAACGCATCCTCCTAAAGATTCTCACCAGCCCAAGTATTATTCGCCGCCGTGGTTTCTTCCCACCTAGCCGCGCCATCTGCACCTTCCGCCGCCTTAGGAGGGGGACCTTGCGGCTGTGCTGCCTCGGCGACATGGTGGCCAGATGGGCTTGGAGAGGGGTGGTGGGTTGGTGCTGGTGGGGCTCTTGGTGACGTAGAGCCATGGGAAGAGGCAAGAACATGTTTGTGGGAGATGGGAGTGTTGAGAGGGAGAGAGTGAAATTTCACTTACAAATTACACAGGGAATTGTTGACTTGTAGGGACAGATTCACTTTATAAGGTGTGAAGACATATATGCCCACGTTGAAGTTGAAAAATTTATATATATATATATATATATTTATTTATGTTATTCATTCATTTTTATATGTTTAATTTTTTTAAATTCTCTTATAATTTTATTTTATATCTCATAAAAATATTATAATGATATATAAATTAATTTAATATTTTTTATATTAATATATAATATACATATAAAAATTATATAAAAAACATTTATATATATATATAATTCTTCTTATTATACTGTTTAAACAGTTCATTGCCCACGTATAACTGGCTGCAAAATAACGATTCAGCTCAGCAAAACATTTCTTTTTTTTTTAATAACTCAACTTTTGATAATCACAAATCAACATTATTTTACTCTTTTGATTTGAATTTAATTTCTAAAATATGAAAACAAAAAGAAAAGACTTATAGATAGTAAATGTTTTTTGAAGATGTTATTAGATTTATAGTTTATATAATATTATTTGTTATAAAATATCATAAAAATTCGTATGCACAACGCATAAATAAACAATACGATTAAATTATTTATTAACCTTTTATAATTTATATTTTTCATAATGGAATTTGATATTAAATATAAACATCTAAAGATTTAAATTTTCGTTAGTATACATATTTTGCCCCCATTAAATAAATTTTCATGGTCCGTTATTGGTTGAAAAATGGCAATTATAGACCCTATAAGGTAGTACCTAGTACATGTAATGTGTAATTGAAATCCACAAAATGGTTGACTTTGATAACAAAGGCATCTCTTTGGGGAAACGGAGTTGGTTTATTATATTCTTTTTGGGTAAATTAATTGGTTTTATACTTTATTACATTTCAATGCCGTTAGACGTACCATCAAGTTATTTTTAATTTTTATATGGAGTTTAAGGGAGCAAGGTTAGGGGCTTAGGGCGGTGCCTTGAGTTGCCATAGGTAGGCTTTTTATATATATATATATATATATATATATGATGAGTATTTATTATAAGATGTGAGAAGAATAAATTTTAATTATTAAATTTTATATAAATAATTAAGATAAAACATAAATATATATAATTTTTTTAAATAATTACATGACTTTTAAATAATTTTTAATCTTGATCATTCATGTATAATTATATAATTAAAATTTATTTCTCTCATTATCTCATAATAAAAATTTATCTCACTATATATGCCCCATATATATACATATATATATATATATATATATAATATCTAATGAGATAAATATTTATTGTAATTAAGAGATAAAAGAAGTGAATTTTAAAAATTAAATTTTTATGAATGATTAAGATTAGAATATAAATATATATAATTTTTTTAAGTGATTATATGATCTTTAAGTAACTTTTATTTTTAACTATTTATATATAATTATATGATCAAAATTTTCTCTTCTCACTCTTTTACAATAAAAATTTCTTTTCCAATATATATATATATATATATCCTTTAAGCATGGCCTCGCCCAATCACAGAAAATTTTGGTCTAACTTCGTCACTGAGAGAGGTTGTTTGGTTATAATTTTTTTTTATTGAGGGATAACATAAGTCTTAGGAGGGATGACTTATAAATGACGTATCAACCAATAATCACATTGCAACTTTGTTATTAAAAAAGTTTAGGGAAGAAGATGAATGCTCTTCCATTTTCTCTAAGGTCAGACATCTTATAAGTATTAGCGATAGTTTATAATTAATTAATTATATTTTATTGAAAAATAATTGGAGCATGGTATTAAAGTTGGTGATACAGTGTTTCATTCCTCGAATAAATGATTGCATATAATCATAATCTATACCTTTTAATATTAAAAGCAGACAATTTTTTATTTGAGTTATTTTGAAAAAAAACATGTTTAACATCACTTTCATGCCCGTGCATTCACCTAATATAGTTCTAGCATTTATATATCTAAAAAAATTTATTAAAACATTTTTATTATAATATTAAACTAGATGATTTTATGCATATCAGTTAAAAAAATTAGTATACATAAATTTTTTATAGCAATAAATAATTTATATTATTTTAAATATTTTATATTTTTCTACAATGCCGTGCATTGCACATATACTAATCTAGTATGTATATAAAGAAATGGCAGAGAGCTTATAATTGTATAGAGCAAATAAAATTCCGATATAATTATATGAAAAATAAAAACTATACTTTTATGGTAAAAAAAACCATACATTTTAGATGATAATTAGTTAATTAATAACTGGATATAAATAACTCTAATTGCAATACTTTAAAAATCAATGCAATTATACTTAATCAATAATGATAATTGCGAATTTTTTTATTATATTATTCTTATATACACCACTTTTTTATAAATACTAAAATATAAAAACACATTTTTTTTCAAATAAGAGAAGTGTTAAGATAGAAGTTTTGTGAAGTAAAAAAATCATTTCTAATATCAAATATATAGCTTCCTGGAATTCTCGACGCCAACATCCCTGTTTCATTCCTTGTTATTTTTATAGGATAAGAATGATGCTAGAGAAATTTTATGGAACCGTACTTAAGTGTAGATTCCATAATCCGTGTATACGTGAACTAATAAGAAATAATGACGTGAAATAATATAGTGATGACATGTAAATATATTTTCTTTAATAATTAAATTTGCAGAAAAATCTCTAAAAGAAATAGAATTTGCAAGAGATGAACCCTATTTTTTTTTTAAAGAAAAAAGGAATCTTAGGGAGTGTTGCTGTTCCCCTTTTCTTCAAAGTTCAAAAGCCTGTTGTTATTCTTTCTCAAACATGAAGCTTCCTATTCGTATTCACGCATGTGATTTCTTGAAACCAGATTCATGTCCTATCTATCTTGGTATCACCTATCTATCTGTTCTCATTTAGATGGTGTTTAGCAAGCCATTCCAGTGATTTGACTAATATAGCAAACCATATGAGAATTGGCTGTAGTATTGCAGATTGCACGACGCTTAACTATGGGGATTATGTAATGGAATTAGGGAAAAGAATAATATATCATATGCTATTAATAGTTACTATAAGCTATATACAAATTCATGATTCACGAAGCTGCAATCTTGATGGGCTTGGTATGGTTACCTTCCGAGACACCTCAGTTGGTAATTGTCATTTTCTTGTGAGCGTTACAGACAAAAGCTCTGAATTCATCTAGTTCTCAGATAGCATATCAGTGGAGACATTGTTATTTTAGGTTTAATATACTAATGTTAAAAATAAAATTAAAAGAGACTATCTTATAATTGTGTTTTAAAGAGTATTTATTTGAAAACTAAATTTATAAAAAAAACCTATATTAACTTTATTTAATTCATGTATTATTATATTTTGTCTACAAAAGCATAGTTCCAGTATTCATAATTTTGCATAGGTACCATATTGTTAAATCAGTTTTTACGTTCCATAATCATTGAGTGTACTCTTCACATCAACTAAGTGAAGTTCCAAAACACGAACTAAGTAATAGAGACGAAGATACATTTCTCGTTAGCCATTCATTATCCCAACACCTTCCCCACACACTTGAACTTTTTTTGTTAATAGGTGGAAGAGATGGATTTTATTAGCTTGGACTCAAAATGTCCAGAACGCAAGATTACAAATGTTGCTGGGTGCAATTTCCATTTACAAACTTGAACTTGATATATATGGCGAAAGAACTTAACAAAATTTCATTCCCTTTAAATAACTGCTTATAAGTTCATTAAAAATAAAATCATAAGAAGGTGAATAAAGGCAAGAAAAGGGAAATTAATTTTTCCAAGATACATATCATACAAATGGCATTTCTGAAGGAGATATAAAGAGTATGAGGTAAACTATTAAAAACGAATTACATTTAAATAATATTTCTAAAAATATGGTTTATGATAAAATATAATATATATCATTTGATTTATATAATGAATTTATATGGATGAGAAAAGACTTTGATATTGTTAATACAAATGGAAGCATACAAAGGAACTTAAGTTTCCTTCGTCTTCATCTATATATATATATATATACACACACACGTGTGTGTGTGATGATGATGATGAAAAATGAAAAAGAAAATGGAGGGAGAAATTTTGGGGTTGAGGGGTATGTAAATAAAAAGGGAGAAAGAAAAAAGCTTTACATGGTGATGGTTCGAGGGCGATCTGATCCATAACGAGAAGGGCAGCTAGATAAGGTAATCCCACCAGGAATGACAAAAGTGCTTTCCATGAAAAGCATGGTTTCAATGGTGGCGCCAGCTTCTGCCAGTTCTTCCAACAGGTTTCGGTAGTACTCCTTAAGCCTCCTCAACATGCGAACATACTGTAATTTCAGCCACCTCAAACGCATCTTCCTAAAGATTCTCACCAGCCCAAGTATTATTCGCCGCCGTGGCTTCTTCCCACCTAGCCGCACCGTCTGCACCTTCCGCCGCCTCAGGAGGGGGACCCTGCGACGGGGCTGCCTCGGCGACATGGTGGCCAGGTGGGCTTGGAGAGGGGTGGTCGGTTGGTGCTGGTGCAGGTGAGGCTCTAGATGATGTAGAGCCATGGGATGAGGAGAGAACATGTTTGTGTGGGAGAGGAAGAGAGTGAAAGTTCAGTTACAAATTACAAAGGGAATTGTTGAGAAATGGCAACTATAGGACTATGGAGCAGTACTTGTAATGTGAGTGAGGAGAGAATGGTGTATATGTATAGTTACATATGTAACGAGTAAGATTTAATTACCGAAAATTTTTTAGGTAGATATGATAGTATTATTAAAAATTAATATAATTTTATAATAATTTTTATTTTATTATACATATTAAATAATAATTTAAATATTTATAATATATTGTCTCTACTTAAAAATTACTCTTACAAATACATCCAATCATCCAATTAAAAAGCAAAAACTTAATAAGTCTGGCCTCCACCAAAAGATTCCAACCTACTCTCTCGCACTCAGACGAAACCTGCTATTAGGAGACGTTACTAGCTTGGCTTCAACAACGTAGGTTAGCCAATAGACTTATTAGTGTGTGTTTGACGTGAATTTTTAACTTGTGTAAATAGGTTTTTTAAAAAAATATTTGTATAATATCATAACATATTTAATAAAATTAATTTTAATTTTTATATAAAATTTAATGTAAAATAAAAAAATTTTAAAATTAATTTTTATAATGTTAAAAATTAAAATTTATAATTTTAATTTATAAATTATTTTTATATTTTGAGATATAAATATTATTTTATTTTTAATTAAATATTTTTTTAATTATTTTATATTTATTTTAATAATTTAATATATAAAAATAATTTTTTATACTATTCAAATAAATCAGATTAATTTAAAATTATTTTTTAATTAATGTATTTAAATATAAAAATAATTTAATTATAATTAATTATAATAAAAAATTTATATAATAATTAATTATTAAATATAATCAAATTTTCATAATTTTTTTAAACACATATTTACTAACTTGGCTTTACCGCCAGCTACTTGGAGTAGGTGACGGTGAATCGTAGAAGCTGAAAGGAAAGAGTGAATCTCGTAGGAAGGCTCACTTTCTTTAAGCCAAGCAACGTTTAAGCCAGCAGTAGGAAACTCTTGGTGGGGCCAGACTTATTTAGCTATTGATTTTTAATTATATGTGCCTTGTATCTATGCAACAACTTCTCTCTAAGCAATGCTTGACTAGAAGAAGACATCTTTGGGGAAACGGAGTTGCTGTATTTCCTTTTTTTTGGTCTGGATAAATTCATTGGTTTATTACTTTCTTTCCTTCCAATATAATAGTGTTGTACGTATGATTAAGTTATTTTTATATCGATAACGTTATTTGTTTAATTAAAATATTTTAATTTTTATTTAATTTTTTATAAATTTATTATGTATCTTATAAAAAAATTATAATAATATATAATTTAATTTAATATTTCTCTTATATAAATTTATAATATAAATATAATATATATATTTTAATTGTACAAAAAATATTACTATATGGAATATAGCCGTATAGGGCGGGGCGGTAGTTCGATATAAATTTTTAAGTTTATCTTATAGAGGATAACACAAGTCTTAGGAGGCCGTACCAAAAAAAAAAAAACACAAAGTCTTAGGAGGAAATGACGTATCAACCAACCATTAGTCACCCGCAGATATTGCCACGTTCACTTTGTTATAAAAAAGTTAGTGGAAGAACATATTTTTCCAGTTTAAAGTTATACATTTTTTTGGGTTGAAATTTTGAAGTCAGACTTGTTATAAATAATAATAATAGATGCTATTTAATTTTATAATCTTATTATTTATCTAATTTTTATATTTAATTTTTTTAATTTATTCATAAATTTATTTTATATTTTATAAAAATATTATAATTATATATAACTTAATTTAATATTTATCTCACATGAATATATAATAAATATATATTCACCATAATTAAGTTAGAAAAAAAACGTTTTCCTTAATTTTGTTCTAAGAGTAGTTGAGTTTATCCTTATTGTTACTTTAAAACTATTTTTCTTACACAACGGATTGTTAACCCCACAAAAAAAGCATACATATATTTGTGTAAGACAAACTATTTTGTGATTATTTTTTCATAAATATTGAAAATTATGTAACATTAATTAATATGCAAATATCAATACATGATTAGAAATATTCTATACGTAGTATGTATTCAATCTGTACGTAGTATCAAAATAATCTGTACGTAATAACATCTCCCCACATCACATCAGTAATTGAATACTATGTGCAGATTATTTTGATAACCTTTTGCTTGTAAACGTAGCATTACTGGTTTCGGATTGAAGGTAGCTGACTAGCTGGGGTGGCAGGGGCATGGGTGTGAGTGTGACAGACACCATAGCAATTAAAAAGACAACTCTGATTTTTGTATCACGTATATATATATATTTTTATATTTTTTTTAAATATTATTTATTATATTTAGTCTTTTTATTTTTCATTTAATCATATTTATTTAAAATAAATGTAAAATAAAAAATAAAGTAAGACTACCATTTTCCTTAAAAAGAGGAGAGAAGTATTGGCGTTTTGGTTTTGGGATTTGGAATGATGTATATTGTAGACTCTGCACAGTACACTCCACATGTCCCGGGTTTTTTTTTGCGTGTTACAGCTTACATAAACACAAGCAGGTGATGTGCAGGACTTGTCACATGGATGTGTCTTCCCATGCGCAACATTTCATCCTAATAATAGTATATGTTCTTGCATTTTTTTATTAAAAGTTATTTTTATAAAGAAAATATATGTTACACTTTTTAATTGTGATATATATATTTTTCGGATTGAGTAATTATTTGAAGAATAATATTTAGAAAATAAACTTGGCAGTAAAGTAGATTGTGAAATATTTAGCAAGTTTGTATTGGTGTTTATGAGTTGGCTACTTATCGTTCAAAGAGGATACTGAAACGAATCCAAGTAGAACCAAGAGGCCCTCCTCTGCTTCCCAAGAATCAAAAAGATTATGTGAAGTTTTAGTACTGTCAATCTGTCATGTTTCACCTACAGTAAATTATTTCAAAAACTTTTAAAGTTAAATTTTCATTAATATATTATTATAAATAATTCAAAATTTGATTTTTTTTTTAAAGATAATTTTATTGATTACTGGAGAATGAAGAGGAAAACGTTTCAAGACAAAACAAAAGGACGTGTACTCACAAACTCCCAACAAGCAACAAGTCCGGGAGATAACTCAAAGGGCTTTGGGCGCAAATCAAATTCTACTAACGATATTTGTATAATATCGTACCGCAAGTTAATTTTTTTAAGATCGGGTCATCATATCAATAATTTTATTACGGGTTAAATCATCAAATCGAAAAAATTGAGACAAAGAAAAAAATTATTTTAAACAAGTAATAATAATAATTTATTAATTATGTCATAAATTAAGAAATTAAAAATAATATTTAATAGAAATGTATGATTATGATAAAATGAATTTTATGATAAAAATCTTCAAATATAATATTCAAATTCTTAAAATTATACTTTTGTTAAATTTAAGTAAAAATAAAAATAATCATCCTAAATCATTCCGACCAGATGAATCACTTAGTGTCAATCTAAATTTGACTAAATCACTTAAAAAATAGATTTAACAAGTTGATTAGGTCAATTGGCCGGGTTAGGCCGATCATTACAACTATTCCACTATCAGAATACACATATTTTGTTGGCAAGAGTGCGCCACCACCGGCCGGCCAATGTTAGATGATCACTCATTCCTCTTCAATTCATTCATTCGCATTACCACAAACAATGTCAATAAGGACATTATTACAACAGTACAGTAAAAGCAATTAGGAGAGGCTATGGTATGTCCCCATATCTCGTGCCTTGTTCGTTTTCATATATACTTTTGAAATCTTCTCAACTCAAAGGGCTTAATTTGTTGACAGAGACATTCCCATCGATGTTCCTATCTGTTAAAGAATAAAAGTTATTTATATGTCTTAGCCAGATAGCTTAAATTTTTGGGATAGATTATTCATGATATTGTATTAGAATTTTTATCATCAAATGGTTTAGAGTTTCATATGGGTGAGTTAGTGGATTTGTGTATTATTTATGCTTCAAGCCGCAAAGACTATTACGTGAAGCAGAGTACTAAAGAATAAAAATTATTTATATACTTTTACCTAACAGTTTAAAGTTTTTGATGAAATAATTCATGAGACTTTCACTCATATAAGAATCATATTAATTACTAGCAATGATATTTCTAACATCCAAACCACCACCCTGATACTGTGGCCGCTCGTTATCTTACTATCTTAAACTAGTTTGAGGAATTTATACCAAATTTTGGTGGCTTATAATGGCCAGATTTTGATTTGTTTAGGACATGAATCTGGGAGAGCACTTGAATGATTTATTTTCTCCCTTTCACTGTTTCATATTCCAACCACTGGAGAAAAAGTATTATGCTTAGCCTTTCGTGATTGCTTCGATTGTGTTAATAATACTCCATTACAATTAGTTTTGCTTTTATGTTAATTGTTATGTTTTATTTGTAAAAATTAAGCTGATAATATGATCTGGAATATAGACAAACACCGTAAGCCTAATATTAATATTGATTTATGTTGTGGACTGTACACACTTATTATTGAGTTAATGTGATTATATAACAACAGTGTAAGTTTAATTAACCATTGGTCCATTAGAGTTTGTTCATGATAATATCTCTTAATGGAAGAGCTTATTATGATTATAAATATACGGTTAAGTCTCCTTCTTATTATCACTATATATTATTTGACTTATCTCATTGATAGTTGCTTGTTACAAGAAATAAATAAGAAAAATGATCTAATTAAAGGAACACTTTTTGCCACAACATCAATTATTCATTGGCTAACTCAGATACGTTTTATATTTCATCCTAATATTTGATTGGTGTCTTGGATTATATGACTGCTTAATTCTTACATTCTAGGTCGTGCTTATTTGTTGTCTTGTTTGAATCATGCTTGTGAACAAAATAAGGAATTTATTAATAGAATTGCTTATGGTCTAAATTGGTGAATTCATGGAGAGAAAGGAATAGCATGAGCATTTGGAGACCTATCTATTTTGCTTCTCTCTTAATCAGTAAGAAAAAGAAAATATTCATATTTAATTAGGTGATCATGCTTTTCAACACAAGTGTATCATCAGCCTATGGCTATAAACACCTCAGCATCATGTTTGCCTGCTCGGTTCCGAATCTTCATCTTCTTTCAGCAGACAACAGTGTGTGGGAGTTTCATAGGCATGGTCTCTAGATTCCATAGTCTGATAGAGTAGTAACTGACAGGTTGTGGAATTTCATTAGTTACTGATTGAACTTAAAGGTACCAATGCGGAAATCCTAGTTGTCTACGCTGATTTGTTGCTTCAATAATTTTGCTTGTCCCAAGTTGGGAGAGGAAGTCCAATCGTGTCATAGTCAAGGGCCCCCTAGTTGAAATAATTGGACCGTATTGCTATTTTTCTTAACTAGTTAGCTGAAGCTGCAAATAGGAACTTTCGTTTCTTAATTGATTTGTAGTACGATGCTGTTTTTTATGCATAACCCGGGGACAATGCCCTGTTAATAATTCCAAATAAAGTAACGATAGTTGTACATTCTTCATCTTCACAGATTAGGACTTTTAAGGCGAACTTATCTCGATGATTCATTAGTTATGTCTTATCTAATACGTAATTTGTATGAAAATTTGCAAGGAGTTTGCGAGGATAAAATGAATGCATAATTTTTGTAATATAGTTCGAAACTAATAAAAAAAAATGGGCTGCATGATGTACACTAGTTGTGTGTATCAGAACCACTGACATGTGTGATTTTCTTAATTCCTGCTATGTTTGATCATGCTTCAAAGGTACTTCCCATGAAAATCGCATCGCTGCTTGAATTATCTTCTTGGGTAAATTATGCATTACTTCCTTAAGATTTAATCCATTTTCACTTTTTATATATAAACTTCATTTTATTGTTCAATTTTCCTAAACTATGATAAAAATATAAATATATGTTTTTTTTTTAAATATAACCGTGATAGTCTATACGTGTTTAAGAGTTTAATATTTGAAGATTACGTTGAAAAAATGCATATGCTTTTTACGTATAGATTTCTACCATTAAAATTGATAGAAAATATAAGTTTACACATTTAACCATAGTTTAGGAGAATCTGTGTTACAAAATAAAAATCATGCTTAAAAAAGTGAAAACAGACAACCAAATGGAACTAATGTGCAATTTACCCTTCCTTGTTTTATTCCTCAATTGTTTACTAATGACTGAAAATAAAACTGGGAAAGGTGGGAATGCGAGCATAACCCATTCCTGGACTGCGCTGTATCACATGGAGACATCTAATCTCCATACAATTGTCAAATTGAATTAGAGTTGAAAGACAGGAAAACAAACAAAACAAAAATAAAAAAAAAGTTAATTCGGAAAATGATGATCGCATAAGATCATTTTACAACGGAGTTCACGTCGAAATCCTGCCACTTTACTTTACCTACAACCCGAAATTTGATTAGGAAACCTACATTATTGTCTTAATAACCTCCTTTTTATTCGAAAATTGTATTCTCCTGTTTAAGTAGTTAGTAAAAATATTGTAGACTGCATTTAGAATATGCCACAAAATGCACGACATAATTCAAATGAGTAATGTTAATTGCACATAATGTGCAACTCACATAGGGGATTAAGCACAATTGATACTAATGAATAAAAAGGGGAGAGAGAGAAAGAGGAAGAGAATGGGTGATGGCGATGAAAGTTATACCAATTATATAGGAAAAAATTTTATACGCAAGTAACATTATTGAATTCAAATATGATCGAGTCTTAGTAAAGTCATCAAGTTCTAGTTTTAGTACGCTTTGAGTCACATGAGGGCTGAGGCATGTGCTTTTTGCATTACATATGTGCCATGGTAATAGTATCTAAACAAAAGAGAGTAATATATTGTTAGCAAACCTCTAATTAAGAGGGTGTACACTAAGAAGAATAAATAAGTAGTAGGGGATTAGAATCAGCAGAGCAGTTATTCTGTTACAGTAGGTTGTTAGTTAGTTATTAGTTGGTTATTCTGTTAGAAGGGTGAGACGTTGGTTATTCTGTTAGAAAGATGAGACTGTGAGTAGATAAATAGAGAGGGTTTCTATGGAGGGAAACTAATCTGTTTCTGAGTTTTAAGGAGGGTTTAGGGAGAGTGAGGACCTCTCGAATGTCTTTGGAGTGAGTGTGTTCATAGTTCGTTGGTGATTGTCATTTCTTGATAGTTTCTTGTAATCTTTCCCATTGATTCTATCTCCCTCTGGTTCTGATATAGAGAGAAGAGTTTATCAGGAAAGTTTCTATCTTTTGCCTCATTTTCTAGTCTAGTTCTATCAACTGGTATGAGAGCTCCCAAATCTTGGGAGTTTTTTCATGGTTCATACAAGAATGAAGGCCAGACTTGACGCCTTAGAGGGAGGGTTTGAGGCTTGGAGACGCCAAGAAGGAGAACATGAGCTCCACGAGGCCAAGTGGGAGTTGCTGGAAGCAAGAACGAAGAAGAGGGAAGAGGCCATTGATGAAATTCTGAGGTTGGTGAGAGGGTAACATTGGGACCCATCCCCAGGGAACTGGATGAGTAGTAATTCAGAAACGGAAGAGGAGAGATCGGTCGGGGGATCAAGATATGAGGAAGGAGAGAATCAGTGTAGGAAACTAAAAATTCCTCTGTTCTTGGGAGATGATGCGTACGACTGCGAGCTGTAATGGTGGCCATGGAGGGTCGAGGGCTAAGCTGGTTTCAATGGTGGGGTTCGCAACCCAAATGCGACTTGGTGGAATTTTGTGAAGGCGGTACTCAAACAATTCCAGCCTGAGTACGATCCAGATCAACCGGTCTGGGTCCAGTAGGAGGAAGAAGAACCTGAGGAACCGGAGATCTTGGAGCTCAAGGCCATTCTTGGAGAGGAAGTGGTGGATATTGGAGGGATGACCATCATGAAGGAGGTGGATAAACCTACAATGGTGATGGAGGCTATGGAGGTGACAGCAGTCACAGGAGGAGATTGAGAAGGAAGATGAAAGTGTTAGTTGAGATGGAGAAGTGTTTGGTGTAGATCGAACTAAATCAATATGTCATAGCCCAAAGGAGAAGAGGTCTTGAGTCATCAAAGGAAGGGATGGAGATCACCTGTCCCCATTTCCTGTCCCCTTCCCTGTCCCTCCACTTAAATTCTGACAAGTGTAAAATGAATTAAGTGAGAATGAGACATGTAATTAAGTTTAGAACACTTGTCAGAATTTAAGTGAGGAGACAGGGAAGGGGACAGAAAATAGGCACAGGTGATCCTCATCCCAAAGGAAGAGGGAGGTGTGAACAAGGAGAGATTAACTACAGTGGGCGAAAAAAAACTATTTTTCTTAGCACTAATGGGCCAAGCCCTGCTCATTAAAGAAAGAAAGAGAACATCGAGAAAGAGAGGATTGGGCTCAAACCAAGAGGTGGAAAACCACCCAAGAGTGATCCAGCTCATGAAAATCACTACAGTTGATTTTTTACCATGACCCAACAAGAGTAATGAAGATGGGCGGCCACTTGAATTAAACTTATTGCATTCCAGTGGTAGGCCAGAAGTGAAGAGGACTTTGCAGGGGAGGACACCAAGTCCGATGGACAATGACCAGGAGCAGAAGTGTGAATAGAATTCAACGGAGATGGGATTTTCCCATGAAAATAGTGATGCCAATAGGTATAAAATTCATGAAGTCATTTGGGAAGGAAGTTATGGTGTTGCCTATTCAGCCATTGATACTCGTACATGTGAAGAAGTGACTTTGGTAGTAACCCAAAAACTTGATGGTGCTTCTAGTTATTCACTTGTGGGGGGCAATTCCGACCAATCAAAACTTGGTTGGTCATTCCTTCCCCAGTCCACCCAGAGCGTAAACAAATTAATTTTGACAAGAATAATGCTTCCACCCTGTATGGAGAGAGTGGTGACATTGTGCCATTTGAGTCTACTGCTACCTCTTCTCTTCCTTTCCTTGAGAACACTTGATGGGGAAGGTGAATTGCTATCAGGAATTTTATCTTCAATTTTTGTCATTGTTTGGGGGCATAATGTAAGTAAGGCTTTGAATGATTCCCTCAATGCCAAAACAATGACCCAAACCAAGGCCAGGTTAACATTTGATGAATCTATGTCTGTTTTCCTTAGCAGATAAATGTTCAATTTTTGCAAAACCTTTGCTTAGATAGCTGCAAGCGATTGTAGGGTATTTTCCTTTGGTTAGTAAAGTCTGCAATATTGGGTGAAGACAAACTTATCAATGAGGGAATTGCATCATCCATATCATGTTGTATATGGGTGCTAGAAGTTCTTGGGAGTGTCTGCATGGATGACAAACAGAATTTGGTATATAAGTTGCAGCACTTGGGTGAAATGTGTCCTGCATTTGTGGTTCTATTTGTTGTGGCCTCAGATTGCATCCAAAAACCACATTTGTGGCTGAGTTTTTATTGCCCATGTGACCCTTTCCTACCAAGAATGAAGACTAAGAAGAACTTGGTTACTGAGTTAGAGACATTTTTATCATCTTGGAAGAGGACAGAAGCACCAGCCCCAGCAAATGTTGTTGGACTTCACAAGTTGGATGTTGTTACAAGAACAATATGCTTCAAGACTTGCGAAGAATTGGGAACTAGGCCACTGGGTTTCTAGCAAGAGACCCTGGTGGAAGTCTCTTCAAGCTGCTATTGGACAGTTATCCAGAACTTCACCTTGAGGACAAGGTGAAAGTCTTGAGGGAGTATTGTTAGCAAACCTCTAATTAAGAGTGTGTACACTAGGAAGAATAAACAAGTAGTGGGGGATTAGAATCAGCAGGGTGGTTATTCTGTTTAGTTATTCCATTAGAAGGATGAGACATTAGTTATTCTGTTAGAAGGATGAGGCTGTGAGTAGTTATAAATACTAGGGGTTCTATGGAGGGAAACTAATCTATTTGTGAGTTGTAGGGAGGGTTTAGGGAGAGTGAAGACCTCTTGAATGTCCTTGGAGTGAGTGTGTTCACAGTAGGTTGGTGATTGCCATTCCATTTCTTGATAGTTTCTTGTAGTCTTTCCTATTGATTCTATCTCCCTCTGGTTCTGATACAGAGAGGAGAGTTTATTAGTAAAGTTTCTATCTTTTTCCTCATTTTCTGGTCCAGTTCTATCATATATTTGCACAAACTTACACTCACACTCCTTACATATCATAATGCAAGCCATTGAATAACACATTAGTTCTGCTATAACTCTTTTTCAATAGTCCCGATTGTGCACATACCTAACATAGTTTGTGCAAGAATCTTTTCTCAATAAACAATAGGCTGAAATAGTAATTCAAGTCAAATTACCAATTCAATTTTAGTCCCCCTAATCACGTGAAACCTTGATTTGCAAAATCACTAGTACGGCTATCAATGAATGTGAAATTTGAAGAATACCTGAGAAGCCTGAATCATGTTCTTCTGTGATAGCTTTGCAGTTGGAAAATAAAGCTGTTTGAAGGAGAATGTGACAATGTGAACATATTTTTTTCCAGGACTGCAGTGCATAGTTAGCAATACAAAGAAATGTAAAGACATCTAATCTCCATTACTCGTCCAGTGGAAAGTTTAACTAAAATTTAGTTAATGGAAGTTATATATGGTGCGGAAGAAGGGAAAAAAATTGAATTGTTACTTATAAAATTATGAACACACATGTTCATTGAGTTTTCCAGTTGAAAATATGTAATGTAACTATATAATACATTTGATCTTGTCCTGTGAACTATCTGAAATTAATGCCGTGAAGTCCTACAAGTATTAGGAGAAATACTTAACTTAGGTAGGCATGGTCTACCACATAATCTTTTAAACACTTAAATCATTATTTGACATGTATAAAGGCATTTTTAAAGATAATGGATTTCTAATTTGGCTCCCACAACCTTACACATGTCAATTGTCAAATAATGATTTGAATGCCTATAATAAACCATGAGTATCCTTTTGATATCAATGAGAAAATATGCCACAAAAGGCATGACAAATTCAAATGTCCTAGGTTTCCAACGGTCATCTTATCTTGGTGCCATATACATCTTGTTTAGCATGATAATACCCATATATTAGGTGAGGCATGTGTTTCAATTTCAACATGATAAACAAGCAAAACCACAATTATCTGAATCAACAATCTTACAAATCGCATTTCATGTTGTCACAACGTGCAAATGACTCTATTTCAGTCCCATAAATTACTTGAAGCCCTTCATCTACTACTTCAAAGTTATGATTAGAATTGCAAGAAACAGCAAACCCAATAAGTATTTTATACACTGTACAATAAGCTAACAGAAAAATTACAAAGAGACTAAACCCATAACCTGTGCTTGATGTGTTCCCACAGCAACACTTTTGAGTGCAATTCAAATGGATGATTGGAATCCGCTGCTCCATCTGACAGCAACTGGGCTTCTCACAATGTGACTTCCATCAGTCCACTCAATTGACCCAAAACTCCCAGAATTAAAATTCCCAACTACTTTAGTGAATATGACCTCAAAGGCTTGTGTCTTGTTTTCAGCACTGAACACAAGCTTGCTGGGGGAGACACTGACTCCAACACCAGGGGGAGCATTCACTTTGACATTGTAAACAGCATCAGCTGAGTTCCCCACATTAGTAACCACCCGTTTATACTTAACCACGCCATTGTCAGCACCAAATTCCACAGCGAAAGATGGGTAATTCAAATCACCCGGACTAGTTAATCTCCCTGTCCTAGTTAGCTTTGTTTCACAAAAGTCCAAACTAGTAGGCTCTCTAATGAAAACTGCAATTTGCCTAGAATCATACCCAATGGAGCATAGGAATGCCAAATAGTCATTACTACCCAAATCATAAACCAACCCAGGATTGAGAGCCCTGTTGGGATCAACATGTCCAGCCCCATGAATGAATGGGTTTGAATCTTTCCCAGTTCCAAGATCCTGAATATTATTCCCAGAATTATCCACATTATAAGCAGTTGTTATCAAAGCAGATTTTATTGCAGCAGGTGACCATGTTGGATAGGCCTTCCTAAGCAATGCTGCAATTCCACTAACATGGGGGCAAGACATAGAGGTACCTGATATTATGTTAAACTCAACTCTTCTAGGATCAATGTCCAAATCTGTAGGTCCTACCCTTCCAGTCCACCCTGCCAAGATGTTAACACCGGGAGCTATAACATCTGGCTTAAGAATCTCTGGGGTGAGATGGTTTGGACCACGGCTAGAAAAGGCTGCAACTTTAGGAGCAGAAGGTGAGGTCCCAATCACAGTCCCTCTAAAATATATGGTTGCTGTTGGATACTGACTCAACCTTATATACTCCTTGATCTGGTCTCCAGCAGTTTGACCTACCATAGTTGATGCCAGAAGATGTGCATCCGCAAGAAGCTCTTCACCACTGTCTTCTGTATTGGCCAAAATCATTGCCAACCCACCTGCAAGCTTCACTGCACTTCCTTTCTCAACCCTGGCATTCCCTCCCCTATCACAAACAACAATTTTCCCTTGCACTTTGGATGGATCCAGAGACCCCAAGTAGCAGTACCTGCTTCCACAATCAGAAGCATAAACCAAAGGAAGCTTAAAATCAGGCAAATCCTCACCATAGTACAAAGACACCCCACCAAAAACTCTACCATTCCCAAGAACCACATCAGCCGGAAACTCTCTATCAATAGTTGAAGCACCAACAGTCAAAATCCAAGGTGCTATGTTCACAGCAGTATAAGGACCAGGACCTGAATTCCCAGCAGAGCAAGACACAAGAACACCATGTTGAGCTGCACCAAAGGTACCAATAGCAATGGAATCATGGTAATACTGTGGTGCATAACCAGAAGCTCCAACAGACAGAGAAATAACATGGACCCCATCAGCAACAGCTTGATCCATAGCAGCAAGAATATCAGAATCAAAACAACCCAGTTGCCAGCAGATCTTGTAGGCAGCAATTCTAGCCTTGGTGGCCATTCCTCTGGATTCACCTTGAGCATAGTGGAACAAGCTAGCATTTGCAACAACAGAACCTGCAGCAGTTGAAGCAGTGTGTGTTCCATGGCCTTGAGTGTCTCTAGGGGACTTAGATTCCACAGACTCATCAATGGGTCTCTCGAGATAAGCTTCATAGCCTTTGTAGAACGTTCTTGCACCAATGATCTTGTTGTTGCACGAAGAAACAGGGAAGTCACGTGACGTTTCGCACGTGCCTTTCCAGAAAGAGGGAATAGGGGAGAGGTCGGAGTCGGAGAAACTCCGGAGCTCCGGCCAGATTCCGGTGTCCAGAACGCCGACGATGACGTCGTCGGCGTAGTGGGAGTCGGGCCATAGGCCGAAGTTGTCGGCGAGGCCGAGGAAGTGAGGGGTGTGGGTGGTGTGGAGGTAGCGGATTTGGTCTGGGACAACGGAGAGGACGCCGGGGATGCGGCGGATGGCGGCGGATTGGGCGGCGGTGAGGCGGACGGAGAAGCCGTGGGCGGCGGAGGAGTAGGTGTAGAGGAGGGTGGCGGGGTGAGGGGAGGGAGGGAGGGAGTGGAGGATGGAGGAGTACCAGTGATGGTGAGAGGAGAAAAGGGAAGGCTTTTCTGATTTTGCCACGTGGATGATGAAGGTTTGTGGAGCGTCCGATGAAGGGTCTGAGGAGGATGAGAGAGAAAGAGAGAGGAAGAGGAAGAAAAGGAAGAAGAAGACGAAAGAGAGGGGAGAAGAAGAAGGAAAAGCCATGAGTATGGTTTGTTTGTGTGTTGAGTTGAGATCCTGAGAAATTGAAGGAAGTAAGCAATGGTCGGAATGGTTTTTATGTTGGAGTCATGTGGCCTGGCTTGGCCTTTGGTTTAGTTGCCAGTGGACGTAGTTACTGATATGAAGATTTGCACATTTTGTATTTGACCTATTATGAGGGAAGGTGGGGGTTAGCTCTTAGGTAGATAAATTTGCCATATACGACATGTTTAGAATGGGACCCAAGGAAGGACAATGGGAAAGCTGGTATGGGTAATGGGTTAACTTCTCCTTCTTCCCTGGACCCAGCACAACAGCCACCCAATAATTATAGGACGCCTGGGTGTCATGGGTTCGTCATCTTCACTACCATCCAAATCCATCTTTGAAAATTTCTCCATAAGTTGCAAGAATAAGACGCCACCCACATTTGACATAAAAAAGATTAAAGATATTTCATATTACTATTTGTTTATTGGTTTATTTATTGTCAATGACATTAATTCATTATGGCAAATTATTTATATTTGTTTAATGATTAATTCATCCCTATTTTGAGTATATTATATAAGGATAGAAATTAGTTTTAATTATGAGATAAGTTATTTTTTAATTTATTATTATGTTTATATTAATTCAATTAAATAATATAAATAAATAATAAAATAGACATATAATTACATGTTAAAAGAGTTAAAAAAGATAACTCTTTTTAATATTGAAGTCAAATTCTATTCATTATATAATATAAAATCAAATCTTGTATATTTATAATGATATAAATTTTTAAAAAATAATGTTATTTATGTAAATTTTTATTTGCATTAGCTTATATTTTTATAATTTTTATTATTTAATTATAATAAAATTTATTTTATTTTTTATACACTTACACTTTAATTTTATCACATAAATAAACATAAAATATATGTGTATCATATTAATGTGTGAATAATATTTTCCTTTTTTAAAAATATCATGCTAGAGGATTATAAAAAACAATTTTAGTAAATAATTTTTTTATAAAGTATTCAATGTTTTAAAAATTAAAAAAATTTGACTTCTTTATAAAATGTTCTAAGCAAAATCCATAAAAGAAAGATTCTCTTAAAACCTAAGAAAGATAAAAATATATAACGTTTGAGGCACACGCAAAAATGCGTGTTCAAATGTTTGACCTACTATAACAATGATTTCATATAGGAAAAAGAAGGAAACAAAGTGCAACGAACCATTTTCACACACTTCCAAAAGTGAGTTTACGTTATCCTACATTTTTATATATCAAAATTAAATTCAAATTCAAATGATAAACTTTTAAGGCCATCATAATGATATAATGAATAGAAGGTGTACGTGGAATTAGTGTGAAAATTAGATTATTTTAATAATTAATTATTATATAATTTTTTTATTATGATTGATTATAAAAAAATTATATTTAAATATGTTAATTAAAAAGTAATTTTAAATTAATTTATTTTATTTAAATGATATAAAAAATATTTTTATATATCAAATTATTAAAATAAATATAAAAAAATTAAAAAAATTATTTAATTGAAAATAAAAAATATTTATATCTCATTATTAACAATAATCCCAATAACTTTTTTTAATAATACTCAATTTTTTTATTGACCTCCAACAATTTTTTTCACAAAAATAAAGTTCTTTTTTTCTTAAATTCAACCCAAAGATATTGATTATTTGTGTAACAGCTTGAAAGGAAGAAAAAAAACTGTTGATTCAGCTTAAAAACTGAACCAAACATGCTCATAGTAATGAATTTATAATAATCAAAGTCATCAATTTCTATCAATTCATTATAAAGATCATTTACTAATTTCACCCTTTTTTAGAGTGTGTGTGTGTGTTTTTCTTTTTTTTGGGTTACAGGAGTTTGTTTTGATAGCCAAAGTAAAGAATATTTCTTCTTTCTTTAATCAAATGTAATGCAAAAAACCATTTGTTCAGCAAGAAGGAAAAGGGTGTTGCCATCATTCCTCATAAGAGTGTTCCCTACTTCATGACAAGGCTTTGAGCTTATGATTTTCTTAGTTTATAGACAACATGTATGACAACAGCTCTCTACACAATTAGAACATGGGTCCACATCACATTTGCAGGAAGAGCACGTAAGGCAACAAGCACAAGGTGTGTGAAAGAACTTCAGAACTTTGCAAAAATTTTGGGCACTTGTAGTTGTAGTCTTCAAGCAGCTGCAGCCAGAACATTTGGAGTTCAATGATGAACAACAGGTACAACCTTTTGCCATTTTCTTATGAAGCAGGCAACTGCTGGAGCAGCTAACCCATGGAAGACTGAGAAGAAAGAACAAAATTAAGTTTTAACATCCTCATCATTAATTAGCAAGTTGTAACTGCAGATATGCACATAACATTAAGATTCTTACAAACCTGTTTAATGTTTGGACTGCATGACCAAGAACACAAGCTTTTGAACAGTGTTTAGCATATCAGAAGAGATTTCTTTCCAACAAACGAAAAATAATGACCAAAAGGAAGCGTAGATTGTTGCTTTATGGTTTTTGTCTTTTTCTAAATTATCAAAGACGTATCTTTTCCTTTTTGAAATATAGACCATCTAGAGCAAACAGATAAGTGCAGTTTGCAGACACAAACCCCACAAAAGTATCCTTTGAAAAAAGTTCAACAAGCTCCTTCATTTTTCTATTTCCTTCTGTTTTTAAAAGAGAGGAGGTACTACTTCTTGCTCTTTATGTTAAGCAATAACTTTGTTGAATTATACATGATGAATTTAGAAATTGAAGCAAGTGAAAGAAATACATAAAAACTAAAAAGGTTACACAAAAAAAACAAAATCCTGAGTACCTGATCTGCTTCCTGAAGTGATAGGATTCAGAGATTGTCTGCTTTCTGTATCAGATTTATTTATTAAGATTTGTAATTTACAAATCAATAATCTAAAGAATAATAGAAAGGTTGGAGATTCATACGTGGGTGTGAAGGGATCTGAAATAGAGCCTAGAAAAGCGTCAAGCCTGTTATGGAAAACGTTAACATTCAAATTAGCATATAAAATACTTGACTCTAACACAAATATGATTTATATTTTATTTTTGGTTAAATTAAATTTTGGATCCCTATAATTTATAATAAATTTTAATTTGGTCCTTACACTTTTTTTTAAATGAGTCCCTACAATTGTAAACACTTCAAATAGATTCCTCTACAATAATTTCCGTTATAACACCATTAACTTAGGCTGAGTTAGCAAATATCTAAATGAAGTGGCATGTTGTTTCTTGATGTCAAATGCCAAATGGCCATCCTATGAAGCATATTAATCCATGTCACCTTCATCTCTCAAATCCATCCATCTAAAACCTAAGAGAAGCATGTATTCTTCCTCCTTCCATCTTTTCCTTTCATGTTCTCAGCCATGGACGGTGAAGCATGAATCCCTGTTCAAAATGATTTTTAATGTTCAAAATAGTATGCCAACGAATATCGGAGGGAGAGGTAGTGAGGAGTAAATAGGTATTTTTAATTGCATAATCACCTTCACAGGTGAAAGATGTTCGGAAATAAACCAATCCAATAATGAATCCCTGTTTGTTCACGCTACGATGAATCCAATAATGAAAGATGTTTGAATATAAATGACTCTCCCCATATCCAATTCCAACATTACAAAACTGAATCATTCAAAACAAAAATCAATTCAAGGAAAATTGAAAATTGCAGAAGAAAATGAAGACAATTGGAAATTAAAATCCTGGAGTAACAACATGCCACATCACCAAACGTTTGCCAACTCAGCATTGATTAACGGTGTTATAACTAGGAGTAACGGAGAGGGGCCTATTTGAAAACGTTTACAACTATAAAGACTCATTTGAAAAAAAAAAGCATAGGGACCAAATTATAAATCAACATCAACTATAGAGACTAAAAGCTTAATTTAACCTTTATTTTTCAACCTTGGTGATGGGATATATTACTACTATACACAGCAGCAAAAAAGGGAGTCTTACTCTTTGCAGCATCTAGAAGCAGGGTGAAGGCCTTCAAGTGATTTTAACTCCTCCTAGAAGCAATATACATGAAACAGGGAAAATTGGCTCCATTTGTTCAATGAATAGTAGCTTCTCATGAAGAAATTATTTATTAGCACAAGAGGACCTCAAAAGATACATTCTGCAATTTACTCTAGATGAACAGAACAAACCATTCAACTAAGTTCTGTTAAAGTAAACCAACCACAATCACCATATATTATGTTCCCAAAAGCATGCATGACCAATCAAAGTGATGTGATGAGGATTATATAGTGAACATGTATATCAGGACTATTGCTATGGCTCTGCAGTTATATCAAACAGTATTCCTTCATGGAAAATACTTCACCAATGTATTCTTCTTGCCGTTAGCATCAACAAATAAAAAATGGTCATGACCCTTAAAGACTTCGAAGGAATATATCTTTTCTGAAGATCAGGTAAAGAGAGATGTTAGAAGTAAAAGAGTTATAGAAAAAAGCTCTCACTTAATGGTGATACACATTATGGCCAGAAAAATAAATTGTGATACACATTCGTATCCTGATATTTAGCAACATCCTCTTTGCTCAATATACCAAATAATCTAATAAATGAAATTTATGCACACTATACAAACAACTTTCTAAAAAAGTAATTTGCCCTTAATGGTTGATTAAAATAGAAAGGGTTTTCAATCTCTTTGAATCACAAAGAGCTATGTAATTTTCAATAAAATCGTTCTTGTCGGGGTAAAAACTGATTTTCCTGAGTATAACACAATAAATTAAAAGTGACCTTTAAAAGATATGTAGACTTGAGTCTAAATTTATTTATGTGCAATTCCTTTGAATCCACCGAACTAGTTAAACTGATATTACCGAAAAACTGCTCATTTAAGGATTGAAAACACACGGAATGTGATTATGTAAACAGAGCTTCCATAATGTTTGGTGCATTAAAATAAGTCTACCTCATGCTTACTCAAACGACATAACAGTCTGAGTCGTTTATCTTTAAAAAATGAACAGTTTTATTAGCAAGTGCAGAAAGCAAAAGAGAAAGTAAGACAAATCAATTACAAGGAACATTTTGGAGACAACAATTTACATAAAGCAATAGAAATTAATCCTACACATATGACATACCTGAAGCAAACCAATTTCTCTCTCCAAAACCTGAATCTTTACCATCTGCTTCCGCTTCCCATGAAAATCCAGAAGCCCTGGCGGTGGCGGCTTAGGACTCATTAGTTGCTCCCTCGAAGTGCTCATCGAAGTTGTTGCTGATGTTAAGGACATTGAAGTAAAGTTGTACCCACCATCCATTTTTAGTTTCTACCCCAATGCAGAGTCTAACAGTGGCAGAGACAGAGTATGATCGTTGAAGAAGAAGGTGAGAAACATGAAACTAGAAGCTTGCAAGTTAGAAACTTGAAACATGGGTTAGCTTGTATTTCTATATATACAGTTGGATTAACGCTGGGTTGGTTGAAAATTTCGTGAACTTTTTTAGCACTACACGAAGTTACGAAGGCAGAGAAAGAGACAGAGAGAGACAGAGCAAAGTACGAGAGATGCAAATGGCAGGCCACACGTGACTGTCACGCAGGAAATTGTAAACAAAAAGAAAGGGTTTCAGATATGGTTTTACAAAAACAGCCTTGGAAAATCTTGGAATAGTGGGACGAATACTGAATTATTAATGGGTGAAAGTGTTATTTCAAGATGACAGGGACAGAGATGCTCTGCAATATCGAGGTTGCTGAAAGATGTAATGTGACAAGACCTTTCGAGCCAAAGAAAATGGTTGTCTTCCTTGCCTTGCGCAGGATAGCAGTTTTGGGCGGAGGTACTGTAACATGCGCCGAAGGTTGTCATGGATGGAGTCTCAAACCCTACGAAGCAGGACACACCATTTTTGTATCGTGTTCACATATCAAATATGTATTCGTGTTAAATATATGAAAATATTTATAATATATGTGTCTTAGGTATCTGCATATATTTAATTTAAAAAATTATTTTTTTAATTTAAATACATCTCAGATATATTTAAACACATTTTAGATAACGCCTAAGATACGATTTTGACACGCCATTATCGATTTTTACGTTTTATTTTTTTATACACCACTATTTTCATCATCTCCTTTTACTTCTACTCATACTAAGCCATTTATTTCATCATCACCGAAACTTGTGCTCATATTAATATCTTCTCTAATTAATTTTTTTAAATGCATGATGAACCTTATACATAGTTAATTTATTAAAAAAAGTAGATTTAGGAGATCTTTTAAAAAATATTAACAAATTACGCTTCTATATTTTTTAAAAAAATTTATTAGGTAACAAATAATAATACATATTATATATATTAAAGTATTATAAATTTTTAAATTTATAAAAATTATATTAATAAATTATAAATTTTTTTATTAAATTTTATAACTATATATATATATCGTGTCCTTATTTTATAATTTTTTAAATTTAATATATTCTCATATTCATGTCCATGTCATATTTGTGTCAATATCTGTGTTTCATAGCTCAAACCGTTTTATGTACACATCCCACAAGTAAATATATTTTTTTGCTTAAACCGACGAGTAAATATAGAGTTGCATATTAAAAGAAGTAAAGTGGTATAAATTGTACATTTGTATTCATTCATATTTTGATATATTTATTTTTTATTTTAATTACTAATCAAAATAATAATAAATATTAATTTATCAAAATATTAATAGATATTAATATAAAAGACTATTATATTGATAGAACATATTAATTAAATTCAAAATTTTACATCATTTAATGTTGAAAAGGAATAAATATATAAAACTATTTATTCGCACTTATATACATATATTATTTTATATTTACATAATTTTTATCATATTATTTTGTAGTTGATCCTATTTTATTTTTTGTGACATGTATACACTCTAATTTTGTCACACATAAAGATATGAAGTTGTGTGCACCCACCTATTATGTATCAAACATTATTCTAATAAAATAAATAATAAATATCATTTAAAAGTAAAAACTAATTAAAGAACAAAATTACAGCAAAATAATATAAAAAAGACTAAAAAAATTAGATACAAGAGGAAAATATATAAGTAATAAAAAAATAAGTGGGTTAAAAATAAAAGAATAACTATACTTAGTTTACTCTGTGTGTGTGTCTATTTAATGTCAGTGATAGGAGTGTTCATGACTAAGTTTAATATGACCTGAATCTGATCCGATATTTTTATTAGACCAAATTTTAAGACTTGAATCGATCGATCATGGCTTGATTAGTGAAGTCGGGATCTGACTAATTCAACATTTAAATGAAATTTATAAATTTAAATATTATATATAGTTAAGTTATAAATTTTTAAAAATATGAAACAAAAATTATGAGATATTTTATAATATATATTTTAAAATAATTTATATTAATACAAAAAATATTAATTTAAATAAAAAAATCTTATAATTTATTATTCATTTTCATAAAATTATAAATTTTAATATAATAAATAATATTGAGTCAAATTGAATTGATATGAAGTATCACTCAAACTTGACTCAAAAATTACATTGGACCAAATGTCAAGAACTTAACCTGGCCAAATTAGCTTGATGATTAAGTGAAACTCTTTAAAATGACATATTTAAATCCTTGACATTATATGGCAACGATTGCTTAGAGTTGCAATATATTTCTCATATAACCAACATCTGTGGAGTGGCAAAAAAAAAAAAAAGTAACCGCAAAGAGAAAAGTAATATGAAAGATAATTTACATATGATTTAAGTATAATGCACAAAAACTGAATGGGTTGGCTTAGTAATTAAAGAGGTTGATTTCGTACGTTGACTACTCGAATTCAAATCTTGAACCAATGCTTTAAAAATTAATTAATTATCTTAAATGTACCAGTCTTTAGTATATCTCAAACCGCGACTAAAAAAATTAAGCACTGAATTACGTAATAAGGAGTATCTATTATCACTTCTCTTCAAATTACTTTTTTTTTAATTTTCCAAAATGTCCATTGTCAAAATAGTAGGCAAACTAACGATCTATTAAATAATTGAGTCAAATGTTTCATTTAATGAAAAAAAAATTGACACTATGCTTTAAATTTAAAAAATGAAAAAAAAACAAACAAACAGATATTTTTTTGTATAAAACAAGACGAGAAAAGTTATATAATCTTAGATTAATTTTATTAATTTTTATGTGTATTAGCATAAGTCACATTATATTTGATAAAATACAAAGTAATTAGATGTTAAAATAATTATAGTATATTATTATAACTAAAATAGTAATCAATGTTGTTATAATTAAGTACTGTTTATAAGTAAATTTTGTTATTGAGTCTTATATATGGACTTATCATGATAAGTAGATTTATTCCATTCTTATGTGATTATATACACAATGAGGAGACTCCTATTTCTAACTACCCTAGTGTATACAATTACCACATTGAAACTAGCGCGTGAGTTACTATTATAGAATAGGAATAACTCTTCTCTCCCTCACTGTTCGTAATCGCTTCAGTCATGACTGTCTCATCATCATCTTTTTAGGTAATCTTATAATTCAATCTATATTATTTGTACAGACCATAAGTTGGGATCAAATTGATCAAATAATTTAGGGTTATTATATTTTAGTTTTGACTCAAAATTCTAACAATTGGTATTAGAGCTAGTTTAATCCTAATTATGATTGATAATTTTAATATTTTGAAAAAGATTTGTTTAAGGCATGAACCTAAGGAAATCTGAAAACCTTGTGAAATTTAAAATTCTTTTCTTCAATCAGTTTCAAAAATTAAGTTAGGGTTTTTATAGATCAAGATTTCTTGAGTCTAACGACGTATAAATTATATCAAAATGATTATAATCCAAAGGGAATTTTGCAAAAATCAATTTCAAAAATTCAAAGATTCTACTGATCAATTCTATAAATTATTACAACATTATTGTATATCATAACTTTACGAGTTCAATGACATAAAGATCACTTAAAACCGATGCGAATTGAGGGATTAATTGTGAATAAACCACAAGACATGGACGATTTTCGTTCAAGGAGCCCAGAAAACTTGTTGAACAATTTCCAAAATTACCTTAGGGGTTTTGTAGATCGTGATGTCATGAGTTAATTGACGCCTAGGTCACTTAAAATGGTTGAGAAATGAAGGAGAAATTGGTCGCGGCCCGTTTTGGAGAGAACCGAGTCACACAACCTATTTTGCAAAAAATGTGTGAGGAAGATGACATCCTTTAGCGAAGCCCACTTGCGTATACGGAGAGTGAGGAGAATGAGAATTGTAGAAAATTGATTTTTCACTTCTCTTTTATGCGTTATACTCTACACACCTAGTTCTAAATTTTGTGAATTTTAATTTTTTTTATGACTTTTAATTATTTATTGGGAATTTTTCAAATTTAAAATGATAAAAATTATGTGCTACTCTTCGAATTTGACCTTGAAATTTTTTGTATATACTTTTGACATTATAGGGCTTATTCCATATTGCATACTCTCAAAGTTTAAATTATTTGACTACTAAATAATTTTGATACTATGTTGTATATATAATATTGTGTAATGTTAAAAATTATAGTGTGCTCTCCAAGTTTTTTCATCTTTTTTTTTTGTCATGATTTTGATATTGCTATGTATGTTATATATATTATGTACTCTCAAAATTAGTCCTAGTTGGTTACCAAAATAATTTGTGTTATTTTGTGCATAAATTATTATGTATTGTGTTATAAATTAATATATTTTGTTATTTTTTATGCAATATGATCATGAGAAGTGTTGTTTAGAATATTGCAAAAATATTTTGGATCACCTTACATAATTGTGAGCTCACCTTCGTGGGACCAATTGTGGCAATGTGTTATTTTGTTGTTAATGTTGTTATAATGTTGCATTGGGGATTATGTTAGTGATGCACTTGCCTTATCGATTTATCTTCATCAATATAATTCCAAGTGATCTGTTAACGACATTAAAAGTTGTGTCCTTATATTTTTAAGTATCCTCTCGATACTAGCTTTAGAGACATAATTTTTAATATAATTTCTAGTGATTAGTTAAATGTATTAAAAGTTATGTCCTTAGAATTTTCAGTATCCTTTCGGTACTAGTTTTAGGGACATGATTTTAATGTCAGTGGTAGTCTATTCATTTGTTGTAATCCGGGATCCTTAGGCGGGATTATAATTGCATGAGAGAGTTCTATTGTGGTTATTTGCTCAATTTTGTAATATTCAGTTTGACAAAAATCTCCCTTCAATCAATTATTTTAGTTTGGCCTATCCAAATGAATGCTTTGACAAATCTTAATAAGACCAATTATGAGGATTAGGTAGAATCTATGAAATTATTTCGGTTGTCTCTAATATCGACGTTGCTTTTACTGGGGATGAGACTTCGAAGCCTGCAAATTCTTCCATTGTGAATAGGACGAAACATGAAAGATGAACTTATTCCAATAAAGTTTGCTTGCTAACATGTAGTATAGCAAGTATAAAACTATTAAAGAGAGTATTCCTAAAACTAGTAATGTTAGGAATTTCTCAAATCTGTTGGCGATAAATTCAAGAATATTGATAAATCTAAAAGGCTTATTACCTCTCTTTTGACAAAGACTAAATATGATAGTTTGACTACTGTTTGTGAGCACGTCATGAATATTATGAACTAGTACAATAAGTTGAAGTCCATGAAAGATAAGTTAGGAAATGAGATATTTTTTGACCTAGCAAGTGCTCAAAGTTTAAGTGTTGGCTTGAGGGGAAAAAAAGGAGTTTACAAGCAGGAGGAGATCAAGTGAAGGGGAGTTGGTAATCACAATAGGAAATAGAGTTAATGTTGAAGTAGAGCATATATGAGTTATTTCTTTGAGGTTATATATTGAACATTATTTAATTTTAAGAGAACATTGTTTATGTACCTTCTATAAGAAAGAATTTGGTTTTAATTTTTATTTTGACTAGTTGATTAAAAGGTTTATTTATATTAGGATTCTGATCCTATTCCTTTTGGAGGCCATAGCTAGTTATGAAAATTCATGAATAGTGAGAGCGAATTCATTGTTCTTGCCTTATATGTATTAATAGTATACTATAGACTAGTGACAATATTGATTTTGTATATAACATGGAGTAGATATTGAAAACACATTTTGATAAGAAGGTTCTTAATGTTGCCTCTTTTGATTTAGCTAAGGTATTGAGATTAACGTAATAGATCTTGTGGTATATGAGAATGAAATTATTTTGAATAGATATAATAAGAGATTTTGTAATACATGTACCTTACCCATTCAAAAGGGTGAGAGACTATTTAATACCTAGTGTCCTTAGAATGATAAGGAACTATTGAAATAAAGAAGGTCTCGTATGCTTCCGCTGTTGGGAGCTTCATGTATGCTTGAGTTTGTGTACGTTTTGACATTGCTTTCATACTAGGGAAATATTTGAGCAAACCTGGTATGACTCATTAGTAAACTGCAAAACACAAGTCATAATGTATCTGTAGGGTACCAAAGACTATATGAATATGTCAAGTGAAGTCTTTTGATGTTTTACATTAGTAGGAGTTTGTTTGTGTTTTATGATGACTTCATTTTGTATCTTGAGACCTTGAATACTTGTGTTGCTATTGTCATTGCCATACAATATTAATATCATTATTCTACGCCGTATTATTTGCTTGTGTTATGACATATTATGGAGACATTTTAAACCCAATCTTGTTTGGTTGCTGCGATGAGATAATACTGTTAAATATCAAAAAACATATTGGGCGGATGATTGAGCTATTTTGTTGAGAATTGCACTTTGATCACATATTGATATGCAATTTGTTGTGCTTTTCCATTACTCATATACCACATTTGGTTGGGTAATTATAAGTATCCAATATGTATGATATTAGTGTTCCTTTGAACATAATTTTCTGCGTTGTTGAGGTGCTTGTAGACCCATTTTGGACCGATAATTGAAAGTGCTAGCTCAATTTTGACATTTTATTATAGTCATATATTGTTTAATTAGTCTGAAAAATTGTTTTCTTATTAAAATAAAATAATATGATTTATGTCGTCCAAGTGGGAGAATATTATATTAATTTTATTAATTTTTATGTGAACTAGCATAAGTCATATTATATTTTAGAAAACCTAAATTAATTAGATGTCAAAATAATTAGAGCATATTATTGTAGCCCAAATAATTATTAATGTTGTTATAATTAAGCAATGCTCATAAGTGAATTTTGTTATTGGGTCTTGTGTGAGCTTACCATGATGAGTAGATTTAACTCATTCTTATGTGATTATATACACAGGAGAGACTCATATTCCATATTCCTAACCATCTTGATACATACAGTTGCCCCATTAAGACTGACTCATGAGCTGGGATAGAAATAACTCTTCTTTCTCTCACTATTCCTAATTGCTTCAGTCAAGGCTGTCTCATCATCTTCTTTTCAGGTAATTCTATAACTCAATCTATATTATTTGTGCATGCGATAATTTAAGGTTAAATTGATCAAATAATTTTGGGTTATTTGATTTTGGTTTTCACCCAAAAATCTAACATATAGTTTTAATAAAGAAACTTAACTAAATAATTAAAAAATACGTCTAGACATGAAAGTTTAAAACCTTATAAAATAATTGGTGTATTTACATAAATATAAAATAACACTAAATCCCAATAACAAAGTTGTACAATTTGTTTATAAAATTTTTCAAAAATTAAACAAATTTTAGTTCAAGGTTTTTTTATAAACAGAAAAATGTATGTATTTTTAATAAAACAAATTGTAAAATATCTTCATATATAAAGAAATAAAGAAATATATACATATAGAATGATATTTAAAATATTTTATAAATATTTTTTATGAAATAATAGAGATGTTCTATGAATTAGCCTAGAAAAATTAGTTATTTTAAAGGACACATCTTTTTATGAAAATTATTTTTATAGGATTCATGTAGCGTATCTTATCTAAGTGAAAAAGATTTTATTATTGTTGTTGTTATTGTTACTTTTTAATTTAAATATTAGGATTAATTAAACATTATTATTTTTATTAAATATAATACTAGTCTCTCTATTCGTTAAAAATATGCTTCACTATATCAAATGATCATGAATATACTAACGATTAGTTGGTTCAAGTGATTCAGAACTTGTTCTTCTTAAACAAGGTTTTGAATTTAAGTTTTGTGAATGAAAAAAGTTAGCATTGAAAAAATTTTACATTTTTGTAGTCTGACCCAACTCGACTTCAGATTAGTTAAAATCTAATATGACTTTCAAATATCAAAGGGTTTACAAAAAAAAAAAATTTATCATGAATATGAGTGTATGTGAAAGAGAGAAAGAGAAAGTCAAATTAATTAACAACCGTATATAAGTAATATTCTTACATCAATTCCAATTTTCTTTAGTTAGCCAGTATTGTAGTTTTTAGTTTTTTTTGTTTAAAACACCTTAAATAAATAAAATAAGCTAGTACTACAATTCGGATATGATTTTTATAATTAAAATTAATAATTATTATAGTTGTTAATTATAATTTTAGATTAGTACAAGAGTGGTAATAGACTACTAATTTAGTAGTTAAACTTAAATATTTAGTAAAAGGATATTTACGGAAAATAGGAAAAACACAAGTTAAAAAGAGTGACAATAGATAAATAATAATAATAATAAACACCCATTGAGTAATATTAAAAGATCCTACACTCAATCACCGTTTGGGGTTTGGACTAAAAAACACAAGCCATTTTACAATGCTCAGCATATCATATGCGGCCTAGGTAAAAAGACCAAAAGAAACAGGATAAAATGTTGCTGTATCGCTGTTAGCTTTCTAAATTCACCCCCCCACCGAAAAAAAAATTGCAAGATGTTAATGCCATCACTGCTGAATGTACACACTCTGAAAGAAGTGAAATAATCTTTCGGCACATTTCTGTTCCCTTCACTTCTTTATTAATAAACGGGGGGAACTTCTTGCGTTCCATTTTAGCAGTGAAAGTTTCATAACATGCTGAATAAAAAATGGATAAGTGAATGAAATATTTAAAAGAAGAGAAGGTCGAAACTAAGTATCTGATCTGCTTCAAAAGCCAAGGGATTTAAAGATTGTCCAGTACTCTAATTTAAACATAGTGGTTATCAAGTTTAGAAACCTAGATATAAACTATAATAATAAAAGATCTTGAAGATTCATACATCAGTGTGAAAGAACCTGAAATAGACACTACAAAGGTATCATCAAGCTTGTCAAGACATGTTAAAAGGAAAATCTAATATAAGATTAAGAATATCCAATTATGATATTGGTTTGTAAATGTAGATGTCTAATATGTATATATAAGATACCAAGAAGAAATCAAACACAACAGATTGTTAGACTGCTGAAATACCAAATGCCCCAAAGGAAGTCATTATTATTCAATCGGTTCAGTAAGTGGTATCCATAGAAGGAGTTCATTTTTCAACAAATGTAAAGAGACTACCTATTGTTAATTCAATTAATGAGCACATAATGTTTGGATATACAACAATGGCATCTTCAGCAGGAACAGCAACTCATTCCTGCTATATGAATACCATTTTTTTTCTTTCCTGAATTTTTTGTCCTATCAGCTGTCTGCAGGACAGATATTATAGGACATGGCCTCACGGCCCAAGAAATGTAGAGACCACACTCATATTGATTACAACGTCGTTCAATAGTGAAAAGTCAACTTAAACCAGCAACCGTTACGAGCCCCATAGCAGTGCACACCCTGAAAGAAAGAAATATCAAATAAAGGGTGATGAGACTCATTCCTAATATTCTGTTAGGACGCATGTTGTTGCGCGGTAAAACAACAAGTGCCCATAGCAATGCTGTGATAAGAAATCCCATGGTGTAAAATAAGCTACTGTCTTTAGGCACCACGTACAAAGCAGGTTTCTTTGACCAGGCCCCAAGCAGCAATGAGATCCCCAAACCAACAAGTGTGTTGAACATAGGACCTGCATAGCAACCAGATAAAGCAATCTGAACTCCATCTTCCCCATCCAATGCCAATGCAACATTTGACATCAAATCTCCCATTGAATTTCCCCATGCCAATACAGTTAATCCAAGGATGGATGGATTAATTCCGAAAATTACTCCAAATGCTACTAATAGAGCCACGAGCTCATTTGCTATTATGTAGAACCACACTATACTCATGGCGAATCCTCCAAGAACCCAGGGAATCAAAAACCGAGGCGGTGGATGATCAGACACCGTGTATTTATATGCAAGGATACCAAGTGCACATCCAAGAGCAACACCAACACAATAAGAAAGTATAGTACTCTGATAAGTCACATTATCTTGGGTGCTCCACAAAAAGGCCAGGAGAATGGGAGCCAATGAAGCACTGGCCACAGCATATGGCTTTGACCATACTTCCTCATTGACCATTGGAATTGTTAGCCGTCTAGGAATTGCCAGTGGCATCTCCATCAGTAAAAAAAGTTTTGAAACAGAGAATGACAACCTGGTGTTTTCCGTCCTCTCATCACTCCATCCCCAAGGAGGCCTTTCATCATCTAACAAATGGATTTTACTTGCCTGGTTTGAATATATTGCCACATTTGAAGACCACATCCACTGTGGCAAGGAAGGAGGGAGACGGGGAGGATCACTCTCAGTGTCTAAGTCAAGCAAAGAGCTATAGATAGAATTATCCTCTTCCGAACCTAGAGAGAACACACTTCCTTGGACAGGAAGCAATGGTGTGACAGCATCTTTCAACCTATATGCATGTTTCCGTAATATCTCATTGGCAGTAACAATGAATGCATAAACAACATAAATTGATACAAAAGCAGTGGCTGCCCCAACACCCACCTTACCAACAACCAAAATCAGAAACAATGAAACAAGAGTGAATAGAAAGAAACTAACATCCCTTATAAAGCATCTTTGATCAATTTGAATTTCCTTCTCAGCAACACATAGAGAAACAGCTCCAACAACAATACAGGTAACAAATAGAGCACCGCCTAACACGCTGTTAAGACCCACTTCACCCTCAGTACCCACAAAGGCAGCTATACTGGCAAACACATCAGGTGCTCCATTCCCAAGTGGAAGCAGAACAACCCCAGCCACAGTTGGAGGCAATTTCAAGAGCCTTGAGAGATGCTCAAGAGAAGGGCAAAAGTAGTCAGCTGCAGTGTTCCCCAAGAGATAAAACAAAGCAGCAAGCCACGCACCCAACACAAGATAACCCAGCACTCTAAAACTTTGACATTTACAATAGAAAAACCTCAAGTAATCAAGATATCCCTCAGAAGAGCACTGTGGATTGGCCTTTAAGAATTCACATGGGTTAGCATAACCATCATGGTGGAGCAATCCAGTACACAATCCAGGACTACTTACAGCTAAATCCTTGTCATGAGGCTCACCAGCTACACCTGCTGAAGTGTTGGTGCTGATTTCAACCATTCTACGGTGAACAACTGTAATGTGAGAAGACCCATCTCTCAAAATTGAATTTTGAGGCAAATGATGATTCCCCAAATATGCGGATTGCCTAAGAAGCGGATTACGAATGATGTCTTCTCGATTGTAAAAGAAGAAAAACACAACCATGGCACAAAAGCCATTGAAAACCCCATGAAAATTTCTTCGTCTTGCACCAAACAAGCCATTTAGCGTCTTCATTTCCAATCTTTTTTTATTCCCCAAAATTCACAAAGATCATTCACAGTGGAGTTTCAGCTCCCAATTAGTCAGACTCACATACAGAAATTGTCTAGGGTTTCGATTTCTTGAAAGCGATTCGAAACCCCGAGACCTCGAATTGAGGCAATTTTAAGCAGAATTTAACGGCTAAAAAATTGCATTCCAAATACTTGACGTGAAAATTGGGCTAAAACAGAGAAAAATTAAGGACAATTGGAACTTACGCGATGAATTGAAGAAGCAGAGAAGTGGGGTTTCAGAAAGATTCCGGTTTGGGGTTTTCGATGTTCCTCTGCGGTTTGGTAGCACTTGCACTTGGCATGAACATCTAGGAATACCTTGATTTGGATCTTTCAGTTGTTACATATACATGAAGATGATGATTTCTTGTTTATAAATTATAACTAAAACCATAAACTTGGTTTGGATTTCATTTAACCAACAGTCCAACCTTCAAGAGTCAAGACATTGATTTTTGCTTTTGTACGAGACCATGAGTTTAGATTGCGTGAATGAAAATAATCTCTCATATTAATTAGACGTGAAATTTTATCATAGACACGTCAAAAAAAAATCATAATGTAAAAAAAAAAATTATCATAAATATTTAGTTTCACTATAAATGTCAAATGATTTTACTAATTAATATCTTCACTTTATTAGGATTTAGACTTTTTTTTTGAGTTTATGGATTTAGAAATATTTGATCAAACATTTGTCTGCAAAAGCAAATACAAAAAGAGTAAATTAATATTTTAGCTCAGCAAAAATATAAGTGTAACCACTTTTGCTAATTATCATTTTTTCTTTAAAAAAATTTGACATTAATTTAGTCTTGATATCAATATTGTCATTTTATGCAAATCACAAAATTAAGTGACTAAATTGATATTATTTTTTATGTTTTAAAGATTAAATTAATGTTAATTTTGTATGATTACATGACTAAATTGATATTCTTTCTATATCAAGAAGGACCAAAGTATTGGCTACTATATCTTTAAAGGATTGAAATAAAAATTTGCTCAATAGAAAAAACTTACAAAAAATTGAGGCCTTTTTATAGTAATATTACTGTTTTTTATTTTTCTTTTTACTTCACATCAAATATTATTTATCAAAATAAGCTTTTATTTTTATGAGAAGTCGATTTGACTCAAGCTGATTTGTTAAACATAATTAACTTTTTTCATAGATAATGTTGAGAATATGAATTGGTTAAAATCGATTTCTCAAATATTATTTTGTTTTTGAGAAGTTAGTACTTAGTATGGTTTAAATTGACTTTTCAACATAGTTTTCTTTTTTTAATTGTATTGGTAAGTTCGTTTGGCTACAATTGCCTTTAAAAAAAGTATTTTGATAGATAATATTTGAGGCAAGATAAAAAGAAAATTTAAAGAAAAAATCAGCAATATTGATAAGAAAAAGCCAAACATTGATTTGACAAGAATAAAATAAAGGGAAATGATATATGCCCATATCAAAATTCTCACATTTCTTATATAGGATGACTTGGATACTTTCTTTTATCAAATATTGCATGATATATACTCCAATCACCTATCTTAACTCCTCACTATTGCATGTTAGGTGGTAATCTTTTTATATCTTCTTATGTGAGGAATGTGAAGATTTTCGTATCTGTATATATCATTTCCCTAGAACAAAAGTGTATTTTTGAATTCTATTGTGGGTAGTTTTCATGGGTCATTTTTCTAGGCATGATGGAAGGATATGTTGGTTCTTTCAAGCAGCATTTGAATTGTAAAAAGTTGATATCTCAATTAGTTTTTACATTATGGAAGGTAAGGAATCATGGAATCTTTGATGGGGGAACGTTTTAAATGCCCTATTAAACAGGTTATTATACAGAGTTGTTAATTATAAAATTGAACATTTAAAAAAAAGAAATTAAATCTCTATCTTCTCTCACCTGTCTACAATGGCAACATCCTGCTTGACATTTATGGTCCGCTTTAAGTCTGGTTTTGATCGTAGAAAATGTAATGCAGTGGCTGACTTCATAGCCTCTTATGCTAAGATCTGCAACCTTGGCATATGGCTAGAGGAATGCCCCTCCTGTATTCCAGACCTATTGGCTCTTGATTTTGCTTCTTAATGAAATTGATTTTCAGATAATAAAAAAACGAAAGTACTAATTTGGCATATTTGTGCTGCTCATATAACACTCCTTATAAACTACGCCGGTAGATTTTTATAGTTATATTGATCCCATTCGGATTAAAGCTTATGAAGCAGCGAAAGTTGATGTGGTAAAAGAAGTGAATAGCAATCCTCAAAAAAATATGCAGAAGCAGCGACAACCAAAACAAAAAGTTGTAAGATTAACGCAGTCAACTCCATCAAAAGGTATATGAAAAACACACACCGGAGAGATAGATTGAGTTCCTTTCTTTCCTTGGTTTAGATTAGTACAACTTTATATTTTGGAGATGGGGCAATCGGTTTTGTTCCTGCTTCCTAATCCTATGTTCTGTATACAGTGTTCCTAATCCTGTGCTCACCCCCTTCCACCCCTCCCTCATCTTCTTCAGCACTGTGATCTCAAACTCCGAAATTTATCCACTTTCTTTCACTTTTTAGGCACTCAATCTTTCTTTAGTAAAAGACTTGGACTGAAATTGTGTTACCATGTCCTCCATAACTACTGTGACAATGACACACAGTGACCAAAGTGCATCACAGTTAAAAGGAGAGAAAACATGAAATATCGTATTGTTGCTTTTGTTCGATCTCATCAAATTGAACCAAGGAAAGACCGCTGCATAATCGTAATTACAGAGAAGGAACATATTTTGAAGGGTGAAGCTTATGAGAGGACGAAGGAAGAAGATTACAAGCGTGGGTGCTTTCTAATAGAAGAAGAAGAAGAAAAAAAGATTAAATAGAAATAATAATAAAATTGAGGTTAAATTTGTATTTACATAAAATTTATGGTTAAAAATATATATATAAATCAAAGTTTTTTTATCTATTATACTAACGGATAAATTTGAATGGAGCATCAATATTCAAAACTTACGTGTATTGTAAACTTTGACCTTTGATAGACTGGCCGTTGCTATTGTGTCACAAGCTCTACAGAGCACAAATGAGTACCATGATTGGCATTATGTTGTCTCTTCTTCTCTTCATTGTTGTTTTGCATTCTTCTCTCGCATTCTCTCTGTGGATTGGACATTAGAGTAGTGCCTTTGAGATTTTTTTTTTGGGGGTTTAAATGATTAATTCACATTTTTATATTTGTCCTAAATCATTTTATTGTATCGTCATGCTTTCTTTACTAATATATTTGTCTTAGTACTTATAGAATAAAAACAACTTCTACAATCGAACAAATATTAGTCTCACATTTCAAAAGCATAGAAAAACAATATTTATGTTCTTTATTTTTTTTTTTGGTACAACATCACTTTATGTTATTTACTTCCGTTAAAATTATCCACTTTTAATTTTCATCTGAATTATTTTCTTATTGAGAAATGCTAATTCTTATGTGAAAGTATTTTTTACGGTTGAGCAAAGCAGCACATGGAGTTTTTGAACTTGACAAATAGTTGGTGACTTTCGTGCACATGCGGTATTATATTTTCTTTTGATGAATTCACGTTTAATCAATTAAAACGTGTAACAGTCGATTGAGCAAAGTACTGATACACAACATCAATTCTGAAAATGTTCAATATATATCATGCCCAACAATATCACAATAATATACAAAAATTTTCAAAAATAAAAGAGGAGAGCACCATATATTTTTAATAATTTTAATCTCTGAAAATTTTGAAATAAAAATTAAATGGGCATTAAAAAATAAATAAAATATACCAAATAATACTAGAAGGCGTGTGGAGCACAAACCAAAAAAATAGAAGTTGAAAATCACCCCTCGTGAGCCCACACGCGCCTCCTGCGCGAGTGGGGAAGCGCTGGAGACAGGATCTCCTTCTTCACTCATTTGGCTGTAAACGGGTCGCGCGACCCAATTCATCCAGGAACGGGTCGCGCTGATTTTCTCCCTTGATTCTCCACTAAAATTCAATTTCTTGGTGTCTATAGATTCAAAAAAACGGGCTCTACAATTTTCCTAGTTTAATTTTCAGAAAAAACGACACAAAAAGATGAGTTTTCTCAACCAAAGGAAGAACAAACGTGCGTACTGTATTCTAGAGAATTTCCAGTTGTTTCACAACCAAAAGAAACGATCCATACGTTTTTAGACTTATGAAACATAGATCTACAATAGTCCTAAATCAATTTGTTGAAAAAACTCCAAAAAGAAAACGAATCATAAAAAATTTACAACTTTAGGGTTCAATGGATTTGTATAAAATTATTTGTAAATTCATAATATCAAAATAAAATAAATATGTTTTTGAATTCAGAACAACCCAATGTATAAAAGCTTTAACTTTGTTCTTTAAAATCGATTTAAAAAAAATAATTAAACATTACATACGTTAAGATTTCGGGATTAAAACAAGATATTGATAGTCATAATCAGGATTAAAACATTGGCTCTGATACCAATTGATAGATTATATTTATCGGATCTATTAATCCCAATAATTTATGACATATCAATTTCATATAAAAGATTTTAGGGTTACCTTGAAATAGTATCGATGAAGAAGACATTGTCGAACAATCCCGAAAAGTAAAACACGATGAAGAAGAGATACCATTCCTATCCCACAATAGTCGCTCACGCATCAGTATTAATGGAGCAACTGTACGCACTAGAGTGGTTAAGAATAGGGGCCTCTCCCTATATATATAAAATAATAAAAATGGGTTAAATTTACCCACTATGGCAAACTCATATACAGGACCCATAAACAAAACCCACATATATGAGCAGTGCTTTAACAACAATAGGCCCATTAATAATACTGATCACAATTTGGGCTAAACAAAATTGTTCTAATAATTTTGACATCCAATTAATCTGGGTTCTATATAATATGATTTATGTTTGTCTATAAAAAAAAATTCTAACATGGGTTAAGTAAAGACTATATAAGTGAGAAGACCCATAAACTCATTGCCTTAAGTTTTTGGGTCAAGATATGACGTCAGATCGATTTATGTAGTTCTTTGCTTAGTCCATTAATGAATATCTCCCCTGCTGTTGGGTTCCCCTTATGCTTCAACAAATGGTATCAAAGCCAATGGTTCGTTTGGGCCGAGTATTTGGAGACAGTGGTTAGTGTTCGGGTTCAGCCCAAATCCATGTTATGGACCACATTGACAATACTTGAGTCTTGGTTAGTAACCCCGTGAATACTCGAAATCACTTCCGCTTGATGGAGAGCTTACTAATGTTGGGACTCACACTTGAGGGGGAGAATGTTAGAAATTCAAGTGTGAGTGTTGAAGTCCTATATTGATAAAGAATGAGTTAAGTAAAGACTATATAAGTGGGAAGACCCATAAACTCATTGTCTTCTAATAGAAGATTACAAGCGTGGGTGCTTTCTAATAGAAGAAAAAAAAAAGATTAAATAGAAATAATAATAAATTTGAGGTTAAATTTGTATTTACATAAAATTTATGGTTAAAAATATATATATAAATCAAAGTTTTTTATCTATTATAATAACGGATAAATTTGAATGGAGCATCATATATTCAAAACTTACGTGTATTGTAAACGTTGACCTTTGAATAGGGATGGTATTTACCGCGTCCCGGTAAACCGTGGGTAAAATTAATACCCGTCAAATGGTTAAAAATAGTATTATATATAAATCAAAGTTTTTTATCATAAAAATTTAATATAAATATTTTATATAAAATTATTAAAAAACTTAATTATATAAATTAAAATATTGTAAAGTTATATAAATTGTATTTTAATGTTTGAAATTATTTTTAAATTAAGTTGCATGGACAAATCAACACAAATTCAAAACTTACGTTTTTATTTTTTATTATTTTTTTTTTTTTTTGATTTTTTTGTATTGAGAAAAAAGATAACGGAACCGCACCGTTGAGGCGGGGCCTATTGATGTCATCCCTAGACTGGCCGTTGCTATTGTGTCACAAGCTCTACAGAGCACAAATGAGTACCATGATTGGCATTATGTTGTCTCTTATTCTCTTCATTGTTGTTTTGCATTCTTCTCTCACATTCTCTCTATGGATTGGAGTAGTGCCTTTGAGATTTTTTTTTTGGGTTTAAATGATTAATTCACATTTTTATATTTGTCCTAAATCATTTATTGTATCGTCATGCTTTCTTTACTAATATCTTATTTTTTGGTTATTTACTCATAAAAAATGACTTAAATGATAAATAAACTTGACCTTAGCAGTTAAAGAATCTCTCTACAATGTTATGCCTTAGTACTTATAGAATAAAAACAACTTCTACAATCGAACGAATATTTGTCTCATATTTCAAAAGTATAGAAAACCAATACTTATGTTCTTTATTTATTTATTTTTTTGGTACAACATCACTTTATGTTATTTACTTCAGTTAAAATTATCCACTTTTAATTTTCATCTGAATTATTTTCTTATTGAGAAATGCTAATTCTTATGTGAAAGTATTTTTTACGGTTGAGCAAAGCAGCACATGGAGTTTTTGAACTTGACAAATAGTTGGTGACTTTCATGCACATGCGGTATTATATTTTCTTTTGATGAATTCAAGTTTAATCAATTAAAACGTGTAACAGTCGGTTGAGCAAAGTACTGATACACAAATGTAAAATGTTAGCTTGTTGTTAAGCCATAGACTCAGGAACCAGGATATGTGTGGATGCACGAGTTTGGAAGGAAAGAAAAATGGATTTTTCAAACATCAAATAACAAGCAGGTTGGACTTGGACACATTCCAAACGGATGGAAAAAGTTGTACTTAGTTATAGGAAAAATAGATAGATAGGTTGATGGGCTACACAAGTACAACATGCATCTCCCCCCTCCCACAAAAAAAAAAGGGTTCAACATCCACTTAACACGCAACCAGCTAGACATACCAATGCTATGCTATTTACCACCCCAACCTCATTGTAAAGCACCAGCACAAATTTCTCTCAGTCCCAGATATCTGAAGGGTCAGCCCTAACCTAGCCCAATAGAATTATATCCATAAAATTAAGCCTCAGGCCCAACCTCATCCTTGTCTCCGTCTCTTATCCTTTTGGGCAGAATGTGTCAATATTGGACGATGGCAGGTTCCCACTTCCAAGCCCCATCGGCCACGGTTTTGATGTGTCATAAGATTTTAACAAAAAATGGGTAGTTTTTTAAGTTTACGTTAATGTAAAATGTGGACTTATTGTCATAGCCTCATAGGTGAGAGTGAGAGACTACGCAAATATTATAGCTAATGGTCTACAGTTAATAGTTATTGATCTCTCTGTCTATACGTATATATATATATGGATGAAGATCCTCTCGTGTCTAAAAAATAAGAGAGACTCGTATTGTTAAATTCTACTGTTTCTATCTCATTTTACGATGTCTACCCTTTTATTTTTTTTTTTGTTATCTTCCATTGCTCTCAACAGGACCTCTTATTTTTTAGAAACAAGAAATGATCCTATTGTTTTTTAGAAACAAGAAAGGATCTTAATCCTATATATATATATATATATATATATATATATATATTCTTTTCTTTCAATTAATTGGTATTAATAAAATACGCAAAAAAAAATTAAATCAAGATTTGACATATATTTTAGTATAAATATAAATTATTATTAGTATCATTTTCATCTTCCTTGTTGACTTAAATCTCATTTGAAGTAAATTGGTCTACCGAGAGATTTCCAAACACATAATTTTTTTTTTGGATAGGCATTACCTGTTTTTATTTTTTGTCTCTTTTTTTTTCTTCTTTCATTTAAATTAATTCTATTAAATGTAAAATAAATTAAAATAAAAAAATAAGATATATAATTAAATTTAAAATACTTATTAAAATTTAAGTTAACAACAAGAAAGGGAACACGAAATAAAAAAAAAGATGATCTTCATCCCTCTTCTCTGCGAGCCTGAGAGCAGGGTTCATCTCAAGATTTCTGTACAATCCCACAGTTAATTAAATTGTAGCGTCAAACAAGTTGTCTACACATAAGTTTTCTTCCATATTCCATTATATGACCGCAGACCAAACTACCTAAGTCTGGTAAGAATACACTCGTTGGCAGCCTTCAATCACGGGAAACATGCATTATTATGATGACTTAAGTTTTTCCCTTAATAATTGCCCACTTGGTTTTAAATAATGCATCAACAAATCATTCTGACATAAGACAAATCATTCATTTCATGGGGCTATTTTAAATTTTTAATCCACTTATTAAATTAATTTCTCGCGAAAATCATCATTTTAATTAGTCTGCATAGAGCAATGTGAAGGATCCTTTATCTTATTCGAGAATTAGATAAACTACTTTCCCGGAAAGGAAGGAAAAACCAAACTATACAATTGATGGGAGAGTTTGGATGCTTGTTGGGGCGGTTTAGGCGTTAATTTTCTGAGGAAACAACCCACCATTTTCAAAGAAAAAGACAGTCAATTTTTCTGATATTATATTGGCTATCATCCTAGTTGGCAAGAACATCTACTCATATCTTGCTCAACAAGATCAAGATTGACAATATAATAGTACACCCATTGGTGTCAACTGTCTAGTAATTTCTCACTGCAACGTAAGACAAGCAAGTTGCAAGTGAAACTGGAGAAGCTACTTATTTTACTTCACAATTTTTTCATAACTAAAAAGGTTAAAAAATTTCAGCTTTTAGAAAAGTAAAGAAGCTTAAAACAATTTTTATTTCACGTTATTTTTTGGTTTTAGCTTCTCTAGAAGTAAATTTTTTTGTTGCAGAAACGCCACTTTTTTTTGTTAAATAAAGCACACCAAACGTCCAAGCTTTTGCATGAGAGAACCTCATTCAGCATGGCTCGTTACATAAGCCAACAAATTAAGTGCAAGATGTGCTTGCAAGGGATGGCAAGAACCCATGAATGTTTCAAAAAAATGACTTGGAAGATAGGCTGCTAAACGTGCTTAGATAATTCATAGGAATATCTTTCAAACATCTAGAGACACACAAGCAGTGTAGTGTTATTTTACGTGATCAAGTTCAGCTCAGGACACACGAGGAGTAACGTCCTTTACATGGTGATATGGTCTTTCAAAATGCAAGAAACTTGAGTCATTTGGAACTATCTGGGGGCTGCTTCAGATCATCCTTAGAAGAAGCCAAGGTCCACCTGACACATTCATCATTGCATTCCAGAACGTTCTGTCTTGCAGAGTCAATGAACAGTTTATCTTCTCTGGCATTGGTTTTGGAGCGAGGCAAAAACTTAGTTGTCATCACACTCGTGACTGGTGCAAGAAAGATCTCAAGAATGCATCTGAAGAAAATCACAAATGGATGAGACCCTCCAACCACTTTCCTTCCTGAGGCATAATCATTCTTGATGGCCCTTGCCCCTCTTTGTACAAATACTAGTCACCCCATGTACTTTTGTTTCCAAGTCACGGTTCTATTTACAGCTTGATACCATCTATATAGGGAAATAGTTTAACCCCTTCTCATGTGCCATAAGAAGACCAAAAGCTTAAGAATTTTGAAACTTTTTAAGTTTTTATTTATTTATTTGTGATAAAGGGTACTTTGAGAATTTCATCCACATTTTATTTAATTATTATTTATGTCAAGAAAGCTCCAACCAGAATTTTTATCAGATGTACCAGAAATCCAGAATCAGATGAACGAAAGCATGATAGGACTAGATAATTTTGGACAACTGGCTAGCCACATTATTTGTCATACATGGCAAGGAAGGACATTAGATATAGTCCATGAAATGAAATTAATTATATACACCCGTGATATGCTCCTCCTGCATTTTAAGAATGTATCATTGCAAGGATGACTATTTTATGGAAAAACTCGGCACACAGAATCACAATTTCAGGTTTCTAAACATAGAGACATCCATGATTGTCCCAACTACCAACAACCCATGCTTTTTAGTTTTTTATGTGTCTTTTCTTTAGTGATATCATAACACAACTGCACAAGAAGACAGAGTCACATTGAAATGTGTAATTCACTCAAAACTAAAAAGGACATCCTAGAAGTTGCATTGTCCATTGCACTCAAGAGGCTAAAAATATACCAGTCAATTTTATATTTCACCAATGATTAGCCGGCTTGGAGAACTCAATTATTGATGCCTTTATTTATTTTTTATATTTTACTTTAAAATAACCATAACTGATTTCAACTCAGTTTAATCAATCAATCTGAGTACAGACAAGATTAGTTGAATCCCATGATCAAATTTTGAGATTTGGCAGAATTCCACAACTGGGGCAGCATTTTCCAATCTTTTTCTTCAGAAATGCTTGTCTTCAATTATCAACTTAGTTTTCAAACAAGTAAATTGAATAGAAAACAGACTAACTGGTATCATTGAAGCAAAATTTTTGAGCAAATTATATTCAAATTTCTAACAACAAATTGAAAGTTCTGTACTAGATATAACTACAATTGAACATCTAATTTGAAGCTTAGCTTTTTCTGTCTTTATTCCTGTTCCCCCTTCCATTTTTATCCAATCAAATACAATATTCCCATTTTGTTGCTTCTTTTTTTCTATTGCCATCCCATACCTTCATGAGCCAGATAGAGTAGAGAAGCAGCTCTCAGACCTGGTAAGCCCAGAACTAGTTATTTTTCTGTGAGTCTTAGTTGGACTACTTGGTGTGGACCTTACTCTAGGAGAATCCAAACACCGCCTAAGAATCTGTCTCATAGCTGATATCAAATGCACTGTGGGGTTTGGAGGAGGCCCTGAAGCCTTGAACTTTTTGCAGAAGTTCATGTGCTTTGTCAATGCTTCTTCTGTGCTAACAAGCCTCTCAGACCTTACAATCTCATCCTTAACAGCTTCAGCACATAACCCACAAACCCATTTTCCATGGTAGCGCTCTCTGATTCGTTCTATGTAGGCTGGGGTGCACTCTTCTGTTAGTCCACAGCAGTCACAGATAGCAAATTCAACTTCACTCTGTGCAACTAGTATGCTAGTTGCTGGTTGAGTTTCTGGTGCCGAAATAACCATCGGATCACTGATCATTGTTGCAGACATTGCCAAACACCCTGTGAAGAAACAATGAATACCAAACAAGTTAACATCTTTCTGCTAATGATCCTGTAATAATATATGCTTTTCTGTTTGGTGCCAAGAAAAAATGATTGACAAAAGAAAGAAAGATAAACCCTTCAAGGATTTGCTTCAATACAAATATGGTTTTCACAAGATCAATAAGATCCAAGAGTAAATGCTTATCATGTGAACAAAAACACTAATTAGTTCCTCATTCAAGAAGCAATAAATTGTTTGTCAATGAAGAAAGCAAGACAGGAAAAACAACTTTCAATCAAGCACTTCTCCCTTTTTGAATTTATACTAAAGATTGTTGCTGAATGCAAGAAAAGCATGGAACTTTATATGGAATAAAATAAGGGAAGGGAAACAAGTGCATCATTAGCAGGGGAAATAAAATCTGAACAATAAGCGTGATAAAATTATAAATCCAGTGTAAGCAAACAAATTCAACCAGAAATTTGATGAGGATTACCAGCAGAAGCAGATCAAAATAAATCAAATTGATTATTTATCTTTCTCCACTTCTGCTTGCTGGTTATTCTTCTCTTATTATCTCTCTTTCTCCCACTCTCCTTCCTCGATGTTTTCTTCCTCAATTAACAAATTCTCAGACATGAAAACCATTTCAGAGAATTAAGTCCTAAAAAACACCCCTTTTGCTTTCTTCAATCTCCTTCCAAGAATTAAACAAAGCTTTTTTTTTTGGAAGGAGATAACTTTGAAGAAACCCAAATCTTATATGAGCAAACAAAAGAGACTGGTTTTTGTTTCTGCCCGGGATCCTGCACTCAACTATATATGAATAGTGGGGAACTAGAGAGAGAAAAATGTAGTAAGGGAAAGAACTCCAATGATTGAGGCTTTAAGGAGGTAGACTATGGCATAATCCACATAGGCAATATTTTTGTTGAGTGTGTGAATGTTTGGCCGTTGATGATTGGATTGCCAGCTAAGCATTATGATATCGTGAGTCTCTTCTTAGCCAATATGTGCTGTTTGGACTTTGGAGGAACTAGGAAGGGTTCCATATTTTTGACCCCATAATTTTTTTCTTATTTATGAAGCAAAGCAATACCTACGTGACATGTGTGAAAGACAATCATGTGAGGAAGGTACAACTTGCAAGATTTCCTCATAAATTAGCTTCCTGACTTGAATTACTGCTTGTATTTATATGTGCCATGACAGGCTGATTAGTACTAATTAGGTCAAGATATCAGATTTTTAAGAATAATAAGAGTATATGGTATCCTCATTTTGAGAAACTAGGCATTTTGGAATGGTCGGTAGAGAAGGGGTGCATATATACCTTGGAGATCACCAAAACAAATGCCCATTTGCTCAATATGATTATTAATTCTGACTTTTTTACTGGATAATAATAATAATTGATGCGACAGTTTTTAATTGAGTAATAGCGATAACTATGAAGTATATTAACTTCATATATTTCTCAAGCTAGGTCCTTTTTTTTCATATATTTAAATTTCTACCACGGTAACATTGGAGAATAATTTTTTTTTCTTTTCAGTCATCTAGATATAACAATTATAAGGCTCACCCCCCAAAAAAAAACTGTTATAAGGTAGTTTAAGTAATTGGTTTTCCGTTTTCCTCATAGAGTAATATATCACTTATTATAATTTGCTTAATAATTAAAACGTACCCTCGTCATATCAGGCCGAATCTAGTTCCTCCTATATAATTACAGTCTCAAGCTTGTAAAAAGAATAGTATTCTTGCTCATATACTCATAATAGAGAATTAAATCAATATACTATTGTACTTGATTTAAGGAGAGAAGAAGGGAACTTATAATACACTTTACTTTAGCAAAATACAAAGTACAATATTATTAATTTCGCACAACCAGCTTGATAATAATTTATGATTACTTCAATTTTTTTTTTTAATTTTCTCGTCAAATTCATTCTATATTAAGTTTTTTAGATAATTTAATAAAAAAGGAACCACATAAAAGAGAAAAAAAAGGGGGGGAAGGAGAGGCAGAATTATTCTCGTGGCTAATTAGTCTAAATGTTCTCCATATATAGCCTATCTAGGGAGTTATTCTTATTCCGAAGTGTGACAGCTCTAAAGTCTAAGCACATATGCATGCACACATGTCGGACTAAAACCCTAAATAATTTTCACTTTTCATCCGAAAAGAGTTGGTTTTGTTTCTACTAGTTGAAGGATGAATTGAGTAATAAGATAAGAGAGGAGGATCAAATGAGGGCCAATATGCCATAGGTGAATTTTCCACGCCTTTAATAATTGGTTGGGTTAGGGTTGTTTGCAAACGCAGTGCTTCCTACGCAACCACTGGTTTTATGGCCCCCACTTCCATTTTCCATATTATTGTTAGAAAGATATCAAAGCTAACACACACACAAGGAGAGAGAGAGAAAGAGAAATATACCCTATTCTATTGGCGATTCCTCATGGATCTGATTTCCATTATCAAAAGAAAGCCTCACCCCCACCAGGTCGCAGTCAAACTCAAATTGCAGTAGGTTCTGTACTCAAGAACAATTAATGAGTGGACCAAACATTGCATGCCAATTAAAGAGGTGGTACTGTGTGTGTGACTGACATATAATTGCTATTGCACTAACCAGCGGTTGTGATAAGGACTTGCACTTGGACACGCTCACACATGACACACCCCTTTGCCCCTTGCTCCCAAATATGTATGTATTGAGGGACAAACCCACCTATGAATTGTTCTAATCTTCCCCTCCCTATATGCAGCTCTCCTTTTCCACTGCAATATTCGACAAAATCTGCAGATATATGTCATGCTGCTTTTAAGTGCATTAAATTTGGGGTGTGGGAACATGTAGCACAAGTTCACATGGCCAGGACTCCTTAGATCATACCATTATACGGCATGTGAACCATGCATCCTTGTTAGAGGTGTAAGTGGATAGTTTAGTTTGATTTTTGAGAAAAAATAAATTTGACTCAATCAAAATTAATTGATTTGGTTCAATTTTTATATTTTTTGATAGTCAAATCTAAATCAAACTGAATCGAATATCTATAAATTGATTTGGTTCGGGTAATCGGGTTAGTCATTTTTTTAATATAAAAATTAACTAAATAATTAATTTTTTATAACAAAAAAAATACATAATAAACCTATAAAAAATTTAGAAATAGTATTGATTTTAATACTAATAATTATTTCATATTTCAGAATATATATTAAAATATTCATAAAGAGGGAACAAAGAAACATATTAATATTTGTATTAAGAAATTATATTTGAATAAGTTAAGAAATTCTTCAAGAGAGATTTAACTTGACAAGTTGTATATTACTACTATTCAATTAAGAGAAAGTTGTGAGACTACTAACTTGGAGGTATATATGTAACCAATTGAACCCCTAAGGACATGAGTGGAGCTAATGGAGACTTGATTAGTTGAACTTTGAATCAGCAACTTAGCGAATCCAAAGTCTCCAACCTTTGCAGTCATATTTTCATCCAAGAGAATGTTGTTGGACTTCAAATCACAATGCACAATAGGAACTTCACTATCATTGTGCAGGTAATCCAATGCACAAGCAACATCAATATCTATATTCAGTCTCTCCATAAGGTTCAACTCATGTTCATTTGCATGCTTTCTCTTCCCCTTAATCTAATCTTCCAAGCTCCCATTACTTAAGTATTCATAAACTAGAGTCAGAAATTCATTGTTTTTAAAGTCAATACTAGAGCATTTAAAGTCAATTCATCGTTTCCAAGCTTCCAAGTTTAGATGATATTGTTGCTGTTACTTTCACTTTTCTGTTCTTTATGTATAGTAGCAAGTAAATTGTATGACATAGTATCAGTATTACCACTGTGGCTATGATGATGTAATGTCTGACATGCTTTCTTCCATGGCCATGAGACTCACATGCAAAATACAATAAAAGTTTTTTATTGCCTTCTAAATGGACAACAGAAAGATTTTGAAAAATTCCACAATTAGGAATGGTTCATTCTAAATCATTATAAGAGAGGTTCAAAAGCTGAATGACATGTAGATTTTGAAGTTCAATAAGAATGGATTTAGAGAGTTAGTTGAAAGATAGATCCAAAGTTTTTAAGCCTCTCACCCCTCCAAGAGTTTTTGGAATAACACCTGATAGCATATTCCTGGCCAGAACTGCAGTGCAGCATAACTGAATATTTTGGCAAAGGAGTTTTCTAGTCTTCTGTGTTGAACCAAAATAATATTTTAGGAGTTGGAAACTGAGAAAGTATTACAAAAAATAAAAAAAATAAGTAGTAGCCAAAAAATGTTGTAACAATATTTTTTTTAAAAAATATATAAATATATGGTTTGGTTTGGTTCGGTTTTGAAATTTCAAATCCGAGAACCAAACCAATTAAGCTTTAATTAGTTTAGATTTTACTCGAACCAATCAATATACGCAAACCAAACCGAACCAATTTAATTAGTTTGATTTGGATTGATCGGGTTGGGCGATTATCCGAACCAATTTATACCCCTACTTGTTGTCTAGATCTCAGGTTATTCATATGTATGTTTTTATTTTAGAGTAAAATATAGCGTTGCTTAGGCGCTCCAAAGACGTCAAGCCTCTAGAGCACATTGGGGAAGGATATTGCACTTCTTATAGTACTGCGCTTTATAGGAAAGCAGCACTCCTCTAGGGAATCATACTCTCTATGGATTGGTAGCTTTTAAGTGAGGAATACTCCATCAAGACTTTCGCAGCTTGGAAACGAGTCTTCATTAAGAATATGGTATAAGTAACTTCATATTTAAGTTCCCTTCAAAGCTATAAGTGGCACTCCCCTCAGAAGCGTAAGTGCGCCTAGCTCACAAACACCCTAGTGCATGTGCGCGTTAACTCTTTTGACCTAGTCAACCCGTCACCATCAACTTCACCTACCACGTTGACCTATTGCTATCACCTTCAGAACACACGCTACAACGACAACGATGTTGCAGCGCGCCTTTTGTTGCTTTGCATTTAACACTCAATAGAGATGTCTCCTAATGAGACAAAAGGCCAAGTTGTAATCTACACACAACCACTTCTATAAAATACCTTCTTCTTCCTCATCAGAAAAAAAGAGAGAAGTAACCCACACGAAAAGACTCCATATTAGAGGACCATCATTCTCCTCTCCTAATAGGAAACCCACATTATCTCTTTACCATCATCCCAAAACCAAGTCTTCGTGCTACAACATCTTCACCACTAGAAATCAAAGACCAAATACCAATTCTACAAAAAGAAGCCCAACATTATGGCTCCTCCCCTTCTTCTTCTCCATTACCTCTAAACTCATCCATTAATACCGGCAAACCCAGCGCATGCTGCAAGATCTTAAGCCTCAAAGGAAGCTACTTACAGCTCCCTCAAGAAGCCCACTGAGTTCTTTATGTGGTCTTACTTCAAGCTCTCAATGAGTGCAACACTTGTTCTCTCTATTAATCATAAAGAGCTGTGTGAACACCCAATTTTATCCGGATCCTTAGAACTTAAAATAAATAAATAAATAAATAAAATAATCACCCTCATTTCTTTAATTTCTAATTCAGATCAAATATAGCCCAATAGAAAATATGTTCTGGTCCTTTAGCTACTTTGGCCCATTTTGTTTAAAGTTTTTTTTTAAAAAAAAAAAGAGAAAAGAAAGAGCAACAGAGAAAATGAACCAACGTAGCAGCAATGGCCCAAACACTTGAAAAAAAAAAAAAAACTTCAACACAATTGAAAGAGACAAACAAGCAGCCAAGCAAACCAAGCCAAGAGCAAAAGGACGAAATGAACATTCTGGTGATAGCAGAAGGAAGGCAGAAGAGTGAGGCTAGAGACTTTGAAAATGAAACACTAATAAGGAGATGGAATAGCTGCACCTCTTGTGACACAGAAAATGGCAAGCAGACGAGGGCAATGGGGTAGACAAAAACAAGAAGGATTCATCAAACGAGAAAGGGAACAACAACCAAGGCTACGCTATATCTTTGCTACACAAGTTGACCAAAGAAGGGGAAGCGGCGTTGAAAGCCAAAAATGGAGTTGAAAAGGACTTGACATTCGATTTCCCACAACCAAGGCTCAAAACAATTTTTGAAAATAGTAAGAGGAAGCCGTTAGAGGGAGTGCAGAGTCAAAAAACAGGAAGGTTCATCAAATGGAAATTGAAAATGACCAATGCTCTGCTACCTAAGCTGTCCGTGAAAGAGGAAGTGAAGTAAGCAAAGAAGAGGGGGATAGAAAGAGACTGCACGATCGACGCTCAAGAGGCCAGGCTAGAAGTTCTGAGTGCCTATATAAAGGGAAACAATGTAAAGAAAAGGGGCTGGCTTCTTTTTTTGAGGAGTTGGTGTCTTTTTGTTGGTTCCAGTTTTTTGAGAGAGAAATTTTCTTGGTTTACGCTTCTTCTTCTTAGTTAAAAATCTGGAACTCACTTGCAGCTACTGTTTGCTCCTGGTGAGAAAACTGGATATTGAGAAAGAGTGAGAAGTGAGATTGTAAAAAGAAAGATTTGAATAGAAAGAAACTCATTTTGTTTTTGAAACTCAGAGGTATATTGTTCGCTCTTTCCTTATGCATCTTGACTTTTGTCATTATTGCCTGCATCTGAATGGGCAGGATTGTTGATCTTATCCATATTGTTCTTGCTTTTATTCTCGTGCTGGTTCTCATACCTTCATAAGCACATACGTTCACACCCTCATCCTCTTAAAAGACCCATCAGAAACCATCATTTTTCCCCTTATCATCTGCATACTCCAAAACCGACACCCCCCTCTATCCTCACCATTCCGACACCTTGTTTTCATTTTTTCGACCTCCCATCACCTATCAAAACTATCATACAAACCACCTCTCCATCAATTCCCGACAAACCACTCATCCATCCATTCTTTCATCTTACTATCCATTATCTCCTACCCCTTCACCGTGTAACCACCACAAGATCCCAGATCAAACCGACCGTCGGGCCTCAAGAGACCAAATCTCTCCTTTCGACCGACCGTCGACCCCAATACCAGATCTCTCCTCAGCCGACCGTCGAACCCAACACCAAACCTCTCCTTTCAACCGACCGTCGAGCCCAACACCAAATCCTCCTTTCAACCGACCGTCGAGCCCAACAAATCTCTCTCCTCAACCGACCGTCGAACCCAACAAATTTCTCCCTTCACCGACCGTCGAACCTCAGAATCCTTTCAACCGACCGTCGAATCCAACACCAAATTTCCCCTTGCAACCGACCGTCGAACCCAACAAATTTCTCCCTTCAACCAACCGTCGAACCCAACAAATCTCTCCTTTCAACCGACCGTCGAGCCCCACACCAAATCTCTCCTTCAACCGACCGTCGAGTCCAACACCCAAATCCATCCCCTCACCGACCGTCGGACCTCGCAGAGCCAGATCCTCCCAACCGACCGTCGGATCCCAACACCCCCAACACGATACCTCGCGTTTTCATTTTCCCACTTCAGAGGCTGAAAGCCTCCCTTTTTTCCCTTATCAGAGGCTACGAGCCTCTGTTTTCTACTTTCTTCCTTTATTATTTTATTTTACTTTATTATTATTATTATTATTTTTGCTAGTATGTATATCTTAAGAAGGAATTTATAACAAAAAGCATGATAAAACAAAAAGAGGGTTCTGCTGGTTAGGGTTCGTGGTTATTATTATTATTATTTTTTTTTTGTTCCAAGGCTTTCTCTTGAGTTTGGGTGGGATAGATGAATAACAATAGCATGTTGGTTACTTTTTTTCTTTTCTCGGTTAACTTTGTTTATCATATTTATCTTTTTTTTTTTTTCTTTTCTTTTTTATCTTTTTTGCCTTCCTTTTTTATTTGTTGGTTTTTGTTAATAAATAAATAAATAAATAAAATAAAATAATTAAACGTTGTTAAAAAAATAAAATGAGATTAGGTAGAAATTTCTGATAAACTTGTTAATTTCCTCTTTTTGATTTAGAATCATTTAAGTCGCGACGACTCGATGATTCATAAAATCTTCCTTTCCTTCCTTTTTATTTATCTATTTTTTTAAAATGATAAAACAAACATTTTCAAAAGTTATAAAGTTCTGCACAATCAATTTAAGGTACCGTTTTTAGAGCAGATTGTGTTAGAAGTCTTTGTGGGATTAAGTTCCCGCCCTTCCTTATCCATAACTGACTCCCGAATCCAATCTGGTTCCAAAGACCATTTCCAAGAAAGGTTTTCCAATTTTTCCTAATTTAAATAAAATTGGTGGCGACTCTATTTCTCTTTTTTTTAAAAATTAAAGAGTTGTTGCATCCGCCGCGATCCCGGTCGCGACAGATGGCGACTCCACTGGGGAAATTTGAGAGTCAAGCCTTTGAAAGTTGATTATGCAAATTTTGTAACTTTTATGTGTTTATTTACTCCTTTTATTTTTGCTTTAATTTTGTTTTGTTTTTCTATTGTTTATTGATCACCTTAACTGTGATTCTATTTTATCATGCAAACCTTAGGATAGAAGATTTTTGAGAATCTTGTTTTGTGTTTATGTTGTTTTGCAGGATGTAAATAGTCTCTAGGATTATGAAGGTTTGTATGCTCCCTACACACATTGCACCTACACGTTTATCACACACATTCGAGTAGGGCCCTATACCCGGGTCTGAGTGAATCTTGAGTTAGGTAGAGGTTGCGTAGTGGTAGCCATTTTGGATGTACATCCTGTTTGGTTATCGCGAAAACCTCATCTAGAGTGTGCCTTTTTCATGAATGTCCAAAGATCTAGTGGTTTACCCATTATTTGTGGTCAACATTCTGATATGGGACTTAGCTCTAGAGGCCTTTAGAATAGTAGAGCCGCCCGAGGAAAGTTCTCACGAATTAGACAGCCTTATAGATCCTTAGGATAGAACTCCTCAAATTTAAGACAGTCCTTTAGGGCACAAAGGGAGCGTACCTTTTCGTTATCTGTCATTGCATAAAAAAAAATCATACTTTGCATCATTGCATCATGTTTTCTTTGCAATACTCTAATCTCTTTGTCCTTCCGGAAGCAGAGAGGTAAAAACTTTGAACCATTGCTTGTCCTTGGAAAACAGAGATTGCACAAACCCGGGCCTACAGAACTAGATCGCAAACCAGGCGGCAGGAGATGTCAAACTCAGAAAGAAACTTAAGTCAAGAGATGGATGAAATGAGAGAAAGGATCAATACAATGGCAGAAGGACAATCAAGGGTTAAAGATTTACTGAGACAGTTAACTGAGACCCTTAGAACAACAAATGGAACCCCTGCCAGCACTGGAGTAGATGCGAATGAAGGGGATGATTCCATGAACAGAAATCCTGAAAGGGAGAATAATAATGCAGAAGCCACTCATGAGCAGTCAGGGAAAATATTGGTGAACAACAACTCAGAAAAAGAAAGATTAAGAGATGAATTGATTAGGAAGATGCAAAAGCAAATCAAAGCCATTCAAGACCCTAATCTGTATGGCTCGGTGGGAATCGATGAACTGTTCCCTGAGGTTGAAGTAAATATTCCCAAAGATTTCAAAGTACCAGACTTTTCAAAGTATGATGGAAGCACCAATCCAAAATTCCATCTGAAGACTTACCTCATCAAAATGGCCATTTGGTCACGGAATCAAAAATTCCTAATCATTTTCTTTCATGAGAGCCTGACCGGGTCAGCTTTGGAATGGTACATGCAACTTGACCATTCAAAGATTTCTTGCTGGGATGATCTGACTAGTCTATTTTTGGGGCAATATCGATTCAACATCGACACTGCACCTACCCGGGAACAGCTAGGGGCAATGTAAAAGAACAATGATGAGACTTTCAAGCAATACGCTCAAAGATGGAGAATGTTGGCAGCCCAGGTTCAACCACCATTGACTTCATCAGAAATGAACTCTTATTTTATGGGAACCTTAGGAGTACCTTTCATTGGGCTAATGGCGGGGGCTGCCTACGGGGATTTTTCTGACCTAATTTTGGTTGGGGAAAGGATTGAGAAGCTTGCAAGATCAGGTAAGTTACATGTTGGAAATATAAAGAGTGGTTTTCCTGAGACGGTGGAACCGACAAAGGAGGAAGAGCTAGAAGTCAGTACTTACCAAACCTCATACCAAGTTCCTTCGCCGCATTCATAGGTCCTAGCTTATCCAATCTATACCAATCGCCCCCCAGCAACTCGAAACCTCTGAGTAATGGGTGATTTGAGGCATTAATTGATATGATTGTCATCTTAAACTTTTGTAATGCTTGAACTTATGTGAACTTTCTTGAAGCATTAATGCAATGGATTTGAGTGGATTTCAACATACCTTATTTCCTTTTCCTATGTTCTTGACATTCATGTCTTCGCCATGTCTTTCTTTTCATTCTTTTCTTTTTCTTGCTTTTTTTGGGTTCGGATCCCATAGAATTCTCATTTTAGAAAACTTTTGGTGGTCATAAAGCCCACGTGTGCATGTGCCCTTTGCAAAAAAAAAAAAAAAGAGGAAGAAAAAGGAAGAAAAAAAAAGGGGAGCAAATAAGTGATCAATTAGTGTGCATCGTCCTTTTGTCTCTAAATTAAAATTTTTTTTTGGAAATAAGCAATCAAAATTTGAAATGAAGATTGACCATGTTTCTCTGTCATTCATAAGAATTCATATTTTCATTATCTCTCGATGTCCCCTTTTGAGCTTGAAAGTTTTCTTTAATAAACCCTGGACAAGGATCACCCCTATACTAGGGGATGACACAAAGCAAAGGTCGATTGTCATAGTGGCTATTTTGAAGCATAATGGAAAAAAAAAGAAAAACAAAACAAAACAAAACAAAAAAAAACTAAAAAAAAGAAAAGAGATAAAAAAATGAGATGAAGTAAGCCATGACAAGGGCGAATGAAAGAAAATGAAAAGAAAAAAGGAAGGAATGAAGAGCAGTAAAAGAAAAATGTGTTTGAAAGTACAAAGGCAATTGACAAAGTTTAACAAGGATCCTTGGTCCCATTCAAACTCTTAAACATTTGTTTGAGCCTTATATCTTTCCTTTCATAACCCTTAGCCTTGGCCACGTTACAAGTCTCAAAAAGTCCATTCTGATCAATGAAGGGTTGTTGTCATTTTCATTAACTTTAATTTTGAGACAAATGTTATGCTCATCTAAGTATCTAATTCATTGCTCTTAAAAAAAAAAGGGGGGGGGACTTGCACCAGAGTAAATTTCTACCCTGCTCAAGTTGGCCCTACACTGGGACAAATCCTTTGGTCACTAGGGAATTTTCGCCTATTCTATTCAAATCCTAGATGGGGTTAATTTCTTTTGGTTCAATTTGACCTACATTGGTGTAGCTTCGTGACTCATTTTGGGGCAATTTTTGTTCAAATGACATACTCGAGCCAAGTTCTCTCGATACCCTACATGAGAAGCAGATTTTCAGTATATACCGATAAAATAGTAGTCATGATGTCAGGTTGTCGAGTCCAGATCAATCACGTCCATCTTGAAAAAAAAAAAAAATCTTTTGGCTTTCTTGCTATTCTACTTCTTGTGTCTGTACCATTTATAAATAATACCCTTTCTGTAGTCAAGCTTCCAAGAACAATTTGGAAGTTGTTCGCTTCTTCTCTGTTGTACTTTTTGAGTTCATGAGCGTCTGTTACGTAATGCTTCAGGTAAGGTGAACATGAGTACAATACTATGATTTGACCAGCTAATGGTAATCTCCTAATGAGCAATTCAGATTGAAGAGATTTTGGAGAGTCCCATTTGATGGAAGAGGAGGCACCCGAGCAAAAAAAAAAGAGAGAAGAAAAAAGAGAAAAAACTCGTTAGGTTGAAAACCCGAATGCCTAAGCAAAAGTTAGAGCAAAAGAAAAAATAGAAAAAGAGCCCGTTAGTCTGAAAATCCGAAAGGGTGGTCTAAGCAAAAGTTAGGGCAAATAAATAGACAAAATCTCAAAGAAAGTTGATCTGAAACACCTTGAAGGGTGCACCCAAACTGGGGCAATTTTGAATTGCGTTTAATCAGCTACACAGAGGCAATTTTGTTTGCATTCAGTTGGCCATACTGAAAAAAATAAAAAATAAAAAATTTGAAGGACTGAGGAGAAGATGTGTTGAATGAAGTAGCAACGCGGACAGGGACTGAGTTATCAAGCGATTAGAGGAATCAATTATATGAAAGACAAGGTTAAACACTGGGGCAAAATTTTCTCTCAATGAATCAGTCAAGCAATGGTTCATCCCATTTCTTGAAAGGAGAGTTGAAAGTGGAAAACAAAGAAAGAGAAAGAAGGAGAAAAGGGAAAGAAAGGATGAGTAAGAATGATTGAAGTTATCAGGTCCAACGATCAAAAACATGTGAACAGGGATTTTGATTGGTCAAAGCTTTCCAAAAGTCGCTGTTGGTTCAAAGGCCTTGTAATAAAATAAAATAAAAAAAAAGAGAAAGAAAAAAAAGAGGGGAAAGAAAAAGAAGAATAAGATAAAGGGTGGGTAAATAGCATCGAGCCAAACTTGGAAGTAAAGCTACCCCAACGTCCGAAGATCCTAAGGAACTTGCAACAAGTTGATAAGCCCTGGTTTGCGAGAGCCTACGCCCGGGTTTGATAGATCAAGATTTTCCGAGGAAGCAATCAGAATCAGGTATGCAAGAGAAAGGTTTTGGTATAATGTTTTCAATCTTTTGATATGATTTTGAGTTGCAGGAAGGTACATTGCAACATCCCTCAATGAACTGCAAATTTGTGAAAAGTGACGTCTTGGCTTTAGCGCCAAGTTTCACTATGAAAGAACAACAAAACAAAAGATCATTTTGGGCAAGCCCACTGTTTTTCAATTTTGGGCCAAGCCCACTTTGTTTTTTTCAATTAGGCCAAGCTTACCGTCTTTTAAATTTCGCCAAGCCCACTTTGTCTTTTAAATTAAGCCAAGCCCATGTTTTAAATTTCAGGCCAAGCCCACTATCTTTTAAATTTAGGGCCAAACCCACTTTGTCTTTTAAATTTTGGGCCAAGCCCACTGTCTTTTAAATTTCTGGGCAAGCCCACTGTCTTTTAAATTCCGGCCAAACCCACTATCTTTTAAATTTCGGGTCAAGCCCACTGTCTTTTAAATTCTGGGTCAAGCCCATTGTCTATTAAATTTCGGGCCAAGCCCACTTGTCTTTAAATTTCGGGCCAAGCCCACTGTCTTTTAAATTTCGGGCCAAGCCCACTGTCTTTTAAATTTCGGGTCAAGCCCATTGTCTTTTAAATTTTGGGCCAAGCCCACTGTCTTTAAATTTCGGGTCAAGCCCATTGTCTTTTAAATTTTGGGCCAAGCCCACTGTCTTTTAAATTCCGGACCAAGCCCACTGTCTTTAAATTTCTGGGCCAAGCCCATTGTCTTTTAAATTTGGGCCAAGCCCATTGTCTTTTAAATTTCGGGCCAAGCCCACTGTCTTTAAATTTTGGACCAAGCCCATTGTCTTTTAAATTTCGGGCCAAGCCCACTGTCTTTAAATTTCGGACCAAGCCCATTGTCTTTTAAATTTCGGGCCAAGCCCATTGTCTTTTAAATTTCGGGCCAAGCCCACTGTCTTTAAATTTCGGGCCAAGCCCATTATCTTTTAAATTTGGGCCAAGCCCATTGTCTTTTAAATTTCGGGTCAAGCCCATTGTCTTTTAAATTTCGGGTCAAGCCCACTGTCTTTAAATTTCGGGCCAAGCCCATTGTCTTTTAAATTTCGGGCCAAGCCCATTGTCTTTTAAATTTTGGGCCAAGCCCACTGTCTTTTAAATCTTGGGCCAAGCCCACTGTCCTTTAAATTTGGGTCAAGCCCACTGTCTTTTACCATTTCCAGTCATAAAGTCACCCAAGGTTTTTTAGAATTCAAAAAAAAAAAAAAACTCTTTTTAATCAATAAATGCCAACTGAGCTGCGACAGCTCGTTGACAATGCAGTGACGTCTCTGGCTTTACGCCGAGTTTCACCTTGGTAGGATTAACGATGTTGCGACAACTCGTAAATCCATGTTTTGGCTCGCTGGTTTCCAGGCGGCGTCTTTGCCTTGTCCATCCACCTCATCCCACACATTCTTAGGACAAAATTTAAGTTCACGTCTTTACTCGTTTCTTACGACGTTAACATGAAAACTACGGTTGTTCATAGTCCCTAGTAAGAAACAAGTAAAGAGGGGCAACTGTGAACACTCAATTTTGTCCGGATCCTTAGAACTTAAAAAAAAATAAATAAATAAATAAATAAAATAATCACCCTCATTTCTTTAATTTCTAATTCAGATCAAATATAGCCCAATAGAAAATATGTTCTGGTCCTTTAGCTACTTTGGCCCATTTTGTTTAAAGATTTTTTTTTTAAAAAAAAAGAGAAAAGAAAGAGCAATAAAGAAAATGAACCAACGTAGCAGCAATGGCCCAAACACTTGAAAAAAAAAAAACTTCAACACAATTGAAAGAGACAAACAAGCAGCCAAGCAAACCAAGCTAAGAGCAAAAGGACGAAATGAACATTGGTGATAGCAGAAGGAAGGCGAAGAGTGAGGCTAGAGACTTTGAAAATGAAACACTAATAAGGAGATGGAATAGCTGCACCTCTTGTGACACAGAAAATGGCAAGCAGATGAGGGCACAGGGTAGACAAAAACAAGAAGGATTCATCAAACGAGAAAGGGAACAACAACCAAGGCTCTGCTATATGCTGCTACACAAGTTGACCAAAGAAAGGGAAGCAGCATTGAAAGCCAAAAATGGAGTTGAAAAGGACTTGACATTCTGATTTCCCACAACCAAGGCTCAAAACAATTTTTGAAAATAGTAAGAGGAAGCCAGTTAGAGGGAGTGTAGAGTCAAAAAACAGGGAAGGTTCATCAAACTGGAAATTGAAAATGACCAATGCTCTGCTACCTAAGCTGTCCGTGAAAGAGGAAGTGAAGTAAGCAAAGAAGAGGGGGATAGAAAGAGACTACACGATCGACGCTCAAGAGGCCAGGCTAGAAGTTCTGAGTGCCTATATAAAGGGAAACAATGTAAAGAAAAGGGGTTGGCTTCTTTTTTTGAGGAGTTGGTGTTTTTTTGTTGGTTCCAATTTTTTGAGAGAGAAATTTTCTTGGTTTACGCTTCTTCTTCTTAGTTAAAAATCTGGAACTCACTTGCAGCTACTGTTTGCTCCTGGTGAGAAAACTGGATATTGAGAAAGAGTGAGAAGTGAGATTGTAAAAAGAAAGATTTGAATAGAAAGAAACTCATTTTGTTTTTGAAACTCAGAGGTATATTGTTCGCTCTTTCCTTATGCATCTTGACTTTTGTCATTATTGCCTGCATCTGAATGGGCAGGATTGTTGATCTTATCCATATTGTTCTTGCTTTTATTCTCGTGCTGGTTCTCATACCTTCATAAGCACATACGTTCACACCCTCATCCTCTTAAAAGACCCATCAGAAACCACCATTTTTCCCCTTATCATCTGCATACTCCAAAACCGACACCCCCCTCTATCCTCACCATTCCGACACTGTTTTCATTTTCGACCTCCTATCACCTATCAAAACTATCATACGACCACCCCTCCATCAACTCCCGACAAACCACTCATCCATCCATTCTTTCATCTTACTATCCATTATCTCCTACCCCTTCACCGTGTAACCACCACAAGATCCCAGATCAAACCGACCGTCGGACCTCAAGAGACCAAATCTCTCCTTTCGACCGACCGTCGACCCCAATACCAGATCTCTCCTCAGCCGACCGTCGAACCCAACACCAAACCTCTCCTTTCAACCGACCGTCGAGCCCAACACCAAATCCTCCTTTCAACCGACCGTCGAGCCCAACACCAAATCCTCCTTTCAACCGATCGTCGAGCCCAACAAATCTCTCTCCTCAACCGACCGTCGAACCCAACAAATTTCTCCCTTCACCGACCGTCGAACCTCAGAATCCTTTCAACCGACCGTCGAATCCAACACCAAATTTCCCCTTGCAACCGACCGTCGAACCCAACAAATTTCTCCCTTCAACCGACCGTCGAACCCAACAAATCTCTCCTTTCAACCGACCGTCGAGCCCCACACCAAATCTCTCCTTCAACCGACCGTCGAGTCCAACACCCAAATCCATCCCTCACCGACCGTCGGACCTCGCAGAGCCAGATCCTCCCAACCGACCATTGGATCCCAACACCCCCAACACGATACCTCACGTTTTCATTTTCCCACTTCGAGGTGAAAGCCTCCTTTTTTCCCTTATCGAGGCTACGAGCCTACTTTTCTCGCTTTCTTCCTTTATTATTTTATTTTACTTTATTATTATTATTATTATTATTTTTGCTAGTATGTATATCTTAAGAAGGAATTTATAACAAAAAGCATGATAAAACAAAAAAGAGGTTCTATTTGGTTAAGGTTCGTGGTTATTATTATTATTATTTTTTGTTCCAAGGCCTTCTCTTGAGTTTGGGTGGGATAGATGAATAACAATAGCATGTTGGTTACTTTTTTTTCTTTTTAAGTTAACTTTGTTTATCATATTTATCTTTTTTTTTCTTTTCTTTTTTTTTTTTTCTTTTTTGCCTTCCTTTTTAGTTTGTTGGTTTTTGTTAATAAATAAATAAATAAATAAATAAAATAAAATAATTAAACGTTGTTAAAAAAATAAAATGAGATTAGTGAAATTTCAAATGACAAACTTGTTAATTTCCTCTTTTTGATTTAGAATCATTTAAGTCGCGACGACTCGATGATTCATAAAATCTTCCTTTCCTTCCTTTTTATTTATCTATTTTTTTTAAAATGATAAAACAAACATCTTCAAAAGTTATAAAGTTCTGCACAATCAATTTAAGGTATCGTTTTTAGAACGGGTGTGTTAGGGGTGCTGTGGGATTAAGTTCCCGCCCTTCCTTATCCATAACTGACTCCCGAATCCAATCTGGTTCCAAAGACCATTTCCAAGAAAGGTTTTCCAATTTTTCCTAATTTAAATAAAATTGGTGGCGACTCTATTTCTCTTTTTTTTAAAAATTAAAGAGTTGTTGCATCCGCCGCGATCCCGGTCGCGACAAGCTGGATTCTCATTATGTTATGTCTCCTTGGTGCATTAGAACTCAAACTTATTTCTCTATCCCTAAAATAATTGGCGACTTCACTGGGGAGGCGTACATAATGGATTTGACTTTATGTCTTCTCCCTAGATTTAAAGTACTTACTAAGAGCAAAAACAGAGAATGGAAGAGAGCTAAATGAGAATATTCGATTAGATAAAAATATGATCAAGGCGACATAGCACACACAGACTTTAGCCGGTGAGCGCGTCATCAAACTTTACCTGGACTTTTGTGTACCACTTAAGGCTTCACAAGTCTTCATGAAGCAAATAACTTGAGTTCAAGATTCTTATATATCCTCAAGCAAAAAATGCTCGTATGACTCCTTTAACACACTTAAAGATATGGCGCGCCCAAGGATCTCAACCAAGCTACCTCAACGGCAACCCAGTGCGCAGTCACCCCAGTCCAAGGATGCCTTAGCGCCTTTACAACTGTCTCACACACACTTTACAGTGGTACATTTATTGTAAAACTTCCCACTCATGCTTCACAGTGGTAGGAAAGAAGAAGAAAAATGATAGAATGGAAATGAAAGGCCCCAAAAGCACTAGCACGCTCTAGCACCCTCCCATGCCAAAAGCATTTGCACGAGTCATAATGCCTGCACGCTTCAGTCCTTATTTGTCTTGAGCAATCGCACCCTCCAAATCTACTGGGTAACTGGCAACACACTTGAGGTTTGCGCGCTAACCATGTCAACAAATTTTTAAAGTATAAAATAAAAATGATAGAATGATGGTACTTATGGTCCCAACATGACTATGGCTCAAGATCGCTCTAAGCTCCAATGGGCTTAAGATTATAATGTGTGCAAGGACATTCATGCCCAGAAGAAGGAATAATACATTACAAAAAAATGTGTAAATTACGCAGTTATTTTTGTATATTACGGCAGTTTTAACTACCATTTTTTGGCTCAGTGGTAATTTTTAAAATTGACGTAATTATCTTTGTTTTTCGGTATAATACGACAGTTTTATCATGTATAAAACAATGGTTTCGTTGTGCATAAAACGACGATTTAGAACTACCGTAATTCACCTAAAAAATTAAGGTTTAATTGTGTATAAAATGACAGTTTAAACCGCTGTAATTTATAATAAATTATGGCAGTTTAGGACTGCCGTAATCGACCTAAAATTACAGGTTGTTGTGTATAAAATGATGGTTTAAACTGTCATAATTTACAGAGAATTACGATAATTTTGAACTGTCGTAAGTTACATAAAAAATTATGATTTTAAACCGCTGTAATTTATATAACAATACTCGGTTTACTTCGATGATTGTGACAATTCTTGTACCGTCAAAACCCATAAATATAAATATAATAATTTTGCTTAATGAAATGTAAAAAGAAATAGTCATTAATTTAATTAATCAAATATCCAATTTAACATGTGTACATTAATTCAATAACTGCAAATTATAAGTCATCAAAATTTTGAGAAATAACATCCTAAATAGTAAGATGAGTACACAAGTCAAATAACTCTAAATTACAAATAAGTCTTAAAAGTTTTGAGAAGTAACATCCTAAATAGTAATTCATTTGGCAACAATTAGTAAACTGATTAATGAGGACTCGAAATATCTATTGATTGATGAGTGTTACTTCCATTGCATGATCTTTTTGGGTCATTAGGCGATAAAGCCCGACTACCTTCATCTGGTACCTACAAGAAGGACAAAATTATGCTTGAGATTCTCCAAACATAGCATTAATTATGACTATGCAACATTACAGGCAATATATTATTAAGAAGGAAATGACTTAATTGAACCACAAATCCATAAAAATCCAACATCATTTAAGCAGTATATTATAATTCTTAATAATTTCACAGATCTAGAATTACCCAATCAAAATACAAATCAAAATATCTAATCATAAGCATGCAGACAAGACTTATAATTAAACCAATTGACAAAATCTTAATTTTAAAATCCTCATGCTTGAAAACCTTAGGTTTGAGATTTTATATGGCAGTGTTAAAGAATGCAAATGCAAGGTGTAAAAAGATTAAAGATATACATTGAGCTGAGGAAATTGAGAGAAAATGTCATCACTACCTAACTGGAAAGATAGAAGCTAGCAACACATTATACTTCAGCAATTCTACCTATTAGGGGTTCCAATATCCATGACATGTAGTTTCACACGTCACTTGTACATACCCATGGTGCAGTGACATGACTAAGCATTAAGCAAGCATATAAATGATTTATCATCCACAATGAATAATGATGGCAACTTGGCTATTTCAGTCATCTATTGAAGGACTAAGCATAACATAAGTAAAACTTGCAAATTATCTAATGTAGTATTGCCTTCCTAGTATCCAGTCCTTTTGTTGTCTCATAACTTAATGCACATGTATATAGTTCTGTCAAAAAAAGGGGGGGGGGGATCTAAAGTCTAAGTCATATAAATGGCATTTTCTAATTTTCATTAAATCAAAGCTTCAATTTTTGTTATGTTACGTCTTCTTGGTGTATAAGAGCCCAATTTCATTTCTCTATCCCAAAACAGTTTTCAATACGTCTTCTAGGTCCATGTTTCTTCATTTTTGACCTTTAACAAATACTCTTTAATGTTTGAAACTTTGAATGACCGAAGATGCATGCGTGTGCGCGCGCGCGCGCACACACACACAAACACATATATATATGACATATTTAGTGAGATGAGTTTTTATTGTGAGAGAGTGAGAAAAATAAATATTGATCATACAATTATATATGAATGATCAAGATTAAAAGTTACTTAAAGGTCATGTGATCAATTTAAAAAGTCGCATGTACTTATGTTTTAATTTTGACTATTCATATAAGATTTAATAATCAAAATTCATTTTTCTAATATCTTTCAATAAATATTTTTTTCACCAAATACGCGATATATATATTCAATCAGAGATATGAACATTTCGTATATCAATTATTACCAAAAAAAAAAAGTTGTTTCTTCACTGTATATATTCGCTTGGTTTAGGTCAACTGAAACCAATTGGCTTTTGGCTTTTCAGCACGTTCTGTAGATAATAACGATGGCAAATGTAGTTTGTAGTGGTTGACGTAATTGATTAAAGGGAATTAATTAATTTAATAGCTGTATTATGCCTTACGCGTCACACGCTTATCATGTGTATGCTTAAATTATTGATTGATCGCATCAAAGTGAAAGGGATCAAACTAATTAGACATAAATTATTAATGGCTTTTATTAACATGTGCCCTAATTGATCATAAGTCAGGGCACCTGTTAAGTATCAATTAAAAATAATATTTATTAATTATTATTAATTATTTAAAGAAAAAATAAATATTTTTTGAATTTTTAAGATAATAAATATTTTTTATTTAATAATTTTTATTTTTTATTCCTTAACATTTTTATGAAAGTTTACTTTAACAAAACCCATTATTAATATACTTCCACGATTTTGGTATATGCTTCAGATGTCAATAATAGTTTCTCCTTTTTTTTTTTTTCTTCAATTGTAAAGAGTTTTTTTTTCCAATTATTAAGAAGACTCCAAGATGAAGATTGTACATAAAGTTTAGCTCAATTTAATTTATAGTAAAATCATTTTTATAATCTATTTTCATAGATTATGAATATAATTTTTTTTTTAGCGTAAGGAACCAAAGAAGAAAACTACAAGCTAATTAAGGAAGGAACAAAGCTGTATAATGAAGAGGATCTTCTCGAACTCTAAATTGTAATCAAAATAAGTAAAGAATTTTATGTAAAATAATTATTAAACTCTTCATAAAACACTATAAAAAGCAGTAGATTGGAAAAGGGTAAAGATAGGAAGAAAACAAACATTTGCTTGCGCCCACAAAGTGACATAGTGATCCTTTATGAAGGGTTATTGTAGGACATGAAATTGTATATGCTTTTAGTCTTTTCCTCTTCTAAGCCCTATAATGTTTGGCGAAAGACGGAGAGAAAGGGAGAAGTTATCGTTTCTGGTTTTTCTTTCTTAACAAGAGAAAAATCCATATCGTTGGGATGCTTGTTTAAGAGACATCTTATAAACTCTCTCACAATTTGGGTTTTAAAAAACACAAAAAGAAATAATAAATAACAGAGTTACATGACCATGTATTATTAGTATTATTTCTGCCTTGTTGGATAATTTGATGATTACTTTAAAAAATTATAAAAAATAAAAAAGAGGCTTGAGAAATGTATTTTAGATGCTAATTGATAAAATTGACAGCAAAAAAAAAAATTGTACAGAAAAAAATATCACACAACAATAAAGATTGAATGTAGAGTATTGGATTGGATTATAACAACTGCAATATTATACTATTTTAATTAATATAAGATCGTGTTCAAAACCTGGGTCAGAGATGACTACCTTGGTCCAGTTTAAGTTGGTAGAAAAGGGTGGCTCCTCTTTGCATGACGACGACACTACTCCATCACTCAAGTTAAAATTTTCACAAGGAGAGAAATAGTGTATGAATTATATGTATATTTGAGTGGTTAAACTCTTTATTTATAATGTGAGATTACTTGTTAAAAAAATAATATCAGAGAGATTGTGTTTCCTTAAAAGTTGGAATCTTGATAATTATGAGGGAATTTGATCTCACATATCCTTATTAAGTAAGTGATTATGTTAAGATATAAAAGTTTTCTAGAAGGTGGGTTGATTAGCCTATTTTGGCGACGATGGGCCTATGTGGATGCCGGACCAGCGATGTAGTCTGCTCCTACTATGATAGTGTTGAGTTTGATCTCAATTCCTATTTTGAATGTTTTAATTGATATTTTTTTTATTTGATCAATAGATTCATATCTTGTAATTAATATTGAGATATGCAAAAGATACATATAATAAATATGAAAAATATGTAAGATATGAGACAGATTTGTTTGTAACAATAAATTAGGAAAGTCATAAAGGGTGTAAAAAAGATAATTACTTGTCAAGCAAATTTTTATGGGTTATAAATACTTGTCTTAGGAAATTGGTACATGCATGAGAATGAGGGAGATGAAATTATAAGTAATGTTATGGTAGAGAGTTTGTAACTTTATCCGTGCAAAAGTTACAACAGTGGGGAGAGTTTACAACTTTATCCATACAAAAATAATATTTGTAATGTTATTCATAGTGAATTTGATATTTTCTCATCAATTGTTGTAAGTATATTGGGTCAAACGACGTTAAATTGCATGATGTGTTTATGATGATTTTTCCTAATTATGAGAGAATTTGATCCCACTTATCCTCATTAAGTGAGTGATTTTGTTAAGATATAGAAATTTTGTAGAAGGTGAGCTTATTAGTCTATTTTGGGCCACAATGGGCCTATGAGGATGTTGGATTAGGGAAGCGGTATGCTCTTATTGTGCTCGGACCCTGAAATTTAGGTCCAAAACAAATGAGTTAAAGAGTGTTGGGTTTGATCTAAATTCTTAATTTGAATATTTTAATTAATAATTTTCCTATTTTATCAATAGATTTCATATCATGCAATTAACATTAAGATATATGAAAGATACATGTAATAAATATGAAAAATATGTAAAATATGAGAGAGATTTGTTTGTAACAAAAAATTAAAAAAGTTATAAATGGTGTAAAAAATGTAGTTACTTATCAAGTAAATTCTTGTGAATTATAAATACTTATATTAAGAAATTAGTAGATGCATGAGAACAAGGGAGATGAAATTGTTGTAATATTGCGGTATAGAATTTATAACTTTATCCATGCAAAAGTTATAGTAGGGGAGAGTTTACAATTTTATCAGAAGTAATATTTGTAATGTCATTCATAATGAATTTGATATTTTCTCATCCATTGTTGTAAGTATGTTGGATCGAATTATGTTAAATTGCATGATGTGCTTATGATTATTTTTCTTGATTACACGTGTAAAAAGAAATGTGGTATTCACCAATAAATAAATAAAGAATTATTATTTGTAAATTGTGAACCTCTGATCTTATGTGGATTATTGATGAATGCATGATTAATGCATTCTTCTTCATGCAGAAGATCAATCATGCAAGAAGAGAAGAAGAAAAAGATAATTAAGTAGGGTGGCTGTAAGTAATGTACCTTTCATGTGAAATTTTATATGATGTTGTCATATGATGAGAGACATAAAAGATTTTAACATTTCACAAATTTTAAGAAGATATTATTTTTTAAGTGTTTATATTTATCTCCGGTTGACAGCCGAATTGACAGTGATATTTCCTTTGTGCGTTCATTCATGTTTGTTTAGTAGAACAGAGGACCTCTATTTGATGAAGAGATGTAAGAACAGTTTATCATTTTGTTGATATTTTTATTTTCTCGTTCCAGAACATGGAGGCATTAAGTGGCTGGTATCATCAATAGTTTATATGAAGAGTGTTAAGAACACATTATTTATCATATTTTTTAAATATATTTTTTTTATTATATATATTATTAAAATATATATTTAAATTTGATTATATATTAATTGAGTTAATTATACATTAATTAAAATTAAATATATATTTTAATATGTTAAAAAATATAATAAAAAATATATTCTTAATATTCCTTTAGTTTATATTTGACTACTACCAGTCTTGTACTACTATATATGTAAATATGTGGTATATAATATGCCATCAGTTTTATTTTAATTTTTTTTATAGCGCCACATTAATTCGGAAATGGTTTCAAATGCAATGAAAGTGAAGGTATGCGATTGTATACTGCAAAATTGGTAGTAGAGTGTGGTTTAGTCACACCAAAAAGTAGTTGGGATATTGTTTTCTAAATGAAAAATCAGTTTAAAGAGCTCCAAATCAAGTGATGTTCACACTTATCCTGTACCTATGAATTATTACAATATTTTAGACTTGGTACTTCTCCATAATGAAGTATTGGAGATAAGTTTATTAAGTACTTTATAAAAATTCTAAAGCAATATTAATTGCTTGGTTAGTAGGCAGTTCTATGGTATGTACTATGTAGGCCGGAAGTGACCTTTTCACTAAGCTAATCAAACCAAAATAATTAGTAGAGCCCTTTCAAATTTTGATGTGAATACATGAGACGGTTACTGCCACAAACTGAGCTCTAATGTGTGCCATTCGTAATCGTGAACATAGTTCATTGGAAAATGAAATAGGTTTCAAATTAGGCAGTTGATGATATACTTATGGATATCTTATTCAGAGTTATCGGTCAAATATTTATCGATGACTTATTTCATTATAAATATTTAAAAGTTTATTGAAATAAAAAATACTTAAAAGTTTATATATATCTAATATTTAATAAATATAAGACAAAACTTAATTCTATTTTTTTATATTTATTATATTTATTTTCCTAATTAAATTATAACATGTATTTATTAATATCATTAAAAAAATTTAAGTTTTATATGATAATTCACTATTTTACTCGTAAAAAAAAAAAATATACACATATCATAACTTGATTGATACCAAATAAAATGACTTAATAAACATAAACCATCTGAAATAAAATTAAGTTTTTATCATTTTAAATATATGTAATTTATAATTATATAAAATACGATATTAAGTGAAAGAATTTTGAAATTACGGAGGATTTGCAACGTGTATTCTTTTTATCTCAAAATGCAAAATTTGAAATACCTAATAAAGAGGTAGTATTTTAAAAATGTCTCGGTTCTCTCTTCTTCTCCCCAACTGTTTCTTTTGGAAATATGACATCTCTCTCCCTCATTCTTCCTCACTCTTCTCCACCGTCAATTCCACTATCTCAGGGAACCTCCATCGACGGCGACAACGCCGGCGTCACAAGGCACGACCAGATCATCGGATCTGACGGTGGCGGCCCGATGGAACTGCCAAAGCGGAGACAGAGAGATATCGGAGAGCTCAATTTCATGAGAACACAGATTTTGCAGAGATTGGTACAGGTTTTGGCGATCGGATTCGACTCAGGAGATTGAGCTCGGTGGATGGGTCTGGTTAAATTCAGCAAGACAACAAATAGTGCGCATAACGATTCCAGCGACAATGAACCAGGCTGTGTTGATGGGTACAAGTGAAAACCCAAAGGCCACTCAGTCGTGTACCTTAGCTCTGCCTCTGTAGTTTGTAGCTCCATGTGATTTCTTTTTTCAAACTCTAATTTTTTATCATATTTTTTTACATTATTTTTTATATTAATTAATAAAGTATAAATTTATAATTAATTATATATATAAATTAATTAATAAATTTTTTATTAATTAATATACATAATTTTTATTAATTAATTAATAAATATAATTAATTATAAATTTATTTTATTAATCAATATACAAAATAATGTAAAAATAATAATAAAATATTTATTTTTGGTTTTTATAAATAGTGTAAATTTAGTAGCTCCACGTGCTATCATTTGGCCTCGGAATTACAGAATCCCACCTTATCTTTTCAACCTTATCATTCACAATTATACTTTATTTATCAATTCTATTTCTTTCATAATAATTCTAAGTTTTTTTACTCAGTTCTTTTATTAATTTTTTAAAAATAGTATATTAATCTTTTCATTTTATTTTTTTTTTAATTTTTTTAAATTTATTTTATTTTATTTATTTTTATTTTTACTATGAATAAAAAAATTATTATATGATGTTTATTGTAAAATTTTGTATTAAAATTTCAATTTTACAAAAATATCTTAAAAAGTGATTTTACAAATGAAGGTAATTAAATTACTTTTCCAAATAAAAAATTTAAAATTTAAGAGAATTTAATTATTTTTCCAAACTAAATATTTTAAAAAGGAATTGAATTGATGTAATTAAAATATTTAAATACCTTAAAATTTTAAAATAATTAAAACACAACCTAAAACTTATATATTAGATATGACATTAATCAAATTATACTTTCATTTATCTATACATGAGCTTTGTTTTCAAAATTTCGTCAAATGTTTTCTAAAGTAATTATATGAAAATTAAAATGCAAATCTAAGTTAGCATATATAATTGTACTTATTAGATTAGGTATTTATGATAATTTAGTATTCATAATCTTTACAATTATACTATATGATTTAACAGTTGCACTGATAAAATTTGCATAAATATAAGTTGATAAGAGTATTACTCTAAGAATAATGCTCCTGGAGTATTAGAATTCCAGATATACACAAATATATACTCATCTCACACCACAATTGGGTAGCTTATCTTCGAAATCTTTTTCTCTCCTGTATAATTAGGATTTTTTAAAGCATATCTTTCCAGATTTTGGCATTTAACTCTGACATCTCACTGATTTGTGCTCTCAAAAGTTGTTAATTATGGTCGCTAGACCATGCTCAAAAAAATAAAATAAAAAATGTCGTTAGACCGCTATGACCACACTTGCTTTCTGTTGCTTTAAAATCCCTATCATAACCCCTTACACAAAATTTTAATATGAATGAAAAAAGAACATAAGATAATATCACGCTTGTCCATTTTTAGTTAAAAAAAAACATAGAACTCGTAAATCGTCAATCTTTCTCAGGCCTATCTTTGTTTTCTCCCCTAATGCAGCCATCTCCACTCTACCTTGTGTTTATTTATTTACTTTTACACGATATATGTTCATTTCTTCCTATACATAGTTGCTTCTACAATTTAGAGTTACAAACAAATAAGAATGATGATGATTTAACAAGTTTTAATTCATATATCACATTGATTTTGAAACATTACAATTTCTGATCTTACACATTCTTCTTGGATCGTACTGTTTATAGGCACTTTTATTAACATACTTCTCATACATTACTTATAACTCAATGATCACACACTAGTTTCGTTGTAACTTTTCATGAATGATCCAAATTGTGTTATCCTCACATTTACGTACAAAAATCATCATCCCATTCTTATATAATGTAAAATTCATTTGCCAGAGAATAGTCTCACGTTTGAAAATAGAAGCTCAACTTAATCCCAATCACCTACCCACCAACTACACTTATCCCATGAACATCAATTAGCTCGGAAGATTCGGTGAGACATTAAATTGCAATGAATTTATGAGGTCCACTTAGTCAAATATTTCGAGGCGTGAGCTGAAGTTCATGATAGCTATACTATGTTGAATCACACACATCATTATCTCATTTTGTCAACCAATAAATTTTGTTGCTTTAACAGCCATTCGAGTTTCAATCCACAAAGGCAAGTGGGCTGGGGTCACAAATTGAGAATCTTTGGTAAGTGGTGTGGGTCTCTTCAAACTTTCATCATTGAATGGCTTATGCAACTGTTCATCTGGGTCCAACTCCAACATAACAGTCACTGAATCTGCTAAAAGGACCCGATCATGCATGACCCATTCCCAAAAAACTCATAATGATGATAAAAACCAGTACAATTCACAACACCAAAAGAATTGATTGCGTGATACATGGAGTACATCAAACATTCAATTGACAGAGACGTTGATTCAGCAAATCATTTCACTCAGATTACAATTAATCAGTTCAACCTTTTTCTTTTGGAAAATAATCCTCTTACATCATTTCTCCCCTCTCCCTCCTCACTCCTTTTCACTCATGTTGAATGGATGTAATTAAATAAAAATAAAAATAATAAAAAATAAATATAATAAATAATATTAAAAAATATATAAAAAAAATTATACACTATTTGTAATAAAAATATCATAATTATTTTCTTTTACTAGTCAGTTTACCACCATTATTATTATTTACAGACAACTTGGATTGGAGGAACCATTTACAGTTACTTTTCCCCGGCCAACATCAATGTCAAAAGCATCCAGTGATGAGTTGGTTCCATTTGGTCATCACAGTGACCATCAGTATATCAGGCGGTTGTTATCACCGCAGTTGCAGTTCTGGTTCCTCACTGCAGCATAACACAAAAACTGCAGTTCCTATAGGATTTGGTTATGAGAATGGGACAAAAAACACCCAATGACATGCAGTATGGTACTAACATAAAAATGTAATTTTGACGATATCTTTGCCTATAACACTACTTGTGTTCTATGATCCTCAGTAGATTCTTCCTCAAGTTCTTTAATTAGCCTTTCAATCTGCTTTCTATAAACTGGCATGAAATGATCACTGATCATGGTCTGTGAAAGTCTAATTTTACTATAGAGAGACCTTGAAGTAAGGAAAATCCCAATCTTAGTCTCATCTGGCTGGCTATTGTCCGAACTTGTAGAGGTTCGGCTACTATCATTTTCATGCTCAGCAGTATCAGAGTGGAATGTAACAATGTGCATTATCTTCCCTGGAGGAAAAAATCTGTTAACTTCTTTCATTTCTGGTGCAGAGCTCTGGGATTGCCCATCAGTTACCTCTGCTATGGCTGCTTCTTCTTCTTCCCTTATCTCCTTTACCACATCAGCCTCCTCTTCAGGTCTGTCATACAGCTCGTGCTCCAGTTGTTGCCACAACTCCACTTCGCTCATCTGATCCTCATATCTGTCATGGTCCATCATGTCCTTACTGTCATCATGATCAACATCCCCCTCAGCATGTGTACTCCTTTCATCGGCACATTCAATTTCAGAAGTCCACTCTTCTACAGATGAAGATACAGGAAGGTTCATGTTCTTTGCATTAATCCCCTTCTTAGGAGAACAAATAAGTCGATCAGAACTTTCTACATTGGCAGAGGATGAAGATTTAGGGGAACTTCCTTCATCTTTGGAGTTTGAATGAGCACCCACGGCTCGATGACGGGGTCCCATGCATGACCAAGTGGACAGGTTAAGGGTTGGACGTGTCCATGCTGCCTGAGCCATATTCTTGGCCCTCTTCATCACAACCTGCAGTTGTTCAAAATTCAGAACATGGAGTAGGGGCAAATTGAATATACTTATCAAATAGATGTGAAGCAGCAACACTTTTTGCATAACCAGCTTGAACACACAACCCCCAACCATAGAAGAGAACTAACAAGATTAAAACTTAACTCTTCCAAGTTAAGCATATGATCAAATGCATAATAAATAGTACTTCCTCTTTTGACGACTAGATTGCAGCACCAATAAATTTTGCTCAACACAAGAAAGACAACCAAAAAATTTTCAAGTTCCAACAATGGATAGTTCATCGAGTCCAGCTTTTAGAGACAATACGTTGTATGATACCTTGTTGTAGAAAAGGGAATTGATCAATATAACAGAAGGAAAAAGTACCTGGGTACCGTTAGAAACTGGTTGCAAAATTGCCCCAGCCCCAGCAACTTTTGCTCTAGCAGTGGCAATGGATGGGAGGCGAGAACCCAATGCTGAAGCAGAACGATAGACAGTACTGAGTATTCTTGTTTGCTCGATTTGATTCCTCAAGTCATTTATCCATGCTGATGCTGTCACCTGAAATTGGAGAAGAATTAATTTTCACACACGTATGATGCAGAATAGCTAAAATGAAACATATGAACCACAAACACATTCATCCTGCAAATGACACCATAGCAAGTACCTGAATCAAGTGACTTTATGTGAAAGACTGACATCATGTAAAAGTAGGAACAATAAGACTACCTTCTAAAATATCCTACAACTCCTTTTAATACACAATTTTGAGAGTACTTAAAGTTCACGACCATAAATGAGACTAAATCTACAAAATAATGACTTCAGCACTTTTTCCAGTGCCCTGCAGTTGTATAACCCCTGGACTGCGGGGTTAATTACTTAATTACACTCCGCCTAGTGCACCTCTTGCTTGAACTATCACTTCCTGTTTCCCCCCTATCAATAAAATAAATTTTCAATTTGTTAACTGTAAAAATTTAACCCTAACAAAAATTCTTGTCCATGAATTATGGCTCCCAGTTGATAGAAACTAGCATTGCCAGATCTGAAAAATATCATCAAATATTGGCCAATAAATCAAGATTACAAAAACATTTTCCAATACTGCACAATTTTTTTCTTTAAAACTTAAGGATCACAACCTCAGAACGCAAGTCATCTACAGAAGCAGCTGAGAATGTAGGCACCAAATCAGCTCCATTTATAACAGAAGTAATAAAACTATTGCCTGACTCTGCCAACTCCCATGTCATACAAGCAGCTGCATGAGTAACAAGATGTCAGTGTCAAGCTGCACCAATTAAGGAGCAGAGACTCACTGTGTAAACCAATATTAGTCCCAAAGTGTTCCAGGATACTACCAAAAAAATATGCTTTAAATTTGAAAAAAATGCAGAATCATTTTTACACAAAGAATATAGCTTCGGCAACAACATTTATATAACAAAAAACAGACCTGGAGCAAATGTAACACACGTAGTCACAGACAGTTCCTTTTGCTCTCTTAATATATACGTCAGAAGTGCTGCTGTGCCTCCACCCAAGGAGTGCCCTACAATCTATGTAAAAGACCTTTAAAAAGTAATCCAGAAAACCAGAGAAACATCATACTAAACTATTTGAAGCTTAAGATCCAATATAGATTGACAAAAGCCAGAAAAGAGAAATTAAATAGCCAAAGCATATTTACAAACTGAATTGAGAAAACAACTTTTGTTGTCAAACTATAGAATCATCAATTCTCTTATATGATTAACAAAAATAAGGGGGGGAAAAAGCAACATGTCTGCAATCTATAACATCACAAGCACTAGCTATTCACGCTTGATCACAAGATTTTTTTTTTCAAATTGATAATTGATATTATGCTCTAATAGGGAAACGTGTGTTAAAAGGATTATTTAGTCAAAAGAGCAGGGGATATTATAAAAAGAAATATCAATACCTTAACTTTATAGTCAGGGTGGTGGCCAAGCGCTTCAAGGAGACAAGGAGTTGCGAGCTTTGCAATCCATCGAGCGGCTGCAACCATTCCACAATGTGCATAACCTAAAACCAAATCACTAACACCTCCCTGATTAACTACAGTGTGATGAAATGGTATTACAGTTCCTGTAACAGCTGTTAGAGTATCCTTGATACTATGTGTGCCACGAATCAATAACAGAAAGCATCTCATCTTGTGATTAGCTATTATTGTAAAAGCTGGTTTCAAAATCTGCATGACAAATGAACAGAAAAGTTTACACATATTGACTTTACCGAATGAAATACAGCTACTGATATGGCAGCAAGTATTATTTATTCATCTGATTCATCTTGGCCATGGCCACCTCCCCTCATAGCCCCAAGTAGCACCCTTTGATCCCAATTTTTTCTCAGTCTAAAACAGAATCCTCTGTCACTTCAGCCTTCCATCCTTCAAAAGAAAAAGTACGTAAATTAAATTATTATCAGTAGACTTACCCCTGCTTTTGGTTCCTGAAGGAGAACATTTTCTTCAGTGTAGCCAGTTTCTTCCAGAAACAAAGGAAAGGGCTTCTTTGAAAAATGCCAACAGAGTGTCAACAAGTTTAAGAGATACTTAAGTTCAGCAGTAATCTCAGATCCTTTCAGCTGTAAACTGTCGTTACCACCAAACACACTGTCAACATGATAGTTTCCCTGCAAAGTATAACCCAGAATCCTTAAAACTTAAAATATTGATGTTAAACTTATATAAATTAAAAAAAAAAAAAGGGAAGCATGAAAACCACATACTACAAAGCCATTTTGCAGGTCAAACTCAAAGCTAATGTTCTGTGAATATCAATAGTCTAGTAACTTAGGGTCCAATCGATTAGACTGTAAAAAATTGATTTTAGAATTTTGAATTTGTTTGGGTATTATAAAGTATAATTACTTTTAAAGTATTAATTGTTGGGATATACTTAGAAAATTACTGGGTCCAACTTGTTAAAATTAAATTTTTTTAGTACCGCTTGTATGGTCTTTTTGGAAACTACAAAATCAATTTTCTTCCCCGCAAAAGCTACTCCTGAGTTACTTCAACTACAAATACTGTAAGAATTGATTTTGTACTGGTCAAATTGATTTTAGAGGAATCAAAATCTAAAACAAACATGACATTAACTTCCAAGCCTAAGTATTTAAAAAGCAGATACATTATTAATATACTAAAACTTAAACCAACACAAGACCAAGATAACAGAGCAACTTCTTATCTACCTACATAAAGCTGACATGATGAAATGCAATAGTCCAGGTTAATAAATCAAGATCATGTCTTCCACGAATGCAATGAAATTGATTTATCTAAAAAAACTGATTAATATATGATTTAAATCAAGAAAAAATACATAATGTCGCATGGACCATGTGAAGAATCTCGTGGTTCAATAGGGGATTCATTTTGTATAAAATAGTCCATTCTCTAAGCTACCTTAACCACATTACTCTCCTTGAAAGTAAAAACAGCAAGTGCATCACGTAAATCAAAAAATCCAAGAATAATGAATAATCTAATATGACAATTTGAACATGATAATGCTTAACAGCCAAAGCTCAAAAATCACAAATTATGAACTCAATCCACTGCTGTGAAGTTGAGAAGGCTTAAAAAAATACCCAAATTGCCCATCATATGTAAGGATAACTTCAGGAGTACTGCTACGCGTCCGGGGTTATAAAACGCGAACCGTAGCCTAGCTCACTCAAAACAGTTAAGTTTTTAAAATGTCAACCAATATTAGAAAAAAGAAAACATCCTAACTAAAATGATGTTGAGCGTCTGGGACCTTTCTGGCTACAAAAAACAGGGCTGACTATCAATTTCCCAACTTCAGAGATAATATAAGTTATAAGACTGCTCTCCAAATGTTGGATTATTTCTTCAAAGACCATAAATTTTTTTTATTCAGATGATAACAATTAAATTGAAACTCCAACCATTCAATGATTATTCAATTATAGCTCTGCCTAAAAAACATGCACCTGTCTTTCGTAATTCCATATCCTACTTAGTATATGCTTCAGCAGTTACAGTAGGTAGTTGTAAACACACAACTCCACAATTTTCTTATGTCTTTTCAGTTGCTTAAAACCAGGGCGCACGGACAAAGAAGCAAAGTCCACATTAGTCATTACCTGCCTCTTCAGAAGAAAGCTGATACCAAATGCCAAATCCCCAATGGGCCATTTCCCAAGTGTCTCTGAGTACGTGAACCTGAGAGTCTCTGACAATGTTGAAATTGTCTCCAACCATGTAGCAGGGGCTTGGATTAATCTATGAGAAACACGTTCAATACCTAACGGCACATCACTAGGTGCATCACTGCCATTTTCTTCATCATCTTCATTGATTGTGCGAGACTGCAATTTCCGATTCAGTGTGTAGTATAAAAGAGCAGCTGCACCTGCTGCAGTAGCCATGGTTGCAGTTGCCATGATTTTACTATCCCTATAACAATAACAACAATCCAATGGAAAAAAAAATTCGTTAGAAATGGATTCATAACAGAAAACTGCGATAGAATTTCCCCATATAAGCCAACTTCAAATCCTTCATTTTCCATTCTATCAGTGATCAATTCAAATCAAACGAACCAAAATGGTTTTTTTTTCATCAACTGGAGTTCAAATTACGATGAGCAAAAATAACCCGCGTAAAAAAATTACAGCTTGATGTAAAATATTTGTGCTTTTCTAGTTTATTCAGAAGGGAAATCACGCGGGTGGGTTAAATTCGAAAACTTCATCTGGCAATGCAACTCGAAATTTGAACATCGATTCATTCAATTAATCAATAAAAAACAAAATCAGAAAATCAATGATCAAATCAATTAATTGAACAAAAACAATGAGTAAAAATCATCGAAGGAACCTGAAGAACATGGAGAAACACCGAAACCCAAAACCCTAAAAATCCCAAATCAGAAAAAAAAATTAAAAAAAAAGGATAAATCTGAAAGAGAAATGAACAAACCTTAAGAACGTGATTTAAGAGGAAATTGAAGAAAAAAAAAAGAAACAGGTTGGATTCGAAGGTATCAGAGATTATACAGAAGCATCCTTTCGATTTTTGTTTTTATTCTGTTCCAAAAAAAATATTAAAAAAAAAAGACTTTGCGCAGTTTTCGTTGATTCTGGATGAAGCAATAACAAGAACAGTTCTTTTTTTTTAAAGGACACGTGACGCGGAAAAATTCTTGCCCAGACAGCTTCTAGTAACTTCATTTACTATTCACTATTAAATGCATGTCAAAGGTTTTTTTTTAAGTTAAATACTCTCTTTTTTTATTTATTGTTTTCAAAATAAATTTCTGTTTTATTGGTTATATTAAGAAATTAATAAAATATTAATTATTTCTTTAATTTTACTGTTATTATTAATAAGTGCAATAAAATATTAATAAAATAACAATATTTTGAATATTTTAATAAATAATAATTCAGTTAAATATAATTATTTTTTATTTATAATTGATTTATCTTTAGTTATTTTCTCAACAACTTTAAACATATTAAATTTTTATTATAAAAGGAGGTAGTTTGACTTTGAGTTTCAAGGGAAAAATAAATCAAATAAGAATCAAGCGGCTTCCACCGTATGCCTCATGATATATTCTATATTATTATTATTATTATTATTATTATTTAAAGGAGAATCGGTTTATTTTGATCTTAAATATCGGTTTTATTATAATATCAACCCATTTATTTATTCGTTATTTTTAAGTCTTAAACCTATTTTTATCAAACAAGATAAAAATGTAATTTAACCATACTCATCTATATTTATAATTATTATATTATTATTATTATTAAAGGAGACTCGCCTATTTTGATCTTAAATTTCTTTTCTTATAATATCAACATTTATTTATTCGAAGTCTTAAACCTAAATCAAACAAGATAAAAATGTAATTTAACCATACTTTACTTTATAAGACTATAAATTACAATTATAACAAAATTACATAACTTCTTCTATCAGGATTTTGTTATTTAGAAAATGTTCCAGCGGTACTTATTTAAAAAGTTATATTTCTATATATTTTAACTAATAATATTTAAATTCACACATAAATTTAATTAAATTATTTTTTTATTAATAATTATACATACAAAATTTCATAAATTTTAGTTAATAATTTTTATATATACTCAAATCTATACATATATCCTGTAACTCATAAATCCATGAATAAACATCTTCACCTATCCATATTAATACCAGTTTTGTCATCAACACCAATACATATAGTGGCTTTTAAGTTGAGCCATGTAGTCAATGATCCACTGGTAGACTACCAAAATAATTTGCTATAGCAGGTTTAAGTTATTTAGAAAATATTCCATTAATCTATTTATTATTAAATCCTATATGTATTTATTTTTGCAGTTCACTCCTTAATCACTGATACCCCTCCAGGTCAGGCACCCTTCACCTTCCCCACACCCAAGACCAACTCATCTGAAAACCTTATTTAAGTGAACCTTCGACCTCCACCATCTTTCATGGAGCTTCACAAGATATTTCCATCCTCCACCCACAGCAAACCCATCACAGCAATCTTAGCCCCTGCCTTGCGTCCTCCATGGCATGTGTGCACCAAAGAAATAAACCATGAGGAAATTGTCCATCTGTAAGTAAATCATCAACAAATGACAGCCCAAAAGTTCACACAATTAAGTCCAAGTGAAAGAACGAAGAGTGTAAAACAAAGCAACAAAACACATTTTCTTGATCAAGTTCGTTAAGATGAAAAATAATAATAATCGAACCATTACATCATTCTACATTGAATTGCTGTAAGGACTAAGGACTCTACCCATCAACAACTAGAAAAAAACAAACAAGAGAATATCTAAAGCTAATGTTTTTCTCTAAGCTTCCACTGTACCTAAGCAATGGAAAAGCATAAAAAAAATTATAAAAAGGTGGGGGCAGCAGATCTGGGGCAGGCTGGGTCAAGATCGAAGTGGGCACGGCACAAAAGAAACAAACCAAAAGCATATATATATATATATATATATAGTGCATGTCTAGGCAGATGATACTTTCATTTTTTTTAATTTGAATGGATTATTTCATTAAAATAAATTGATGAAAGTAGATTTAATCATATAAATAATTAATATTAAAATATATACTTAAATATCAGTGAGAGTAGATTTTATTATAAATGGATGAGAGAAATAAATCTTGATCATATAATCATATATGGATGGTTAAGATTAAAAGTTACTTAAATATCATGTACCACTTAAAAAAGTCACATGCATTTATGTTCTAATCTTGAACATTCATGTAAAATTTAATGGTCAAAATGTTTCTCTCTCACCTCTTACAATAAGTACTTTTCTCACCAAAAACACACACACTCTCTCTATATATATAAAAGACTTTACTCTGATTAAAAGAGTGTTTACTGTAAGAGGTAAGAGGAGTAAATCTTAATTATTAAATGTTATATGAATGATCAATATTAAAATATAAATGTATGTGACTTTTTAAGTGATCACATGACCCTTAAATAACTTTTAATATTGATTATTCATGTATGATTATATAATCAAAATTTATTTATCTAACACTCTCATAATAAAAATTTATATCACTAAATATGTTTTCTATATATATATATATATATATATATATAATCTTCACAATCACTGTAGATCGAACAAAATGGAGCAATATCCAAATCACAAAAATCATCCATTAGCCCAAATTTCAAATCTTTTCAAAAGAAAAACCAGAATCACCAAATGGGGCAGCACTTGGATTATCAAAAAATAAAAAATAAAAACAAAAACTGACATAACTAGAGAGAGAAATGGACAAAAATAGAGTGCAAAAACAACTTACAAATTGGTATGAGATGGACACTGATGAAGCGAAGAAGAAGAAGAGATCAAGCATCACCTTCAACTCATTGAACCCAAAGCCACCCAAATCCCACTCTTCCATGCACCAAACTCCAGCCGCATCACCCTGGCCTAAATCGCATCACCTTGGTTAAATCCAACGACTGCATGTTATACCGAGCCCAGAACCTAGACTATATATGTGTAATTATTTTAGAAGCTAATACACATATTGGAATCCAGGAGAATTCTAATATAGAGTGGTTCAGTACAAATTAATTATTAATTTATTACTAAAATAAGTCAATGGTTAAAATTAAAAGATTAAATTCAATTAATAATATTTAAATTCTAAATAAATTTAATTAAATTATTATTAATTTTTATAAATAATTATACATATAAAAATTTATAAAATTTAATTAATAATTTATATATATATATATTTAAATTTATATATAATAATATCAAATAAAAATAATAATTTACTCGTAAACCCAAACAAAATGAATCCTTGATAACTTTCTCAAAGCAGTGATAGACATAGAATACCACCAGCTTGTAAACCAAAAAATAATAATAATAATAATAATAATAATAATAAAATACCACGAGCTGAAGCTGTGCTTGAAGTGTTCAACTTCAACACACTCACGGTCTCACCACCATTCATCAGAACTGCGTACAGTGAATAAAACAGAAAAATAAATCAAATAAGAATCATGTCACTTTGCAGCATATGCGAGTTATATGCCCAAAAAGAAAAAAAAAAGAAAAAAGAAACTGCGTCAAATTAAATTGTGTGTTTCCTTTTTTTTTTAGTACAAGCAGGGGCAAAGACCCAAGAAAAAAAATTTCTTCGCATGTACCAAAACAAAAGAGGGCCAAGAAAACAAAACAAACTAACTAGAGGAGACTAAGCAGGACACTGAAGCCCCGTAAAAACCAGCGTGAAGCAAATGAAGTAACCAATTGTCACCAGAGAAAATTTTAAAATACTCAGTGTAATACACTAGATAAGTTTATAACTGTTTAAATCTAATTTAAAAATATTTTAATTCTAATGTAACTATCTTAATAGTTATAAATAATCACATATTACAATTTTACTAGAACAGTATAATATTATTGGGATGTAGAAGAATATCTCTATATCAAGAGTGTCTAACACGTAGAAACCAATCTCCTAGGACAATGTAGAACTTATATCAGTTATCATCTCTTGGACCATGTTGATACTTTAAGCCATTAATCAGTTAAGTAATTAATTAGCATGCATGAAATTTATAATAATAAGTTGTTAATTAAAAGCAGTTGCTATGCCTAGAGGCTCAGCCCAATCCTGTTGTTTTGATATTTTTCTCTGATTGTGAACGCATTCATCTTCTCAAATTATGCAGTGTATACACAAACTAATATCACCTTTTATTTACAATCTAAACCCGGCGAAGTCAAAATTACACCGAAAAATAAAAATTCTATATAACTATAGTATTATTTTGATTTTTTGTTGTTGAAAATATTGGTGAAGTAGACATTAAATATACATTTCTCTATGAAGCAATATCATTTTAAGATATTATTTATTCTCACTCTTTTGTGTCTATTACTATTCTTATTTTATTAATGTTTATTATTAAATGGCATATGATCTTATTTTGATCAATGACTCAAAATATCGTATTAAATATAAAATTAATGGAATAAAAAAAATAATAGACACAAATAAATGATAATAGACACTTTTTTATTTTAATATTAGAATTATTTTTTATATAAAATGTAGTTCTCGATGTAATTATGAATGATAAATTAAAAATTTCTTTTATAATTTTTTTAATTTTTAACTAATTGCTCTGATAACTAGAAAAGTCCTCTTGAAAGTTACGATTCTAGGATTATAAAGCTGAGGGCTTAAAATGCAAGAAATAGCCTATAACACGTAAATATGATTTTTTTTTTTGTTGGACTGCAAATATGAAAATGTCAAATTCATGGATTTTAGTTGCAAGGTCGGGCTGCTCACGAGTAGGCCTACGCTTCGGGTTTTGATTGCCTTAATTAATTGAGGTGGGCCTCTCGACAATCGATTACAAAGGCTTTGGGCAGTGAATGTGATGAACGAAAAAAAAAAAAGTACTAGGCGTGGTGGAATTTGGGCTGCCAATTACTACATTAACTTGGACTAGAATTTTACAGTCTATAATTATTATCGTCATGATTGTCATCATTATTATTCATATTCTATTATTATATATGTAATTAAACTAAATTTCAATTTCCAGTAAAAAAAAAGAATAAATTTCAATTGGGTGGAATATGATTCATGGTTTATATTCCACGAAGTCAGGTAATAAAATAAAAAGAATTGTGTAAAAATGAATTAAGAATCTTAATTTTAAATGTATCCGTGTCTATTAAGGATTTGAATTCAATTAATAAAGGATTTTGACCATCACAATATGGAGAAGTTTTCTGTAGATTTAGGCAGCAAGAATGTTATTTTATGTTACCTGTTTTTATATACTTAAAACAAAAAAAAGAATGTAGAATAGATTCAACTATAACAAGATATAGGCAGAAGATTTAAAAAGCGTGACAATTTATCTGTATTTGATAATTAGATCTGCTTCAAATTTAAAAATTGACAGCATAAAATGACACTATTTGTTAACTCAGTGCACACAATTTATATGAATTGAATTTATACAAAAAATTCATCATCATATGCTTTATGCAATGAAAAAATCTAGTTGATATTTAGAACACCTATGTATAACTCACTTGCCAATAATAAAAGAAGGTAAAAATGGTATTTTGACCCTTTATCTTTATTCTTTTAATTTAGTTTCATTTATTTTATTTTATTTTTAAAATTTAGTTTCTTAAATTTAGAATTGTTACTCAATATGATCCTCTATTACGAATCTGTCGCCTCCACTAATGGAACACGTGGACATGGCACTAATGACAATTACTTGGCCTAGCGTGGTCGTTAAGTGGCTTAGTTGGATAGGGAGAAGCCTAAACGAAGTCATTTAGGTAAAAATGATGTCATTAAATATTTTTAATTTAGTCCCTTACTTTCTATTTTATTTTCAATTTGGTCCATCCCCCAAATCTTCTTCTCCTTCCTCTCCATTAGGATTTCTATTTGTAGAGCCAGTGTGGGGGCTCATGGTGGTTAACAAGTAGCTAGGTCTTGGGATGATGGGTGAGATTTGAATGGCTGTGGGTTAGTTAATAGCATTTTAGCTCACGACTCGCACAGCGGTGGATGTCTTCAATCATATATGGTTCATGCGTGGTGCTGATGGCTGGTTGATGGCATCTTCAGTAGCATCTAGTCCATGAATAGTGGTGTCTTCATTATGGTTGATGGTGTCAGGTTGGTTCCAGTAGTTGGGGATTGTTAGGCTCTGTGTTGTGCTGGATCCAACGATGGTGGCTCGCACTTTACGCTGGACGACTTGGTGACGATATGCACTGGAGTTTTAGTTGTGGTCAATGGCTGCTGGATGACTCACGTTGGCTGCTAGACGACTCACATTGGTTGTTGGGTGCTAGTTGGTTGGTGAATGGTGGCGATCTTGTGGCGTCTACTAATACTGTGGGTTGGTTAGTGGCGGCTAGGGTTATGCATGAGAATGTGAGAGAGAAAGGAGACTTTTGATATGATTCGTTTGTTTATGAGTAAGAGACTAAATTGAAATCAAAAATCAAAAGTAAGGGATCAAAATGAAAAGAAAAAACTAAGGGGCTAAATTGAAGTATAACCAACCTTAAATGACATCGTTTTTGTCTCTCATTACCCAACTAAGTCAATTTATCTCCATGTACATGAGCGCCAAATCATTGCCGTTAGTGTCACGTTATCACTTTCGTTAGAGAAGGTAACAAAATCGTAACAAAGAATCACATTGAGTAACGATTCCAAATGTAAGGGATTAGATTGATAAAAATAAAAGGTACGAAACCAAATTTAAAAAAATAAAGATAAGAGACTAAAAGTCTTTTTTGCCATAAAAAAATCATTTGATAAGATATGGGTGAGCCATGCTCATAATACTACCTAGGGTATGACAACTAAGCATAACAAACCTTTTAAATTTTGGTACTCGTATTTGCACAACAAAATAAACAATATATTCACCAAAATAAGTATGGAATTTAGTAGTCATGTTGGATATATTTCCTTTTATTGTTGCGATTAGGTGATAGATGTATAAGTCAATTTACACACATTTCATCTTATTTACTTTATCAATTAGATCATAAAGACAAGTCATCCATATTAGTACTAGAGGATTCATCAAAAAATTTTATTGTGTCAGACCTAAAAATTTGACAAAATTAAAATTTAAGCTTGTAATAACACACCTAACCACACATCATATAAAATATATAATCATTTTTATGTTACCAAGTGGCATCAATACTCAAGAGGGGGGGTGAATTGAGTATGAAAACTAAGTTCGCAAATCTTTCGCAAATCGTTTGATAAACAATTTTTGTTGAAGCTAATTGATGAATAAAGATTATTGGATATAGAAGATAAACACTTTCACTTATAAATGCAATAGCCAAAGGTACCAATATTCAAGTAAATCAATAAAACAGTACTTAATGTAAAGAGAAGGGTTTAGAGAAAACAAACACAATGATTTATCCTGGTTCGATCACCAATCCACTTGTGATCTACGTCCAATCCCCAAGCAACAACTTGAGATTTTCCACTATATCTTCAAGCTTCAATGGGTGCTTGACAACCACTACAACCTTGAGCACTCAACACTTTGGGATACCTCACCCTTGGAGCTTGAGTCTCTTCAACTAGGGATACCTCACCAAGATAGAAACTTGAAAGTCATGTTTAACTTTGAAATTTCCCATTTATTTTGAAATGATATATTATTTAGAAATCTTGAGAGCATTTAACATCTTTTACACTTTTGGAGGGATGCCTCACCCTCTTTACAAAGCAATAATGATAGATTGAATGAAGCTCTCACTAAAGCAGATGATTACAAATTGAAGCTCTAATATGCTCTCAAAGATTTTTCACGTTTTTAACAAAAAACAGAGCAAGAAATGGATTTGAGGATTGATTCACGTTTGGAAGTATTGATGATCAGTTTTTGGTTCAAGGTCAACCTCAAATAAAGACCCAACTTTGGTATTTATAAGTTTCTCAATTAATAGAGCCGTTGGGGTGGTTTGGGCAAGCATTTAATGTATTTAATATAGCCGTTGGACGTTGTCAGGGTTCGTGTAATCGATTACACAACTTATGTAATTGATTACATTGTTGTTCCAACGTGTTCTTGCTTCGATAAGGAATTTCGAAGATCTGGAAGCGTGTAATCGATTACATTATTTGTGTAATCGATTACATGACTTCGACTTTGCTTGTAATCGACACAATATCCATGTAATCGATTACATGACTTGACTTCTTTACATACGTCAAATAAAATTTTTTGTGTAATCGATTACAATATCCATGTAATCGATTACATGACTCTTTGAACGTGTTCTTACCTTTCTGGGCTTGATGTAATCGATTACATATATTGTGTAATCGATTACATGGCCTCTGACTTGCTTGTAATCGATTACATTGCTCATGTAATCGATTACATGGCTTCTGTTTGCTGTGTAATCGATTACAAACTTCATGTAATCGATTACAAACTTCATGTAATCGATTACATTAGTCTTTGAACATATTTTTCAAGTCCAATAAAGCTTGTAAGTCATTTCTAACTCCTTGAGACAATTGATTAAACATAAATCCTTTTAAGAGTATTAGATTCAAGATAGAAACTCAAGTTTTCTTGAAAGCCATGTTTAACTTTGAAATTTTCCATTTATTTTGAAATGATATATTGAAAAACCATTTGAGAAATCTTGAGAGCATTTAACATAAATGTTCTAAGTCTTATAACTACATAAACCTCTTGACTTCTTTCTTTGATCTTGATTTTTCCTTTTGCGCTTGATCTTCTCTTTTGCACTTGATCTTCGCTTTTGCCTTTATTATCATCAAAAATCATTTGATATGCCTTAGAGACATAAGCATTCACATTCTCCCCCTTTTTGATGATGACAAACTAATCATAGGAAAAAGAAAGAGTTTTTTGCAATTGTATATAATAGACATTTAAGCTCAATGCTCCCTCGGAGTTTATGCATGATATTGGGTTAGATTTTGCATATGAAAAGCTTAATAGCTTAGAAGCTCAATAACTCCCCCGAACTCATGCAACTTTTAATTTACTCATGCAACCTTAAATAGATTTCGGTTCATTTTTCCTTATTTTCTCCCCCGTTGGCATTATCAAAAAGACATAAGCATTTAAAAAAAATGGACAGCATAACAGCTATATTTCATGATTCCCCAAAATTTGCCAGAACAAGAGATCCAACGATTAATCAGTCCAATTAATATTATCAAACGCATTTTGTTTTTTTGTAGGTTTTCACTAATATCAGAAGAACTTGCAACATTCAAAGCGGAAACAAGTTCAGATATTATTAATCAGCATGTACAAGGGAACTTATCACAACTAGTAGCCAATAACAAAAAAAAACATAAATGTATACCAACGTAATATAATCAGAGTCAAAACAAAATAAATACAAGGTAGTTATCAAAACAAAAAGCATCAAGGCAATGAGCCATGATCACTATCAGTGGCCTCGCTGTCACAAAAGACATCACCTTCTGGATCCGCAGCAGTGTCTCCTAGATCATCGTTATCATTGCTGGACTTAAGATCATCGTCAGAGTCTAGAAGCTCCTCATCATCAGCAGGGACTTCAGATGGACTAGCGAAGGACAGGGGAACCGGAGAGGCAGAGGATGTGGGAGGTGCAGCAGCAGCGCTCTGAGGAATAGGAGGTCCACCCAGGAGAGATCGAATGGAGGCAAGCTCCTGATCTGAGTAGTCCATCCTCAGCTCAAGATGGTCAATCTTTTGCTCTATATGATCCATGCGTGTGTTTACATTAGCGCTCAGGTTGCGCATTTCTTGGAGCAGGAGATCAAGAGTAGTAGGTGTGGGAGCAGGAGCAGGGGCAAGATGCTGAGCCTCCTCATCATCGTCACTATCTGGATTGTGATGGATATGACTAAAAGTGCCATGAGCGATGTAATGCCACCTATCATCCACCTTATAGAGCTAGAGCTTCTTCAGGGTATGCAGGCCAATGGATTGTGGTCCCTTCGAGCTGGTGTCCTTGGATTCCTCAGCCAGCGAAATGCGACAGTGCTCTAGGATGGTGGTTACTAACATGGCGAATGGGAGAGTAGAGTTCTTTTTTTTCTTGACATCCAGCATATGCTCTAAAATGTAATAACCCCAGTTAATTTGTCGCCCGGTGGTCATTGCCCATAAGGCCACCACATCATTTTTGAGGACTTGGGAGTAATTCCCTCCCCTGGGAATCAATCCTCGGACCAAAAGTTAGTGGAGAACCCTGTCCTCCATAGTGAGGCCAGTGGCCATGATTCTTCGTTTAGGATCAATAGGGGGGAGTAGCCAGTCCTAATTAATGAGAGAAGAAAGCTTCTTATACTTCACCTTTAAAAGCCTTGTGCTCAAACTCATGCCCCCAGACATTGGCATTCCCACAGAAGTGAGCTCCATCAGGAGTGAGCTTCGTTAGCCTATACCATTCAGCCATTGTCAACCTTATTTATTACTTTTTCACTTCAGAGATGATACAATTATCCTCAACTTTTAGGTTTGCATAAAAGATTCGCACAAGGTTTGGGTAGATGGCTTTCTCTATGCTCAGGAAACCTAGCAAGCCTAAATTTTCTATGGTTCTAAAGCTCGCTAAAGGTTCACTTTCACAGAAGGTGATGGGAAGATACCTGGGAGAGATGATCTTACAAAGCTGGATGTTCTTCTGGAACAACTCAGCTCGCTTCACTATGGAGAAGTGTCTCGTGAGGTCCAGGCCAGATATGTTACGTGAAGAACCACCAGAAGACCCTCCAATGGCAGCCCCTGTTCTTGGGCGCTTCGAGCGATGAGAGGATTCAGCCATTGATGAGAAGGAGTAGAGTGGGATGAATGGTAAATGGTCGGGGATAAGTGAGGAGAGAGAGAGGGACGAGGTTAGGGCGAGAGAAATGGAGATGGGGTTTGTGAGAGAAGATGGGGATATTTGGGTGAGGGATGTGAGGAGATTTGGAGAGATGGGTTGTGTGGAGAGGGGTTTTCCGAGATTGAGAGAGGTGAAATGAGGGATTTTGATGGAGATTTGAGTGAGAAATGAGAGATTTTGAGGTTTGAGAGGTTTGGGGTGCGTGGGAGCGAGAGGAGGAGGACGAAGAAGATGAATAGGTTCGAAAAATGAGCTCTACGCGCGTCGAAACCTTTTAAAAAACCTTGTATAATCGATTGCATTGAGTGTGTAATCGATTACATGCATTCGGGTGGGTATGTAATTGATTACATTTTTGGTGTAATTGATTACATGCTTTCTGGGAACCTTGTAATCGATTACATAGTTGATGTAATTGATTACCTGAGTGCTGAGTTGATTGTAATCGATTACAAAAGGTGTGTAATCGATTACATGCGTGACAGAACCTGTGTAATCGATTACAAAGACATTGTAATCAATTACCAGCACTCTTTAACTCAGATTTTGCATTTCAAACAGCACATAATCAACTTTAATCCATCCAAATCAGTTCCAAAGCAACTTAGATCAATTCAAATAATCATTCAAACATATAATCTAATCATATTATGATTCAACTCACATAATTTATCAAAATTACCATTTTTACCAAGAATTTCACCATTTTTGGTGAAATTTTGAGGATGTTGAGTTGCTTGGGAGTCTTGGGCATGAGGGAGCACCTGCAAAACAAATTAGGGGAAATCTCCGACGCTCAAGTCAGTATTGGATTCAAATATGATGAAAAATTCAGAGATTATGCAGCAGTGTGGCATAATTATGCAGAAAAACACAAGTTTATGCATTAGTTTTAGGATTATGCAGTAAATATTTAACTTATGCATGAGTGATCCAATATGCCAAGTTCATTTCTTATATAGAAAAATGCTTTTTTTGCTAGGGGTTTAGTGAAAATGTCAGCTAATTGCTTAGTGGTTTCTACAAATTCAAGCATACAATCACCCTTTTGAACATGATCTCTAATGAAATGATGTCTTATTTCAATATGTTTAGTCCTAGAATGCAAAATGAGATTTTTGGACAAATTGATTGCACTAGTATTATCACATCTTATGGGGATGTGATCAAGCTCAAGACCATAGTCCAAAAGTTGTTGTTTCATCCAAAGGATTTGAGAACAACAACTCCCAGCTGCAACATATTTAGCTTCAGCTGTAGACAATGTCACACTATTTTGCTTCTTGCTATGCCAAGAAACTAGTGAGCTTCCAAGCAAGTGACATGTCCCACTAGTGCTCTTTCTATCCATTTTGCACCTAGCAAAATCAGAATCAGAATACCCAATAAGACTACATGAGGCACCTTTAGGGTACCATAAACCCATTTGTGATGTGTCTATTAGATATTTCATTATTCTTTTAACAGCACTTAGGTGTGATTCTCTAGGATTAGCTTGATATCTAGCACATATGCATACACTAAACATTATATCAGGCCTACTTGCAGTGAGATAAAGGAGTGAGCCAATCATACCTCTATATTTCGTAATTTCTACTAATTTACCTCCTTCATCCTTGTCCAAATAGCAAGAGGTGCCCATAGGAGTAGCCATATGCTTGGCATTGTCCATTCCAAACTTCTTGAGCAGCTCCTTGCAATACTTGGATTAACTTATGAAAGTTCCTTCTCTTGTTTGCTTGATTTGGAGACTAAGGAAGAAATTGAGCTCACCCATCATAGACATCTCAAACTCACTTTGCATAATATTTGAAAATTCTTTACAAAGAGAGTTGTTAGTAGCTCCAAATATAATGTCATCAACATAGATTTGAACTAGAAGTATGTCATGCATTTTATGTTTTATGAAAAGGGTAGTGTCAACTTTGCCTCTAGAAAAACCTTTTTCTAAAAGGAATTTGCTCAACCTTTCATACCATGCTCTAAGAGCTTGTTTTAAGCCATACAAGGCATTTTTCAGTTTAAAAACATGGTTGGGCATTTCAAAATTCTCAAAATCAGGAGGTTGTTCTACATACACTTCTTCTTGTATAAAACCATTTAATAAAGCATTTTTGACATCCATTTAATAGAATTTGAAATCCATGATGCAAGCATATGCAAGTAGCATTCTAATGGCCTTTAACCTAGCTACGGGAGCATAAATTTCTTCATAGTCTATGCCTTCTTCTTGATTATATCCCTTAGCTACAAACCTAGCTTTATTTCTTATTATTAAGCCCGTTTCATCAAGTTTGTTCCTAAAGACCCATTTGGTGCTAATTATAGGATGATCATTGGGCCTTGAAACTAATTCCCAAACTTGATTTCTCTCAAATTGGTTTAGTTCTTCTTGCATGGCCAAGATCCAATGCTCATCATTAATGGCCTCATTTATGTCTTTAGGTTCAACTTGAGAGACAAAAGCTAGGTGATTACATGCATCTCTAAGTGAGTTTCGAGTGATTACCCCTTTTGATACATCACCTATCACCTTGTCAAGAGGATGATATCTTGAAGTCTTCCATTCCTTGGGTAGATTCAAGATTTCTGAATCTTTTTGCCATGAGTGATCAAGGAGTCTCTCTTCTTGCTTCTTGGACTCTTTCTCTTGATTTTCCAAGTGTGTTTTTGCCAAGATTTCTGCAACATCATCAACAAGCTCCTTTCTCGGCTCATTTGGGTTAGTTTCATCACATGCAACATGTATGGACTCTTCTATGGTCATAGTTCGTTTATTATAGACTCTAAAGACCTTACTATGAATAGAATAACCAATGAATATTCCCTCATCAGATTTTGCATCAAACTTCCCCAAGTTATCCTTTTCATTATTCAAAACAAAGCATTTACATCCAAAGACATGAAAATGTGACACATTAGGTTTCCTTCATTTGTACAATTCATATGAGGTTTTCTTTAAAATTGGTCTTATTAGGGCTCTATTCATAACATAACAAGCGGTGTTAATCGCATCCGCCCAAAAGTACTTAGGAAGGTTGGTCTCATTGAGCATAGTTCTTGCCATTTCCTCTAAAGATCGATTTTTCCTTTCTACAACACCATTTTGTTATGGTGTTCTAGGGGCAGAAAAATTATGCTCAATGCCATGTTCATCACAAAAAGTTTCAAATTCATGATTTTCAAATTCACCACCATGGTCACTTCTTATAGATGCAATACAAAAACCTTTTTCGTTTTGGATAACTTTGGCAAGTTTTCTAAATGATTGAAAAGCATCATTTTTGTGGGCCAAGAATAATGTCCATGTAAACCTAAAAAAATCATCCACAATCACTAATGCATAGTAATTCTCACCAAAGCTCATAGTTCTAGAGGGCCCGAAAAGATCTATGTGCAAAAGTTGTAAAGGTCTAGAAGTTGAAACTATGTTTTTAGCTTTAAAAGAGACCTTTACTTGTTTTCCCTTTTGACATGCATCACAAAGTTTATCTTTTTCAAATTTGAGCTTTGGAAGACCAATTACTAGTTCTTTAGAAACCAATTTGTTTAAGTGATCCATGTGAATGTGAGCAATTCTTTTATGCCATAACCATGAATCATTTTCTTTACTCATAAAGCATTTAGTATCATTTGAGGAGATATCATCGAGACTAATCATATATATATTATTGACTCTATGACCAACAAACTTAACTTGCTTATCATCCTTTCCCTCAATTATGCAACAAGAAGAATCAAATATAACTCTATTGCCTTTATCACACAATTGACTAATACTAAGCAAATTATGTTTAAGTCCTTCAACAAGCAAAACATTATCAATAGATGATGAAGGGACCTTACCAACTTTGCCAATTCCAAGAATCTTCCCTTTGTTGTTATCACCATATGTGACATGACCATGTTTCTTGGGTGTAAGGGAGGAGAACTTGGAGCCATCACCGGTCATGTGCTTGGAGCAACCACTATCAAGATACCAACTTGAGCTCTTGGTCTTCAAGTACACCTACAACACACATTCAAGTTTTAACCTTTGGTACCCAAATTGTCTTGGGTCCTTGTGTGTTAGAATTAGGCATGTGGCTTTAGGAACCCAAACTCTTTTTATTCCAACTTTAGTATTTATGTTCTTTCTAACATTGCAAGTTGATGCACTATGCCCTTTCCTACCACAGTGAAAGCATTTAACAAAGGGACTACTTGAAGTTTTTGAGGAAACAAAAAAATTCTTATAAGACTTTTGATAGTTGTTTGGATTAAATCCCAAACCGACATTTTGAAAAACACATTTTTATCTCCCTAACAACACATTTAAGTTGTGTCTTTCAAAGGTGAATTTTGCAAGAGTGTTGTTCAAATCTTCAATTTCTTTTTCAAAAGCTTTGCATGACAAGCAAGGTAATGGTATGGATGTATTATCATGTGAGGAACAAGTCATGCATAATGAATTAGTATCAATGAGTCCTAAAGTCTCATCTTCAATTTTAGCTCATTTATCTCCTTAGTTAAAATAGAAACTTTGTTTTCCAATAAGGAGATTATTTTATTAGAAGACAAAACCATTTTTATGAGTCTCAAAGATTCATCATGTAATTCTTGAAAGGCATCTTGCAATTCATCATAAGAAGGTAAAGGTTCTAGGTTAGAAGAGGTTACCTCGGTGTCACTTTCTTCACTTTCTTCTCCTTGAGCCATGAAGCAAAGATGGGCTTCTTCATTCTCCGAATCGTCAGAAGAGCTTAAGTCATTGTCCTCCCAAGCTATATATACTATTCTTCCTTTCCTTTCCTTAGAAGGCCTTTTCTTAAACTTTTCTGTCTTTTTGAGATACATAGGATACTCCATTTTCATATGTCCCGGTTTTCTACATTCATAGCATTTTGGAGGAGTAGAGGATCCTTCTCCTTTGTGATACACTTTCTTTTGAGGAAATAGTGGTCTTCTTTGAAATCCTTTGTTCTTTAAGAATCTTCCAAATTTTCTCACAAGGAGACTAAGATTCTCCTCACTTAGCTCAACACTTTCATCATCCTCTTCACCATATTCATCATTATCTTCAATTGTAGAGGAGGTGACTTTGAGTGCGATTCCCTTCTTCTTTTTGTCACGCTCTTCATTTTGATTGAGCCTATTTAGTTCCAGCTCATGTTCTTGAAGCTTCCCAAATAAGGTGGCTAGAGACATTGTTGATAAATCTCTTGATTCCGCAATTGCCGTTACTTTGGGCTGCCAATTCCTGCTTAGACATCTCAAGACTTTGTTAATAAGATCTTCATTAGGAAATGTTTTTCCTAATAAGATAAGATGATTAACAATATGAGTAAACCTCTTTTGCATATCTTGAATGCTCTCACCTTGGTTCATTCTAAATAATTCGTATTCATGAGTGAGAGTGTTTATTCGATATCGTTTTACCTCACTAGTACCTTCATGAGTTACTTGTAGGGTATCCCACATTTCTTTTACAGTCTTGCGATTTGACACCCTAAAGAACTCATCATACCCCAAGGATGTGGTGATGATGTTCTTGGCTCTCAAATTATATTGAACCTTCTTTTTATTATCATCGGTCCATTCATTTCTAGGTGTATTGATTTTCACACTATCTTTAGTTTGTGTTGGAACAAAAGTACAATTTTCAACGGCGTCCCACACATCTAAGTCAATAGCTTCAATGAAAATTTTCATCCATTCTTTCCAATAGGCATAACCATCCCCATTGAAATAAGGAGGTCTGTTTATAGAAGAACCTTCATTTGAAAAACCATTTGAAGCCATCACTTCTCTTAAAGCTGCTAAGCTCTTTATACAAGAGTCTAACTCTGATACCACTTGTTACCAAGTGGCCTCAATACTCAAGAGGGGGATGAATTGAGTATGAAAACTAAGTTCGCAAATCTTTCGCAAATCGTTTGATAAACAATTTTCGTTGAAGCTAATTGATGAATAAAGATTATTGGATATAGAAGATAAACACTTTCACTTATAAATGCAATAGCCAAATGTACCAATATTCAAGCAAATCAATAAAACAGTACTTAATGTAAAGAGAAGGGTTTAGAGAAAACAAACACAATGATTTATCCTAGTTCGATCACCAATCCACTTGTGATCTACGTCCAGTCCCCAAGCAATAACTTGAGATTTTCCACTATATCTTCAAGCTTCAATGGGTGCTTGACAACCACTACAACCTTGAGCACTCAACACTTTGGGATACCTCACCCTTGGAGCTTGAGTCTCTTCAACTAAGGGATACCTCACCCTTTACACTTTTGGAGGGATGCCTCACCCTCTTTACAAAGCAATAATGATAGATTGAATGAAGCTCTCACTAGAGCAGATGATTAAAAATTGAAGCTCTAATATGCTCTCAAAGATTTTTCATGTTTTTAACAAAAAACAGAGCAAGAAATGGATTTGAGGATTGATTCACGTTTGGAAGTATTGATGATCAGTTTTTGGTTCAAGGTCAACCTCAAATAAAGACCCAACTTTGGTATTTATAAGTTTCTCAATTAATAGAGCCGTTGGGGTGGTTTGGGCAAGCATCTAATGCATTTAATATAGCCATTGGACGTTGTCAGTGTTCGTGTAATCGATTACACAACTTATGTAATCGATTACATTGTTGTTCAAACGTGTTCTTGACTTTCTGGGCTCTGTGTAATTGATTACATTATTTGTATAATCGATTACATGGCTTCTGACTTTGCTTGTAATCGATTACATGGCTTCTGACTTTGCTTGTAATCGATTACATGGCTTCTGACTTTGCTTGTAATCGATTACAATATCCATGTAATCAATTACATGACTTCTGACTTTTGTGTAATCGATTACAATATCCATGTAATCGATTACATGACTCTTTGAACGTGTTATTGCCTTTCTGAACTTGATGTAATCGATTACATATATTGTGTAATCGATTACATAGCCTCTGACTTGCTTGTAATCGATTACATTGCTCATGTAATCGATTACATGGCTTTTGTTTGCTGTATAATCGATTATAAACTTCATGTAATCGATTACATTGGCCTTTGAACACATTTTTCAAGTCCAATAAAGCTTGTAAGTCATTTCTAACACCTTGAGACAATTGATTAAACATAAATCCTTTTAAGAGTGTTAGATTCAAGATAGAAACTCAAGTTTTCTTGAAAGCCATTTTTAACTTTGAAATTTCCCATTTATTTTGAAATGATATATTGAAAAACCATTTGAGAAATCTTGAGAGCATTTAACATAAATGCTCTAAATCTTATAACTACATAAACCTCTTGACTTCTTTCTTTGATCTTGATTTTTCCTTTTGCGATTGATCTTCTCTTTTGCTCTTGATCTTCGCTTTTGCCTTTTGTTATCATCAAAAATAATTTGATATGCCTTAGAGACATAAGCATTCACATTTTACTATTAAACCAACTATTAGAATTGAGAATAGACTGGGCCTAGCTCAACCACAAAATCTAGTTCAGAGGAAGGATTGGTCAAGTCATTATAGGAAGTATTTTGCCTATATACCCAGTCGATGTGTGATCTTAACATATCCTCTTACACTCAAGATTGAACATCTAGAGCTTAAAGTTTGTAGGATTGAACTTTTGCAGGTGACCAAACATGAAGACTATGATAGGCTCTGATACTAATGTATTAAAATTGAGAATGTACTGAACCTAATTCAACCTCAAAAGCTAACTCAAAGGGGCTCAAGTCATTATAAGAGATACTGTGCAATATATACTCAGCTGATGTGTGATCATAACACCAACCATAGGTTTTTGTCAAATTAGATCTATGCTCTACTGCCTTTATGCATATCTTAATGTCATTTTTTGCATGTCTCGATCCATATTTCTTAAGTTGGACTTCAAATTTTTAGGGAAATTTTTTTTCCTTGTCTATGCTCTTTTATTATGTTTATGAAAGTTTAAATAGTATAATATAAATTATTCATCTCCCTTTCCAAAATTCCTTTTTACTTCATCTTGATAAGATTTGAAAATTTAAAATTTAAAATAAAAATATATAGGATACTTCATATTTTTAGTGTACAATGATAGTAAGATTCAAATACAAGATACTTTCAATTTATTTACTAAAATCTCTCACCTAGATATCCTCTTTACGTTTTTGCTAAAGTGGATCTTACTTTTGTTGGTTCGATTGTGCTCATGGCTGGCAATAGTGTGATAGCTGGACCTGATTCAGTTAAGGTCGGCCCTTAAGATATACAAAAATGTTTTTGGTTTAAAATATAACACTTGTCTTAGACAGTATATCGCATATGATTGTGATTTATTATTTTCATATATTATATGCTCAATTAAAATGAATATATCATATATAAATATAAATAAAATATTATTTAAATATTATATTCTAAGTGTTTAAATAACATAACTTTTACTTATATGAGATCACCATATGCATCACCATTTTCAATTTTCCTATATTGATAAAGTTTTATTTCGCCATTTTGAGTGGTTGCCAATTTCGGAGGCAGAGAGAGAAAACTCCATTGAACATTTAGATATGCTTTGTAGTTCTACCATTAGACTTAGAGGAACCTTTTCCTATATCTAGATGTGTAGGCTTGTCGGATTGTATTAATTGAAAATTAATTTGATTTAAATTTAATTGGATTTATTCTTGGTAATTGAATTAAAATAGTGGACAACTACTTGACTGGAGTTGAATATTTAGAGTGAATAATTAACTTTTCAAATTGACGAATTCTAGCTATTAGGTTTTTTAGTTTAGATGACAAAGGAATGTTATTTGATTTCAAGTTGTGATTGATTTGTTTATATTCCTTGATATTAGTTTATGTTTCAGCTGATTTTTAATTATGTACTTTATATTTGAATTTTAAATTTAAATTGGCAAATTTTTTGATATATTATATATGCTGAATTTAAACTTGATTGATTCCATATTAGAAGATTTATTATCAAAAAATGATTTTTGTTTAATTTAAATATTTTTATTGTATGTTTATTATATATTTATATAAAAGAGATATCAAATTAAATTATATGTTATTATAATTTTTTTATAAGATATAAAATAAATTTATAAGAGTTAAATAAAATAAAAAATATTTTAATTGGATGAATAATACTATTATTTATTATCAGCATTGAATAAAATGCTTGTAGCTATTAGAAAAGATATTTTCATGCAAAAATATTAGAATAGAAGAGCAATCCACAAGGGGCAGCTACTAGAAATAAAAAAAACAACTACAAAAACCAGTCCAGGGAAAGGAAAATTAAACATCTAATAGCTATTACCTTCTTGACACGTAGAAGGTTAATATGGACTGATTAAAAAAAGGTTTATTTATGGATTTGTGCTTTACAAGATTTATATATAAATATAAATGTATGTAAAAATTATCAATTAAATTTAATAAATTTATATATATATAATTATTTATAAAAAATAATAATTTTATTAAATTTATGTATGAATTTAATAGAGGAATGTTAAAAATATATATATTTTTTTATTAAGTTACATCACATATTAAAATAATATTTAAATTTAATTATATTTTATTTAAAATTAATTATATATTAATCAAATTAATTATATATTAATTAAGATTAAATATTATTTTAATATATAATATGATTTAATAAAAAATATTTAAAAAAACATGATAAAAATATATTTTTAATATTATTCATCTACGTATTATTAATTGAAATTTATAAAAATTTAATATTTTAATCTTAATTATTAATTTATTTTAATAATAAATCAATAATTAATTTACATTTAATCCATTCATAAACCACCAAAGATCATCCGTATTAGATATGTTCCCTCGTGACATAGAAGAAACAAAAATGAAAATAAAACATGCATGGATGGAATGACAGTGCTTTTTGTTTCCTTTGCTTGATCGTAATGAAATTGAAGTATGGACTCTGGAAGATAGCATTTCACATCATTGCTGTGGGACACATCGTTACTTGTACGGACCTGCGTGACTTCATTGCTCAAACTCTTAAATACACGTGGTCCTTCCACTGAATTGATTTGATGCTCTAACAGTTGAATTATGGAGCTCAATGGGTCCTCAAGGTGTCATATTGCAGGACTTAGGATCTATTGTGGACCTTATTTATTTCTCGCATTCTTAACATTTTGTGTCTAGCAAATCCGATCGAGGATCAGCTTTTGTGGAAGAAAAAACTCGATGGGCATGACTTTCACTTTAATCTAAACGAGGATCTTCCACCAAAGAACAAAAAGTGCTTATATTCTTCTGACGGTGTAAGTCGTGTTTAACCTAATTTTAAATTTGATACAATAGTTTTATGAAGAAAAATATTTGTCTTACATTTTATTTTAAGGGTATAAGATTATTCATATCTATTTTGATAGATATGATTGAATAAAAAATAATAATAAATATATATATAATAAATAATATTAAATAAAGTATAAAAAAAATATATATACATTATTTGAAAAAAGAATATAAAAATTATTTTATGAATCAAACTTTTAAGTTTACGTTTAAATTAATTATAGTCTAATTAGTGAATGAATTGAGATTGAATTAATTTAATATTTAGATAAAATATATAAATTTTAATTTTATATATATTTAAATTGTAAAATTTTAAAAATATAAATAAAACTTATAAGATATTTTATAATATATATTTTAAAATAAATTATATTAATATAAAAAATATTAAGTTAAGTTAAAAATTTTATAATTCATTATTAATTTTTATAAAATTATAAATTTTAATATATTATGTAATATATTAGAGTGAATTGAGTTAACTTAAAATATAATTTAAATAAGACAAAAAAATATATATTAAACTTAATTCAAGAATTCAATCCAATTAAATTAATTTCAAACCGGATAAGTTATTAAGTCGAGTCATGAGCACTCCAATATTCTTGTATGGTTTGACAACTCTCTTTTGTGGTGTAAGACTCACGGGCATCTCCTAAGTTTGAATTATTGGTGCCTCAAGACTAGTGTCATGACCTTTGCTATATTTGTCCAATCACAATTATTGGTGCCTCGGTAATTTACAGGTAGTTGTGTGTTTTTGGTCCATGACTAATATATTGGTAAATACTAAATTAAGCTCTATGAAGAACAAAATACTAAATTCTATTAAAACGTCTTCGGATATATTAAAATGCATTTGGGCATTGGTGAAACTATAATTCTCGAGTGCAAACTGAACACACATTTGTGTAGCCCAAAACCCAAATGAATGTAAGAAAATGTAATATCATATGGAAAAATAGACAGATAGTCTTCAATTTTGTGTTGAATTCTTGTATGTTGCCCTTCGCCTCAAGAATCAAGCTCATATGACAATGACAGACACTTCCCCATGGTAAAGACAATAGGGGACCACCCTGTACGTGATTTGGTCTCGTTCACTTTCATTTCCATTTTAACACCATAAACAATGTATTAAACTTAAAGAAGACCTCATAACCCTAAGAAAACAACATTAGTGGCTACACTCAAATGCCAATGTTTCCACTTTCCACTAAATCAGTCCCCTAAATTTGCGCTATCACTCTGAATACTATTCACACAGTGTTATAAATATGATCAAATGTAACTCAATCCACAAATTTTTTTTTGCCCCTTTATCTATTGACCTATAATTAGAAAATAAAGGGCAATTTTTTAGAAGGAAGTTTGTTTATGTCTGAATTTTCGCGTTTTTATTTTCCTTCTATATATAAGAAAGTGGGACTTTGAGTTTAGGATTTTGCATTTACTAATCAAAATACTCTAATCAACTAATGCCTTCAATCACCACATATTAGTATAAATTAAACACAGCCACTTTGTTTCCACCAAAAACAAATTATCAAGCATATGTTAAACAAAATCTACTGGTGATCCTTAGCTTTAACTTTAATAAAAGTTTAGCACATGATTATGCTTGCCTTCCTATGACTATCCATAACAAAAGTTGAGGATTAGCGTAGGACCATCCTCTTAAATAATTTATTTATTGAATATTTCTTTCAATAATTTATACAAATATAACATACAACTAAAAGAAAAGGACTATAATGTTAGCGAACTTCCTCTAAAAGAAGCAAATTAGAGATTCTCATTCTTTTTTACTTAATTATCCTTAACATTTCTGTTTGAGGTAAATAGTTTACACATGATGCACACGGGAGATATTTTCCTTTAATGTTTGTTCATGCGAAGTGAGAACATGTTTTATTACAAGTCTTTAACCTGCATAGCAGTGATTAAGAAATTAGGATAAATTATCAATAAAAAATATATAGTTGAGTGATATTTTATAAATTGTATTTATTCTAGTATCATATTCATCTTTTAAATTGTATTTAAAATAATCATTATTCATAATAAAATAAATTTTAAAATAAAATAATTATGTGCACATGTTTATTTGTATTTAAATTTAGAGGAAAACAATAGTTCAAACAAAACTATTTTGTTCATAATTTTAATTATAAATTATTTAATATAAAATAGAGTGTGCTTCGCTAGAGATGGCTTAGTTTCGAATCATGCTAACAATATCTCATTAGTAGGTGATTCCTTATCTCCACGTGAAAAAAACTTCTCCTTAGCAAAAAGAAACCATTTTAATATAATAATTAAAAATAACATCTAAAAATAGATATTTAATTAAAAATAGAGATTAATTTGTCATCATTTTTTATCTCTCTTAATGATACAATCCTTTATCCATTCCCTCCCTCCCATTTCCCTTCTCTTAAACACCTAATGAGCATCCTTTAAGTATCACTCATAAGAAATATTTAAATAGATCTTATTTGTTTAATTGTGTAAATTAAATTAATTATCACTTAAATAATTATATAAATATTTGTGTCACATATTATTTTATATTAAAAATAATAATATATCATTTATTAAATAGTTTAATTTACATAACTTATATAAATAAAATTTATAAAAAAAAATTATTCCAATTGTGGACCTGTCCTAAATATTAGTAGGCTCTAATAAAAAATTATTATTATTATTAAAGAGCTTTAAATGTTGTGCACCAAAGCGCATTTGAACCGCATTCATTACTTGTTTGTCCTTAGCGATTTGTCTTATCGTGGCAACAACTCATCATCGCCTAAAAGGAAGGAGTTTTTATGCATGTTTTGAATGATATTGATTATTAATTTTTTTATATTATTAATTAATTACATATTATTATAAGTGTAAATTTTAAAGTAATTATTATAAAATTTAAATATTTTTTAATAACATCATAATATATAATTAAAAAATAATATAATTTTTATTACATATATAAAATATTAAAATTAAATTTAAAAAATTAATTATAATAAACTATCAAAGTAAAAAAATTTAAATTATTATTTAATTATTTTATATCACGTCAATATTATTATATGTATAATTTTTAAAATAATTATTATTAAAAATAAATATTTTTAATATTATGACAATATAAAATTAAGTAATGTAAAAAATATATATATAATAAAATATATTAAAATTAAAATCCGTATAACGTGTCACATTGTTGTGGCTTCTGCGGCTATGCCAATAACAGCAATTATTAGTAGCTAAATAGTTAACTATCATTTTAGATTTTAGATAAATAATAAAATTAATTTCCCTCCAGTGCGGTCCTTACAAGTTGGTACGAGTTACAGTTTCAACTTCGTCTTCTTCAATCTACTTTTCCTATTTCTTCTTCAACTGCTTTTCAAAGCCTTCACATTCCTGTTAATGCGGCTTCCCAAACCCCCTCACCTTCTCACTACAGCCTTAACCAAAAACCTCCAAACTCTTTTTCTCTCTAAACTCGCCTGGAAACTCTTCTCCGGCCGGTGATGGCTGACCAGTTTTCCAGCTCCGTCGAGTTTGGGCTTAAGCTCTCGAAGCGAATTTACTACAGCAAAGGATCGGCTCCGGCACCGGCGCCGTCGATGTCCAGGTCGCCGGAGGGGCTGCTGCCAACGGCGCCGATGTGTTACGCGGTGATATCGGATCCGGAGACGGTTGACAACCCGGACATTCGGAGTTACCAGCCGTATGTGCACGGGCAGTGCGATCCGCCGGCGCTGATACCGCTTGAGCTTCACGGAGTTGCCATGGAAGTTGAGTGCTGTTTGGACACGGCGTTTGTAACGGTCACCGGCAGGTGGCGCGTGCATTGTGTCACGGCAAGTAGCACGTGTGATTGCCGGGTTGCTATTCCCATGGGTGAACAGGTAAATACTGAATAGATGTTCGTCATAAAGTAAAGGAAAATTGTGTGCGTGTGTTTGTTTGAGAAGTAGGGCACAAAATTTGATTGTTGAAGAAATTTTATGATTGAAAAAGAGTGAAGGTCTGCTACTTGCTTTGGCCTAAAATGGTTATTTGTTGGAAAGTATTTTTTCTTTTGTTAAGAAGATTAGTTTTATTTAATAGCATGTTTATACTTTAAAGATTTCGATCTTCTAAAGTAATTTATATACAAGTATCTATCAATTATTGATTAATAGATGAATCCATCAATTAATAATTGATAGATACTTATTTGTTGATAAATTATTTTAGAGGATCCTCCTCTTTCCTTTAATGTCCAATAATTTGTTGGGGGATAGTTTTATTATTATTATTTTTACAACACAATGTATTCCGATAGTTTAGCTCATTTGAACTGTTGAAATTAATTCTCATTGGATCGCATAAATACGAGAATTAGACAATATTTTCATAAGAATTATTATACTGAAATTTTGAACTCTTATCCTCATCTCATATGGCCAACGTTACCCTTTTTGGGTAGGGGAAAGTTTTTGTTGAAATCGTGGTTTAGTTTCAGTTTCAGGTTGATAAGAACATTCTCCTAAAAAAAAAAGAGAGAAAGAGAGAAAGAAAAAGTTTATAAAAACAATATAAAGGAGCAAAGTAAGAACAATGAAGTTGGCCTGAAAAATGCGAGGTAAGGAAGAAAATGTTTATTCAATTTTAGGAGGTTGCTTGTTTTTTAATTTTATTTTTAATTAAAATGTTTTCATTAGTAATTATAAAAATATTATTTGTTTTTAAAATTTTGTGTAAGAAATAATGAAAACATTATATATATATATATATATAGGATCTTATTCTGGTGAGAAGAGTGAATCTTGACCATTGAATTTTATATGAATGGTCAAGATTAAAACATAATTGTATGTGACTTTTTTAAGTAGTCACATGACTTTCAAGCAACTTTTAATCTTGACCATCTATGTATAGTTGTATGGTCAAGATTTGATTTACTCTTCTCACTCTCTCACAATAAAAATTTCTTTCACTAGATATGCCCCCTATATATATATATATATATGGAACATATCTAGTGAAAAGAGTTTTTATTGTGAGAGGGTAAGAGGAGTAAATTTTGATCACATAACTATACATAGATGGTCAAGATTAAAAATTATTTGAAGGTCATGCGACTACTTAAAAAAGTCACATGCATTTATGTTGTAATCTTGATCATTCATGAAAGATCCAATGGTCAAGATTCACTCTCTCTCACCTCTCACAATAAACACTCCTCTCACCTGAGTAAGATCTATCTATATATATATATATATTAACAATGATGTAAAATTTTATATTCTTACACTACCCAATAACATAAAATGATCTAACCCTTGGGTTATATTTTGTGACAAATTTTGAAAAAATTGAATATCAATAAAAATGCAATTAAATAGCTCATATTTTCATATATTTTGAAAATATGCATTACATTAATTTTGAAGAATATAAATGAAGTCCAAAACAACTATTGATATGTGAAATTTTGTAAGTATGATTAATCTAACGGTGAGATTTTGTGAGAAAGTTATACAACAGAAAGTTATTTAATGGTATACGTGGTTAAAAATTTTATATATATATAATTTTTATCCTATCGCCTCATATAAATTACTCAAGTTCCTCTTCAATAGCACACTCCTAATTACTTATTTGTGCATGTTATATGACTTCACAAATTAATTATCTAATAACTTACACTAATTTTTCTGTTGTGCGAGCATCATCATAAAGATGCGCTTGTGCTATATTAATTTGCGTTTCTTCGTTGGTCATGTTGCATCATTGATAATTGGTCATGATTGTGAACAATATGGAATGTATTCCTGTTTTTTCCAATATCCTTATGTTGATGGCAGCTTCTTTTATCTCATGAGCTTGATGAAATTGCATACCAAATTCCCTGCAATTGTTGCAGTTTGTTTCATGAATTCTCAAATTAAATATGATGTGGCTAACAGGGTTCACTTCTAGGTCTCGAGGTTGATGATGCTGGAAGATCTTATCATACTGAATTGATCTCTCTTAAAGATGAAAAGGATAAGGAGAAAGTGGCCAAAGCTAAAGACGGATACTTTTTGAAAAGCCAAATATACACCATTAAGATTCCACAGGTTATTATTACATAGCAGAACAGATTAATCTCACTTCATTGTTGATAGTTATTAACTTGTATAGCCTATTTATTTAAAATAATAATAATAATTTTGTCTTGCAGTTTAATGGAGGCTCCGTCTTCTCAATTAAGATCAGATGGTCTCAGAAAATATTATTTCATGATGGCCAGTTCTCTCTTAGTGTCCCTTTCAGCTTTCCTTCATACGTCACCCCTGTTGGAAAAAAAATTTCTAAGAAAGAGAAGATAATTTTGAAAGTGAATTCTGGTGCTGCAACAGAAGTGTTATGCAAAGCCACCAGTCATCCTCTCAAGGTAAAACCTATTGTGCTATTACAAAGTTTAGTTTGGCCTTAATTAGAACTAAACATTTTCTTTACGACTTTCCAGGAACTAATGCGCCAAGCTGGCAAATTAAGTTTATCATATGAAGCAGAAGTGCCAGCTTGGTCAAGCACAGGCTTCGGTTTCTCATACACTGTAAGACCTAGAAGTATAGAATTCTATGAAAATCTTTTTTTAATGCCATTCCATAAAAGTTATGGATTCTGAACCATAGACATTCAGAATCAGACCAGACTGCTATATATGCAATAACAAAACATTATTAGCTTAACTGAGTAGTGTTTTAACAGGTTTCTTCAACTGAAGTATTTGGTGGTGTGCTCTTGCAATCTCCATTCCTGCGTGATTTTGATGAAAGAGAGATATTTTGCATGTATCTTTACCCTGGAAATAGCCAGGATAGAAAGGTTTGTCTGCAATATTATGCTATGTCAAATTTTTTTTTTTTAAAGTATGATTTACTTATGATTGCTTTAAGGTAGGATAGCTAGATGAGGTTTTATGTACGTGCATCAACGGGTTATCTTGCAGCTTGCATATTAAGCTGTCTCCACTTCTCTTCCCCATATATGAACAAATAAGATGGATCTGCCTGTTCTTTGCTAAGTCTTAGCTAAGAAAGAATGATTTCATCCAGAAGAATAATTGTTTGTTAAAGTAGAAAGATATTTATATTTATAAACGTAATGTACTGATTGAAGTAATAAGAAACATATGGAACTCGGACTAATTGTCTGGGAACATATTAGTACAAAGGAGGATAGAAATATTATAGTCAGCATTGCACAGTTGCATCTTTGTTTCAATCAAGCTGCCTTTAATTTTCAAGCAAAGTCTATACCTATGGCTATTTTTCAAATTTATAATGGAGCATTCTGTTACAATCACTTGATAGGTTTTTAGAAAGGATGTGGTGTTTATAGTAGATATAAGTGCAAGCATGAAGGGAAGTCCTCTTGAAAACACAAAGAATGCACTACTGGCATCACTGTCTCAACTAAATGCACAAGATACATTTAACATTATAGCTTTCAATGAGGAGGTCTACTTATGGTCACCATCGATGGAACCAGCTACAAAGGAAGCAATTTCAAATGCTACCAAGTGGGTTGACACTACTTTTATTGCAATTGGTGGTACGAACATCTTGCTTCCCCTGACTAAGGTAATTCTTATTTGTTGACATTCTCAATATGATGTGCAAAATATTCTTCTCTTATTTCATGGCTTGTTAATTAAAACTTTTCTGTTATTTTGGTTTCTCAATTCAACTGCAGTAATGAAAATATTTTTACATCTAAGAAGAGGAGATGAAAAGCCGAAGGCTATTATTTTGTTATCTTAGCACTTTAATTTTATTATTTATACATCAAATTTGAAACCATGACAAGAATTAGTTCATTCTTATTTATTTTACATGCTCCCATTTGTCTTGGATTCTATATGGTTTGTTATGGCTACAAGTCTGCAACCATAAGTACATGGCACTTTTGAGTCTTTGGCATTTTTCTAGCATTCACAACATCATATGCCTTATTTGACTTTCAGACTTGGGTATCCCTGTTTTGTCTTCTTGTTATGTTAATCATAGAGATAAAAGGTAGATGAATTGCTGGTATGGTATACTTTAATTGCCTTTTGAATTTGATAACTAGCACATTCTATGCAGTGTTTAATAACTTGTATCCCGTGCAGAACTTTTGGATGCTGAATCCTTAATATGTACATATTGTTATAAGATTTTTTATTTAATATTCTGCTCTATCTTAGGCAATGAAGCTATTTCGGAAATCAACTGATTCAGTCCCTCTTATTTTTCTCGTTACTGATGGAGCTGTTGAGGATGAAAGAGCGATATGCAATTTTGTGAAAAGCTGTGTCACAAGTGGGCAATCAGTTCGTACACCGCGTTTATTTACTTTTGGCATAGGCAAGGATTCTAGCTTCCTCTTCTCTTTGTAGTTTTAAGAAAATACATTTTGTGATATCATTAATTTAGCAATGTTCTTCTGACACTTCAACCTTTGATAAGTGTTTTGCTTACTTTAGCTGATGTTTTAAGCCAATTTTTTTTTAAGCTTAGGCATGTTTTAAACTGGAGAAACAAATGCTTTGATATGCTGGTTAATTTGTCAAGATGAGGCTGCTCAAAAATAGGTTCCACTTTGTTCAAGAATAAAAGAAAGTAAGAATGTATGTACCAAAAAATAAAAAAGTGCCAATAAGGGTTGGCTCAACTGGTAGGATTGAACAATATTGACAAAAAGGTTATGGGTTTGATTCCTGATGGTGGACTTTCATTGGTAGGTCTAAAAGTATTAAGTACCATTGTAAGTCTTTGGCAATGGTCTGACCTTGGAATGGGGCAACCTCCTCTTTGCCTAAACTTTTTGTAACAAAAAAAAAAAGAAAGTGAGAATTTGTATTTGTAAATTACCATTTATGTTTTTTTTTTTATCAATGGTAGTCACTTGATTCACTCTTGTTGCTAATGCCAAATGCCATTTAACACTTCTCTGAAAATCTCCTAATACCCCCCCTTATTGACATAATATTGAACATAGATTTATTATTTATCTGTTTTTTTGTTGCAACTTTTTTCATCCAACTGGTTTTAGGAATATTTCTCTGTTTTGTAATTTGAAAATTTCAGGTTTATATTGTAATCACTACTTCCTGCAAATGCTAGCGCAAATTGGGAGGGGTCACTATGATGCCGCTCATGATTTAGGTCAGCATCTTTCCTTGCCCAGTCAAACTAACATTGTGGCTTGAAGTTAGCACAGATTTGAGGCTTAAATAAGAAGATTTCTTGTTATGTTTTGTAATTTGACTTGAAGTCACTATAAGTGCTAATCAGTGTGATGGCAGATAAACCACAAAACACTAGCAAATTGTGTCCTTTTTCTTTTTGAATAACCTGAGTTTTTATGCTTCGAATGTGTTAGCTGTATGATTGGGATTACATTGCCACCAAACCTCAAGTATTCAGGTTTTGCAAAAGTTGCCCATTATATATGTTGTATTCCTAAGGGAAATACAAGTAATTGCTAAGTCATCTTTATGTGAAGTTTTTATTAATCTCTTGTATTTTTTCCGTGTCCAGATTCAATTGACTTTCGAGTGCAAAGGCTATTCAGTACTGCTTCATCAGTCATAGTTGCTGATATAACCATTGAAAGTTTAGAAGATCTTGATTCACAGGAGGTACATAACCAGAAACGTTTCATACTTAATTATAACTGGAAACATGTGCTCTAATGATCTAGTGTACTTAAAGATCATTTTTACATGTTCATCTTTTTTATGTTTTTGTTTGCACTTATAGACTATACTGTATTCTGATTATTGCAGTTATTCCCAACTCATATTCCAGACCTATCATTGGGAGGTCCGTTGATCATATCAGGCAGATACAATGGAATTTTTCCTGAATTAGTTAAAGTTACTGGTACTTTGGCAGATATGACCAACTTTGTAGTGGACCTTGAAGTGAGAAGAGAAAAGGATATGCAACTCAGTAATGTAATATCTCAATCCTAAGGCTTTACTACCACGTATTCGTCATATCTGGTTGAGTTCCCTAAATTTATCCGATCTTAGCAAATGGGAATTTAATATTACCATGCAACTCACAAGCACGGCCGCTCGTACATCATCAGTATCACGATATGTTCCCAGATTCAGGCACTTAATGTGCTGTGCTGCTGTCACATTTCGAAGACTTCACTCTTTACCTACATTGTTCACCAAAATATTCTGGTTGGGTTGGGCAGTGGGTGCATTAAAAGTAGATGGTCTTTTAGTTATTCTTTGACAAATCCATGTTGCATCTAAATGTGTATTTCAATTCTTAAACCCTTAAAACACTTATCAGTCCAAACCTACGTTGATTCTATATTGGTACATTTATAGATTTCTTCCTTAGACATGTGGTATGTGTTTCATAGCATTGCAAATCAAAATTTGTCAAGTTCCAGAATAATTTGAATTGTAGATCCTTTAAATAGTGTGATTGCTGAATGCATACTCGACCATGCTCTGAAATGCGGCTTGATATAAATTTTGGTATTCTCTCCAGGTCCTTTCAAAGAGACGTATAGACCTCGTCACTGCTGATGCATGGTTATTAGAAAGTAAAGAGCTGGAGGAGAAGGTTTGTCTTTTACCTACATTTATGCATATTGGATTTCTTTTTGATAAAGAAAAAGAAACTAAGAAAGGTGAAAATGGAAAATTTGAGGAGACCATTATACATGCAAACATTTATTTCAAGGTCATACTGATTTTACGCACACTGACAGAAAGAGTTACAGGGAGGGAGGGGATCAATTAAGCTGGACTGAAAAGTGAAATGTTTTGGAAAATGTGTCTGCTATCTAAATGTGATATATATTTCAGATTATTAAATTGTGACATATGACAAGTCTTTGCTCTGCTTTCTTTCCGTAGTTTTAAAATCAACAAATATACTAGGATATAAAGATTTTCACTTTAGTATAGTTTTGTTTTGGTGTGTCTTCAAGTGGTTATAGTATTTTATGTCTGTTGCTGCACCACTCATCTGTAAGCAAATGCCAAACTGCTCTCCAATAGGTTTCTAAATTGAGCATTCAAAATAAAGTCCCGTCAGAGTATACCTGCATGGTTCTTGTGGAGGAGAATGATGAAGGGAAGAAGGCACCTAAACCATTTCTGATGCAAAAGGTAGACCTTTGCCTTGGGTTTTTAGGAAGGGCAAATTTTAATTCTCTCTACTTCCTAAAATATCAGAGTAGTTCCATTTTCCTTTTTGCACAATATGTCTGATTCCCTACGTTCCTTCAAAACAGGCATACAGCAGATTTAGCCTCCAGAGATTGGAACTTGACAACCAGAAGTTATTCCTTGGAGGGCTGGGTCTTGGATTTGGTGACCTAAAAGCAACCGCTGAGAACATTCCACCAGCAATAAAAGAAGCAAAACCATCTGAAGGACTATTGGAGAAGGCTGCTTCCAATTGTTGCAGTCGATTGACTGATACCTGGTGTGGCATGTGTCTGCTGCAGACTTGCTCTTGTGTGAATGACCAATGCACCATCGTTTGCACCCAACTTTGTACGGCCCTGGCTTGTTTTGAGTTAGTCAAATGCTGTGTTGAGCTCAGCGACTGTGATTGCCTCTAGTGAAAGTGTATGCTAAGTTGAACATAAAAGAAAATCTGGATTGTATAACAAATTGTTAACAGTGTATACTTGTGCAATGATATGTACAGCTTATACTTGCTTCTATTCCCTCAATTCCTCGTCTAGTAGGAGAAATGGGTAAGAAAATAAAAATGAAAACTAATTCTATCATGTAATTCTTTTAAATGTGCTGAACTCATGTTCTTCTTGGGATAAATTTGGGCCTAGTTGAAAGTTATTATTTTCTTCAACTACCTTTAAGAATTTAATTTGTATGCACTGTTTTAAACTGACATACTGATATTTTAATGTATCTCTAATTTAAAATTTTTAATTAATTTATGAAAAAATAATTAGACATATTATGAAAAAAAATATCCATCTATTAAAAATTAAAATGAATCTTGAATAGGTCCGAAATGAATTAATAATTTATTTTAAGTTAAATTAAAGTTTTGGTATTTATAGTTTATATTTATTTTTAATTTAATTTTTATAATTTTTTCTTTTCAAATCAATTCTCGTATGTACAAAAATTTTGAAAATAATTATTGTCATTAAATTTTGTTATAATATTGTTATAATATTGTAAGTATTTATTTATTTAATAGGAGTTTCTTTAAATGTTATTTTTCTCTATAAAATATTTTTTTATTTTAATAGTTATTTATTTCTTTTGCAGATGATGTTTCGTCTTAGTAGTTAGTATTGCATTGTTACAAAGAGTGTGTCAGAGGTTCAATCCCTGCAAATATACTCTCACACCTTTCCCCTCTCACCTTGTAGGGCATCCTTCACCTCACCCCATGAGTTTCTCCCTAGACTTGTGTAGGGCCTAGATAAAAAAAAAATATTTATTTCTTTTAGATAGGTGTTTATTTGTCTAATAAATATTTTTTAAACATTTTTTTTATAAAATATTTTATAAGAATTAAATTAACGATGTTAAAATTAATAATAGAGATTATTTTAATTTTTTTATAAATATGATAATTGATTTAAAAATATATATAAAGACTGAAATGAGAATAAGTATATAATATAATTTAACCTTTATTTATCTATAAATGAGTATAAACTTAACAAATGATACTTTAATTTAACCTTTGTTGTATTTATCTATTAACATCGAAATCGAATCTAAATTTTTTCCCGTGTGGTTTTGACGTTTGGTCGCAGCCAAGTCAGAACAGGTCGCGGGGTACATGACTTGTCTAAATCATCGGCTCTTAGCTCGTTGTTCTGTTCTTAATACGTTGCGGCTACTGCTTCATTTCATCGTCTCCTCTTCATTACACGTACGAGGTTCAGCTATCTCTCTGTCTGAACTCAATGCTCAGAAATGCAACAAAAACCACGAAAACCTCTTTTTTTAAAAAAAATTTAATCTTTTTTATTCATTTTTCACTGCTTAACCTATGAATTGCGATTGAGAAGATCAATAAGAAAAAGCTCTTGCTTAGCTCATTTGAGCTACCAGGATACCTTCTTTGGAACTCAAAACAATAAGAAGAAGCGTACAAAACTCCTTCTTCTTCCCTTTTCTTTTCTTCTTTTCATTTTTTATTTTTTTTCATTTTGTGAGGCACAGAGCATTTGTTATTTCCTTGTGAATTTGATGCGTCGATTATTTTCTTTTGGGTGTGGTTGTTTAGTTGTGAATTTATATAGATTGTAATTGTTGTTGGTTCTTGCAGTTTGATTCTTCAAATGAGACCCCCTTTTGTTGGATTCATCAGAATACTTGTCCTTGTTGTTTTGGTTTCTGCTTGCTGGTAAGCAGTGGCTGCCCTGCAGTGCTAGGGTTTCAAAGTTCCTTAATTTGAATTGGGTAATTATTTCTTCACCACACTGAACTTAGTAAAATAAGAAATGCAACATTAGGATGTCCATAAGCTTTAATATGTGCATGGGAAAAAAAACTTTTGTGCTGGTCTAGTTATAATTTATAAGGATAAGATCCTTATGTTGAATACCTTTTGTTTTTATATCTATAAATTAATCTTTTTGGCAACAGAGTAGAGGAAAGGGGAATGGGATAACTGAGCATCTTTTGTTTTCTTGGTTCATGTAAATTTATAATTCTGAATTTCTGATTGATTCTTGCATTGCTATCCCCTCCCCCCCACCGCGGTCCAAGAAAAAAAAACACACACCCACCCTTTACCTGTCTTGTATTATCTGATAGCTTTCACAAATTCAACTAGTAAATGATTTCAGATAAAATGTATCTTACAAGCATCAGATTCGTAACACTTGAGTAGGAATTATTACAGTAATGTTAGCTGATCATGATGATGGGGAGTGAGTAGTATATGCTCGTGTATATATCAAATTATATCCAATTATCATCTCTGTATATGTTCATTGCACAAGATAACTGTTTTCAGATAAGTGTGTGTTTGTGTGTGTACAATTTCAGATTGATGTACTTAAAAGTGCACTAATAGTGAAAAAAATAAATTGACTTTCTGATCTTTTCAAAACGTGCAGTTCTTCCACCCATGGAAGTACAGAAAAGGAGAAAACTTTAGCGATTATAAAACCGGATGGATTGCTTGGTAACTACACTGATGATATCAAGAGAACAATTTTAGAATATGGTTTCATCATTTTTAAGGAAAAGATTGTTCAACTTGATGAGGCCACTGTGAAAAGATTTTATCCAGAGCACTCTTCAAAAAGCTTCTTTTCTAGCCTAATAAAATACATGACAAGGTATCCCATGATTGTCATGAACTATTGATGCATGATGGTGGCATGTAATGTTTCCTGAGCTGTTATGTCAACCTCACAATGTTGAATGTTTGGTGGATTGCCTAATTGGTTGACCAACTTTTACTAACTTGTTAGATTTATTTGCTCGGTTCTGGTAGAATTACTTCAATTTTTGGGCTCAATGATATTTATTTCATTATTTTCCCTTTATCGCTTTATTCATTCATTACCTGTAGTTGGTCAAGATTAAGGCCAAATTCAGTTCAATTGGGTTTCATTATTATATGGCTGATTTTCAATTTATGCATGTCAGGGGAAAATAAGTTACTGAATACAGGATTACCTTAATTAAGGGGAAATGATGTTACTGCAGTACAGGATTCCCTAACTAAGTGGGTTTTTCCTTCCTTTTTTTTTAATATTAGAAATGGATTAAATATACATACTTTAAAGCATACACTATAAATTCGACAGGGAGAACAAAATCGTAGAAGTTGGGAGAGTTGTAGCTTTTCTTTTTTTCTTTTTTCTTTTTCCTTGTTTTAAGTCACTATAGAAGAAACTCTGTGTCTTTAATCATACCTTTATTATATTGGTATCCTATGAGGATCTTTTACCTTGACTATCTAGCTGAGGAAATTCTTGCTTCTCTACCGTAGCTGTTAATGGTTCATTATTATGATTTCTGTTTACCACTCATTTTAATCATATATTCATATTTGATGTTGACTTTCCTTTCTGTATGCTTTCTAGTCTTTATTACCTGAATCTCCTCTTATGCTTCTCCATAAACGTTTATCAGTGGACCAATGTTAGTTATGGTTTTGGAGAAGGACAATGCTACTGATGCAAGCAAGGCTAAGATTACTCACCCTCACAGGTCATACATGTTACTAATTACACTTCCCATTGTGTTTATGAATTTTATAATTTTCGTTCAACTTCTGTAGATTTGAGGCCCTAGACTCCGTGTGATATTGAGTGGAGGGCCAATTTTATTGAGTTAGATGTCATCACGTCTGTTGATTTGCTCTTAAGTCAGCTAGTTTGCTATTTTGTACAGCATCAGAGCAAGGTGTGGTTTGGATACTGAAAAGAATTGTGTTCATGGTTCAGACTCTCCCAAATCTGCACAAAGAGAGATACCATTTTTCTTCAGAGAGCTCTCTGAAGGTCAATTCTATTTTTAAGCAAATATGGATAAAATATTCTGTCTTTACTCTTTAGGCACTAGTGTTTTCTATCTATCTATCTATCTATCTATCTATCTATCTCTCTCTCTCTCTCTCTCTCTCTCTCTATATATATATATAGCATCTTGGTGGTAAGATCTAAATATTTATGCTCCTGAGATGCCACATGGACAAACAGGGAATACAGGATTCTTCTTAGGAGCAAAAAAATTACTTATCAATTGCGCTGTTGGCTGCTTTTGTCACAAGTTTCTAGCTGATTCATCCTGTAGTGTCCTAACCATAGGTTCCATCACTTGCATGAATATATATGTCTTTAGTTTTGTTTTCATTTTGATTTCCTCATATTTAAGGGCATAGCATAACTCTTTTAATCCTTTCTTGGGTTTTGTATCTGTTGTTTTCTTATTAGCTTCTAAAATATGATCAGCTTTACCAAGTAATATAGCATGAAGATCAACTTCCTTTTGTGTTTCCTGAAGAATTTCTGTTAAAACAAGTAGTAATAGAAAGATTGGAAGATACTTGTCTTTTCAAAAGAAAATGGAAAAAAGGGCAGCTGCATCTAAACATACTCATGTTATAGTATCAACTTGCTAATATAAGCATTCTTTTTTAAACTTAAGCGAAAAAAGTTCTGTTCCAATTACCTTAACCTCTTATTTATTCCTTTAAAATGCATGTTAATTACAAGAAAACTCTCTACTTACTTTTGCCTCTCCAATACTTTTGACAGATGTAGTTACAGAGCATGATGAATTGTAGCTGGTAAAAGTTTGAAGCAGAAACACCTGAAACACACCCTTTTTAAGTGAGGCTCGCTACTGTTTTATACATTCATATACAAGGATTGCTTCAATGCCTATCACCACTTGGTACTCTTTTGCTATCTTCAAGTCATTTTGTTTCCAGACTTCTAAGTATTTCGAGGCTAATTTCTCATACGGTTAATCTTTTACTCTCAGTTGAGAATGTGACTTCAGTCGGAACACTTTGTGTGGCACAAGAGTGACACTGTGACGATGAATTCTTGTGAATTAGAACGTAACTCACGGAATTTTGATCCTAGATATTCGCAATTTGCTTCCTTGTCGATGGCAATTTTCTTTTACTCATTTACAGAAAAGGTAATTCCATTGGAAACTTTGAAGATTTTGTTCCACTAAAGACTTTCGTTTAAATAGATTTGTTGAAAATTTATTTTTGATGATGATGTTTAATTCATGCAGCTGACTTTATCAAACACTTGCGTCCCATGTGTCTTGTCAAAGAAATTTTCGGTCATAGAATTAGAAAGAATTGTTGTTAAAGTACGTAGTAATTAGAAATGTCAAAATGGGTTTAATCCGTTGAATTAATTTGCCATCATGTTATTTTTTGGTGGGTTGGGTTTAATATCTTAATCCACTTTTAATTTTTAACCCTCATAACCCGTCCTGCATAACCTGCGGGTTAAGCGGGAGCAGGAGCGGGTTGGCCTGTTAGATTAAGTTTTTTTTAAAGTATTATAAATAAGTTTTTTTTTTTTTTTGTGATAATTTTATGAATATGATACTAATTTTATTTTATTTTTATATTTTTTTAATCTTTATAAATTATAAATTTTTTTATTTTTTTAAAAATTTTTATGAATTTTTTTTATTTTTTTTTAAATGAATTGACATGTCAATTCGTTTATTTTTTTTATTTTTTTTATGTGAGTCAATTCGCCAATTCGTCAACTCATCTTAAAGCGGGATGAGTTTATTCTTTTAATTTATTTTTTAAAACAGATTAATTCACTCCAATCCATATTTTAACAAGCTGAAAGTGGAACGTTTCGAGTTGACCTTTTTTGTCACCTTTAATAGTAATATTAGTTCTACATAACTAATGTGATAGATATGCAGATTAAAAACCGTCAACACTCACGTCCTATGACATGCAAAGCAATACCGGAATGTGAAATGAAATTAACAAAACAAGAATGATGCACTGTATTTAAAATTGGTTTTCAATTTTATTAAAAATAGACTAAACCACCGGTAATAAAAAAAAACTAAACCCTTTAAAAATTTTAAGAACCTTAAATTGTTTTGTTCTTTAAAAAAAATACATTATTACAACATGTTTTTAATTTTATTTTTTTTGCGTACACAAATATTTTTTAAACTTGCAACTATATACCTAATCACATTTGTTCGTTTACGCCAACCGCTTGGGGTTTGCTCCTTCACATTTTGAATACGATATTGGTAGGATTTTGGGGCGGATGGATGCTCCAAATCTCCAATAAACTAGAGATCATAATTCATAACTAATAATCCAATAGAATAAAAAGAAAAATTAAGTGAAAATCTCAGCTAAGAGTTAATTTAGCACAATAATTATTGTTATAAATGGAAAATTAAATAACCATGCTAGTTTATTTTTGTTATTTATTTTAATGATTTAATCTCTAATTAATTAGGGGAAGGGAAAATGAACTTGGTCTGAAATGTTACTTCATAATTCATAATTTACAAATCCCCTCGACCTGAGAAGAAGTTGGTGATGTCTCTTATTTGCAGGGTTTCCTTTCATCGCTCCGAATTCTAATGAATTGAGTCCCAAAGTCCCAACGCTATTCAATTTCAGATTCAGATTTGGATTCCTTTCATCTTCAAATTGGAGCCATCTTTCTTCATTTCATTCAAATTTGAGAGCGTAATTTGACTTTCTCTGCAATGGCTGCTCCGTTTTTCTCAACGCCTTTTCAGCCTTACGTTTATCAGGTACTTCACTCCCATCACCATGGAAACTCTTTTTATTTTTCATTTTCTTGGTTTAGTCATCTTTTGCTTTCTGTTAATATCGAACAGCTTAGCTAGGTGAGTTCGAATTCTGAATTCATATTTTGTGAAACTCAGTGTTCATGATGATTGTTCCCTTTTCCTTTATACATTGTATGATGAGGATTTTTATAATCAAGGTTGCTGTTTAGGGTTTAGGTGTATGATAGGATCAGCAACATTTAGTTGCTAAATGGTTAAATTGAACTACCCCACATCATGCTCATTGGTTCCTCAAGGAATAATGCTGGGTTAGGTGTTAAAATCAGAGTGTTGGTGTGCAGAAAATGGGGTGGGACCAGCTGTAATCAGATGTTGGAAACTGTGGAGATGTAAGATGATGTGCGTGTAGCATTAATCATTCCTCAAATTAACAGACATTTTTCTTAACCATATAATTGAAGAAATGCTCAACGTTTTACAGTGTTCATTTACTCTTATGATCTTATCAAATATCTTTCATAGTCTCATGTTGAATCTACTCATGCTGTTTGTTTAGAGTCCGCAAGATGCAATTATACCTTTTCAGATTTTAGGAGGGGAAGCTCAGGTGGTACAGGCATATGTATGGCCATCCTAAGTTTGAAAATATCAGATTTTTTTTTTTAAATCTTTCTTTATAATATCCACAACTTTGTAGCATCATTCTGGATTTGGTTCTTGTAATACAGATAATGTTGAAGCCACAAGAAAAAATTGTTGCAAAACCTGGTAAGTTGTTGGACACAGTGCAATCATGGGTCTTGAATATTTCCCCCTGATTGTTTTTCTTTGAAGAATTCAGATGGTAGTATTGTTTCCTTGTCATTTTGAACTGCGAATACTGATCATGAGCTTGAATTGTAAACATGATTTATGGACAATGATGAACATTGCAATGAAAGCTTATTTCAATATTTGTGCTGATGCTTAGCTGTTTAATAAGGCCAAATACTGGTCATGAGCATCAGACCGGGATGAGATAATTAATTTATTTGGTTTCTTGTATTTAATGATTTTTATTCTAAGTGTATGTTATAATTTGCTTAAAATCTTTGGTATAAATAATTTTGTTGACATTAATGAATAACAAACCCCTAGTCCTTAAATTACATTTTATGATATGTTGGTTACTTGGTTCACAAGCATTTTAATTCCTCCCTAATTCTTAAAGGGGAAAGAGGTGTCATCAATTACGAGTTGACCCATAGCCTTGAAGTTTGTTGTGGAACAGGAGACTTTTAATGTTATTAGTGCGTATGCACTCCAAGTAGGGTTAGACGAGCACTACAAGATTAAATTTTGGGAGGATTTAGAAGATTTAATTCAGGGAATACCATTAGGAGAGAAGATTTTTCTAGGAGGGGGCCTAAATGGTCATGTGGGGAGCGAATCTAAGGGGTATGAGGGTTTGCATGGGGGTTATGGTCTAAGAGTAGCTAATGCAGAGGACAAAGCGATTTTAGATTTTTCGGTATTGTTTGATTTTACAATAGCTAACACTTGTTTTAGGAAGCGGGAAGAGCATCTGATCACATATAGAAGCGAGAGTTCTTGCTCTCAAATTGATTTCTTTTTAATAAGGAAATCTGATAGAAAGCTTTGCATGGACTGCAAAGTCATCCCTGGAGAGAGCTTGACTACCCAACACAGAGTTTTGGTTATGGATGTACGGGTCAAGATGAGAGTAAGGAAAAATTGTCGAGACAGAGAGCCAAGGATCAAATGGTGACAATTAAAGGGAGAAAAACAAATGCTCTTTCAGAGGAGGATTATGGAGGAAGAATTTTGGGAAGTACAAAGGAGTGCTAATGATATGTGGGACGAGATGGCTGAAGGGATTAGAAAGGTAGCAAAAGAGACACTCGGTGAATCAAGAGGCTTCGGACTCAAGGATAAAGAATCTTGGTGGTAGGACACAAGTGTACAAGATAAGGTTAAGGTTAAAAGGGAATGTTATAAAACTTGACATGTATGTAAAAATGATGAAAATTAGGAAAAATATAAGGCTGACTAAAAAAGATACTAAGAAAGAAGGCGAAAAATATAAGGCAGCTAAAAAAGATACTAAGAAGGCGTTCAACGGGTTATATCAATCGTTGGGCACCAAAGACAGAGAAAGGAATATCTACAGGCTTGCTAAAAGTAGGGAAAGGAAGACAAGAGACTTGGATCAAGTGAAATGCATTAAGGATGAAGAGGGTAAAGTCTTGGTTACTGAACAAGACATTAAGGATCGATGGAAGGGTTATTTTCACAAGTTATTTAATGAGGAACATGGGACATTAGGGGACTCGGACATTCTAAACACTAGAGAGGAGGACCAAAATAAAACCTTTTATCGTAGAATCAGGGAGTTTGAGGTAAAAGAAGCATTGAAGAGGATGGATAATGGAAAAGCGGTCGGACCGGATAATATACCTATTGAGGTATGGAAGTGCCTAGGAGAGAAAGGTATAAGTTGGATCACAAAGCTGTTTAACGAGATAATGAGGTCTAAGAAAATGCCAAACGAATGGAGGAGAAGCACTTTAATCCCTATTTATAAGAATAAGGGAGATATACAAAACTGTGCAAATTACAGAGGAATTAAGCTCATGAGTCATACCATGAAGTTATGGGAAAGAGTAATTGAACGGAGATTAAGACAAGAGACTCATATTTCAGAGAATCAATTTGGTTTTATGCCTGGGAGGTCAACCATGGAAGTAATTTATCTTCTACGAAGATTAATGGAGAGGTATCGGAGGAAGCAAAAAGACCTACACATGGTTTTCATTGATCTAGAAAAAGCCTACGATAGGGTACCGAGAGAGGTCCTGTGGAAGGTTTTGGAGAAGAAAGGAGTTCGTATCGCCTATATTCGAGCAATCTAAGATATGTATGATGGGGTTAAAACTAGTGTGAGAATACAGGGTGGGGCCACAGAAGATTTTCCTATAACTATGGGACTGCACCAAGGGTCAGCTTTGAGTCCATATCTTTTTACCTTGGTCTTGGATGTGCTTACTGCGCATATCCAAGAGCCGATGCCACAGTGCATGCTTTTTGCAGATGATATAGTCTTAGTTGGAGAGTCGAGAGAGGAAACAAATGAGAAGTTAGAGCTATGGAGACGAACTTTGGAAGAACATGGCCTTCGTCTAAGTAGGAGTAAGACGGAGTATATGGAATGTAAGTTCAGTAAGAGGCGTGTTAATGATAACTTAGCGGTGAAAATTGGAGATCATACAATACCACAAGTTACACAATTTAGGTACCTTGGATCTATCATACAAAATGATGGAGAGATAGAGGGAGATGTAAACCATAGGATTCAAGCTGGATGGATAAAATGGAGGAGTGCTTCAGGAGTTATTTGTGATAGAAAAGTGCCTCTCAAGTTTAAGGGTAAATTTTACCGCACAGTTATAAGGCCTGCGATGTTGTATGGTACTGAATGTTGGGCGGTAAAAAGCCAACAAGAGCATAAGATCAGTGTTGCGGAGATGAGGATGTTGCGTTGGATGTGTGGCCATACAAGACAAGATAGGATTAGAAATGAATGCATTAGAGAGAAAGTAGGAGTAGCACCTATTGTGGAAAAGATGGGAGAATCTCGCCTTAGGTAGTTTGGACATGTAAGGAGAAGACCCTTAGAAGCCCCTGTAAGAAGAGTAGATCAGGTAGATAATAGCCCAATAGTTAGAAGTAGAGGAAGATCAAGAAAAACTATAGGTGAAACGATTAAAAAAGATTTAGATCTGAATAACATATCTGAAAACTTGGTTTATGATAGGACACATTTGCGTCGTTTGATCCATATAGCCGACCCCACCTAGTGGAAAAAGGCTTGGTTGTTGTTGTTGTTGTTGTAGTGTGACTGGAGTTGTGCAGATAATTTCTTTGGTTCTGCTGAGCTGAGTAGCCTGCATTTTGATATCTTTTTATATATTGAGATGCTAAAAGCACACACGCACATTTGTGCCTCTGTGCATACGTAACTTGGAGTTTGAATTTGTGGATCACATCTATGAATAGTTTATTTTAATCTCTGTGCAACTGGAATTTGTAGGTTCCATGTGCTTTATGTCTGGATCCATTGAAATGGAAAATGTCTACCTTCCTGAAAATGAAGTAGGAATGTGGCAGTGGTTATTTGGCAAAACTATAACTAGCATTGTTCTTCGCAACTCTGGACCAAGTGATGGATTTGTTGGAATTGCTGCACCTTCTCTTGCAAGAATTCTCCCGGTCTGTGCTTACATACATTTCCAAATTATTTAAATAATGCATTGTTACTCCTTGTTTTAAGTCTCCAAATTCATCATCTTAAACATATATTTGGATTCATATGACTGAAGTCTTCTTTATATGTGCTGACTGCTGATATTCATTTAAATACAGATTGATTTGGCCATGTTTAATGGAGGGATTTTGTGTCAGGTATAGCTCATTTGTTTGCTTTTGTTCCATGAATATGTTTGAATAATATTTGCTTGGAGTGATTTGGCATGTGCTTTCTGTAGCCAGATGCTTTTCTTTGCTCTTTCAATGATGTAAAGGTCAGCAATACAGTTGATCATAGGGGACGTAATGTTGTTGCTGGTGCCGAGGTGAGTTAATTAGAATGACACTTGTTCCTATTCTTTTTATTGTTCTTGTTACTGAACTGATATTTGGTATCATTTCCTGGCAAGCAATCTTGGTTTACTCTTTTGAATATTATTGTCTTTGGTACATTACATAAAATGGATAATTGGCTGTGCACTTCAAGATGCTGCAGTCTGTTTATTGGCTGCAATGTCCAAATTGCAGTGTTGTTTATCACAAATGATATCATAGGCTTGAGAAGTTCTTAGGAATAATGATAGATTGCTTGTCAAATTGTGGGTTTTGGTATGACTTGTACACAAGTTATTATTTTTGGGGGCATATTTACATGAATAAGATAGTTTTACTATTGGTATGGACATGTGGAAGTAGTTGGCCTCCCTGTCACGCATATCTTCATTAACATATTATTTTTCTATGACCATTTTTGTATTATTATAGGGTTTTCTGAGGCAGAAGCTATCTGGCCAAGGGCTTGCATTCATACTGGCGGGTGGATCTGGTATACATTTCTTGATTGAATGATACATACTTAAAAGCTTTGGCTTTTTTTTTAAAAAAATTCCAACCCCCCCTCCTTTCCCAATTAAGAATCTTATGACTTTTAAAACTCATTCTTGATTATGGTCTACCTATGGAGTATTTTCAATTTGCTTTATTATAATCCTTTATTATTTCTCATTTGGGTGATATGTTCTGTATATTGTTAGTTGTACAGAAAAGTCTTGAGGTTGGTGAAGTTCTAGCCGTTGATGTTTCTTGCATTGTTACTGTTGGGAGTTCGGGGATGAACAGAGAGAAAGGGCTTTATTCATCCCTAATTTTATTGATAACAGAAAAGAAATGTACACAAAGGAGTCTACTCCTTTCACACTGGAATCTGTCCAGTTAAAGCAAAAAAATAATAGCTACCCTCTTCATAAACAGAGGTCCTATTTATAGAAGTTTGGGGTTACCTACTTCTGTTACAAAAACTGCCATAACTCCCCTAACAACTAAAACAGAAAACTAACTAATAGGTCAAAGGGTTAAATAGGTTTAATTCCTATTTTTACCCCTTTTCCTATAATACACTTTCAAAGCTCTAGCTGTATCATTATGCAATTCATCATGTCTAACAATACCTTCCCCCTCTAAAACAACATTGTCCTCAAGGTTAAAATCTGGAAATTGAGTCTGAATGTTGGCTGTTTCCTCCCAAGTAGCTTCTTCAGGTTGTTTCCCTTGCCAATGAACTAAGACTTGAGGTACTGCATGCCCATCTTGTGTGATCACTCTACTGCCCAGAATATTAAATGGTTGGTAGTGCTCATTTGTGTCCTGTAACTCTACTGGCAGACTGGTTTCCACTGTATGGTTTCCTATTGCCTTTTTAAGTTGTGAGACATGGAATACCGGATGGATTCTTGCCTCCTCAGGCAGCTGTAATCTATAAGCAACAGCTCCAATCTTCTTAAGGATTTGATAGGGCCCATAATATCTAGCTGATAGTTTTGGATGCAGCTTGGTTGGCATGGACGTTTGCCTATGTGGCCTGATTTTCAAATAGACATATTCCCCTGGCTGATATTGAACTGGTTTCCTATGTGCATTTGCATATTGTGTCATTTGATCTTGAGCTCTTTTTAAGTGGAACTTCAATTGTGTTAGAGCCTCATCCCTATCCATGAGATCCTGTGCTACGGCCTCTACAAGAGTTTCTCCTGGGATAAACCGAGCCAAAGAGGGAGGTGACCTTCCATAGACAACTTCGAAAGGGGTGCAGTGAGCTGAAGCTTGAAAACTTGTATTATACCAATACTCAGCCCACGGGATGAATTCAGCCCAAACTTTAGGTTGCTCAGAATTAAAACACCGAAGATAAGTTTCAAGAGTCCTATTTAAAACCTCCGTTTGTCCATCGGTTTCAGGATGGTATGCTGTAGACATTTTCAGTTGGGTACCCTGCAATCGGAACATCTCCTGCCAAAAGTGACTCATAAATGTAGGATCTCTATCACTAACAATAGAAATAGGGACTCCATGTAGTCTAATGATCTCTTTAACAAATACTTCAGCAATGGTTCTGGCGGAATAAGGATGTTTTATCAAAATAAAATGCCCATACTTACTCAATCTATCCACAACCACCATAACAGCATCAAAACCCTTAGACCTTGGCAAGCCCACAATAAAATCCATGCTGATTTCCTCCCAAACAGCATTAGGAATGGGTAGAGGTTGCAATAGTCCAGCTGGGGAAGAGGCTTGATACTTGCTTCGTTGACAAATGTGACATGATGCAACATATTGAGTAATTGTGTTCTTCATGCCAACCCAATAAAGGGATTGAGCTATTCATCTATAAGTTCTATAGATCCCTGAATGTCCTCCCGTAGGTGAAACATGGAACTCTTGTAATAATTTGGGAATCCATGCGGAAGTAGCTGATAAAACTAACCTTCCCTTATAATGCAGCCTGTCATTTTCCAGAGTATAATGCTGATGTGAGTTGGGATCATTTAATAAAGCGGCTCTGATGTTTGTCAACACCGGATCTTTTCGAATCTCCTCATCAATTTCTGTTATATCTTGCCAGAAAGGTCTAGAAATTCCTTGTAATTCCTTGTCCTCATCAATTCTAGATAAAGCATCCGCAACCTTGTTCGAAGCCCCTAACTTGTAAACAATATCAAATTCGTACCCAAGAAGCTTGGCTAACCAATTTTGTTGGTTTTGGGTGGTAATTCGCTGTTCTAATAGATATCTTAGGCTCTTTTGATCGGTAAAAACAGTGAATTTCCGCCCCAAAAGATATGGACGCCAATGTTGGATAGCCAAAACTAATGCCATCAGCTCCTTCTCGTAAATGGATTTTGTGAGGCTTGAATCGGCCAATGCTTTGCTGAAAAAAGCAATGGGCTTCTTGTCTTGTGTCAAAACTGCCCCAACTCCCTTTTCGGAAGCGTCACATTCAATTGCAAACGGTTTTGAAAAATCGGGCAAGGACAAAACGGGGGCTGTTGTGACTGCTTGCTTTAACTGTTTGAAAGCAGCAGTGCTATCCTCATTCCAACAAAAATTCCCCTTCTTCAACAATTCGGTCAACGGCTTAGCAATCTTGCCATAATTACAAATGAACATCTATAATACCCCGTAAGGCCCAAGAAACCTCTTAGAGCCTTAATATTTTTAGGGAGTGGCCATTGCAAGATAGACTCAATCTTTTGAGGATCCATGGAAACCCCATCCTTTGATATAATGTGCCCTAAGTAAACCACCTCAGTTTGTCCAAAACTACATTTTTTCTGGTTAGCAAATAAGCAATGCTCCTGTAACTTAGTCAAAACAGCCCTCAAGTGTATTAAATGTGCTTCCTAGGAGCTACTGTATACCAAAATGTCATCAAAAAACACTAAAACAAACCTGCGAAGGAATGGTTTCAGTGTAGAGTTCATAACACATTGGAATGTAGCCGGCGCATTGGTTAAACCAAAAGGCATAACCAAAGATTCATAGTGTCCTTGGTGAGTTCTAAAAGCTGTCTTTGGGATGTCTGACTCGTACATTCTTATTTGATGGTACCCGGCTCGTAGATCGATCTTGGAAAAATAAGTGGCTCCCTTAAGTTCATCCAGCAGCTCTTCTATCATAGGAATGGGGAATTTATCGGGAATTGTAGCTTTGATTAGGGCACGATAATCTACGCAAAACCTCCAGCTACCGTCCTTCTTTTTCACCAAAATAACGGGGCTTGAGTACGGGCTATTACTTGGCCTAATCAGTCCAGCAGCTAACATTTCATTCACCTGGGTCTCTATCTCATTTTTCTGCAAGTACGGGTATCTATAAGGCCGCACATTGATAGGTTCCACTCCGACTTTGATGGGAATCCTATGGTCAACTTCCCTATGAGGTGGCAGCCCCTCTGGTTTTGCAAACACTTGAGCAAATTCAGCCAAAACTTGCTGTAACTGTTTTTCCTGATTCACTTCAAGTTTCTGGTGTATGTCTCGATTTTTCTCCCCCATCCATAACATAGCTATGGACTCCACTTCTTCTTGATCCATTTTTCTCAAAGCTTTAGCAGTAATCATTTCCTTGGAGAGGCTTGGGTCTCCCTGGATGGTCACATGCTGTCCTTGGTGCACAAAATTCATTTTCAAATTCCTCCAATTCACTTTAACTTCCCCTAGGGTCATCAACCAAGCTACCCCTAGGATCACGTCCACTCCTCCGAGATCAAAGAGAAAAAATTCCCTTGTCATGGCATACTCTCCCATTCGGACCTCCACACTCCTGCAACTTCGTTGAGTTTGCTTGCGGTTCCCATCCCCTAGCCTCACATAATATGGTTTTGCTTGATCAATTTTGATGCCTAACCTTTCAGCCAGCTTATTCGAGATGAAGTTATGACTAGCACCACTATCGATCAACACAATAATCTCTTGATCTTGCAACTTGCCCTTGAGTTTCATGGTTTGTGGGGGGTTGGACCAATTGCAATCTGCGGTTATGAGAAGCATTGGTCCTCTGTACCATCCCCTGTTGCGCATACCCTCTGCATCTTTGCTCTCCTTCGGCCAAGATTATGACTCGCAAATTCTTCTCAGGGCATCGGTGCCCCGGAGCATGCTAACCCGTTAAGTGGAAGCACCTATTTTCGTTTCGCTTGATGTATTCATTATAAGGCAAGCTCCTTGTTTTCGGTTGTTTGAGGCAGAAGTTTGGGTCGGTTGGTTCCAAGGCGCTCCCTGCATTCATACTGCCCCTTTGGGTGGTGTTAGTGCTCCCCGTCACACCTACGATTCCATTCGCCTTGATATCTGAATGGGATTCCTTCCCGAGAATTTCCATAAGCGCGAACCTCTTCATGGCCTCTTCTATGTCAAGCGATCTTGGTGCGGTTTAACTCCTTCAGTCATGAAATTGGCCCCGATGTCGGCACGTAATCCGGCCCAAGAAATACCCCAAGACTTGCTCCTCGGGGCCCAATTGGAATTCTTGGACGTAGTCTTCCACGCCGCCGGTTTGTCTCGGGGCCGCCGACCTTTCATAAACTCCGTTACCTCCATAACGCTTCATCAATGCTCCGAGAAAAATCTTCCCAAGAAGGATTCTTGGCCTTATGAAACCAATGGCATGCGTTCCCTCATCGATGAACGCGACGCGCATTCGCTCCGACGGCTTTACTTGGTGCACTTCAAAAATTTCTCCGCGCGGCGATTATAACGTAGGTAATACCACTTTCTTTAACCAAGAACGCGTTGGGGCCTCCTCTTCTTCCTCCTCCTCGCTCGAACCCATCTTCGTGGTGTTGGAGTTGATCATCGCCATCGTCTGCCTTCTTTGTTAAACACTCCATGATGTCGGAGTTGCTTCAAAGCATGTTCTCTTTGATGTAAGCCAGTCGTGAGTTCCGCCAATTTGACTCCATGATCGCTGGTTGTTTTCTACCACGTCGCCATGCGTTGCTCCATTGTGATCAAGATCCGGCAGGTCGGACCAAATTGTTGGGAGTTCGGGGATGAACAGAGAGAAAGGGCTTTATTCGTCCCTAATTTTATTGATAACAGAAAAGAAATGTACAAAGGAGTCTACTCCTTTCACACTGGAATCTGTCCAGTTAAAGCAAAAAAATAATAGCTACCCTCTTCATAAACAGAGGTCCTATTTATAGAAGTTTGGGGTTACCTACTTCTGTTACAAAAACTGCCATAACTCCCCTAACAATTAAAACAGAAAACTAACTAATAGGTCAAAGGGTTAAATAGGTTTAATTCCTATTTTTACCCCTTTTCCTATAATACACTTTCAAAGCTCTAGCTGTATCATTATGCAATTCATCATGTCTAACAGTTACTGTGACAAGTACAGTTAATATCCAAATAAAATATAATGGTCCCGTGAGAAAGGCGGTTTTTGGGGTAAGTAGCTCCTATTTCTAAAGCCTAATCATGCATCTGTTTCTTTTCCCCTCAAAATAGTGAAATACTGTTATTGTGAAATGTTCTTTTGTGTGGTCTGACTAACTATGTATGGTTGGTGTAGTAAAAATTCATAGGTAAATGTCTGATATTATTTCATGCTTTAAATTTATCTTATCGTTTTGCCTAGTGAACTTAGCAAAGTTTGTACTTTGTACTTGGTGTGGGTTACACGAAGGGAGGTAACCATCTCCCTTCACTAAAACTTTCCCTCCTTGGTAAAGGTGGGATTCAATCCCAAGTCTTTATAGTCATTTGTAAAGCACTTTGCCAGCTGATAACTTCAGCAGTAACATTTGCTTTTTAATTTGCTTTTATTTGTGCATATGATGGCAAAAATTGGAGTTGAAGTTACCAAACCGACAAATCCTCAGTAATTGGCACTTTATTATGTTGGACACTTGGAATAACTAGGATGATGCAACTACGTTTTATGCACATTGCAAACTGCATTAGTAATTTCCACCATGGCACCACCATGGAACCTAATCCCTAAAGCTTATTCCATGGCTATCATTTACCATGCATCTTATTTTTCCCAAGAATTTGGTGTATATGATTGTCATCTCGAAATTGCAGGGTGACAATGCAGTGACAGCTCTTCTAATAGGACCAGGCATTGTGTTTATACAAAGTTTACCTTTTCATCGGCTCTCTCATCGAATTGCTAGGCAACTTTGTGCTGTATTGACAAAGTGAAATCACAAGATCAGCTGAATGTGTCATGGACTTTAACTTCTACGCTCGCTTTCTCGTGCTTGCTTTCTTTCTTTCGTTTTTCTTCCATATGGATTTTAAGTGATTTGTAATATATTAAATTTTTTGTTTTGTTTTCAGGGCAGTGACATCCCCAAACATGAGGGAAAATCCAAAGGTTTTCATACAGATTGCCGTTTTCTTTTTTCTGGCATATGTTGTCATTGTATCTTCATTAATATTGACAGATATATGAAATTTACCTTTTTTTTTCTTTACTTTTTTCCCCGCTTTCCTATGATAGAGCCTAGTAGGTTAATATAAAGAAACATGCTGTTTCGGGTATTGTAATTCAACCATATGAAATTTCATGTCCAACTAAAGAATGTTGAGGGAGGAAATTTTTTGTACTGAACGCCTTAAATACCATGAAATTAACTTTATAAAGTGTTGGGTTTGGAGGGGTGGGGTGGTTGAAAAACCTCAACGCCTTGAATATTGGATTCTTTAGCTAATAACGGAGTTCTTGTAGGCAGAGCATCGTATTTCCAAAAAGAATAGACTGAATAGCAGAGTGGAAATCATTGTAGATTATTTGATTTTGAAACTGAATAACCAAATGGGAAAAATTGTTGTTAGCCTATAATTGAGGAGTGAAGCACCCACCTAAACACAAAAATAACACTTGTACATTACTGACATTTGATCTTTTCAAACAACTAATTGAGGAGTCAAACCTTTAATGTCATTACCGTTGTTGAACTTTTCGCCATCGATCACATCATGTACGTTAAGTTCTTTCAATGTGGGCGAAACTCTTAACAGTTTAATACATATTTTTAAGCTTAATCTATGTAATTGTTGGTTGTGGACCAGTATCTTGATTTGGTAGGAGGGGTCGGAGTCAAATCAAATCGTAGTATTTGTTGATGGGTTTAAGTAGAAAAAATTGTATCTTAATTAATAGTTATAGTTTTTGGCCTATCTAAAATAGTTTGTTTTTTTCACTCTGTTTACCCCTACTAAATCACACGGGTAAAAGATCTCTTAACAGGTTTCAGTTCCTCACATTTTGTATCAAGGACCTATTATCAACCTCGGATCCCATGAGGTCACAAACAATACTCCTCCCCCCCAAATTCCTAAAAATAATAGTATTCTCATAAAAGAGTTTCTTTCATAAATAAAGTATTAGAAAATGCTAAAGTAATGAAAATTTGAACAAATGTTATTGCATTGCCAAACAAAGTCCTAATTCAAGGCCAGGTATGGAGGATCTTCTGTCTTCGAGAGTCAAGCTTACAAGGGTCACTGTTTGATTACTTTCATGCCCACAATTCACTGATTCGTGAGGTTTCTAACTTCGAGGAACTTTCTCTTGCATGATATGAATAAGCATTTGCTTACTTTACTGTTTGACAATTATGTGTGTATGGAAGTGATTAACGTTGTCAAACTATTATGATCACTACTTGCCTGGACGATACATGTCCACGACTACAACCCCTTTTTTATTGGGAAAGTGTATAAGTTTCCAGAAGTGGCAAATCGTCTTGTAGGTTACTCGTTATCGATTCTGCAATCCCATGCATCTAGTAAATTCAATATCCCACATGGCCTCCTTCTAGTGTGGGGACTCGTTCTTTCGTTTAATAAAAAGCTGAAGTTGTATCTTGGTAAAAGTAATTATCAGTAGTGTTAATATATATTCACAACAAATTTTATATGTGAGAGTATATTTATATTAAATTTCATAATATATATATATATATATATATATATATATTTATAAATTTAAATTATATTTTAAATAATAAATATATTATTACATATAAAATTTATTACGAACTCAAGATTACACTTTTTCTTATTTTGTATATAATTATGATTTTTTTATATCACTTTTTTATATTATTTTTTATTATTTTCTATATCATTAATTATATCATTTTTTCTATCATTTTTTTACTTAATTATAAATATTAAAAAATAATATAAAAATAATATATCAATAAAAATAATATAATAACATCATTTTTTTATATACTTCGTAAAAGTGATTCTTTTAAGTGCTTGTACTTTCCATGCATCTGGAGGACTTTTATTTTTACATTATTTTAAGTCAATGTCATGACGTAACTAGTGACATACTCTTGTGTTTTGTTTAATGATATTTTTATAATTCTTTGGTGTAAACTTTTTTAGATAATTTAATTATTCGTAAGTAAGAGTATAGGACTTCGAAGTAATATTTTAAAAATTAAATTGAATATTAAATTAGTAAAATTTTTAAATTATGATTTAATTAATTTAATTAATTAAACTTATAATTAAATTATGATTGAATAAAAAAAAATACTTAAACTAAAAACATAATTAATTTATAATCTAATCAATCAATACGGTCTTATTTTTAAAAGATTGGTTTGAAGTGATTTTATCCCATTGAAATTGAAAGACGCAACTTCTCCCTCCTTTTAAAAAATATAAAATATAAAACCTCCATTGTAAAAGCTGTCACATTATTTCAAGGCAAAAAAATGTAACACTTTGAAGTGGACATTGTTTTTGGAACGAATAATAATAATCCATAAATAATTAATAATATATATTATTCAATTTATTTTAAATTTTATAAAGAATTAATCATGCACATTAATATTTGTTAGACAGACTTACTCATAATTCAACATACACATGAGGTTAGTTCTTTTATCTTTAAGAGATGTCAATATAAAATTTTCTTTTAATATTTTACAGATAATTTTTATAGAAAATGAAATGTTTGATAAAACAAAATTGAATTAAACAAAATAAATAGTCAATTTTTATCTAAACAAAAGCTTATTTATATACATGTACAACTCCCTTATTTTTTACTTAAATTTATTCTACCAAATAGTAATAAGAATTTGACAAATATATTGTATGATAAATTTTAAATAATTTTAATTAATTTAGCACACAACTTTAATGATACTCCTTCGTCAAATTAAAAATCAAACTGTATTATTCACCCAAAAAAAAACTGTTCTAAATCCTTTAATTATGAGCAGACATAAGGTTTATTACCAACCAGATGGCACATTTTTGCATGTTGGTTCTGTCAGAGTTGTGTTAACCAATTAGATGGTTTAGATTAACTAAACCCGGTTGGCATTTGTACCGTAGCATTTTAATATGGTAACCTGCTGTGTATGATTGATGACACCACAGAACATTTACCAAGAAAATTGTGCTTATCTTAATTTAATTAATTGTCATGGTTTGGCTAAGATACTCACTATAATAGTAGTTTATTTTTTTCTCGAAAAAGTGATATATATAAGGTTTAAATATATTTTTAATTTTTTTTTACAAATTTAGTTTCTGTAAATTCTAACGTAAAAAAAATTAGTTACTATCATTATTTGACCTATGTTCAACATTGTCATGTGTCCTCTGCTCTGCCCCTACCTTTTCTTTCCAATCCCACCCTCAACACCAAGCCCTCCTCCACCACCTCTCCCCTAACCCTCAGACCAAGATCCAGACCCGACCTCAATTGATGTATGGAGGTTGGAACGCCAAAAAATATGTGGCATATCACAAATGCGAATATTAGCTATTTGCAATGTATAAATCTTTAGAATCCCAATGGATTGGTGAGGTAAAATACATTCAATTCAAAGGAAGAGCATAAGGAAAGAAAATAAGAGAAGAAAATAAAGTAACCCCATAAATTTATCACAATCAAATAGCAAGTAAAAATGGTTGTTGTTGTTTTCTATTTCGAAAATTAGATCTTAATGCAAAAACAAGTTGTAGTTGAAAAAATCCCAATGATGTAAAAATGTTGGGTTATGCAAGTTTTCTTCAGAAAATAATTGCAACGTAACATAGCATAGGTGCACCCCCATCTCCTCAAAAGAAAAAAAAAATGAAAGGGCATAATGGAGAGAAAATGCCTAATTGAGAAACAGCTAAAAATGGATCCATTTTGACATAGATGAAAACTTTAAAGCAACCCAGAAAAGAAATGAGGAAAATGGGTGACATGGGAAGGGGAAGAAGAAACTTTTCCACCGCGATAGATCCTCTCCTTGTCCATGTGGGTCGTCACCCTTGACGTCATCCTCGTCCTCCCCCTCCTACTCCACAGCATCTTCTCTCCCGGTCAGGCCGACATTGGGTTTCTGGTCATGGTTTGGTCCCACAACGCTATCTTCCTATTTGATGTTGTCTGGTTACAGTGTGGCCTCGTGCATTTTGGGTTGCACCCCTTACTTGTCCTTCGTTGCCGACGCTGCTACTTCTATGCAAATCTTATCTCATATGTAAATAATAATAAGTAATATTTTAATGTATATAAATATTTATTTGTGAACTCTCTCTTTTTCTCATATCTAATATTTAATAAATTATATTTGTATGTGTTTTCCATAGTTCTCTTTTTATATTAACAAAATATCTTAACAAATAATTTGAAAAAAAAAAGCTTCATATTTTATAACTTTTTTCTTCATCCTTTAATCTATTTAACGACCAATATTTTTTATTATATGATATCTTTAAATAATTAAATCAAACTGAATAACGAAACTGTTACCTAGTATAGTCAAATGAAATCTGGACTACCTCACAACATAGGCATCCTTCATCATAGCTACGTTTAAAAATCATGAATGTGATAAGATGCAGATAACATTATACATTCATTAATACATTAATAATAGAAACTGGACCGAGGAGGAGAGCAAGCCGACCCTAGTCTCCCCTCCGTGTTGCTTTCTCTCCCTTATGATGTTTTGACTTCTGGTTTCATTGTAGTACTTTGGCCTTGATGGAGATTATTGATATCGATCACATACTTTGACATTAGAATAATAAGACCTTTTGTTATATTGAGCGAAGTTATAAATCATGGACATGTAACACAAAAAGCAAGGCATTGGAGCATGGAAGAAACACTGTTTGGAATAATATTCATACACCCTAAAATTAATGGAGAAGATATTTGTATATTAATATTTCATCTTTTTTACTCGCACTTACTTTTTTGTTTTATTGTTAGAATTTTATGGGGGGTTATGGTGTTTTTCTCCTTTTGTTGGGTGTGATTTTAATTGGGTCTATGCTCGTATTTGTATTCTTGTTGTTTTGCTTTCATTAATTGGTTAATGAATATTTATCTTCAGGAAAAAAATGAGACAAACATTTTTAATATTTTAGTTTTTTCAACAACAAATCAACTTCATGCATGTTAACAATGGTCTAAAATTAGTAACATATATATATATATATATATAAATATATATATATATATATATATATATTTTAAATTAACTCTAATTTTTTATTTTTGAAATAAGATATTTATATAAAACCAGAAAAGAAATAAAATCTATAATCATCATATGTAAAAAAATATTTTTAATTAACTTTTACCACTTTTTGTGTAAGTTATTTACAAAAATAAAATTTGATATTAATCATAGTCATTGAGATACTTTTACGAAATATTTATAAAGAATAACATTAAGAACAAACTAAGTTCTTGAATTGTTTGCATTAAGTAATGGCTAATATGCTTGGATTAGTGTATTTTAGTTTGAGAAAAGGAGGCAAAGTAAAATAATTGTTGTAACTAGAAGTCAACATATATGGAATGATGTACAATATATATATATATATATATATATATATATATATATATATATAAAGGTAAATTACATTTACTTCTCTTGAAGTTTAGCGAATTTACATTTATATTTTTTTATTTGTAACATTACATTGATCTCTCTTAAAATAGATGAACAGTAGAGATAAGTGTAATGACAATAGGGAGGTCATATATATATATATGACAAATTACACTAACCTCTCTTGAGGTTTAGTAAAATTATACTTGCATTCTTCTTATTTGCAGTCTTACACTGACCTCTCCTAAAATAGACGAATAGTAGAGGTAAGTATAATGAAAATAAAGAGGTCAATATAATGACAATATAAACCTCAAGAGAGATTGGTGTAATTTATGAAATAAGGAGAATGTAAGTATAATTTCACTAAACTTTAGGGGAGATCAATGTAATTTGTTCATATATATATATGGAGGTGTCCGATGGGTGGATTTAGTGAATATTGTGATATTTTTTATCCTAACCCACTCATCAAAGTAAATGGATTGAATTTGCTTGGGTCAAACCCATGAGTCTAACATATATTAAATTTTTTTTCTAGCTAAAATAATCTTTGTAATACGAAATTGAAAATTCTTTACACATAACATATTTTAATTAAAAACTACATACGTCTCAAATAAACTAAAAAATCACATAACTAGTTTTATACAAACATAAGAAATCTCAAATAATATAAATAAACATGACAAGTCTTACTAAGTCAATATATGTCTTAAATAAATTAAAGTAAGTTAACAAGTCTCAAATTCCATAAACAACATGCAACATTAATCAATTGAAATTAATGTCATCACATATAATATTTGAATTAATATAATCATTTATTTTATTCTCAATTTTTTCAATATATTTTTTTGTCATATAAGCAATTCATTAGATTTTTATCGCAATTATTAATTAGATGCTTCATGAGTTTCTTATCAATATTTTCTTGGTCACACTCCTAATATAATCATAATACCTACACTTAAACTTAATTAACATTATAGAAAAGTTAAAAGAAAGTAATTTAAAATACCATAATGGCTAAACTACTTTCATTAAAAAACAAAAAAGTTATTTGGGTGAATTAAATTTGTATGAATTGACATTTTTTAGACCTGTTATTTGACTCATACATCATGGATTGAAGTATTTTTTAATTTATATTTTATGAGTTAAGTTAAATTAATATTCTTAAGTTCGTAAGTTAACCTAATCCGTTAGACATATGATTTGATAAATGAGAAAATTTATAAAAATAAATAAATAAATGAGAAAATATAGGCGAAGTAGCCAACCTCACCCCCCTTGGTACACGTGTTGATCCGACAGATGATGATGGGAATAACGTTGTCGTTACCATCTGCCGCCACGACAGGGTGATGTGCCATGTTCTGCCTAATTTCCAACCTAAAATAAAAAATATAGTATTCCATTTTGTTTGCTGCAAAGACTAAGAGTGCTTTTTTATTTCATAGAAAATATTAACCTGAAATATTAAGGTTAGTAACGACTCAATTAGCTATTTTTGGTATCTTTAGTTTTGTTATAGAATTTTTAAAAAGTATTTTAAAATAATGTATAAATAGTATTAATTGTTCTAAAATATTAATGAAAAAAAAAAAAACTCACGTTGTCTGTGTTGTTATGAGGACACTGTGAAGTGCCAATCTTATTTATCGAGCCTTTAACATATAATAATTATATTTTTATTTTAAATAGTGTATATATTTTTTTTAACTAATACATTTATTATACATTCACTTTGTGTCGTAAATAGATGACATTTTTCTTTAACATACTTTCACTGTGTCGCAAATAGTATGACAGTTTTCCTCTTTTAAGTCCAATCAAAGGGTTTTTCGCAAATAAGGTTAGAACATACAAAATTAAACAAGTTAGAGCTGAAAACTACTTGAAGCTACAAGATTTGAGCACACATAAGATAGAAAAGAGGAACCAAGTTTTAAGCAAAGAGCCTCAGTAAAACAACTGGAACAAAACAGTACAGAGAGATATATCGATCAAACCCAAAAACATTGTTCTAGCAAGCATGTACAAGTGGTCATTTAATGTGATTGCGTGAAGGAAAAATTTTAGCACTGCTTCTCACATTTGTCTGGGTCATATGTTTGGAATTATCGATCTTGTACATTGCTTCCAATCTTGTAATTCTAGTTATGCACTCCAATTCTAGTTACGAGGGTTCTACAAGTTGGAGCAGGTGAAATCCAGGAACTGGTCCGGTAAGTATGAGACATTCCCATGCGAGTGTGAGTGCTCTTCATTGTTTAAACTGTCGCACATACTCGTTCTTATATAACTAAGCCAATAACCCCATTCCCTCATTCACCTTTATCCTTATTTTCTGAGTTGTTTTTCTCGGCTGCCCATACCTCGTTTACACTAGATAAGATCATTTGTCTGCCACTGGTTTTTACACTTATTTCATCAAGAAAACTACAATAGTTGTATTCAAAAGAAAATATAAAAAAAAGACCTAATAGTTAAGTAATTGTTAAAGAAAAGGATTCCTTTCATACACCTCACATCAAAACTAGATTTTGCTTGCAAATTTAGTTTTATTCAACTAGTAAGATTGAAGTGTCATAATTTATTGATAGGATATCTATAAATATCAGTGTAAATTCTAATTGAGACTTTGTGACATGTTTTAACTTCAAATTAGAACAACCTCCCCAAACTTTTATTAACTATAAAAAAAAAATTGACTAGATTGGACTTCCAAGTTCCAAGACACGTCCTTTGCATATCATGTTCCTAAATATATATATACAACAAAATTATAAATTATAAGTCTTATTCCGATTGGATGAAAATAAGTCCAATTCTTTTTAAATATTAAAAAAATATTAATTAATATCATTTAGGTAAACTCAGCCACATAAATCAAATAACACTATATAACTATATATTCGTTCAGAATAAGTTTTTGATGATATTGTACAAGATCAAATATATATTTACAGCAGCAATAAAAGTATTTTTCATTAATATATTCCGTTAAAAATCAATTTTTTTTAAAAAACCATTTAGATCAATGTCTTTTTTAATGGTTTCTCATACAGATATTATATTAGAGTGGCTTAGGCACAAATTAAATCTAACCGTATTAATGGTTGCTTCTTACATTTGTGATATGCAACCGAACCGACAGAAACTATGACTATGTGCGCAAATGTAGCTTCGTGGTACGAAAATTGAGAAATATTCTTTAGAAGCCTAAAGATGTATAGAAAGTGAGATTGTACGAAATAGGAATTCCATATATAGCTTTTGATGATATGTTTCTTTAACTATTTTTTGAATCTACTGAATATTAGAATACCATAAGAACCATACTTATTATTTGAGATGTTTATATTACCTTGTTTTTAATCTATTGAAATCGGATGAATATTAATTAATCCGTTGGTTCTCAATTAAATGAATACAAACCATCAAATTATAATATGCTTAAACATTTAGGCGTTCTCTTAATGGAGTGTCCTCGATGGCTCTACTATACTAAGATCTATTGTATAGAGATTAGTTCCGCCTTTATCATTCCAATCTTATAAAAATCAGCATTTCTGTGATCTAATGGTTAAAACGGTGACACAATACTCCTGCTTAAAGTAATACCCGGCAAAAATATTCTCAACCACGTGTTGTTGGCACTAGAAGAGAACTCAAATGAATTACGAAGTAGTAATAATAATAAATATATAAAAGAGAATGTCTTTTATGCTATATATTATATATTATATGCGTGGGGATAAGGGTATATTAAGGATTTGTTTAACGAGTAGTTTGAGTAAAATTTACAAATAATAAAAAGATAAATAAATAATAAAATGTTTAATGTATTAAAAATTTAAAAAATAATTTTTATTTAATAATTAATATTTTTATTAGCAAAACTTATGTCTTAACAATGAAATAAAAGAATGAGAAAAAAATATTTGTGAAAAATTGGTAGATGTTGTTAGAATAAGAAAATTTTCTTAGTTTTTATTATTTAATATACATCACATTAATTATAATATTAAAAAATATAATTAAAATAAGAGATAATAATAACATATAAAATTGATATGTCACATATTCTATAATATAGAGTAAAAAAAATTTCTTAATCCGAAAATACTTAAAAATCTGGTCAGATATTGGGAAGGAAATAAGGGTAAGATAGCGGTGAATTAGGCCGTGTTTGGAGTGACTTGAACCAAAAGAGTAAATCAGGCTACGTTCAATTTGGCCATGAAATTCATCAAACTCCCATCTTAGTTTTCTAATCCCAAAGCTCAACCCTCATTGGCTTTTAAGATCTGCTTTCATGGAACTTTACTTAGTTAAAAAAGTGGATTTTTTTTAACACAATGATAGATCTTGAAAGTCAAATTTCTATATAGTCTAAGTGAAAACTTAAATTTTAAAATGAGGTAAGTGGAACAATGATATATAATGAGTTATAGTTGAGAACATGATTTATTTGTATTTTTTAATTATATTTTAAGTTATATTTTTTATGCATGACTTATTTTTTTATTTATTTATTTTTTAAATTTATGTAAGTTGTACTTATGAGATATAATTTATTTATTTTTTAATGTCATATGAAATTGTGGTTGACACTCATAACTCATATTAAGTTATGGTTTATGTCTATAAATTTTATCATTTCCTTCTAATGTTGTATCACATTTCAGTGTTTTTTAAGTTCTCTCCACTACTATTACTTTGTATTAAACTCGACTCATTTTCATTTAATTCTTTCTGTTAAAGATATTTATTAAGAATGTTAATTAACTTTGTCATTATTATATTTTGTTACGTTTATTCATATGAAATTTTCTTTTTATTTATTTATTTAAATTGACATATGTAATCATATGACGCTCATCGTAGTTCATTTATTGTTGATCGAAGTTAGATAATATTTATGAATATAATGATTCTTATATAACTCTAAGTCTTATAATCACTTATTTACTAATATTATATGATTTAGACAATATAATTCAATTATATAAGAGAATACTCAAGGCTTTAAATCCTAATATAAGTCATAAATTTACTTTTTTTTTATTTAAAAAAAAAGATAAGTAGCAGATCCAAAATTTAATTTTAAAAAAATTATAAAATAAGTTATAAATGAAAGACATAACTTACTTAAATATAATAAAAAATTTATCGCTAAATAAGTTGTGTATTTGAATCATGATTTATTATTAAAATAAAAAATTTATTTAAGTGTAAATTGTATTTAACAAACACGATTTGTTGTATTTTATTATTTATTTTATATTATTTTAAAAAATAACCTTTAACTTATACTACTTTACAAAATTAATTTTTAAACTGTACTATTTTCGCAAAAAAACAATCTAAAAAAGTGTCTCCATTACCATTCCCACACCTGGCAATCTCTCCGTCACTGTCACTATCATCCTATCATCATTACTGCCTTTTCTCCTCACCTTATATATTTATTGCTAGCTAGCTAGCTATTACTTTCAAACTGGGCACTCTAAGCTTCCAAGCTTATTCATTCCCCCCCTATCCCTAGCCTTAGAACTCCCACAATGAAGGTAAGTCCTCGCACTGTGCTGTCTCTGTGTGAGTGTGTGTGAGTGAGGGGGAGATCGCTATCTTAATTTTGTTCGTGTTGTAAGTGTTGCCGTAATATGACCGGGATGTTTTCGTCACTTGCAGTTCCTCAGCTGGATGCAAAATAAATTTGGTGGAAAACAAGAGAACAGAAAACCAAACACACATACAACTACCACATGTAAGTCTTCATTAATATGTATTTTTCTGTAGTTTTACCCTTAGTTAATGCATGATGCTTCTAGCACCAATAAGATGTAAGCATATTCATTTTGGCTGATACACAAAAAACATACACTTACTTCTATCTGAAGGAAGGATCACAGAAATGGAAACATATAGAGAAAGACAAGGAGAAGACATATATATGTTTACATGTATTATATATTTTACTTATATATCTCTCTCTCTTGAATTTCGTTTTTTCTTTTTCTTTTTTTAATAGTTTCCAATTAAACAGACTACGTAAGAAATAAACTTACTTATATTAAAGGGATCTCTGATATAGTGATGATATTAAGATCTCAAAAGGATAAATATGTATATATTTAAGAATGATTTATATCATTAAGATTGGAGATTTAGCATTTACTTAATGTTGTAATTTTTATTTTATTTTTTTAATTTTTTATTTTTTTTTTCAAAATGCTGATTGATAAACAAACCCCACTTTGATATCAAGTTGGCATGCTGGTAGTTGCAACTTGTAATTGACCTCTGCACTAAAAGTGAATCTTATAAGTAACTTGATCCGAGGTCAACCTAGTTGTAACTTATACAATTTTTCAATTGAATAACTTTAGCCCTTTCCTTGGATTTGTTAGAATGTTTTCCTTTGGTTGTGTGCACAGATCACGCAAAACAAGAGCCTCGAGAAGAATTCAGCGATTGGCCTCATGGTTTACTAGCAATTGGAACATTTGGAAATAACAGTGAAATCCAAGATAACCAAAATACTCAAGAGGATCCATCCACATCAGGGGAAATAGCAGACTTCACTCCTGAAGAAATTGGGAAACTACAAAAGGAGTTAACTAAACTCCTGAGACGAAAACCCAATGTGGAAAAGGAAATTTCTGAGCTTCCTCTGGACAGATTTCTTAATTGCCCTTCAAGCTTGGAGGTTGATAGGAGAATCAGCAATGCACTTTGCAGTGATTCAGGTGATAAAGAAGAAGATATTGAGAAGACACTTAGTCTCATACTTGGTAAATGCAAAGACATTTGTGCAGATAATAGCAAGAAAGCAATTGGGAAGAAATCTATTTCTTTCCTGCTGAAGAAGATGTTCGTTTGTAGAAGTGGATTTGCTCCAGCACCTAGCCTTAGAGATACCCTTCAAGAGTCAAGAATGGAGAAGGTACCCATTTGTTTGAGACAGACCCCACTTACTGATATATAGCCTTTCAATTTGCCTGTCTATTAGGTATATATATATGGCTGACTATATGCTACTCCAATTTTTATACTTAGTTTTTTCTCTTTGTGATAAAATGTACAGCTTTTAAGGACAATGCTCCACAAGAAAATTTACAACCAAAATTCTTCTCAGGCATCTTCGATGAAGAAGTGCCTAGAGGACAGGAAGATGACAAGGAAGAGGAATGAGGATGAACCAGAGGAGAGGACTGATGATGGCTGTAAATGGGTCAAGACTGATTCTGAATGTAAGTTCATTTTGACATGTATATACCGCATCTTAATTAAACATCATGGTAGAAATCCAAAATTCCATACATAAGTGACATAGATTAATGAGATCCTTTTTCTTCTTGCAGATATTGTTCTAGAGATATAAATCTGCCTCTATTTTTACTAGCTCTATTAGTATATGTTCAGGTAAGCTACTCAAGACTCTGAATAGAGCAGATAGTCCTAGTTTCTTTCTTGAATCTAATCGTTCATTTATATATAAGTAGTAGTATGTCAATCTTCATAACACTAAATTTTCAAACTGACAATTTATTATTCACCTCAGATTCAAGGAAGAAGCCAAAGATATATGTACATGATGATGGGGGGTATGAAGTGGAGATCACATATTTTTTTAAAATGGAGTTTATCATTGATCTGCACCAAGAAATGAGTGGTGCAGAGCAGTATCACTGTTTTGTTAACGGTGCTTCCCGTTATTTTTTCATGGTTGTGTCTGTGGTGCGGAGCAACTCATGTTATAGAAAATCATTGAATGGATTTCTGATATGTACTTGCAAAGCTAGACATTCTGTACACTGTACACACAATTCTCATTCTATTTTTACTCCACTTTTTTCTCTGTCAATTTGTTAGCTACTCTCCTTGTAAGTTGTAACATGATTTGGAAATGAATAATAGTTACTATTACAGATAGACCTGATGTTGTCCTATTGCTGGGTCAGTATACATGCTTGCGAGTTAAGCTTTTCAGAAAGTTTTTCAGAGAAGTATGCCAACTTCTAGGTTGGCCCAATTTCTAGGAGTAGCATATGCAGCACTCAAGCGAATCTTGCAAAGTAGTGTAATTCGATTTAAAAATAAATAAATCAATCCAACACTAATCTTATGATTGATACAATTTAATTATTTATGATTATCGCGATAAGTTTGTGTTAGAGTTGGACCGAAATTCCTATATTGGCAGCATATACTTTTATAAAATCATTTCATTATTTCTTTGTTAAAATTTCCTCAATTTGCCAAAAAATAATTTTGCCTAAAAAAGAAAGTAATCTAGAGATCTGAGCCTGAAAACCATTCGTTTGCCTTAGATTTTAAGGCATTGGAGATATAATTAGGGGTGCTTTCACAGTATCTTTTAACTCGCTTGTTGAAGCGATGAATTGTGTTGAGTTACATCAAATTTTTTTTTCTTTTAACTTGATCTAATTTAATTTACTCAAAAGTGAGTTGAGTTAAGTCAAAATATATGTTAAAAAAAATTTCTTAAAAAAAGTTGAAATATAAAATCAAAAATTCGTTACACATAACATATTTTATATAAACATAACAAACTACATATTAATTCACATAACTAATCTTACATAAATATAATAGGTCTCAAATAAACTAAATATACATAAGTACATAACAAATTAACAAGTTTTTCTAATTTAAGTCTAGCATAAACTAAACTAAGTTAATAAGTCTCAATATTCATAAATAATAAATTACTCTAATCAATTGAAATTAATGTCATCACACATATAATGTGAATTGATATAATCATTGACTTTACTTTTTATTTTTTCAAGAAGCTGCAATTCTTGAAACAGGAAGTTAGGAATTTGAATTTTTTATTTGAAAGACTTAAAATTTTGGAATGAGTGACTGAAATAGTAATTTATGAGAACGAATGTACTATATGTGTGTAAGCACTTTTGCCTTTTGTTAGGATTCAAAGTGAAATGATATCATTCTACTAGATGAATCTTTTTTTTCAGTAGTAGTTTAACATGTGGTTAAATGACTTTTTAACCACAACTAAATGATTATTTTTAAATTTAAAAAAAAATAGGTGAATTGGGTATCCGTAAGTTAATGTTACTAAACTTATTACCCGACTTACGGACTGCAGGTTGAAATATTTTTTAATCTGACTTAATTCACGAACTTAATACAACTCATATTTTATAAGTTGGATTGGTTCGAAACCAACGAATTCGTAAGTTTCACCTTGCCTGTTTGAAATTCCTAAATATAATTATGAACATTTGAGAGCTTGGAAAATAAGTTTGTCTGAATAATTGGGAACACACTTGAAATCAAAGAAGTACATTTATTCAATCACGCATGTTAAAAATAAAAATTACTTTAAACTCTCCCCTAAACAGTTTTTTTAAGATTTATTAGTTTTATAAATTTCTTAACATGATATTATAGCTTTTGTGATTGAGTCGTGTAGTTTGCAGTTATTAAGAATGCAATATTAATATTTCATCATTAAGAAAAAAATATTCCTACAATTTTTTTCCCTTTTCAACTTAGTGAGGGGTAAATTGTTACATTCCCATCTTCTAATTATGTCTTAACTTATGTTAAAAATACATTTTTGCCTAGCCCTTCTCACACTTCATCACCGAAGCTGGCAGGTGATTTCCATCTCTCTTGCTTCTTACACCAGCTCTAGGATTAGTCATTGCTGATTAGTTTATAGCCAAAAAAAAAAGTCTTTGTTAATTAGTTAGTAAACTTTCTACCAAAATTAATCTGTCAAAAAAAAAAAAATCCAACCTGTAACATCAGTAATACATCATACTAATTTTGATTATATAATATTTTCACAACTTATTCATTTTATCTAATTTCTTTTTGTTTTAATAAAAAAGTTAGAGAAAGAGAAATATAATTTATGTTATTTTAGATATTCTTTCAGCTTAAATAACATCTAAGCATAGTAAGTTAGAGTTTATTGTATTTCAAAGTTATGGTAGGTAACAAATTTTAACAAAAACTTATAATGGTTATAACAAATGATTTATTAATAAAAAAAAGTAGAATGTACCCAAAAAAAAAGGGATTAGTAGAAAAATCAATCGCAATATCTTAAATTATAAACGCTGTTTTTTGTTTGCTCTTGCAAGTTCACACAATAACGTGCTGCACATATTGTTATTTACTAAACCATGAAAGTAAACCTTCAGTTCACAACTTCACATAGAGAGATAGATGGTTAAGTAGCCCTATACCAATACCATAGCAGCAACAAACATCATACGCACGCAATAATAATGAATTGAACACACAAATCCAACCAACCAAAACCAATGGCGGAATCAGCAGCAGCAGCACCACCTCTTTCACTCTCTCAAATCTCAATCTCCAAACCCTAGAAATTAGACCCAATTCCCCCCTTTCCTTTATCCGAAACTTTCCCACTTTCCCTTTCAAAATCTCTCTTCCGCTGCGATTGGATCTCAGGGGGCGGGGCCTTTTTCTCAAACCACCTACTTTCATCCATCTGAAAGAGACACCCCCTTTTTTGTTCCTTTCATTATTACTCACCTCTCTTTGATTTCGATCTGAAACTTAAGGTCTCTTCGTTCCGTTAATTTACATAAAGTTAGGATTTTTTATTTATTGTTCTGTGTTGTGGTATTGAGAATTGATCTTAAAAAAGTGTTTGGGGGGTGAGGCATCAGAGTTGATTTGGTGCTGGCAATGCCATTGGTGTGGTTTGTGGGGAATATTTCGGTGGTTTTTGAGATACCGAAAAAGCATCATGTCTTGGGCAGGCCCTGAGGATATCTACCTTTCTACTTCACTTGCCAGTTATCTTGACAGTGAGACCCCCCTCTCTCTCTTTCTCTCATATTCATGCACAATTGAAATTTATAGTTGGGAAAGATTGGACTAATGGGTACTTTTTACTGGCAAAAAGTTGTGAACTTGGGCACGAGTAAAGAAGTTAAGGAAGGGGAAATTTTTATTTCTTTTTCATGTTCAACTTGTTCCATATTTCTGTGGAAGCTGGTGATTCAATTTTAATTAATAATCCCCGGTTGTGCTGGGTTGTTATAATGTGTTAAATGTGTTTGATTATTGTTTTAATCATAATCATGTTGTGGGGGAAGGGACACTCTTTTAAATAATAGTAGATGACTATGGTGCATGTTTGTTACGAGCGGTGTATATAAAAACAAAAAAATTTCATGCTTCCAATATGTTGTTAGGGAACTGAGTATTGACAAATAGCTTAATATGATTGTGAAGTAATAATGATAATCCTCAGCTGCTGAATGCATGAAAAGTAAAAATTATAAATGGTAATAAGATAGGGAATCAACAAGATGGTAGAATCTTGCCTTAGCTCGTTTGGCCATGTGAAGAGAAGACCAATAGAAGTCTCGGTAAGAATAGTAGATCAGATGGAGGATAGCTTGATACTTAGAGATAGAGGGAGACCAAACAAAACCATAGGGGAAATCATTAAAAAGGACTTAGAACTAAATGGACTTTCTGTAAAAATCATGTATGACAGAATACAATGACGTTGTTTGATCCATGTAGCCGACCCGGAAAATATTTTGGTTGTTGTTGTTGTTGGTAATAATTTAGGGAATGGGATTAGCTTGATATCCAAGAGCCTCTAGTGTAAATAAATTAAGAACTATAGTGAGGAACCGTGGAACATGGAAACATATAGACATGCTTGGTATGATATAGAAGTGAAAATCCCAACACTTGGCCTCCTTTTATTTCCTTCCATTTGGGGATCTTTGTTATTCCATTTTACTTTGTGTTGTTCTTCCTCAATTCTACCATAATATCCACTAGTACTGCCAATTAAACTGAACCTCTGACATTTTTCCTCTATAGTAGTTTTACCTCTTAATGTCAGAAAGTTTTAGTAGCTCCTGCAAAAGTGAACGCTTAAGAATGCACTATTTATCAATTATTGTATGTTGTGGTGAGCTAAAGATGCAAATGGTATTGTTTTGAAATTGTAATTCATGTCAACGAATAGTCTTGATGTTACATTGCTTCTGGCATATCTAGCATACAAGCCTTTTTGAAAGTGATTTTATCTAGATATTGATCAAAAGTGATGAAAACCAGTTGGAATTTGTAAATTAATCTGGGTTTTCAATGGAGGTGAAACTGATTTTGTATTTCATACCAATTTTTATGGCCTGACACTATTTATTGTTGTAGAGAAACTTCTTGTATTGCTGAGAGATGGTAGAAAGCTCATGGGGACACTACGCTCTTTTGATCAATTTGGTACCAATTTCTCCTCAAATTTTGTAAACCTTTGGCATGCTATAGGTTGACTTACTAAAAATTCCTATTAATAATATGCAGCTAATGCTGTTCTTGAGGGTGCCTGTGAAAGGGTTATCGTTGGTGATCTGTATTGTGACATCCCTTTGGGTCTTTATGTAATCCGTGGGGAGAATGTTGTTCTAATTGGTGAACTGGTATGATTGCTAATTATTTTCCTTTGGATCTAAAAATATTTTCTACTTTTCAATCTCAGTTTCACAATCAAATGTCTTTCAACTTTTAGGACTTGGAGAGGGAGGAACTTCCCCCACATATGACGCGTGTTTCGGTAGCAGAAATTAGGAGGGTAAATATTCATTAATGGACACTTTATTTAATTGATGTTCTTTGTTTTTATTTTCTGTCACCTTTTTTTTCTCACCCTAGTAAATATAATACTATGTTGTGATCTGGACTTTGAATCAAGGCGCCCATCATTGTCCTAATTTCGTTGGTTTCCTACTTTCCTTTTTGTATTTTGAACATATAAAGCACTCTTGTATATCTACTCATCGTTTTGGTAAGTTGGCTTGGCTGGAGACATAATGGAAAATTATATGATGATGAACAAGAAAGTGGACAAACTAAGGGCTCTTTTGGATGGGCTTATAAAAAAATATTTATGTATGAACTCAGCCTACCAAATTCTAGCCCATTGAGATTGAGTTAGTAAGGATGTCCTTGAAATTGTCTTCTTTCTGTAGATGGCTATGGCATTATAACATGATTGAGATAAGCCCTTCCATGCCCTGCTCTTCCTAGCTATATTCCTTTTCCTGGGTTTGATTTTGAAACTGACCGTAACTGTAAATTAATATTTAGCTATTGCAAGTATTAGAATGTTTCTGAATTCTGATTATTAGTCAACAGCTTGAAACTGCGCAGTCTAATATAAAAATATTACACAAACACTGTTTAGAAGAGAGCTGTATTTCGAGTAGAATATTATATTCATTTACCTGTATAAGTGACACGTGCTTGATAAAGCTCTAGTGGTCTTGTTAGCCTTGACCAAGACTATTTCTTATGATTGAAGAGATGGACTAATTTTTGTTTTTTTTTGTTTTGTTTTTGGGTCCATTGGTTTTCTGTTATAATTTGAATTTGGAATTAGTTCCCAATGTAGTCTTATAATTTGCTTATTTGAAAGCAATAATTCAGTTTTGTAGACTTTTGTTAAATATTCTATATTTGATTGGAGCTGTGATTTTGCAGGCACAGAAAGCAGAAAGGGAGGCTACTGATCTGAAAGGGACTATGAGGAAAAGAATGGAATTCCTTGACTTGGACTAGTGAACTCTCCAGTCACTCATCCTTCACCTGTCCTTCCGCAAATATTATAGCGGCTGTTTTCAATTTATTTTATTTTCATCTGTTAGTGTTGGCTTTGGGCATTGTTAGATTTCATGGGCATGGTAGGGATGAACATTGTTGAAATTTCTTGTGTAATATTAGCTCGAGGAATGAATACTACTATTCCTTTGCTTGAAAAAAATTGTCAATTATAGCATGATTTAAAGTCCACAAACGACAATCTGATTAGGAAATGAAAAAGCTCTTATTTATGCCAATTCAAAAAAAAAAAAAAGCTCTAATTCATGCAAAAACAGGAATATAATTTATGAATTACAGATATGGACACGAGATACGACATAATATAAATATATAAATTAATATAAAATAAATTAAAGAATTTGATTTATGTATATATATAATTATAAAATTTAAAAAAAAATTATAATTCATTAATATCATTTCTATAAATTTGAAAATTTATAATATCTTAATATATGTCATTTGTGTTAATATTTACTACTTAATAAGTCATTCTCAAAAAATATAAAATATAATTTTTATTAATATTTTTTAAAAAATCTCATAAATTAATTTCTCTTAATAGAATTAATTATGTACAAATACATGTGCATCTAAAAAAATTAACTACAAGAAATAGTGGTATAAGATAAGTTTAAGTGATAACAAAGTAGACGACTTGATATGAGTAGAGGTAGAAAAAACAAATAAAAAAAGTAGTATGTGAAAAAATAAAGTTTAAAAACTTAATAGTAGCCTGTGAAAAAATAAAATTTAAAATAATAGTATGTGAAAAAAATAGCTTGGGACGTCACTCATGTGATTGAATTTAGGTAGGTTACGGGTTTATTAATTGGATAATAGTCATAAAAATTATTTTTTTTAAAAATATATATATATTAATAGGTCGTGTTCAAATTATATCTTAAATGTGTCTAAACATATCCGAATCATGCCCTTGATATGTCTAAATATATTCGAGATATGTCTAAAATATATCAAAATAAAATAAAAAAATTTTTTAATCAAATACATTCAAACACATGAAATACATGTGTTATATGCACGTTCCTATATCTAATATGAACACATGTTCAAGTGTTAGACATCCTGATTCATACTAAATAATCCTATGTTTCATGTGCTGTTCACTGTACAATAATTTCCATTTACTGCATGTCAGAAATTCACGAGTTAGAGAAGTTGGCAGTTAAAGCAGTGACAAGTTACCTATGTAAGCCGTGCTGAAGTTCAAGATCAAGATCATCACATCAAATTAGTGGCTCCAACGTCTGCCTTGTCTCTCCTCTCTTCGTGACAGGACCCCATTCCATCCTCTTCATTGAAAATTCTACACTCTCGAATGTTCTATAGACACCAAAAAAAGGAAAAAAAAACTTTTTAATCTATGTCTTTTGGTTTTTAAGAGTGATATTACTAATTAAAAGCAACTATAATTATCACTAAAGACAAAATGAAAACGACTCGTTTGTTTCTTTACTACTAATATATTGACACCGACAACCCTAACCTTGTCATTTCCTCACACGTACAAAAAACCAGAAAAAATGAGGAGAGAATCCAGCCACTAATGTCGGGCCGGAAGTGGAGAGAAGTTCGGGTTAACGGATCAAATCAGAATTAAATGGTTAAATTAAAAAATTTAAATAAAATAAAATAAATTTTTTTATAAAAATATTTCATATAAAAAAATATCATATCAAAAAATATTAATAATGTAACAAAATTAACAATAATAATTATTTAATTTTAATTTTTTAAAAATAAATTTGTTAAATAATAATATAAATTAAAAAATTAAAAATATTATTCAATAAAAACATGTGATCTAATAAAAAAAACATCTGATTATAATAATCTTTTAAACATTATATTTAAATTTTAGAAATTATAAAAATAAAAACTCGAGTTAAACCATTTGGACAAGTTGGTGGGTCACCTGAATTTGATTAAATCTCTTAAAAAATCAATTATAACTTATGAAGCACGAAAATGGAGCATACATTTAACGGATTTGAGACACGGATACTTGACACAAACAGTAAATATACTAAATTTAAAAATTTTAAGACACGAACACGACATTATTAATGACGACATATATATATATATATATATATATATATATATAATTTTGATTATAAACAATCCAAATACAACTCCTCAATGACAATACAAGCATCTTCATTTATAATTAGAAAAGAAACCAATAATAATTAAAAATTGAACTACCCGACCAGAGTGAAACTCACTTAAAACTTGAACAATTATTAACACACAAAATAACACAATATATTGAGAAAGAATAGAAAATTTTTCCCGAGGGTGGGTCGGGTGATATTGAGCTTATGGTAGTGATATTAAGACTGTTCGACATACAAGTATTTTTTTAAAAAAATTTAATAGGATGTGTCCAATATGTATCTACGGTGTATCTGAGATGTGTCCGAGATGTGTCTTAGACGTATCCGAGCTAAAAAAAATAATTTTTTTAATTAGACACACTCGTACACGTGAGATACGTGTATCGTGTATGCGTCATCGTGTATCAATGTCAGACATGTGTCTAACACGCAGACACGTCAGTAAAATGACGTGTCCGTACTTTCTAGATTATAACTAAAGATTAAATTAGTTCATATGTCAATTCACTATATAATTATGTGTTACACTGACCCCAATCTATTCAAGAAAATTTTTTATACTATAAAAATACATTAACTCAATTTAAATATAACATACCATATAAATTAAATTTGAGTCGTAAGCCTAATTTTATAATAAAATTTAATTATTAAACATATTATATTATTCTCATATTACATTACATGAACATTTATTTGATGTGGTAAATCAGACAATCCCAAATCCAAGTGTTCCCAGTTGCGTCCTCCCCACATTTGACTTCCCAACGTAAAATCTTTCTAATTTGTACAGCACACCACATCTTACAATTTTCTTAATCACACTCCATTTCACTTCTCAGTTAAATTAAACTAGTCACATTACTAATGGTAATACAAAGTTACACACTCACTTTGGCTTTTTGTTCCAACTCAAAGACACTATAGCTGAATCTCAACAAATTCATAGACTTTTCTTCTCACACACACGCACACACTCTCTCTCTCTCTCTCATTTCACAGTTCAGACAAAAACTCCTCTTTACTCTTCATCTCCTTAGATCCACAACTCTCTCTCTCTCTCTCTCTCTCTCTCTCTCTCTCTCTCTCTCTTCAATGTCTCGGGTCTCAGTTCTTGCGTTTCTATTTCTGCTGTCTCTGTGCATTGAAGCTTCGGTTCACGATTACAAGGGGGAGAAATTCGCGGCCAAAGGCAACGCCTTTGTTGTACATGGAGGCAGTGAAGGAATTTACTCATCCGTCCCCAGTCACAATGACACTTCCGCAGCTGAAAATGGCGACTCTTACATACGGTGACTTCACTTCACCTTTCTCACTCATATCATATCTGGGTTTTATGTGGTTGGCTTAAATCACTTGCCTTTCAGCTGTGTCTTAATTCTTCATTCGATTTTGTCGGGAATCACCCCAGATTCAGAATTGATTTGTATAAATATAAGTAATTGACAAATTTAGAGGTATTTTGACTTTTTGTATTCATCTTCTATGGAGTTTTAGGTAACAAGTAGCAATTATTATAGCAAATTAGAGAGTGGCATCAAGCACAGATTGTGTATTTGACAGCAGGAAATTAAAAATAATAATAATAAAAAAGAAATGCACGTTTAGCAGAAGTTCCCAATTTATTTCAATGTGTGAAATGTACAATCTTACTTTATCAGATTTGAAAAGTAAAGTTGCTAGGGTACTTATAAAGATTCCACAAATTTGATACAAACTGTACTTTTCTTGTAGCTGTCAGTCCCAAAACATAATATATCTCTTATATACCACTGGTAGGTAGCTATTGTTTTGTACTCTTCTGGTAATTATGCTGATGTTTGATATTATTTTGTTGATTGCGTTTTACTGTTGTAATACCAAAACCAGGTTTGAGAGGATCACGTTCCATAGGAACAAGGAAGTCACTAACTTTAGCTCATGGCCGATTCAAGCTGTTGTTTTTGAAGTTGAAGATAGGGAGACAATTGGTGGTTCAGCCTATGGGGGTCAAAGGGCAGTCTGTTGTACCAGTGATCTAGCAAAACTGGGTGTATGTACTGAAGGACAGGTCATTCACCGCCCGTCTGCAGAGAATTCTGATTGGCCTCAAGTTTTTGGTGTCTCTTTTGACATGGATGATGAAGTAGCAGCGCTGCCGTCAAAATCTATACAAATCACAAAAACTGGGATGTATAACTTGTATTTCATCCATTGTGATCCAAGGCTTAAAGAATTGGTCGTAGAAGGGAAAACTGTATGGAAAAATCCCTCTGGTTATCTGCCTGGTAGAATGGCACCAATGAAGATTTTCTACCAATTCATGTCTTTTGCATTTGTTTTGCTTGGGATCTTTTGGTTCTCTCAATATGCTAGATTTTGGACGGAAGTATTTCCACTGCAGAACTGCATTACCCTAGTAATAACTCTAGGCATGTTTGAGATGGCTCTGTGGTACATTGACTATGCCGAATTTAATGAGACTGGAATCAGGCCAACTGGGACAACCATATGGGCAGTCACATTTGGGACTGTTAAGCGCACAGTGGCACGTTTGATCATTTTGATGGTTTCAATGGGATTTGGTGTTGTGAGACCTACCCTTGGTGGGCTTACATCAAAGGTGGTTATGCTCGGAGGAACCTTCTTTCTCGCATCTGAAGTTCTTGAATTGGTAGAAAATGTTGGTGCAGTCAGTGATCTTTCTGGAAAGGCGAGACTGTTTTTGGTTCTTCCTGCTGCAGTATTGGATGTGTTCTTCATTCTTTGGATTTTCACCTCACTCTCTGCAACTTTAAATAAGCTTCAGGTATTCATCTGCAAGGTTTTATTGTCACAATATTGTTCCTTTCATGAAAATCATGTGAGCCTTTTCTTCTGTCTCATATGTAATAGTTTTTCCTTGTAAATGGGACATAAACTGCACAGGGCAAAATTCTTACTTTGGTAAAGTTGCTATTCATAATTTTCCTTTATTGGTTTTTGTTTAAAGCACTTTATGGGAGGCAGCTGGCAGGAGGGGTATTATTATGATATGTTTTCTGAACATGATAGAAATATGTAAAACATGGCATTATTTGTGATTCAGTTATCGGGAAGTGAATTCTCATAAAAAAATTACGGTTCCATTTGTAACTAATAGATCAGGATGTAAAGGCAGATAAGCTATATTTAGTTATGTACTTACAGTAACATGGGAGAGGACATGACACGGCTTTCTTGTGGTAAGTCAATAGTTTGTCTTTTTAATGTTTGATATTTCCTGGTACGTTATGATATTTCTGCAGAAAAATTACTGTTAATGCCCAATTTATGGTGTAGTAAAAAAATAGGACATTCTTTCCAGGCTTTAAGGATCAGACCCTTATTATCTTACTCCATAAATCCTATTCTGCTTTATAGCTTATATGTACAAATTAGGCTGATTATCTAGGACTTTTGATGTGATGCACTGATGCTGCACCATGTAATGTGATGAATGGCAATTCACTTTGTCATGACTTTTAATTTAACTATCTAAAAATGACTCTTGTCTCCTTATGCAATGTGACAGGCCAGAAGGATGATGGTAAAACTGGATATTTACAGGAGGTTCACTAACGCTTTGGCAGTAGCTGTGATCGTATCTGTGGGCTGGATATGCTATGAGGTAATCCACAGACATGCAGAAACACATTTCAATTGCTTTGTATGTTAACTAGGCCTAGTTATGATAGATGAGCTGTAAGTTTTGATCTAGACCAGGAAATGTGCTGCAAAGTGGATGTTATTTGCTTGTTTTTGAATTTAATACATCAATCAGTTTTCGATATTTCCAGTGCTTATTGTTCAACTTGCTCTTTCAGCTTTATTTCAAATCAAATGATATATACAACGAGCAATGGCAGAATGCATGGATCATCCCAGCCTTTTGGCAAGTTCTGTCTTTCTCTCTCCTGTGTGTTATCTGTGCTCTTTGGGCACCATCTCAAAATTCAACACGGTAAAAATCCAACCTTTGTCTTTAATTCCTTTCGTTATCTGTCATTAATGCCTGCAAGAGCAAGATGAACTTTTTTTTTTCTATGCTTTCTGTCCATACATCATTTGTATCTCACTGTTGCTGTTCTTTATCTCTGTATTCTTGACAGATTTGCTTACCGTGATGATGGGAGTAATGAGTTTGATAGGGATGATACTACTTTGACGCTCATAAAACCATCAGCAATTTCTTCAAAGGATGTTCGAAGCGTGCCAGAAGCTAGACCAGTACAAGGCAGCAATGGAATTTCAAATGGTGATTTAGAAGAAGACAAGACAGAATAACTTAGAATGTAGCAGTGATTCCGTACTTCCATTGTGTCCGTCCTGAAAATTAGCTCTATGACTCTTTTCCTTTTATTCTTTTATTTCCTTCATTAGTCTTTTGGGTTCTCATTTGTTGTATTTTCCAGCCAGCAGTTCCTTAGGAGATTGGATTACATGAGAGTTCTTCGTGTTCCTGTCATGCCAATGCATAATAGTATAATACAGTTCACTTTTTACTAATACAAAAGGAAATTATGTTCAATTATGAGATATTTTATGTATACTATCCATGTGCATGCAAGCATACATGTGGGGGATACTTTCACTTTTTCATATTCAAGTTTCCAGCTGTATAGCATATATTAGTATAGTATTTTACTATTGAGTATTGATGAATGATGTTCTGAATCCATGGAATATATATAGTACACAAAAGTTTAGAGGAGGGTAAATTGTCCCATTTTAAAGTTATAATATATTTCAAGCTTCAATAAGAATTGATGATGGTACTTACCGACAATCTATCAAAGAAGAACCACCAGTAGAAATCAAATAATTGAATCCAATATTTTGTTGTCGACAATGTTTGATCGTATTTATTAAACTAACCTTCATTAGCGAATTCATAGCAATTTTACTTTTAGGATTTAAATGATTCAATTATAGGCCAAAAAGGAGGAAGATGGGTGTGGAAAGTTGTTCAAATTTCATAAACCCTGAATCATACCGGAACCTACGGGGAAAAAGCAGCAGACTTCAAAGCTCAAGCGCTCTGGCAAGCTCTAAAACACCACTTGGAATTTGGCTGATGTGAACAAACGCACTTTTAGGATTTTCTCTACTTTCTATGTTTAAAAAAAACATAGAAGAGGAGGAATTACTGTGTTCCATGAATAGATTTGAATCATGTGTAGTTTTCAATAATTGCAGGATTTAAAATTAATTTTTTATCTTAAATTATAAAAGAAAAAATGGGATAATAAATGCAAACCATTAGATCTTCAACTACACCCACCTGCAGTTTGAGCTGCAGGGGATCCGGGTCCTTCCAAGACTTTATGTCACAGTCCTCAATAAAGATTTCTGCCATTTATGACGGCAGAAAACGTTACTTAAACACATCCTTAATTGATTGTGAACTCATTGATCCTTCTATTATAATTTTCTTAACTTTTAGACAGTAAAATCACTATCAAATATTTATTCATAACTTCTGAAATCCTCTATTGAGTCTATTCTTTCTTCCATTTCGGGGCAAACGGAAAGCAAAACATTTCACCTCTACAGACTATACTGCCAAGTTAATCATGTTTAGCTGTAATCACGTTTTTAACAAGTAATTTGAATCTTAAACTCACTAGGAAAAAGATGCATACGTGTCATCCATGCAAAAACAGCATTCTATACAACGAATTCAACAGTAATATTACATTCATTGCATAATGTTTCTTAATTCTTATCCTTTTGCACTTGTGCAGCATTTCATTTGTAGGCTAAGTAGTGCTTCACGTAATTAACTTAATAAGCTATGACGAACTTATTTATTACACTCATCGTACACCAATATCAAAAACAGAAAAAAAAAGGTTTTCTTTTTAAATCTATCTATAAAAACGATATACAGCTGTATATACACCATCGAGTGTATTGAACAAACGATACGAACTTTTGTATGCAAATCTGGAATCGAAATCGGTAATTTGACTCAGCTTCTTTTGCAGCGTCTGAAATTATCTCCTGTTGATGATGCTGGACACATGCATGGTTATCTTATCACGAAAAGCATCAAAAGTAGATTATGTAGCACAGCAGCACAACTCGTGGCTAACAGCTCAAGCTAGATGGCAACAAAATGTTAGGTGATCCGCCCACAGGCATTTAGCCTTGTGGTCACCAACGTCACTCTAACCACGGAACTGCATGAAATTCTGGGTTCTTTCTCTCACTCTGAGCCTCTTTATGTGGTTGTCTTGTCCCTCCTCTCCTCCAGGGAGAAACCTACCCTCTCCAAGGTCATTGACCCCATTGATGTACTTAAACACAAAAAGTTAGGTGGTGTATATTGTTGCTCCATTCTAACTAGAGATCTCCTACCCAAACACCATTTTAAGTGGAGTAAGTTTGTTTCTATTTTTACTTTTAGTTGATATATTTTCACTAATAATTATAAAATTTCATCATATTTTTACTGTTTCCTGAGAAATGATAAAAATAAGAAAATAATATTTTTATTATTTTCTTCACAAAAATTTGATATTTTTATAATTATTTGTGAAAATATATCAACTAAAAATTAAAAAAAAAACCAAACACTTCCTTATCTTACAAAAACTCATACCCTGAAGAACTACTAAATTTCCAACTTTTCTAGCGAGGAAGTAAAGGACACTGAAGCTAGTTCAGATGCTTGGTACAAATTAAAAAAAAGAGTTAAGTTTTCCATTAAAAAACGGAACACCAAATAAGAAATTCTGGCCTATTTCCGTTAAAAGGGATAAGTATATATGCTTACAAGGTACCATTCAATATTCCAATTAGAGGAACTTCGTCTTCTTTCTAAATGAGCCTCACACAACCTTTCAATAAAACTGTATCACTTCTAATCAGTAGAAAATTAGTAACTGGTCCACGAAGAATAGAAGGAAAAATCATCTTTAACGAGCAGTAGATCATCCAATTACAAACAACAGAGGTGTCCCAACTCCCAATCTAACTTCCATGATATAACACCTTTGCTGAGTTATAATAAGCCATGTCCAAGAAAGCAGCCTATCAAAATAGTTTAAATCAGATCGCACTTGCCAAAGGCTATGAGGCTGTGTAACTACTAGAAATATTACTACAGGAAAAGGAGAGAAACAAATGGACGAAAGATCCAGAGAGTTATATACTTGGTAACCAAATGTACCATAATTCTTTATTGAAGGTGAATCAATGTCTTTCACCAAAATCAAAACCTTTTCAGCAATTCCCATTTTGCGGGGTATGCATTCATCTATGAGTTTGTTTTCCGTACGAATCTCAGAAATATAAGAAAAACAGAAGATACAGATGCCGAAAGGCGAAAGCTATCTAAGATTTCAATTTCAACATGCATCTATTAGTGCCAAAACTATCACATTGTATACGAGTCATTTGAAGCTACAAAAGAAACAGCATTTTAACCTTAGAGTAATAAATAAAAACACACATACAACAAATTCCAATATAAACAAATGAAACAAAATCTAGAATGTGGTATGAAATCAAATAATATGCTTACAGGCAGCAGCATTCAGGCTGAGCTACTTGGCTTTTCAGGAAGCTATACCAATCTTCACAAGATTTAGAAACTCCTTCATTCCTGAGAATCCTCGATGGTGAATCCTGGAGCACTTGAAAGCTTAAGAAATCTCAGATTGGCCAGCACTCACTTACCTGAACACCCCAGGGAAAAAATTAAAAGAATGTGTCCTAGCTTCTAAGTTGCAAAACTCACTTCATTCCATCACTGAGATCTCCTCCTCAAGTGCTGGGAAAGAGGGATTCCTTCGAAAAAATCCAAAACAGCGTCCTCCAGGTCCTCAACAGAATACTTAATGTAGTTCTCTGGATGCCTTCCACTCTCTATGTGGCTCCTGAACCGCCCAAGAAATGATCTATATGCCGGGATCAGCTTCTCTGATATAGATATTCGAAGCTCCTCTCTGAGTTGAGAATCCGGTATCAACCAAACAGCTTGAATCCTATGAACCTCCTCAAACATAGCATTGAAGGCCTTAAATCTTTCTCTCAAAGCACTTTTCGAGACCCCAGAAGAAAAACCACCACTCACATGCAGCCCCTCATCTCTCAAACAATACAACACCCTCACCCAAGTTGCTCTCTGGTAGCTAGTAGCAGCCTGCCGGAACTTGCCCGTTAGCTTCTTCAAATAATCATCTCCAATCATCTCCCTCAATTCAGGAGACCCTCTCACCTTCTGAACAATGTAGTGGACATTGTTCATTATAAAAAGGTGAGACAAAGATGCATCCTTATAATGCTTGGACTTACCATCCAAGTTAAATTGCAATATGACAATAATCCAAATCAAGTGAATAGCCAAGGGGGTCTTCCCCTCTAGCTCAGCAAAATCCATATCCGGGGTGGAAGGATCACCCGAATATCTAGACCCCGTCGAGGGCTTAGACACTATGAGCTCATTCAAAGTCTGCTTATAATCAGAGATCAAACTGATATAATTCATGACATACCTAGTCAAAGGGTGAATTGTGCCACCAGGGACAGGAACCTTAGAGGGTTCCCTCAGCACAGCATTCTCAAACTCAGACAAAATCCCTCTTGCAGCCTCAGCCAAGCGAGAAAGTATCTCAGCAGCCTGAATCCGAATGGACTCAGAGGACTTGGAGTCAAACACAATATCAATATCAGGTATCAAATCCATCAAAGCATCATGAAGGTCCAGAATCTTGAACAACTTCTCAGGGGATCTCCTGCTTATACTAATAGCCTCAGCAAAGTTGAAGAGCTGAATAGCAGGTCCCTTAACAGTTTCCATGAAACAAGCATCATCAATAGCAGTTCCAACCCCATCAAAGATTTGCTCACACAGTTTCTTCTCACTGGAAAACAAGGTCCTAACACAAACCTTAGCAGCCCTTATCCAACGCCTGATCTTGGTTTCAAGCTGGTCCCACTCCAACCTCTGAACATCGCCGATGCTGAGCTTCTCGATCCCGAGCCTCCGGAAACTTGCATCAACAGCAGATTTCCTCACACTGCCGTACACCTGAATGCACTCGCGCAAGTAACCGGAGGAGATCATCCTTTCGGCGATGCAACGGAGATCGTAGACAGCCTCAGATGGTATGAGATCGATCTCGCGGATGCTGCTGGTGGAACGGTAGTTGCTGCTGTTGACGCTTGAAACAGCACCGCTACTGTCAAAGCGAAGAAGCTTATCATCACCATCACCATCATCATCACCATTACCATCACCATCACCATCACCATCACCATCTTGATGGTGTGCTGAAGAAGAAGAAGAAGCAGCAGCATGGTGTAGTAGTAGTAGTTCTTGTTGTTGTTGTTGTTGTTCTTGGTCTTGATCTTCGGGGAGGGAGGAGGTGGGGTCGATGAGGGAATCAGCTTCGATGGGGTTGGTGTGGGAGATGAGGATGTTGCGGAACTCGTCTTCGAGGCGAGCCATCGCGATCTGGATGGCGGAGTTGACCTTGTTCTGGTCGTCGGAGAGGGAGGCCGACGACATGGACCGTTGGATTTCGTCCACGGCTTGAAGGTACCGATCTACCTCTTGGCGGTCGCCGTCGAAGATCATCTTCTCACGGGCTTCCTCCGACGCCGTGGAGTCCCACCGCAGGATGATCTTCTCCGCCGCCTCAAAGGGTAAACTCTCCGGCGGCGGCTCCATGATTGGTGAAGAGAGAGAAATAGAAAGAGAGAGAGAGAGAGACCCAGGAAAGGAAAAGGGAAAAGGTGGAGATGAAAAGGGGAAAGGTGGGAGCTTTAGAATCTGGGAATTGAGAAAGGTGGTGACTTTGGTTTTGGCTATAGAGGAAGATTACTAATACTGTTTTGGTGGGTTATTATTTGGGGAAGGGGAAAGGGGCGGTAAGAGAGAGAGAGAGTGAGTGATGCTGTGGCTGTGGATAGTTTTTGTCTGAATGTGGAATTGAGAGACACTGCGGCAAAGTAGGCGTTTGGGTTTTTTGGGTAATTGTAAGATTTATAACTGGACTCCTCTCCAGTTTTCTCACCACTGGAGAGGATCCTAATCCGGAGTGGAAATGGTGTTTGTGTTTGTGTTGTGGGACATGCTCTTCTCATAGACGATTTGACTTTTTTAAATGCCGCCGGTGGAATCTCCACAGTACATACCAACGAATTTAGCTCCTTTTTTTTTTTCCTTTTTTTATACTTTTTTAACCTTTTTGCATGCTTGTTACATATCTGTATTATGGCATTCCCTTTTCAGATCAAGATAATTGATTTCTTTTCTATCCTTAAAACTAGTCCTTATTTTTTGGTTGTCCTTTTTCACTCAAATAAACCATGAGTAACCAATACATCAGTGTTATGGCATTTCCTTTTCAGAACTTTTTAAGGAATTTTATATACTTGATTTAAATTTTTAAACTTTTTTATACTGAGTTTTCATGATGTTTGTTCCAAAATAAAGAACTTTAGTTTCTCAGTGAAGCAGGATGAAAATCTCTCTCATTTGCATCTCTCGTGTACCATGTGCTATTACATTTTCCTATTTCTCTCATTGCTAAAAAAACAGAGAAGCTCCCACCACCTTATATTCCTTTTCCTTTAGTAGCCTAACACCAATGTGTTGTTAGCTGCCTGATAAATCGAGCTGGTAGAAGGACGTAGTATAAGTATAACTTCATAAGCAAAAAATCAAACACATTAGTGAAAGTGAAATTTGTATTGGTACTTGGTATAGAATGATTCCTCAGCCTCCTCAGCCCTCTTTCATAGCCATCAGAGTCTGTCACATGAAAAATACTATGATCGTTGGTTGAGTTGTGTTTGAACACTGTTTCTTGGAGATGAAGTAGAGCTATCATAGACGAGAGACGTACGTTTATTCTGTTTCAGTTTGACTTAGTCGTTATCGGTTTCATATTATTCCAAATATTAATGGGGTTTAGCGTAAGGTTTTAAAACTTCATGTATTAAATTTGTAGAAAGTTATAGTATATTTTATCCCCCCCTTTTTTTTAAACTCAACTTGTAATTGTTGCGTACTTCTAACTGTCTTTCTCTTAAATTTTTTTAATGAAAGTGACTCTTAACTAGAAATGAAATTATTATTAAATTTAGAAAGTATACAACTATTCACTCGAGCCAAGTATACAATATAAATAATACAAATTTTATGATTTGGTTTAGCAAAATTATTTTTTCACACTCACTTTTTACACTCATAGAATGTGATGAATGATCTTAAAAATAAATGATGATTCTATATTAGATATATTAAACTCTAATTAGATAAATTAAAAAAATAAAAAAATATCACTACATAAATAATAAAAATCATCACAACTTTAATTTGTATTAAAAAATGTGTCTCATTAGATAATGAATATTTTTGAGATAAATAATGATATTTATATAATATTTAATAGATTTTAATTTTAACTTATTATGTATAATAAAAAAATTATCTACATAAGTAATTTTAATAAATACTTATTATCTCATTGATTAGCATATTTTATAAGTGTTAAAAATATGTGTATAAATAATGGAGTTGTTTGGTTTAGTATTTTTTAATGAAAAATTATTATTTTATATTTTTTAAAAAAAATATAAATATTATTTATATTTTTTTAAAAAATATAATTAAATAAAAAAATAATAATAAAATATATATAATAAATAATATTAAATAAAATAAAAAAAATATATAATATTTAATATAAGAATATAAGGAATTTTTTTTTAAATCCATTTGTTTCAATAACTCTGTCATTATTCTTGATAGCGGTAGGCATGGTGTAGTAATCATGCAGGACTGTCTACATCATGTCATTGATCAACATATCTTTACAACCAATACTCCAATAGTTTGCAAGAGGAATCGAATAAAGTTATGCCTTATTGCCATGGATTTCCGTTACAAGAAAGAAGAAAAAGAGAAGTCTAATAAGATAGAGGGTGCATAATAGATTCAATAAATGATCATTGAGAAAATAACAAATATGCATGGCCATTGAGAAAACTTTGGAATTGTAGGAGTAAAGTAAGGTAACTCCGTGATTATGTTTAAATATAATTTATAATATTTAAACTATAAGAACTTATTTAAAAATTCTTTAAAAATATAGGGATATGCAATTTAATTTAACCAATTTTTTATAATGAGTGTAAAGATGAGGAATCAAAATTGATTTTTCACCCAAAGAAAAGAGATTTAGAAAATGTGGTTATATATTTTATTCTGTAACACATGTTAATAGGAAAAAAAAATGAACATAACAAGTGAAATACATTATAACTACTACAGAAATTAGTAATCTTTTCTTAATTTGTATTACTCCAAACAGGCATATTGCGAAGCTAGCTAAGCAAGAACTCACTTAAGCTTGTCCCTTGTCCCTATGTTAGAAAATAGACTAGTCAGCAAATAATTAACACATATTCCTGTTCAGTCTAGCTTGAACGTCATGTGCATTTCACATAAAAAGAATATTCATACATTTAAATAATCAATAGCATTACCACGGCAGGGAGCAAGAGAGATTTTCTTACAATTTTACGTGCAAGCTGAACAAAAATAATATATAGTTTTGTGTTTCTAATTTTTCAGGAATCTTGTATAGTGTGGTTGGAACGGGTGCTCTCCTAAAATTAATTGTTTTTAACTAACAAGAAGGCAAATAAATGGTTGAGAATTTAGAGTTGCACGAGTGGTGGTGCAACCAAATCATTTGAAGATATTGCAATTAAATTTTGGGTGAAATTTACACAAAACTTCTAGAAGTACAACTTTTAGCTAGCCCTAGTTTGTAAAAAGCAGGATATAAGTCATTAGTGATATGTAAATATTATTGTTATATGCATAACGCATTGACTTAAAAATAGTAATAGAATGAGAAGATAGAAAGTTTAAAGTTTTAAATTTGTTTGATATGAAAATTATAAAAATGTTGAAAGTACTTATTTATGCTTGACTTTATAATTGGTTACTCCTGTAATATAAAAATAAACTGTGAATTTTAAATAAACAAAAATGATTAAATTAAACCTAAAAAGAATATAAAAAAAACAACGAGAATAACAATTAAAAAAATCAACAACAATAATATGATGAACAAAAAAAGAAAAAGGAAATAATCGCAATGAACTTCATTATGAAATATATGGTCTAATTCTCAAAGAAGTAATTGAATTAGGAAAAAAGAACAAAGGTTATGGGAATTTGGTCAGACTCTACTTACATGTAGAAAACTAATAATAAGAAATACTTTTTTTACTTTAAATTTATAATATAGAGAATTGAATACTAATGTCATGTGAGGAGAGCCAGATCAGCATCCCGATTCAATCATGATTTTGTTATTATGGTTATGGCATCTGAAAATTCGACAAGAGATTTGAAGTACAGATAATTAGAGATGGAAATGTTAGTATTATATCTCTTTTTATAGTATATTATTATTTACATCTTTTTTAAAAATTATGGTTAAGTGAAAAAAATAATAAAATAATATGTATAATTAATGATATAAAAATAACTGTAAAAAAATGATATAAAATAATAATAAAAATTAGAATTAATTAGAGATAATGAGATATCTACATTTGCAGAAGAGAGAAGTATGGGTTACTGATGTATGCCAGAGTTTAGAGACAAATGAGTTTGAGCCTTTCAATTAATTAAGATATATATATATATATATATATATATATATATATTATATATATATTAATATATGTCATTTTAATGAATGTCCAGCTGTAGTATGCTGTGAACAACAGCATATGGTTGACTTAAGCAGCATTATTATATAAAAATTTTGTCCTTTTCTATTCACCAAAGAAAAAAAATCTGCCCTCTTGTAACTAAATAATAAAAAAAACGAAACCTGTCCTTTAAGTTGTTTGTAAATTATTTGTCCAATTCTCAGCAATTAAGCAAATTATAACTATAAACTATTAGAAAGAGCTATTTAGGCCTAGCTCATACGGTTGATTGATGCATTTCATGATTGACAAATACACATATACACACCTTGCTGGTAAAGTCTACCACTTCCGGGTAAAAGCATCAACGACAGAGTTTAGGACAGATTGCCAAGTTTAGGCGTCGTTTTGAGTAAGAAGATGAAGCCAGCAACGAGAAATGACTTGTTAGAAAGCTACTGGGACTGGTTTAGTAGTGAGGAATTGGGGTAATTTACATGAATACATACGTACAAATCTCATTAAGATCATTAAAGAAAGAAAAAAAAGGGACTTACCGACAAGTAGAGGGAAGTTTGGTTCTCTAATTCTGACATGGTTATTAGAGCCCACACACGATGAGTCCAATACTGTAGTCAAGATCAGAGAACTTGATATTAGATGATCTAGGATGTGTTTGGCTAAGTTTTAAAAAAATAATTTTAAGATAGTAAAAAAAAGTACTTTTTTTCTTTTTTATTTTGTCTACTTTTATTTAGAAGTAGCTCGTTTTATTTTCATATAAAAAGTAAAAAATATAATTATTTTTAAATTTTACTTATTTTGACAATTTTATCTAAACAGTTAAAAGTATTTAAAAAATACTTTTTTCATTAGAAAAATACTTTTCTTGTTAAAAAAACACAAACAAACACACCCTTAGTTAAATTAAATTGTATATTAGTGATATGATTAGCAAAGTAGAGTATGTTTTGTAGCTTTTGTATCTGATGTATTCAGCTGTACAGTAGCTTCTCTGTTCTCACTTGTAACTGTAAATACTTTGTCCATGTGATTTTAGATGAATGAATATGATTTCACTCATTTAGCTGCAAGTTTATGAATGGTGGTGGAAAATAATAAGGATTTGGTGATGGTCTGAAGCAGGATCTTTGTATCATTCAATGTAGTGGGCAGTTGCTTGTGGATTTTTACAGTAAAAATTGGATTTCTTGGATTAGCACTTAAGGACATTACATATAACCTATTGTTTCTGTTTGGCCAACACCTTATTGTATGTATTCTATGACAGCTTAGATAAATAAGCCCCAACGACATTTTTTTCTCCATTTTAACTCAATGAGGAGGCACATGCGCAACCCCCCTTCCAGATATATTATACACACTGACGAACTTATATTCAGCAACCTTTTGTCTTTTCTCATCTGATCTAAATGTATTTGTTCCCCAGTTGATTACAAAAATAAATAAATAACAAACGGATGTCACCGTTCAAATGACTTTTTTTATAAGATTGTAGGCTGCCTCATTACCTCTGTGACTTGGCAATTGGACTTTGATCTTTTATTAATTGCTGCATAAGAATTGTGTTGGGAGAGGATTGCTTGTAATAAGAAGTCTTAATCCCCCTGATGTGACACTTCTTGTAGGTTTTTAAGTGATGCAACAAAAGATACTTTTGGTGGAGGGAGTATTATAGTAGAGATGTTTGTATCAGCATTAAAAAAAAAATTACACAAAAAAATAATAATAATAAAACAAAACAAAACAGAAAATAGAAATTCTAAAACATCTACAAAGCTTTGCCCTATAATTTAGATATCAGTAAACTTATGTGTCATATAAAATTTATACATGTCCCTAATCTGTAAGTTCTAACTTCAAAGGGAAGGTATGTGTCAAATTACATGTATGAAGCATATAAGAAGCATATAAGAATAACAGAGGTGCTCCATAATTGCCACTCTTTTCCTGTGAATTCCAACTGATACACATGACACATCCTTTTTCCACGAAGACAGAAAATTTGTGTCTACCCACGAATTGTTACCTAGCTGTTAACTAGGAGATGCCAAATTCAAAGTTATCCCTGCTTCCAAGGCTGTTTGATCCATGTCTCCTCCGAGATTGATCACCATATTCTTCGGTTTCTAATACATGAGAGTCTGCATAGCCATCTCTAAGAGATGGTAATACCTCTATTGTTCTTGATTCTTGACCTCTCTCGGTGTTTATCTTCTCTATCCTTCTAATGGCTTCTGCCATGTCTAAGCGCTGCTGAGGGTTACTTCCAGTGCAAGCAGCACCAATATGGAGGAGTTGCTCCATTTCACCTAGTGAATTCCTAGAGCTTACAATTTCAGGATCAAGCAATTCTGATTCCCTTCCCTCAGAAATTGCTGATGCAACCCATTGCACTACATCAATTCCACCCTTTCCATTGCTAAGATATTGAGAAGGGAATTTCCCAGTGAGTATCTCAAGTATGACAACCCCAAGACAATAAACATCACAACTATGTGACACTTGGCCTTGTGCTGCTTCAGGAGCCTTATAAGCAAATAGTGCTTGTGTTGCACTGGAAGGGTTAACCAGATTGCTAAACCCATAATCTACAAGCAGTGGCTCATAATCTGGTCCAAGGAGAACATTGCTGGACTTGAGATTGCCATGGGGTAGATCTGAGGAAGCAAGTTCTGTGTGAAGATAACGCATCCCTTCTGCAATTCCTCGTACAATCTTTAAACGAGCAGGCCAATCCAGTTCAGCATGCGATGGTCCCCTATCACCTGTAAGTAGTATAAACAAAAAATGCTGACTAAATAATGGTAGTTCTTTGTTATCAATACAGTTCACTCTGTTTTATCATGAAATGACAAGAAAAAATGTGTATTATTATAATGGCAGTTCTTTGTTAGTTTAAGTATGACTTTTATATACTTATTTTTTGAATAATACTACAAAAAATTTGACAGAATTCAGTTAGAATTTGCCAAGATTCAAGGGTGTTTTTTAGATAAGTCAAACTGATATGGATTATTCATATATCCAAGAATTAATAATAATGCCAACTCATTATGGCAACAATTCTAGAAAAAAAATCTAGCTGTTTTGTATTTTCCTTTTTTTTTAAGAAAATTAGAAAATTTCCATTTTTGTTTATCCAATTGATGCGTGCTATGAAAATTTAGAATTGAAAAAGTTAGGAGGAACAAGTCTTACCATGCAGCAAAAACAGTAGACTGCCTCTGGGAACGTACTCACAGATCACTAGTTTCTCATCCTTTCTGTAATGATAAGCTAAAGGGGTCAAGATATTCCAATGTTTTAGCCTTCCAATCTTCATCATCTCTGCATCAAAACCATCTTTTTCCAATGCATTCATCTCTCTCGTCCTTTTCACCACCACTGCCACTCCATTAGCCATCACAGCTTTGTAAGACGATCCAAATGCTCCATTTCCTAGCACTTCAGCGGCTGCCTTCATCAAATCTGGCAACCCAAAAACACCCTTCTCCTCATTCACCATCACAAGTTCCCCAACCCCCTTAACATGGCCAGATAATCCCTTTCTGCTGCTGGATGTTGATTTTCTCATTGGTTCCACTTCTCTTTTCTCGGGTGCAGTTACCTGAACTTCAACTGCCCTTTCGTTATTCTCTTTACCAAATATACCATCAAAATCATCCTCATCTTTCTTTCTCCTTGATCTCACAACGAAAAAAACAAGTAGTAAGATAAGCACTACACTTGCTGCTACAATGCCAGCAATCTCCGCTGCATTACTCTTACTCCCATCTGTCTCAGACACATTACCATTATTGTTGCTTGGCTCTGGCTCTGCATTATTCTGTGCATCAACGGGACTTGGAGGCTCCTTTTCCTTTTGATCACATGTCTTGCCAAACTTCTCACCACAAAGACCAGAATTCCCTGCAAAGGAGCTCTCATTGAATCTCAATAAAATAGCTGGAACTTCACCTTCCAATTTGTTGTTGGACACATTGAGTTCCACCAATGAAGGGTTACCTAGATTTGGAATAGTTCCATTAAACTGGTTATTTTCTAGATGTAACTCCATGAGTTGAGGCATCTCAGACAATGATGATGGAATTTGGCCTGTGAATTCGTTTTCAGATAGCCACAATTTCTTCAAAGACCTCATTTTCTGAAAGTAATCCTGAGGAATATCCCCAGAAAACTTATTCCCTGACAAATAAATGGCTTTCAAGAAACCTATTCGATTGAGTTCTGGTATGGAACCTTTGAAAGCATTGTTCACAAGGCTGATAGTTCTAAGAGCCTTGAGTTCAAGCAAGGCATCAACATCTATTTTCCCTTCTAACCCCATTTCTCCAAGGCGAAGCCCTGTGACTAAGCCATTATAGCAGATAATACCTTCCCATTGATCATCTTCAGTGCAAGGTGGAGTGCCAGCCACCCAACTATCAAGAGCTTCAGCATTGGAGAATGACTTTTTGAGACTCAGCAAAGCCTCAGCTTCTGACGTGGAATATGTCATTGGGAAAATGGTGATGATGAAGATGATGTTGATGATGCTGATGGAGGAGAAGAGAGTTGGCCGGAGGATTGCCCCAGCTACGGCCATTGCTTTGCTGAGAATTTGGTGCTTCAGGACCTATTGGCTACAATGGAATGTGATTGTTTTTTCTGGTCATTCCTTTCTGCTAATTTTTCGTTTTTCCTTAATTTGTTGTGACCCCTGCAAGCATGCATGGTGTGGGGCTTCTTTTGGGAGAGTGCAAGAGAGCCTCACAATGAGAGAGCCCTCGTGGCTTTAGGGGAGAGAGAGAAATAGAATTTTGGTTGAATAAGTCAAGAGGGGTTAAAAACGGTTATAATCGTTTGGTGATAATTATCATATCTAACTAGTTTTGTACCCGGCTGTGTTTGAAGTACTAATGTTTTTGTACATATAAAGCAAATCTTTAATTTATAAATTTGTACATTTCTTTATTGAACTGTTTGATTATGTGACACTAAAAAATAAAAGGTTTTCTTCATAGTTAGTACATAACTATTATTTGAGTAAGAGTACCAAACTCCTGCATAATTCATATACATTAGGTGAATGAAAGTACCTATGAATCATTCAGATGAAATGAATTTGCAAACCTTGCAAAAGCTCTATGGATAAAAAGTATTAATCAGTTAAATATGAGGCGACCCTTAAGCACTTAGATAACTTATTCATCATAGGTTGTGTCCTGTCAATCATAACTTCTGCAAACGGGTACCGCTATAAAACGCTTGAGAGTTTCAACAGTCAGTGTTCTCTGAGTATAAAATTTTAAACTTTAATTTTAGAATTGTTGATTTAAAAAAAAGTAATAATAATCTAATGGCTAAAAGCCTAAAAGCCACCGTCTCAATACTTGATTGTTTCTTAGCAAAACCCTTTGCAATTTTTTACAGATCAGATTGCATAGAATTATGGGTCTTAACTGGGCCATGTGTAAAGTATTCGGAACCTTTAAGAGTATGGTTAATACTTGAGAGTGATCTGCCGCTATACGGAAGAAGATACTTACAACATCATAGACCTGATTTCCAATAATATATAGAAAAAAAAATCAAGTAGCTGCTACTAACACTCTAGATAGTTCACATGAAGAAATGAAAGAGAACAGATGTTGGGAAATTTTATAGAAAAGAACCAGTAATCAAATTTAAACTTTTTAATTAAAAGTAAAGATAATTTAGTGAGTATGGTTCTTTAAATACCCATAACTGTAGCAAATTAACTAAATAATAAATTCTTTTTAGATATCATCTTGATCAGCTCCTTTATTATAGTTCTTCCCTTAATAAAAGTTGTTCTTTCTTTGTTTGGTCTGTCTCCGTACATGGAAGTAAAAAGATGATTGCATTTATAATTATAAGGTGCAAGGAACATGGCCCAAAAAAGTTAGAAAGAACAATTTTACTTTGAACTGGGCTTAGCCCCTTTTGTCCTAACTAGTAAACAATCTTAAATACCTTTTTTTTTTTTAAGTTTTAATATAATTTTGTTATTTTAGACGAGATAAACAGTACTTTTCATAGAAAAACCTACCTACTTTGCATAGAACCCTAGAGTCTTATACAAGGATTCAATATTGTTTTGTATCTATTATCTCCTAAAATAACAAAGCATGTTAGAAGTTAAAATAGGACCTCCCAAATCTAATTGAATGACATGTATAGAAGGTGGGATAAAGAATCTCTTCAGTTTGGAGATGCATATGCTTTCCTGCTCAATCTCTCTCTTTCTACAGTGAATCTCATATGTGGTTTAATATTACATAGAGAAAGAGAGAAGAGAGAATACATTAATTATACAAGTTCCTCTATTTATATTTGATTTAAAAAGAAAGGAAAAAGGTGAAAGTGTGACAATTAAAATTTCTTTGAATTAGCAAAACAAAATAAATAAATTAGAGATTATCAAGGTATTTTACAATCTTATCCATGTTATTACTATGTTAGGAATGATGAAACCATTTAAACCATTTGCAATAGGGGTGTCCAACAGGTTGAGTTAACCCATGAACTTACAGGTTTCGACCCAACCCAATTCACAAAATGCGGGTTGAGTTGGGTTCGCGGGTTTGGTCGGGTTGAAAAATATTCAACTCACAGTGTGTGAATCGGGTAACGGGTTAGAATATTTTCAACCCGCACAACCCAACCCACCCACAGCCTTTTTTTTTATTTGTAAAATCAGTTTTCACTCACCTCCAATTTGTAACACTCACTCCTATTATTAAATTTTTAAAGGTTTTTTATGATGTTACTCTTACTTTTTTTGGATCATTGCATGTTACTTCAAATACTTTCTTCCATAAATTGTGTGACATCAATAAGTTTATAAAGAAGTGGATTAGATGGAATGATCTAATTTTGAAGGAGATGGTCATTTCCATGAAAATGAAGTTAGATAAATATTAGGATGATATTGATGGTCCTCTAAATTACTTATTGCTTGTGGCTATTATCCTTGATCCAACGTATAAAATGGATTATGTTGAGTTTGCTTGGAAAAGATGTATGACTTGGAATTGAGTGTGAAAATTATGAAGAGGTTGGACGATGTTATGAGGACATTATTTGAACATTATCAACAAATGCATCATGTTCCTCTTGATGCTAGTGACTCTAGTTGCATGTCATCTGATGTTCCTTCCTCTACACATGATGATGATATTGAAGATGATAATGATAGTTATAAATCCGAGTTTAGATTGAAAGTGAAGAAAAAATAACATGCAGTAAAAAAGAATGAGCTTGAGAGGTACAAAGAGGATGATGTGGAGGATGATGTTGATGGCTTTGATATTCTTACATGGTGGGGAGAAAAGACCAAGAAGTATCATGTTCTTTCATTCATTGCTAAATATATTTTAGCAATTCTTGTTTTTACAGTTTCATCTGAGTCAGCATTTCGTACTGGAGGACGAGTTCTTGACCCTTTTTGTAGTTCTTTGCAACCTATCACTGTTGAGGCACTGATTTGTGCTCAAAATTGGTTGAGGACTCCTAAGAAACCCATAGATTTACGGGTTCAAATGGATGATATTGAGAAGCTTGAAGTTAGTAGTGTGTTATATAGAAGTCATTCAATTTGTTTAATGAATTATTAATTGTCTATTACTAATTGTTAATACTTTTTTGGTATGTTAGATATGTCAGCTATTTGAGAAGAAATTATGAGTCTTAAACATTGATTCTTTTAGTTGTTTGCAGTTTAATGGTTGGCTTTCTAATTCTTATGAACTTATTATTTCATTGTTAAATTTAAATTTATATGTGATTTGACAATTGTCTTGTTAATTGTGCAGACCAAGGATAAAATGAGGGCATGCCGTCGTGCAGAATTCTATGAGATGTCCATGGATCCTAAATACCCATGGTGGCATTTTAGGATGCTTTCTCCTCATTTTTGTATTGTTCCAATCAAGTTTAAGTGTAGACATTATGGTGTTACTTTCAAAGTGAACAAAGAAAATAAGTTCATAAAACTCTTGATGCATCTAAGTGACCGTTGTGTTAAAAAATCAATAGATAGTTTAGATGATAAAGATTATATGGATAAAATAAAGAGTAAAGTTAATGATTATGTTGTCCATAATTCACATGACATGCGTGATGATACTGACTTTGATTGGTTAGATTAATTTTTTATTTAAGTTATGACTAGTTTTGTTTAATTTATTCAAGATTTAGTAAGACTTGTTCATTGTTAATTTGTTATGCACTTATTAACTTATGATGTTTAGTTTATTTGATATTGATACTCATGATATTAATTTGTTAAATTTTATATTTTGATTTTTTTTTCAATTTTTTTTAAATGTCAGACCCACGAGTTGAACTCAACCCAACCCATTCTTGAGCAAGTCGGGTCAGGTCGGGTCGGGTAGAGTGAAGAAAATCTCTTAAACAAGTTCAATCGGGTCAAATTGGGTCAAAAGAAAAAATCTCTTACACAGGTCGAATCCAAAAATAATGCTGAACTCATCCAACCCAACTCGACTATCGCTAATTTGCAAGGTAGTTGGTTGTTAAGGGTACTTGTGAAATTGAATAATGTGCATGTGCAGTGAATAGTTCAAATGTTCAATACAAGCCATTTGTTGACAGAGCTTGAAAATGGTGGGACCGGGAATTGTGGTCATATTTGAGAGTTTTTCGATTTTCATCAATTTCCATCAAAAAATAATGAAAGCAAAGTCACATTGCATTATTTCTTTCCCTTTCCTTCAAGCAAAAGACTCAAGATTGTTTTGGGCCTAAAATTAAACGTGTTTGACAAAAAAGCGTGATGGAAATTTCACCAGGAGAAGTTTGGTGGAAATGGACCTACTTTAAATAAAAACAAAAACTTTTTCGTTCGAATTTTCATTGTTAGTTAAAATGAAACGACCAAAAAAAAAAAGACGGGATAGGAAATATATGAGAAGAATTTGACACTAAAAAAAAACCTAGAACATGAAATGTAAGGATTTTAATATGTGGATTATTTGAAATATAAATTGAGTTCAAACTATATATGTATATTGGAATTTCCTCAAAATATGCCATTATATTTTCTTTTGTAGTATTGAAAGAACTTCATGAAGTACCCTTAGCTAACCAGATTTATCCAATAGAAAAGGAGAATCACCCATTATTTGTATATCCCACTTCTATGTTACGTGAATATGCATTAAAAAAATAATAAATCTTTAATTTAGTGCACTTAAGCCTATGTTGTTTTCTTAGTTAAAAACCTATAACTAGTCACCTCAAGGATTTCTATAATATTAAGAATTTAAATTTATATAAAAATACTTGTGAAAATGGTAGTCTCAGGATATTGATCAAGAATTAACCTCACACCCAAGAAATATGAAAAACCTCACAAGACTCCTAAAAAAAATACACAACACATGCACGAGAAAATTAGAGTTGAAAGAGGACAATATAACCACGATATATATAAGATTTAAAAAAAACTGTTTGTTGTTCTCTTAAAAATATTTTGAACTAACAGAACATTAAGTTGGACAAATCTTAACCGGTGTGATTTTGTTGGCAAACTGAACTCCATGTAACAAAGTTTATTTGTGGTGCAAAGAATTCGAAATCCACTAAATATATTTTGCGCCGAAGACAAAGTCAACACCCAAACAAATATAAATATTAGAGTTACACTTTAAGAACACCTCGTAGTCTTACTAAAAATATGATATATTCATTTCTTGAATTGTCAATAGAAATAGAACATCTATTATGCATATTTTATCTGTAATAAAAGCACGTAAAGGGATGTTACCCAAAAAAAAAACGTCAAGGGAGATGAAATTTGTGAGAAAATAATGTTATTTATGTTGTACTACCTAAATATTGATCTCGTTATTTGGTTTACAACCTAATTTTTGTTCATTCCAAACACAACCTAATTTTATATATTGTTATTACACTTCAGCACTCTTTTTTACTTACAAAATTAAATATACATCATCTATTTTATGTATAAATATTACACAAAATCTCATTAAAAATATAAAATAAAGGAGATATGAATAATTTCTCAAAAAAAAAAAATATCAATATTATAAGTATTAACCTCAAAGTAGGTCAAGTATAATTATACCAAAAATAAAAATGATAAACTTAAAAGAGTTTATACTTGATATGTATTTGACATATAATTTATGATTATTTTATATATATTGATGTTATAATTTCAACTCATCTTTCAATTAATTTTTAATCTTTATATAATAAATCTACTAGTTTCTTTCACTTTTAGCTTCACTTTCTTCTCTTTTAAAATATATATATATATATATATTTATATATATATATATATATATATATATATATATATATATATATATATATATAAACTTTATTTTGTTATAAATCATGATGTAAAAGATAACTATTATTGTGATACATTTAATATCTAATATAATTTTTTTTACATTTTTTATTTTATTCATAAATCTTCCTATATAATAAAAGAAAAATACTCTTTTAAAGTAAACAAATAAGAGTATATTTACTCTTAATTTAAAATAGTACATTTTGATTTTAACTCACTAAATAATTTAAGGGTAGATATATATTTATTTGCTAACTTTAATTTTTTTATATTTAATAATATAATTCATAATTTTTGGCTCATTCACTAAATATTTTCTGCATCCATCCTTATTTTTTATATTATTTTAAAATCATCTTTTTAAAGTTTATCAAAATCACTCATAACCCTATCTTGAGGACAGGGACAAATCTAAGAGGGGCGAGCATGGGTCTCGGCTCCTCTTTTCTCACTATTTTTTAAAGTGCTAATAATTAAATTTAATTTATTAAAAAATTAAAGGGATAATTACTTTATTTTTTTATAAAATTAGTATTTATTACATTAACATTATTATTTAAAAATTTTACCCACATCCCTAAGAGTGTGTTTGGAATGTAAAAAATGATAAATGATTTGATTTGTAAATCAAATTTAATTAAATTTTGTGTTTAGAATGTTAATAAATAGGAAATGATTGATTTTTAAAATCTCATGGATTTCATTCATTTTATTTTAGAAATTCGATCAAATTTAATAAATTTTGTTAAGATTTGATTTGTATTAAAAGACTGAAGAGAAAACTGAAGAGAATAACATCTTTCTGATTAAAAAAACTGAGTTACAGAGTTACATTGAACCCTTATATAGAATTGACTAAGGCTTACTGAAAACTAATCAAACACGTGTGTTATAACTAACTAAAACTGAAAGTAACTAATAACTCTAGCATATTATTGTAACTAACTCCTACTGACTAACCATCACAGCTGTACAAAACTATCACAACTGTATCAATTCATTCATCCTTCATCTTGGTTGTTTCTAAATTGATTCCATCAAGTTGGAATTCTTATTTTTATCTTCTGTTATCATCCCCCCACAAGCTAGACTGTATAAGTCTATCAGACCAAGCTTGTTCAACAGAAAATGAAACGGACCTGAAGCCAAGCCTTTTGTCAAGATGTCTGCTATTTGTTCCTTAGAAGAAATAGGTAACAAATGTATCAGCCCTGATTGTATTTTTTTTCTCTCACTGTGTGGCAATCCATCTCTATATGTTTTGTTCTCTCATGGAACACTGGATTTGTTGCAATGTGAATTGCAAACCTGTTATCACAAAATAGTGATATTAGAGCTGAATTGGAAATTTGTAGATCTTGTAACAAGTAAGTTAACCACTGAGCTTTACAAACAGTTGCATCTAGGGCTTTATATTCAGCCTCTGATGATGATCTTGCCACTGTGGGTTATTTTTTGCTTTTCCAAGAAATCAAAGATGAGCCAAGGAAAAAACAAAAACCAGTCATTGATTTTTGGGTATCAGGGCATGTCCCCTAATCAGAGTCACTGAAACTAGTGAGTCTGAGATCATTTTCAGCAAGAAAGAATAAACCCTTGGTAGGAGAGGACTTGACATATTCCAGGACCCGAAGAGCTGCCTGATAATGTTACTGCATTGGTTTGTCTAGAAATTGACTAAGAGAACTTACTACAAAAGACAAATCAAGCCTTGTAGTAGTTAGATAGAGTAATCTACCAATCAACCTCCTATAAGTTGTGATATCTTCATAAGGTGATCCAGTGTCTTTCTGAAATTTTTTAGAAAAATTAAGGGGAGTAGTGACAGGTTTAGAAGCTAGCAAACCTGCATCTTGTAATAGTTCTAAAGCATACTTTCTTTGATACAAGGCAATTCCATGTGCACTCCTTACAACCTCTAATCCTAGAAAAAATTTCAAATCTCCAAGTCTTTAATTTTGAATTTGGCATCAAGCAGGGTCTTGACATGAGTGATTTCTGCCAAATCTGTTCTAGTGAGGAGTAAATCATCAATGTACACTAAAATTACAGTAAAACCAGTAGACTGATTCTTAGTGAACAAAGAATAATCTGCCTTTGATTGGTGATACCCTATTTCTAGCAGAACAGTAGTAAGCTTTGAATTCCATTGCCTACTAGCTTGTTTCAAACCATATAGGAATTTTTGAAGTTGACAAACTTGAGTTGGAGAAGATGAATTCAAACCAGGTGGGATCACTATGTATACTTCCTCAGATAAATCACCATGTAGAAAAAGTTGTATTGACATCAAGTTGCTGTAAATGCCAATTTTTGGCCGCAGCAAGTGCCAACAAGACTCTAATGGTTGTCATTTTTGCCACAGGACTGAAGGTCTCCAAATAATCAATTCCAACAGTTTGTGTGTAACCCTTGGCCACCAAACGTACCTTATACCTGTCAACTGAGCCATTTGCCTTATATTTGACTTTGAAAACTCATTTACAACCAATGGCATTCTTCCCAGGTGGTAAATCAGTCAGAACCCATGTTTTGTTTTGTTCGAGTGCTTTTAATTCATCAAGCATGGCATTTCTCCAACACTCATGAAGCACAACTTCTTGGTATGATTTAGGCTCAACATTGATGGATATTGCTAAAGAAAAGTGTTTAAACTGAGAAGGGAGATGATTATATGATACAAAGTTAGAAATAGGATATTGTTGAGTAGATGTTGGGCAGCTCCCTATAATTGCCAAAGTATGATGGTAATCCTGTAAATAACTTGGTGGTTTCCTGACTCTAGTGGAGTGTCTCAAAGAAGGGAAATTCGATGAATTTGTTGAAGCAGGAACTGCAATTGTATTAGATGAGTCTATAACAGCTGTAAGTAGTGAAGTGGGAATGACATGTGACTCAAGAAAATAATCAATAGGATCTAAATAGGAAGAAGAAAGAGAAGGTTGAGAAAGAGGAATGACTTGAGAAGAAGAATAAGACTCACAGGAGTAAGGGAAAATAGTTTCATGGAGTACTACATTTTTAGAAGTGAAAACCTCTTTAGATTTTAAATTAAACAGTAAATAGCCTTTGATGCCTGATTTAAAACCCAAAAATATACATATTCTAGCTCTTGGATCCAATTTTGTCCTATGAGCGACTAGTGTGGTGGCATAACACAGAGATCCAAATGTTTTCAAAATGGAATATTCACGACAATTTCTAAAGAGTAACTCATGTGGACTCTTATGACCTAAATAACCACTAGGTAATCTGTTAATCAAGAAAACAGCATGAGCTACTGCAAAAGTCCAAAAAAGTTTTGGCAAGCTAGACTGGAAAAGTAAAGCTCTAGTCATATTTAAAATGTGTTGATGCTTCCTCTCAACCACTCATTTTGTTGAGGAGTTTCAACACAAGTTAATTGATGAACAATACCTTTACTAGCATAGAATGAATGCAGTGTAAACTTGGACCATTATCAGATCTGATTACCTTGATTTGTTTGTCAAATTGAGTATGGACTAAATTCACAAAAGACTGAATTAAAACAGATGCTTCAGATTTCAGTTTCATGAAATAGATCTATGTATGTCTACTTTTGTCATCTATAATAGATAAAAAATATCTATGACCAAACATGGAAGGAACTGAAAAAGGACCCCAGATATCTATATGAACAATATCAAAAGAATGTAAGGAAGTAGTGAAATTATCAGGAAAAGGCAACTTCTTTTGCTTTGCCAAATGGCAAGTATCACAATCCTTTTTCAAATTTGTACAAGAGACATTAGGACCTGTTTTATTAACAGAAGACATTGTTTCATAAGAAGGATGTCCTAATCTAAAATGCCATAAATCTGAAATAGAAACAGAACTATTTACAGACTTAACAAGACAATGTGTTTTTGATACAAATGAACTTTGTTGACTTGAACTAGGAAACACCAAACCATAGAGACCATCTTTGAGGTTAGCAGCACCAATCATCTTCAATGAGTTCAGATCCTGAATTTCACTATGATCAAGTGAGAAAATCAACTTGCAATGTAAAGAAGACATTAATTTGGAAACTGTTATAAGATTGAAAGAAAAAGTGGGAATATAGAGAACATCTAGTAGATAGAGTGAGCTGGAAAAAGTTACTGTGCCTGCAATTGTGGCAATTACTTGACTTCCATTAAGTAAGTGGACTGATATAGGCTTGATTTGTTTGTAACAAGTAAACAATGATAGGGAGTAGCAGACATGGTCTGTAGCTCCAGTATCAAGGATCCATTGTTTGGGTTTTACAGTACAAGAAAAAACATAAGAAATACCTGACATGTGTTACTAATTGGAAGTAACAAGTTTGGAAGAATATGAAGTTATCTGATTTTCTGAGTGAGTAATAGGTTGTGATTCATGTTGTTGAAGGAGAGCTAGAATTGCTTTTTGTTATTCTTCCAGTCGAAGTAACATACTTGAATCACCTTGATTTTCTTTTTGAGAAGGTATCATAGTTTGAGAATAAGTATCATCATCTTCATCATAAAAATCTTCTGTAGTGAGATTATTGATTTCAGTTCTTCTTGGTTTTGTATTTGGGGGAAAATCATGCTTCTTATAGCATATATCAACTGTGTGACCAGCCTTACCACAAAAACTACACATTTTCAAAGAACTCCCTCTTCCTGCAAAACTCCTTCCAGAACTGGAAAAGTGAGCTCGAAAACTTCTACCACCTCTAGCTCTTCCTCTAGGTGCATATACATCTGTTGAATGAGTCAAAATTTTTGGTTCATCATATTCTACTATGAATTCTCTTTCTTGTTAAAGAAGAGCATAGAAAACACCTTATTCACAGTAGGGAGAGGATCCAGCAACATTATCTGGGATCTTACAAAAGAATATTGTTCATTAAGACCCTTGAGAAACATGATTACAAATTCTTTATCCATGTAACTCTTGATAACAGGAATCAAATGACAACTACATGTAATGTGACAAGAAAATGAAGGAATTAGGTGAAAATTTTCCAATTCTTCCCAAACACTTTTCAGTTGAGTGTAATAATCAGCTATTGAATTATCTCCTTGTTTAAAAGCATAAAACTCTTCTAATAAAGCTGAAATTCTAAACGAATCACCTTGATGAAATCATTCTTTGAGATCTTGCCAAACTTTAAGAGCTGTGTTGATCCAAAGAACACTTTGAAGAATGGAAGAATGTAAAGATCGTGTGATCCAAGAAAGAACCAAAGTGTTGCATTGATCCCAAGCTCCATACAGAGGATCTGTAATTGATGGTTTTGGAATCCAACTTGTTACAAATTGATCCTTGTTTTTCAAATGAAGTGCCATCTTCATCTCTCGAGACTAAGTGTGATAATTTTTGCCAATCAGAACTGAAGAAACGATAGAAACTCCAGGATTTTCATTTGGATGAATGAAGTAAGGGCTTGATGGATCCAAAATTGGATTTGACATGGAATTTACCATGAAAGAAAATATTATCAGAGACATAGCAGAGCTATTTCAATCTGATACCATATTAAAAGACTAAAGAGAAAACTGAAGAGAATAACATCTTTTTTATTAAAAAAACTGAGTTACAAAGTTACATTGAACCCTTATATAGAATTGACTAAGGCTTATTGAAAACTAATCAAACACGTGTGTTATAACTAACTAAAACTGAAAGTAACTAATAACTCTAACAAATTATTGTAACTAACTCCTACTGACTAACAATCACAGTTGTACAAAACTATCACAACTGTATCAATTCGTTCATCCTTCATCTTGGCTGTTTCTGAACTGATTCCAACAAGTTGGAATTCTCATTTTTATCTTCTGTTATCAATTTTATTTTAAATGAATAGATTATTTTACCCTTAGTAACTATCTCTAACGACATCTCATAAGGGTTAAAATGAAAAATAATAAAATCAAATCAAATTAAATTTCATTTTAATGAATTTCAAATACAAAATTTGATTTCTAAAACAATTCAAACCCCTTTTTTTAAAAGAAATTTCAAACATAAAATTTGATTTCTAAATTAAATCATTTCTCATTTTTGTTCATTCTAAACACAACTTAATTTTATATATTGTTATTACACTCCAACACCCTCCTTTGCTTACGAAATTACATATACCCCATCTACTTTATGTACAAACATTACACAAAGTCTCATTAAAAATATAAAGTAAAGAGGGTATGAGTAATTTCTCAAACAAAAAGGGTGTCAATATTATAAGTATTAACCTCAAAGTAAGTCACCATAATTATACCAAAGATAAAAATGATAAAGTTAAAAGAGTTTATACTTGATATGTATTTGACATATAGTTCATGATTATTTTATATACATTGATATTATAATTTTAACTCATCTTTCAATTAATTTTTAATCTTTATATAATAAATTTACTAGCTTCTCTTATTTTAGCTTCACTTTCTTTCTTTTTTTAATATATATATAAACTTTATTTTATCTATAAATCATGATGTAAATGATAACTACTATTATAATGCATTTAATATTTAATATATTTTTTTTACTTTTTTCATTTTATTCATAAATCTTCCTATGTAATGAAAGAAAATACTCTTTTAAAGTGAACAAATAAGAGTATATTTACTCTTAATTTAAAATAATACATTTTGATCTTAACACACTAAATAATTTAAGGGTAGATACATTTTTATTTGTTAAATTTAATTTTTTTCTATATTTAATAATATAATTCATAATTTTTTCCCTTTCACTAAATATTTTCTCAGATTCCGTCCTATTTTTTGTACTATTTTAAAATCATTTTTTTAAAGTTTATCAAAATCACCCATAACCCCATCTTGAGGACAGGGACGGATCTAAGGAGGGGCAAGCATGGACCTTGACCCCCCTTTTTTCACTATTTTTTTAAGTACTAATAATTTAATTTAATTTATTAAAAAATAAATGGATAATTACATTATTTTTTATAAAATTAATATTTATTACATTAACACTATTATTTTAAAATTTTACCCACATCCCTAAGAGTGTGTTTGGAATGTAAAAAATGAGAAATGATTTAATTTGTAAATCAAATCAAATTAAATTTTGTGTTTGAAATGTTAAAAAAATAAGAAATGATTTAATTTTTAAAATCTCATGAATTTCATTCATTTTGTTTCAGAAATTCCATCAAATTTGATAAAATTTATTAGGATTTAATTTGATTTTAAATGAATAGATTATTTTACCCTTAGTAATTACATCTAACTACCTCTCATAAGGGTTAGCATGTAAAATAATAAAATTAAATCAAATAATTTTTATTTTAATGAATTCTAAATACAAAATTTGATTTCTAAATTAATTCAAATCTTATTTTTTTTAAAGTTCCAACATAAAATTTGATTTTTAAATCAAATCATTCCTCATTTTTGTTCATTCCAAACACAATCTAATTTTATATATTGTTATTACACTCCAACACCCTTCTTTGCTTACGAAATTACATATACTTCATCTACTTTACGTACAAACATTACACAAAATCTCATTAAAAATACAAAGTAAGGGAGGTATGAGTAATTTCTCAAACTAAAATGATATCAATATTATAAGCACTAACCTCATAGTAGGTCAGTATAATTATACAAAAGATAAAAATAATAAAGTTAAAAAAACTTATATTTGATATGTATTTGACATATGATTCATGATTATTTTATATACATTAATATTATAATTTTAACTCATCTTTTAATTAATTTTTAATCTTTATATAATAAATCTATTAGTTTATCTCACTTTTAACTTCACTTTCTTCCTTTTTTAAAAGTCTATATATATAAAAAATTTATTGTCTATAAATCATAACGTAAAAGATAACTGTTATTGTAATGCATTTAATATTTAATATAAATATTTTTTAAGTTTTTTTATTTTATTCATAAATCTTCCTATATAATGAAAGAAAAACACTCTTTTAAAATAAATAAATAAAAATATGTATACTTTTAATTTAAAATAATATATTTTAATTTTAACTTACTAAATAATTTAAAAAAATATATATCTTTATTTACTATATTTATTTTTTTATTTAATAATATAATTCATAATTTTTAACCACTTCACCAAATAATTTTTTTACATCCATCCTAATCGAGGAACTGCACTAAAAAGAGAGGCTCTAACATGGTTGAACACAGTGAAAGAAAGTGAGTTCATGGTACATGGCTGCGCACTTTTAATTAGGGGTGTTAAAATGAGTCGAATTTGATGGATCGGTCCGAATAGCTCAATAAAATAGATGAACTAGGTCAGTAAAAATGAATACAAAATTAAAAATAACTCGATTGAGCTGAGCTCGATTGGGTCTAACCCAAATGAATTGAATTGACCCGCTATAATAACACTATATTTAATTAAATTAGTCAGACTGAACCAGTGAAATGCTGGTCTAAAATTAACATGGTCTGAATAGACTGACCCGAAATGACCCGACTATCGAATGAGCCGACTCGAATGGGTCGAGTCAGCTCGTTTTGACACCCTTACCATTCAAACCGCTCCTTTTGACACTCCTACTTTTAACTCATTAGATAAATCTACTGTCCTTTTAGCTTTGACTGTAACTAGATTCCTTTTTCCCCCCCTTTTTTAGTCTGTACGTGGTTTTAAGAAGGCATTGAATCCATAATAGACGTTACTCCTTTCTCCTTCATGGTCTGTTGGAAATGATCTTCAGTATCTTCCTATATGTTGACATTTGTTTTTTCATTTTAAATAATAAAATGCTATCTTTTGACAAAAAGAAGCAGTAGTAGCTACGAATCTACGATATACGTTATTTATGCAAAACTATCCTTCAAGAAAATGCCGCCGTTGCCTTAGGTTTTCTTAACCGTGGTTCCAAGCAAATAAATACTTACACCAAATGTTATTGACCTCCTAAATTTTTGCTTGCTTTCTGCCATTGACTAAGACTAAACGTATAAATGGATTGCACTTGTACTATTGGCATGGAAATCACTGTTTAAGTTGAGTAGAATAGAAACTACATTTCCGGATTTCGCTCAAAAAATGGGAGACGATTACAGTGCTCTAAATAGTTTTGAGACACCGCGTTTCATTCACTTTTATTTATTATAATTGGTTAATTAATTTTTTATTTATTTATGTTTGTAAATTTTATTATTATATATATAAATATTATTAGTTAAAATTTATAAAAAAATTATATATATAAATATTTATGTAAAAAAGAATTGGTTTAAAATTTTTTGTATGAGTCTAAATATTTTAATATTAACAATTAAAATTTGTAATATATTTTGTATGTATAATAAAACTCATAAATGTTACCTATTTTACAGGTTACAAATAATAAATTAAGATCATTGATTTATTTAAGTAATAAATCAATAGCATCGACTTAAAGAGCATTGACACCATAAACGTTTCCCAAAAAATGACATCTATTTTTAAATTTTAGTAATGGAATTTTTCTTTTTTGACATGTTAGTAATGTAAATATAAATAGAAGTTACAAAATGTAATATATATATATATATATATATATATATATATATATTGTTGCTAAAAGCTTGTAAATCGGGCACCATGCCAAAAAAAGGAGGATAACACCTGAAAGCTAAAAAATCCTAAAAGCAGTGTGTATGGATGAGACATATATAACATTTTATAAGAAAATCTTATATTCTTTTTATTATTTTGTGATATATTTTTTAAAATTATCTACTATTTTAAATAGAAAAACTTACAAATTTGGCATATAAAAGTTAATTATTTTGTACCCAAAAAAGTTAATAACTTTAAATTTTTATAAAAGACTAAATTCTGATAAGTTTTACAGAGAATTACAAAAAACATTAAAAAAAAAAAAAAAACGTTGCTTGGTTTCTTTCAAAACTTAGAGTAAGAAGTTAAGAAATTTTATTTTATATATAAAAAAATATCCTTATTTTTACTATTAATTTTACAGGGATGCTGATTGCTGAAGTATTAAAGATAACTTTTTGATAATATGTCATAAGAGTCTATTTTTTATGTATTATTAGTGTAAAAAATTTTATACATTATTATTTAATTATGTATTGTCAAAACATTAAAAAGGTTTAATTATCACAATTATTTTCTAAAAATTCTAATTTTTTTAATAATGTGATAATATATTATTTAATTATAGTGCAAAAAAATTTTACACTTCATGTTATAAATACCCCACACCTCTGACAGTAAGAAAAATAATCACAAAGCTATGTAATCTACGTGACATATTTCTAGTTGACCATGGTCGCAATTGCCCTTTATTAATTAGGGTAGGATGGCTTATTTAATTTATTGGACTACACATTCGTTGGTATAAATTGAAGTCTAGTTCTGTGCCTGTTTGCCTGTTTTGCTATGACTATTCAAAGTTGGTGCAAATTCATGTCAGGTTACTAGTTGACATTATTGTTGGATTATCTTCTTGTCATTAACCTTGCCTCCGCAATTTGCTCCTCAAGCACGGGCCATCTTAGCTAAATAACAAAAGGATAAAACAATATCAATTTATTTCATAAAAAAAAAGAGTAAATTACACTTATCCTCCTCTAAATTTGATGATATTACACTTAGTTTCAATCTTTTCTAAAAATATATTCACCTCCATTAATTGATTAAATTACATAATTATATAAATATTATCAATTAAAATCTATAATTTTTAAGATTCACAGTTATTTATAAAAAAATATTTTTTTTAAAAATATCAACCCTATTCTTTTTTAAAATTGACACTTACCCCTTAATTAATTAATCAAGTTATATAATTGTATAAATATTATCGGTTAAAATTATAGAATTTTTAACATTCACGATTATTTATGAAAAATTGTGTATCTAAAAATAATATGATATCTTGAAAACCTTACTGATTTTAATTAATAATATTTATATATAATAATATTTTTTATAAAAAAAAACCTTTACAATTTTCTATGTGAATATGTAAGGAGTTTTTAAAAAATATATATATTTTTTAATTAGTAATGTTATTAAATTTTAATTAATAAAAAATATTACTAAATTTTAACTAATAATATTTATACATAATAATATTTTTTAAAAATATTTTTTTCATAAATAACTATAAATACTGAAAATCTTACAGATTTTAACTGATAATATTTATATAATTATGTAACTTGATCAATTAATAAGAGTGAATGTTATTTTTAGAAAAAAATGAGACTGAATGTAATATCATCAAACTTAAAAAGAAGTGAGTGTAATTTACTAAAAAAAAAATACCAAGTGTGGCATAATTGGTAAACTCTAAGTAGGTAGATTTTTATCTGAATTGCGGAGTTTAAATTTCATTGAAAACATTGTATAATTAAGGTAAAAGCCTACACTCGATCAGAAATAATCCCACAACCTTTATAATCATAAAAAAATAAAAATAAAACCCATTCAAAAGATAAAAAGATAAAAGATAACCGTATTAGAAACAACTCCCAGTACACTTAATTGATGCCAGCCAACAGGGAGGACAAAAATCACGTTTCACATGTGACAAATTATTAATTTATTATGATGTGGCTCTATTGATAATGTTAAACTTTATATTAGTAAACTTTATCTGTAATATAAGGATTTAAATGTTACTAGCAGCACTTTGTGATCAGAGTCACCCTATTAAACATCCAAGGAACATTTAATTCCATTCAGGTCTTATTTGGTCGGTGATAAGGAATAAAAAAAAGTGGAATAAAATAAGATGATAAAGCTTACTGTTGTTTGGCCATTTTAAAAAGTGATGGAATGGATAAAAATAGCTAGTGAGAGGGAAAAAAATGTGCATATTTATTTATTGGGGTTGCTATGGTACCCACAAGTTTACTATGAGTAGTTTAATATTTATTAATTGCTAATTTTATTATAAATATTTTAAAATTTATTAAAAAATTAATAAATAATAAATATTTAATAATTCACCTTATATATTAATATTTTTGAAAAAAGATGAGTACGTAAGTAATTCCCTATTTTCATAAATCATAATGTGGTAGTTGGTATAATCAAAAAATTAATATATTTACAGTTTCAACTCAGCTTAACTTACTTATATACATAGAACAAGAAAAATAAAAACATATATCTAACCCTTTTTCTTTAGGTATTGTGGTCATATAGTGTTTAAATTAATTTGCACACATCTTAATTAATTTACTTCTCTTATCTTATTAAAGACAGGTCATTTACGTTAAAAATAAAAAAATTATAAAAATATTTTTTGTGATCTAAACTCAAGAAATTAACATATATAATATTCAAATTTATAATTATGTACCTACTTATATATCACATACCTATCTCCTATTACGTCAACTCCTCAGTTTATACCCAATCCAAATTCACCCACTAATATTTATGAGTGGAGGGGTTTAAAAAAAAAACAGTAACAAAACTCAAAACCTGCTTAATACAACGCATGCCCACACATAATCTGATGCGCGTTTTATGGTTTACGAAGAAATCAAATTCATATATATTCTGAAATTTTAATAGAAGAGTCAAACTATATAGCCTAATAAAGTGCAGCGTGAATTACAAAAATAGTATTTTTATACCTAAATATTTACACTTTTTCTTAGAACTAATATTTTTTTTAAAAGAAAGAGAGAGAATAATTGGAGAGAAATGAGACTAGTTTTATTATTATTTTTTTAATGTAAGAGATAGATGTTGAGTTTCAAATACATAAATAACATTATTGCTAAACGGCATATGATCCTCCATAGTTGGAAAACTGCAGAGTTTCTAATCCAACAGATCTTTTTTTTTTTTGGCATATATATATTTTTTATATTTTATCATTTAACAAACCAATTTCAACGATTAATATCACCTGCAGTTTAAAAAAAATTGCAAGTGATCCATTTTCTCGAGTTAACACACACAAATAAAACAATGAGTCTCACGTCATAACTGAGGTTCAGAAAGTAGAGTCCACTTTATTACATTTTCTGTAATGTTATTTATATATCATTTTTTATTGAATTATTTTTACATCATTTTCTTTTTAGATAGCAAATAGAGATAAATATATTTCTCAATACACATTATTTCTCTGTATGTTTTCCAAACAAATATACATGTAAAATAGTGTGCAAAAATATTTTCTCTTATTTCTTATCCAATCATTTGGATCTGGACTGCTTTTTATTTTAATATAATTGACATATCTTTTTTTAACAAATATCAAATTATATTTTAGTAAGTATTTATTGTAAAACAATAACATAATAACAAACTCATCAAAATAATAATAATAATAAAATATGTTAATGTTAAACACGAATTTTTTTATGCTTACGTTAAGCAAAATGTAAAAGAGACAGATTTTTAATCAGTAAAATTGTTAGTAAAAATTTACAGATTTGATGTTATATCTCATTTTTATTAAATAGGGAGGAGAAATATTAAATAATTAAAACTTTTTTGTCAAATTTTTTGTTAAATTATTATTATTATTATTATTATTATTATTATTATTATTATTATTATTATTATTATTATTATTATTATTATTATTATTATTATTATTATTATTATTATTATTATTGTTGTTGTTGTTGTTGTTGTTTAAAAAACCTTGAAAGACACACACAACTCACTAATAGTGCTCAAATATAAACTGAAAATTGAACTAAAAAATTGAAATTCAATTAAAATTAAATAAATTTAGTTTTTTTTGTTTTTAAAAATTGATTGGTTAGATTGATTTTCAGATTTAATTTTCGAAAACGATCAAATCTAATTTAAACTAACACTACAAGAAAATAGGAAATTAGAGAGGAAAATTTCCCTCGCTAATCCCTCTCTAATCCCTCGCTAATTTAATTAGTGAGGGATTAGCGAGGGATTAGCGAGAGATAAGTTAGTCGCTTTTTTTCATCGTTAATTAGCAAGGGAAAGAATTCCCTCTCTAATTCGTCTCAAGATAATTCATTTCCCTCGCTAACCACTCTCTAATCCCTCGGTAATATACTACATTATTCCGTCGCTATTCTGCGAGGGAAATTCCCTCGTTATTGCTTCGCTGTCAATTTCCCTCGCTATTACCTCGCTATTCCATCTCTACAATTTCCCTCTCTATTTCCTCGCTGTTCCCTCGCTAATTTCCCTCGCTAAACCCTCGCTAATCCCTCTCTAAATTGATATACCATATTCGTAAATTTCCATCTCTGTTCCCTCGCTATTCCCTCTCTAACATTTCTGTCTCTATTTCCTCGCTATTCCCTCGCTAATTTCCCTCGCCAAATGCTCGCTAATCCCTCTCTAACATTATATACCATAGTCGTAAATTTTCGTCTTTGTTCCCTCACTATTCCCTCTCTATTTCCTCGCTAATCCCTCTCTAACATGATATACCATATTTGTAAATTTTCCTCGCTAATACCTCGCTATTCCCTCGCTAATCCATATTCGTCGCTATTGCATCGCTAATCCCTCGGTAATCAGGTATTTTTTTTAATAACCTATATATATTATTACTTTCCCAAAACCTGCGTTTCAAACCACAGCAAATAGAAATTCAACACCAAACAATCAAATAATTGTAAACTGCTATAAAAAAAACTTGTACAAATAATGTAATAATATAGTTAAAAGTTATTATACAAATAATCAATCAATATAGTTAAAAGTTATACACAGTAGACAATAAGAAAAATGGTAATCAGTCTAAGTCATCGTCTTCCTCTTCCTCTTCCTCTTCCTCTCGACCCTCCCTACCTAAACCTTGTGATGGTGGTTGTGGAGCAACATTTGTTGATCCGATCGTAGATAGGAATGATTGGAAGGGCGCCAACATAGGGACAAGTTGACTCTGGACAAACAAAGTCATCGGCTGCGCCACCGCTTCTTTGTATTTCTGACTTCGGATATGTCCTGTGTCAATGGTGTAGAGTGGGAAGGACCTGCAACTGAGGAGGATGAAGCTTGCATGGTGTTATTACCAATGTGTAAGCTGTTACCTATGCCATGCATACGTCCCTTCTTGTTGGGACCCGCCGCATCCAACCAGACCTCCAGGTCAACCATAGGGTGAGAGGAAGAGTTTTCTCCATATTTTTCTGTCATTGCGGTGTCATATGACTCCTGAAAATAACAAAATAAGAAAAATATTAACAAAAAAAACTAAAATATATATGACTTTTGAATAAGAACAAGACACCTACAATGAAATTCCTCGAGCGCTCATAAACATAGCTTCCGTCTTTCTTCTTATGAACTTTAGCATACAGATCTCTGTAAGAAACCGGATGCTATAACTCTGCCTCCTGTAATCCCATATGGAAGAATATTATATAATAAACACATATCAAAAGTAAGACAATCCCTCTAAAATACTATGTCATACTCAAGATAGGCAAATAACTTAAGCAATTACAACATGTTAATATACAAATGCTTATCATTAAAACTTTAAATGAGGAAGTTATATTACCATCTTGCTCTTGTGTTGACCAAAGCTTATCGACCAGCCGGTATGCTTCAAGGCATCAAGCATGGCTGCCCTGTTCCTCCGGGCAGCTGCAGACCTTGTCATCCATTTATCTGTCAGCCAAATGTCGACCAGGCCATCCCACACTTCTGTCATCATTCCTCTGGGCCCATGGCCCTTAACATCAGCCAAGTTGTTTGAATTTGCCTTCTCAAAGGCCTTATCTCGTGCTTTGTTCAAATGGTCTGGATAACGGTCCAAGATAGTCCATTCCCAAATAGTTCTCGCCATGTCGCGATCAGCATCAGATGTGAACCGATGCTTAGCCTACACAAATGATATGTATGTATATTAATTTTTTAATATGCATATAATATATAATTCTATAAACACAATTACTTACCATAAAGTCGGTAAATAGTATTTCCTTCATCTCAGCTGGATAAGCTCGCCACGTACTAGCCGGAACAGGCATCCGTGTCATGACATTGTACATAATGTCACGTGTCACCCTCGACAGGAGAAACCTCCTCCTGTAAGTACAAAAAGGTAATGTTGGTAATCTAAAAGTAAATATATGTAATAAAAGGTGATATATCACTATTACTTACGGTTCAGGGACAGGCGCCACATATATAAGTTCTCTACTATCTATTTCTACATTGGATTCTCCACATGAAGACACCACATTCGGGCCGCTAGTGGGTGGGTTAGCAGGAGGTGGCATAGAAATCGCTGGGTCAATAAAGGGTGGGATGGTGATGCACCTCAATGGTCAATGGACTAGACATTTGGTAGGCTTGCCTTTGGTCGATGGGCCAATAGCTGAAGTTGCACCTAACATAATTATACATAAACAACAAAATACATGTATATTACATTTATATAAACCACGAGTTAACAATAATTAAAATGAAACATCCTACAGGTATATACCTGGAGAGGGCTGAGAAGGCTGTAGTGGTGGAGAATCATGGGCAGATGAAACATTACGGCCTCTCCCACGACCGCGTCCAGCACCTCTACCTCAAATGGTCATGATGAATATCTGCATAAGGAAACATAATGAAACATGAGGAGTTAAGAAACTATATGTCAATAAAAACAGACGTTAAAGAATAATGATATTCCAGTGTAAATACCATGAATGAAATTTATTGAATAAGCTTCAATTTTAACTACTTGATTCTGAAGCAAAAGATTTGTCATCTTCATCTGAGAATTCATTAATTTCATTATTTGCATTGTCATCAATGAACTCATCATCAAATAGAACGTCCGTTGGATAATGTATATCACGTATGTTCACTTCTTCCATTTGGGCATGTGCATGAAACAATGAGATTGCTTCATCATCTATGACAGGATTGTGTGTTCCAAGGGATCCATCATCTTGGTAATAATCAGTAGTAGTTAGGTCATTCAATTCATCACCTTTGTCATTCAATGTCTCAGCCACGAAGAGTTTTGCTCTGACCTTGCAAGCTGCCCACCATTCACCATTAGCTCTATTCCCGCTTTGTGGATATCTTGTATAGTACACTTGTTGTGCTTGTTCGGCTAAGACGAATGACTCATTTGAGTGAAGTCTTGATTTATGCTTGATGTCAACCAACCCATATCTCTCATCAATATTGACTCCATTTATCGGGTCAAACCAATGACATTTGATCAGAAATACTCTGTTCTGATTTCCTACATATGACAATTCCAATATATCTTCAACGATGTCGTAATAGTCGAAGTCATTCTCACCATATATACTACCTCTAACACATACGCCACTATTCATGGTAGCTTTATTTTGTCCATACACCTTAGTATGAAATCTGTACCCATTAACTATTAAGCCACAGTAAGAAGTCACGGACTTGGATGGACCATAACTTATCTCTCGTATCATTTGATCCTCGACTTGGCCTATATTAACCTGTATCATTACATAGACAGTAGAAATTTTGTAACATCTAGCATAATGAACATTGAATTTAATATGATATATCACAATTATGGATAAAAGGACCCACTAGATGTTTTAGCCACCTACTAAAGTCCTTATCTCGAGCTTCCAATATTTGATCATCAGTGATATTGGGATCTGTTTCCCTTAACGAATCTTCGAATCGTCTAATCAATACATTAATTAATATGGAACTATAAATTAAGCACATTAGTAACAAATTCATTAGATAGAGAGTAAACTTACTGGAGATAAGGTTCTACTTCTCCACAATTTACAAGCACATATGTCTCAGCAATCTGAAGTTTCACATCTGTCAGGAATCTATTTCGACCTCTCCCGATAGGACGACATAGATGTTTAAAAACAGACAATCGTTCATTAATTGTATCTTCCCCACCGTCGTCATTCCGAGGAACTTGAGTGCATCTGGTCTGTAGGTGGGGATCAAAATAGATGGAAGCAAAATTAAAAATTTCTTCTAAAATATATGCTTTACAAATAGATCCTTCAACTTTCGCCTTATTTCGGACTGTTACCAAGTGGCCTCAATACTCAAGAGGGGGGGTGAATTGAGTAGTTAAAAATAAGTTCACAAATCTTTCGCAAATCGTTTGACAATCAATTTTCGTTGAAGCTATTGAATGATCAGAGATAATTGAATAGATGAGTTAAGCACTTTTACTAATGAACGTAATAGCCAAGGAGACAATATCCAAATAAAACAATGAAACAATGCACAAAGGTAAGCAGAGGAGAGTTTAGAGAAACAAACACAGTCGTTTATCCTGGTTCAATCACTACTCCACTTGTGATCTACGTCCAGTCCCCAAGCAACACCTTGAGATTTTCCACTATATCTTCAAGCTTCAATGGGTGCTTGAAAAATCACTACAACCTTGAGCACTCAACAGTATGGGATACCTCACCCAAAAGCTTGAGCCTCTATTTTCCAAGGGATACCTCACCCTTACAATACTTGAGGGATACCTCACCCTCACTAATCGAATGTATAAGATTGAAATAGAAGAAGCTCTCTAGAGCAAGTGTTTACAAATTGAAACTCTAATATGCTCTCAAAGATTTTTCACGTTTTTAGTCGAAAACGAGCAAGAAATGATTTTAAGGATTGATTCACGTTTTGAAGTATAATGATCAGTTTTTGGTTCAAGGTCAACCGTAAACAAAGACCCAACTTGAGTATTTATAAGTTTCTCAATTAATAGAGCCGTTGGAGGTAGTTGGGCATGCATTTAATGCATTTAATATAGCCGTTGGACGTTGTCAGGATGCGTGTAATCGATTACATATCTCAAGTAATCGATTACATTATTGTTCCAACATTTTCTGAACTTTCTGGGCTTTGTGTAATCGATTACATTCTTGAGGTAATCGATTACATGGCTTCTGACTTTGCTTGTAATCGATTACAATGCTCATGTAATCGATTACAATGCTCATGTAATCGATTACATGACTTCTGACTTGCTGTGTAATCGATTACAATATCCTTGTAATCGATTACATGGCTCGTCGAACGTGTTCTTTGAGTTTCTGGGTTTTGTGTAATCGATTACATATATTGTGTAATCGATTACATGGCTTCTGACTTTGTTTGTAATCGATTACAACATCAATGTAATCGATTACATTTCTTGTCGAACGTGTTCTTTGCCTTTCTGGGTTTTGTGTAATCGATTACATATATTGTGTAATCGATTACATAGCCTCTGACTTGATTGTAATCGATTACATTTACAATGTAATCGATTACAGACCTTCTGTTTGATGTGTAATCGATTACAAACATTATGTAATCGATTACATTGGCCTTTGAACACATTTTTCAAGTCCAATAACGCTTGTAAGTCATTTCCAACACCTCAAGATACTTGATTTAAACATAAATCCTTTTAAGAGTGTTAGATTTAAAGTTGAAACTCAAGTTTTATTGAAAGCCATGTTTAACTTTGAAATTTCCCATTTATTTTGAAATCACATATTGAAAAACCATTTGAGAAATCTTGAGAGTATTTAACATTAATTTCCTAAGTCTAAATAACTAATTAAACCTTCTTGTCTTCTTTCTTTGATCTTGATTTTTTCTTTTGTGCTTGATCTTCTCTTTTGCTTTTGTTATCATCAAAAACCTTTCGACATGCCTTAGAGACATAAGCATTCACATTCTCCCCTTTTTGATGATGACAAATGATCATAGGAAAAAGAAAGAATTTTTGCAATTGTATATAATAGTCATTTAGGTACAATGCTGCATGATATTGGGTTAGATTTTGCATATGAAAAGCTTAATAACTTAAGAGAACTTAAGAGGTCAATAACTCCCCCGTACTCATGCAACCTTTAATTTCTCATGCAACCATTAATTACATTTCATTTTTCCTTATTTTCTCCCCCGTTGGCATTATCAAAAAGACATAAGCATTTAAGAAAAAAATGGACAGCATGACAGCTATATTTCATGATTCCCAATTTGTTTGCCATAACAGAAAAGCCACAAAGATCAGTCCAATCAATATTCCAACAGCCAACCATTCAAAGTGAGAACAAGTTTATGTATTAATATTTAGCATGTACAAATAAACATGTCACAACCAGTAGGCAATAATCAAAAGATAACTATAAAGGTATACCAATTTTATATAATCAAATTTAAAACAAAATAAGTACAAGGTAGTCATCAATACAAGAAAATATATCAGGGCTATAGGCCATGATCACTATCAGTGTCCTCGCTGTCACAAAAGACATCACCCTCTGGATCCGCAGCAGAGTCTCCTAGATCAATGTCATCATCGCTGGGCATAAGGTCGTCGTCAGAGTCCAGAAGCTCCTCATCATCAGCAGGAACTCCAGATGGACCAGCGAAGGATATGGGATCCGGAGGGGCAGAGGATGGGGGGGTGCAGCAGCAGCAGGACTCACAGGAACAGGAGGTCCACGTAAGAGGGATCGAATGGAGGCAAGCTCCTGGTCTGAGTAGTCCATCCTCAGCTCAAGATGGTCGATCTTTTGCTCTATATGATCCATGCGTGTGTTTACGTTGGCGCTCAGGTTGCGCATCTCTTGGAGCAAGAAGATCAAGAGAGGTGGAGCGGGAGCGCAGAGGCAGTGGTATCGAGCCTCCTCATCATCACTATCCGGATCGTGATGGATATGGCCAAATGTGCCATGAGTAATGTAATGCCACCTATCTTCCATCTTGTAGAGTGAAGCTTCTTGAGTATGCGCCCAATTGATTGGGGTCCCTTTGAGTGGTGTCCTTGGACTCTTGATCGGCGAAATGCGACAGATTTACTCAAGGATTGTGGTGACTAACATGACGAAGGGGAGAGCAGAGTTCTTCTTTTTCTTGATGTCCAAAGCATATGCTCTAGAATGTAGTATCCCAGTTTATTGAGTGCCCTGTGGTCATTGCCCATAATGCCATTACATCATCCTTGAGGACTTGGGAGTAATTCCCTCCTGCGGGAATCAATCCACGAACCAAGAGGTAGTGGAGGACCCTGTTTTCCATAGTGAGGCCGGTGGCCATTATTCGCGTCTAGGATCACCGGGGAGGTGGTAGCCAGTCCTAATCAAGGAGAGAAGAGCAGCCTTGTGCTCAAACTCATGCCCCCGAGACTTTGGCATTCCCACGTAGCCCGAGCTCCATCGGGAGTGAGCTTGGTAAGCCTATACCATTCCGCCATGGTTAACTGATTTGTTGCTTTTTCACTTCGGAGATGATGCAATTATCTTCAACCTTCGAGTTAGCATAAAACACTCGGACAAGGTTAGGGTAGATGGCCTTCTCTATACTCGGGAATCAAGCCTAAGTTTTCTATTGTCCTAAAGCTCTCTAAGGGTTCACTCTCGCAGAAGGTGATGGGTAGATACACGGGAGAGATGATTTTGCGAAGTTGGAAGTTCTTCCGAACAACTCGGCTTTCTTCACGGTGGAGAAATGCCTTGTGAGGTCCGGGCCGAAATATTGCGTGAAGAGCCACCGGAGGAACCTCCAACAAGCAGCCCTGTTCTTGGGCGCTTCGAGCGATGAGAGGATTCAGCCATTGATGAGAAGGAGAAGCAAGGGTTGAGTGGTAAATGGTTGGGGATGAGTGAGGAGAAAGTGAGGGATGAAATTAGGTCGGAAAAGTGGAGAGGGTGTTCGTGAGAGAAGATGGGGAGATTTGGATGAGGGATTTGAGGTTGATTGATCGGTGGGTTATGTGGAGAGGGATTTTAGATTGAGAGAGGCGAAATGATGGGTTTTGATGGAGATTTGAGTGAGAAATGAGAGGTTTTGAGATCCGAGGTGCGTGGGAGCAGAAGGAGAGAACGAGGAAGATGAACAGGCCAAACAGAAATGACCTCTACGCGTCGGGAGCCTTTTAAAAAACCACGTGTGTCGATTACATTGAGTGTGTAATCGATTACATGCATTCAGTGGGTATGTAATCGATTACTTTTTAGTGTAATCGATTACATGCTTTCTAGGAACCTTGTAATCGATTACATAGATGATGTAATCGATTACACTGAGTTCTGAGTTGGTTATGTCGATTACAAAATGTGTGTAATCGATTACATGTGTGTGAACACGTGTAATCGATTACAAAGGCATTGTAATCGATTACAAGACTCTTTAACTCAGATTTTTGCGTTCCAAACAGCATATAATCAATTTTAATCCATCCAAAACAGTTTTAAAGCAACTTAAATCAATTCAAATCATCATGCAAGCATATAGACTAATCATATTATGATTCAACTCATATAATTGATCAAAATTATCATTTTTACCAAGAATTTCACCCTTTTTGGTGAAATTTGAGGTTGTGAATTTCTTGTCAAAGTTGGACATGAGGGAGCACCTGCAAAATAATTTAGGGGAAACCTCCGACGCTCAAGTTAGTATGGGATTCAAATATATATAATGAAAATTCAGAGATTGTGCAGCAATGTGGCATAATTATGCAGAAAAACGCAAGCTTAGGCTTTTGTTTTAGGATTATGCAGCAAATATTTAATTTATGCATGAATGGTCCAATATACCCAGTTCATTTCTAATGTAGAAAAATGCTTCTTTTGCAAGGGGTTTGGTGAAAATATCAGCTAATTGCTTAGTTGTTTCAACAAATTCAAGTATGCAATCACCTCTTTGAACATGATCTCTAATGAAATGATGTCTTATTTCAATATGCTTAGTTCTAGAATGCAAAATGGGATTTTTTGACAAGTTAATTGCACTAGTATTATCACATTTTATGGGAATGTGATCAAGCTCAAGACCATAGTCCAAGAGTTCTTTGTTTCATCCAAAGGACTTGAGCACAAAGACAACTCCCACCGCAACATATTCAAACTTCAAATTTGTGGACAATGCCACACTATTTTGTTTCTTGCTGTGCCAAGAAACTAGTGAGCTTCCTAGCAAGTGGCATGTCCCACTAGTGCTCTTTCGATCCATTTTGCATCCAGCAAAATCAGAATCGGAGTACCCAATAAGACTACATGAGGCACCCTTAGGGTACCATAAACTCATTTGTGATGTGCCTATTAGATATTTCATTATTCTCTTAACAGCACTTAGGTGTGATTCCTTAGGATTAGCTTGATATCTAGCACACATGCATACACTAAACATTATATCAGGCCTACTTGCAGTGAGATAAAGGAGTGAGCCAATCATACCTCTATATTTTATAATTTCTACCGATTTACCTCCTTCATCCTTGTCCAAATAGCAAGAGGTGCCCATAGGAGTAGCCATATGCTTGGCATTGTCCATTCCAAACTTTTTGAGCAGCTCCTTGCAATACTTGGATTGGCTTATAAATGTTCCTTCTCTTGTTTGCTTGATTTGTAGACCAAGGAAGAAGTTGAGCTCACCTATCATGGACATCTCAAACTCACTTTGCATAATATTTGAAAATTCTTTACAAAGAGAGTTGTTAGTAGCTCCAAATATAATGTCATCAACATAGATTTGAACTAGAAGAATGTCATGCATTTTGTGTTTTATGAAAAGAGTGGTGTCAACTTTACCTCTAGAAAAGCCTTTTTCTAAAAGAAATTTGCTCAACCTTTCATACCAAGCTCTAGGAGCTTGTTTCAAGCCATACAAAGCCTTTTTCAATTTAAAAACATGGTTGGGCATTTCAAAGTCCTCAAAACCAGGAGGTTGTTCTACATACACCTCTTCTTGTATAAAACCATTTAAAAAAGCACTTTTGACATCCATTTGATAGAGTTTGAAATCCATGATGCAAGCATATGCAAGTAGCATTCTAATAGCCTCTAATCTAGCTACGGGAGCATAAGTTTCTTCATAATCTATGCCTTCTTCTTGATTATATCCCTTAGCTACAAGCCTAGCTTTATTTCTTATTATTAAACCCGTTTCATCAAGTTTGTTCCTAAAGACCCATTTGGTGCCAATTATAGGATGATCATTGGGCCTTGGAACTAATTCCCAAACTTGATTCCTCTCAAATTGGTTTAGTTCTTCTTGCATGGCCAAGATCCAATGCTCATCATTAATGGCCTCATTTATGTCTTTAGGTTCAACTTGAGAGACAAAGGCTAGATGATTACATGCATCTCTAAGTGAGTTTCGAGTGATTACCCCTTTTGATACATCACCTATCACCTTGTCAAGAGGATGATACCTTGAAGTCCTCCATTCCTTAGGTAGATCCGAGATTTTAGAATCTTCTTGCCATGAGTGATCAAGGAGTCTCTCTTCTTTCTTCTTGGACTCTATCTCTCGATTTTCCAAGTGCGTCTTTGCCAAGATTTCTGCAACATCATCAACAAGTTCCTTTCTCGGCTCATTTGGGTTAGTTTCATCAAATGCAACATGTATGGATTCTTCTATGGTCATAGTTCGTTTATTATAGACTCTAAAGGCCTTGCTATGGATAGAATAACCAATGAATATTCCCTCATCGATTTTGCATCAAACTTTCCCAAGTTATCCTTTCCATTATTCAAAACAAAGCATTTACATCCAAAGACATGAAAATGTGACACATTAGGTTTCCTTCCTTTGTACAATTCATATGGGGTTTTCTTTAAAATTGACCTTATTAGGGCTCTATTCATAACATAACAAGCGGTGTTAACCGCATCCGCCCAAAAGTACTTAGGAAGATTGGCCTCATTGAGCATAGTTCTTGCCATTTCTTCTAAAGATCGATTTTTCCTTTCCACAACACCATTTTGTTGTGGTGTTCTAGGGGCAGAAAAATTATGCTCAATGCCATATTCATCACAAAAAGTTTCAAATTCATGATTTTCAAATTCACCACCATGATCACTTCTTATGGATGCAATACAAAAACCTTTTTCGTTTTGGATAACTTTGGCAAGTTTTCTAAATGATTGAAAAGCATCATTTTTGTGAGCCAAGAATAATGTCCATGTAAATCTAAAAAAATCATCCACAATCACTAATGCATAGTAATTCCCACCAAAGCTCATAGTTCTAGAGGGTCCAAAAAGATCCATGTGCAAAAGTTGTAAAGGTCTAGAAGTTGAAACTATGTTTTTAGCTTTGAAAGAGACCTTTACTTGTTTTCCCTTTTGACATGCATCACAAAGTTTGTCTTTTTCAAATTTGAGCTTTGGAAGACCAATTACTAGTTCTTTAGAAACCAATTTGTTTAAGTGATCCATGTGAATGTGAGCAATTCTTCTATGCCATAACCATGAATCATTTTCTCTACTCATAAAGCATTTAGCATCATTTGAGGAAATGTCATCAAGACTAATCATATATATGTTATTGACCCTATGACTAACAAACTTAACTTGCTTATCATCCTTTCCCTCAATTATACAACAAGAGGAATCAAATATAACTCTATTTCCTTTATCACACAATTGACTAATACTAAGTAAATTATGTTTAAGTCCTTCAACAAGTAAGACATTATCAATAGATGATGAAGGGATCTTACCAACTTTGCCAATTCCAAGAATCTTCTCTTTGTTGTTGTCACCATATGTGACATGACCATGTTTCTTGTGTGTAAGGGAGGAGAACTTGGAGCCATCACTGGTCATGTGCTTGGAGCAACCACTATCAAGATACCAACTTGAGCTCTTGGTCTTCAAGCACACCTACAACACACATTCAAGATTTAACTTTTGGTACCCAAATTGTTTTGGGTCCTTGTGTGTTAGAATTAGGTATGGTGCCTTTAGGGACCCAAACCCTTTTGATTCCAACCTTGGTGTTTATGTTCTTTCTAACATTGCAAGTGGATGCACTATGCCCTTTCTTACCACAATGAAAACATTTAACAAAGGGGCTACTTGAAGTTTTTGAGGAAACAAAGAAGTTCTTATAAGATTTTTGATGGTTGTTTGGATTAAATCCTAAACCGGCTTTTTGGAAAACACATTTTTGTCTCCTAACAACACATTCAAGTTGTCTCTTCCAAAAGTGAATTTTGCAAGAGTGTTGTTCAAGTCTTCAATTTCTTTTTCAAAAGCTTTGCATGATAAACAAGGTAATGATATGGATGTATTATCATGTGAGGAACAAATCATGCATGATGAATTAGCATCTATGAGTCCTAAAGTCTCATTTTCAATTTTAAGTTCATTTATCTCCTTGGTTAAAGTAGAAACTTTCTTTGTCAATAGGGAGATTGTTTTATTGGAAGACAAAATCATTTTTGTGAGCCTCAAAGATTCATCATGCAATTCTTGAAAGGCATCTTGCAATTCATCATAAGAAGGTGGAGGTTCTAGGTTAGAAGAGGTTACCTCGGTGTCGCTTTCTCCACTTTCTTCTCCTTGAGCCATGAGGCAAAGATGGGCTTCCTCATTTTCTGAATCATCGGAAGAGCTTAAGTCATTGTCCTCCCAAGGTATATATGCTCTTCTTCCTTTCTTTTCCTTGGAGGGTCTTTTCTCAAACTTCTCCGTCTTCTTGAGATATATAGGACACTCCATTTTCATGTGCCCCGATTTTCCGCATTCATAGCATTTTGGAGGAGTGGAAGATCCTTCTCCTTTGTGATATGCTTTCTTTTGAGGAAACGGTGGTCTTCTTTGAAATCCCTTCTTCTTCAAGAATCTTCCGAATTTTCTCACAAGGAGACTAAGATTCTCCTCACTTAGCTCAATATTTTCAGCATCCTCTTCACCATCTTCATCATCATCTTCAAGTATGGGAGAGGTGGCCTTGAGTGCAATCCCTTCTTCTTTTTGTCATGTTCTTCATTTTGATTGAGCCTACTTAGTTCCAGCTCATGCTCTTGAAGTTTTCCGAATAGGGTGGCTAGAGACATGGTTGAAAAATCTCTTGATTCCGCAATCGCCGTTACTTTGGGTTGCCAATTCCTGCTTAGACATCTCAAGACTTTGTTAATAAGATCCTTATTAGGAAATGTCTTTCCTAATGAGATGAGATGATTAACAATATGAGTAAATCTCTTTTGCATATCTTGAATACTCTCACCTTGATTCATTCTAAACAATTCATATTCATGAGTAAGAGTGTTTATTCGAGATCTTTTTACCTCACTAGTACCTTCATGAGTTACTTGTAGGGTATCCCACATTTCTTTTACGGACTTACAATTTGACACCCTAAAGAATTCATCATACCCCAAAGATGTGATGATGATGTTCTTGGCTCTCAAATTATATTGAACCTTCTTTTTATCATCATCGGTCCAATCACTTCTAGGTGTATTAATTGTCACACCATCCTTAGTTTGTGTAGGGACAAAAGCACCATTTTCAACTGCGTCCCACACATCTAAGTCAATAGCTTCAATAAAAATTTTCATCCTTTCTTTCCAATAGGCATAGCCATCCCCATTGAAATAAGGAGGTCTATTTATAGAAGAACCTTCATTTGAAAAACCATTTGAAGCCATCACTTCTCTTGAAGCTGCTAAGCTCTTTATACAAGAGTCTAGCTACGATACCACTTGTTACCAAGTGGCCTCAATACTCAAGAGGGGGTGAATTGAGTAGTTAAAAATAAGTTCACAAATCTTTCGCAAATCGTTTGACAATCAATTTTCGTTGAAGCTATTGAATGATCAGAGATAATTGAATAGATGAGTTAAGCACTTTTACTAATGAACGTAATAGCCAAGGAGACAATATCCAAATAAAACAATGAAACAAAGTGCACAAAGGTAAGCGAGAGGAGAGTTTAGAGAAACAAACACGGTCGTTTATCCTGGTTCAATCACTACTCCACTTGTGATCTACGTCCAGTCCCAAGCAACACCTTGAGATTTTCCACTATATCTTCAAGCTTCAATGGGTGCTTGAAAAACCACTACAACCTTAAGCACTCAACAAGTATGGGATACCTCACCCAAAAGCTTGAGCCTCTATTTTCCAAGGGATACCTCACCCTTACAATACTTGAGGATACCTCACCCTCACTAATCGAATGTATAAGATTGAAATAGAAGAAGCTCTCTCTAGAGCAAGTGTTTACAAATTGAAGCTCTAATATGCTCTCAAAGATTTTTCACGTTTTTAGTCAGAAAACAGAGCAAGAAATGATTTTAAGGATTGATTCACGTTTTGAAGTATAATGATCAGTTTTTGGTTCAAGGTCAACCGTAAACAAAGACCCAACTTGAGTATTTATAAGTTTCTCAATTAATAGAGCCGTTGGAGGTAGTTGGGCATGCATTTAATGCATTTAATATAGCCGTTGGACGTTGTCAGGATGCGTGTAATCGATTACATATCTCAGGTAATCGATTACATTATTGTTCCAACGTTTTCTGAACTTTCTGGGCTTTGTGTAATCGATTACATTCTTGAGGTAATCGATTACATGGCTTCTGACTTTGCTTGTAATCGATTACAATGCTCATGTAATCGATTACATGACTTCGACTTCTTTGTGTAATCGATTACAATATCCTTGTAATCGATTACATGGCTTCGTCGAACGTGTTCTTTGAGTTTCGGGTTTTGTGTAATCGATTACATATATTGTGTAATCGATTACATGGCTTCTGACTTTATTTGTAATCGATTACAACATCAATGTAATTGATTACATTTCTTGTCGAACGTGTTCTTTGCCTTTCTGGGTTTTGTGTAATCGATTACATATATTGTGTAATCGATTACATAGCCTCTGACTTGATTGTAATCGATTACATTTACAATGTAATCGATTACAGACCTTCTATTTGATGTGTAATCGATTACAAACATTATGTAATCGATTACATTGGCCTTTGAACACATTTTTCAAGTCCAATAACGCTTGTAAGTCATTTCCAACACCTCAAGATACTTGATTTAAACATAAATCCTTTTAAGAGTGTTAGATTTAAAGTTGAAACTCAAGTTTTATTGAAAGCCATGTTTAACTTTGAAATTTCCCATTTATTTTGAAATCACATATTGAAAAACCATTTGAGAAATCTTGAGAGTATTTAACATTAATTTCCTAAGTCTAAATAACTAATTAAACCTTCTGTCTTCTTTCTTTGATCTTGATTTTTCCTTTTGTGCTTAATCTTCTCTTTTGCTTTTGTTATCATCAAAAACCTTTCGACATGCCTTAGAGACATAAGCATTCACACGGACCTTTCTTTTCAAGTACAGCATACACCTCTCAAAGGGGTACATCCACCTGTAATGCACTGGGCCTCCAACCTTAGCTTCATAAAGGAGATGCACGACTAGATATTCCATCATGTCAAATAATGCTGGAGGAAAAATCTTCTTTAACTTACAAATTGTTTCAATGATAGAAAGCTCTGCATTCTCCATGGTGGAAGCACGAATTTCAGTTGCACAAACTTCTTTAAAGAACAAGCTTAGTTCTGTTAACGGTCCCCATATAGGTTTTGGCAAGATATCACGAAATGCCAGAGGAATTAATCTTTGCATAAAAACATGACAATCGTGACTTTTCATTCCATATATCTTCCCGCCGTCTACATTGATGCAACGTGCGATATTCGACGCATACCCATCAGGAAATTTTAACTATTTTATCCACTCACACACAATTCTTCTTTGATTGGCATCCAAGACATACGTCACCTTTGGTTTTTTACATTTGCCATTCTCAACTATTAGCTCCAAGGTAGGACGTTTGCATACCATCTTCAAATTTTCTCTTGCATTTGCATTGTCTTTTGTCTTGCCTTTTATGTCCATAACAGTATTGAAGATATTGTCAAACACGTTCTTCTCAACATGCATAACATCTAAATTATGTCGTATTAGATTAGTGGACCAATAAGGCAATTCCCAGAATATGCTCTTCTTCACCCAATTGTGGTGTATACCAAAGCCATCTTGTTTTTGTTTACCTGAATTCAAGCCGAAAACGACTTCTTTAAGTTGAGTCACTCTATTCAAGACATCTGTCCCACTCAGCCATTGCGGTGGATTGAATTTTTCAACTGTTTATCTCTTAAAAGAGTTTCGATCACGGTGAAATGGATGATCAAAAGGCAAAATTTGGCGATGACAATCAAACCAACAATATTTCCTAACGTGCTTTAACACAAATGACTTACTGCGATTCATACAAAGTGGACAAGAAAGTTTTTCATGAGTGTTCCACCCATACAGCATTTCATAGGCTGGAAAGTCACTTATTGTCCACAATAAAGCTGCTTTCATATCAAAATTTTGCTTCTTCCAGGCATCATAAGTTTACACCCCATCATCCCACAATATCATCAGATCGTCAATTAGAGGTCTAAGATAGACATCTAAACTTTTACCTGGTGACTTTGGTCCAGGAATTACAAGAGTGAGGAATATGTATTCCCTTCTCATACACATACTTGGAGGTAGATTGTACGGTATGACAAAAACAAGCCAACATGAATATGGTGTGGCTGAACCGCTGAATGAATTAAAATCGTCTGTACACAGGCTAAGCCTAATATTTCTAGCGTTTAGCGCAAATGTAGAATGGGTATTATCAAATCGTTTCCAAGCCTCAGCATCAGCTGGATGCCTGATCATTGTTTCATCATGACGCACTCCATCCGCATGCCAAGTCATATATTGTGCAGTGTTTTTGGACATAAACAGACGTTGGAGTCTTGGCATAATGGGAAAATATCGCAACACTGAATGCGGCACATCCTTCTCATTCGATGAACGTCCCGCCTTCGGTTTGAATCGTGGGTGTCCATATACTAAGCAAATTGAGTAGAGTCTCTTGTCACTGATTCTTTATAATACAACATGCACTGATTAAGACACGCATCTATCTTCTCATATCCTAATCCCAACTTACGAACCATTCTCTTTGATTTGTAGAAGTTTTCGGGTAACCTTTCAGGCTCTGGAAGCATGCTCTTAATTATGACAATCATTCTATCATAACAACTCTCACTCATGTTAAACTCCGACTTCAAGTTCAAAAGTTGAGTTACAGCTAACAATTTCGTGTGCTTGTGGCAACCATCCCATAAAGGTTCGTCAGCGTCTCTGAGCAAATCATAAAACTTTGCAGCTGACGGATTTGGATCCTCTTCTAAATCTTGAGCTTCTGGATTTAACCTATCACCTGCGACATCCATAACCATATCCACGTATGGATTCCTAGGCTCCACTTCATCATCATGGACAATGGATGTTGAGCTGCTATCCCCCCATCTGTCCTCACCATGAATGATCCAATTTACATAACCATCTACAGATCCGTACTTATACAGATGTTGTTCTACCCCAAATACCTCCCTCCAATCACGATTCTTACATCTAGCACATGGACAAAGGATGCGATTTAATGCATCAATAACTGTCGGGTCTCCTTGAGCAACCCTAATGAAATCATCAACTTCATCCTTGAATTCTTCACTTACATAGCCAGTAGGATCATTTCTTCGTGACATCCAACTTCGATCGGGTCTCATCATTGCTGAAATTGATTTAGCACATTAACACAATCCTTATATTCCCATCTCCTTCTTAACATGGTATGGCCTTATCCCATTCGATAAGAAACATTTTCAACACTTGGTTAATAGTTATTCCTTAAATCTCATATTTTATACTTGACAAAATTTCGACAGCATTTCCCATTAGTCTCCAAGTGCATGACTTGAACGCAGTGAGATCATCTGCGTTTAAGTATACACCCAGAGAACAAAAAGAAATATTGCAGATCGAAATTTCAACAAATATAACATATGAGATTTAAAGAATAACTGTTAACCAAGCAAAGACAAAATTTCTTACCAAACTGTCCCACTTGGACAATTCAAGATTCAATACAATGAGCAGTACCTTGAAAAGGTATGCGTACTCATTAATATAGAATCTCAAACGGGAAACTAAAGTTTTAATTAAACTTTTACTCGAATAAGAAAATAAAACTTTAAGCATATGTTAAAGCACAATCATGGAAAATTAAATCAAACCAATATTCTTAACACATAATTCGCTAGAAATTCGTAACTTTTATTTTCAACATCCAAAATTTATGTCATATTTTGATAGTCCTAAATGTACTAGGGTAGGAGACAAAAGCATTTCTTAAAGGTAATTGGTTTTACAATTTCGTTGATGGAAGCCCTATATGCTAGTTACTATACTAAGGAAGTTATGATTATTTTGATTCGTGAATTTCAGTCGCCTGAGGAAGAAATAAAGAAAATTGTTCTGAATGTGGTGAAGCAGTGTGTAATTACTTGAGGGTGTGCATAGTGATTATATTAGAAATGATATTTTCCCTGATTTTTTCAGAACGTCTAGGTTAGGAGGATGACTTTGGATCGAAGAAACTATAAGCAACTTGTGGAGACCACTGTAGAGATGACAAACAAAGTTGGCGTTGCCGATATTATTGGGAGAATTGTTGAGGATCTTAAATATGAGAGTGAACCTTTCCACGAATGGTTATGGAAACTATTGAGAAGATGGTCACTAACTTGGAAGCATCTGATATAGATGCCTGATTAGAAGATCTTCTGATTAATGGTATTCTTTATGCCTTTCAATAGCAGACCAACGATGATGCTAATGTGATGCTTAACGGGTTTGGTGCAGTTGTGCACTCAGTTGGAAATGAATTGAGCACTTGAGTTACAATATTGAAAACTCAATTTCAGAGGAAGACCATTTTTTTACATTAATTTTCTTTGCTAACTAAAACAAAGGTGGATCCAAGTTAAGACAAAATAGTGTTTGGTAAATTACATGTCAATGACAAAAGGTGGACTCCACTCCTATTGGGTCACATATCATGATTAAGTATGGCATATATGATATAACATACATATGACACGTATTTTTAATTAGTTAAATTTGGTTATATTTAATATAACACTACCGGTTGAAGTGCTCTGGGATTGATAAATACCAATGCTTACACCAATTGAGTGACTTTCCATCTTAGGGTACATCTTACATTTCTCATCCAATTTTTTTATTAGTTATTTGGTAACCTCAGATATAGAGTACACTTCATCCTTGTAAGAACGTTCCAACAGTGAAGTTTTCTTGAAATTATGAATTGAATAAATCTTTTAAATAATTGTGGCAATGTAAAATATACAAGTCCTACCATGATACCAAAAACCAGGCTTCAACATTAGTATGTTTTGTAACACCCTTAGTATCATGTTAGGCTTATAAGCGGGTTATAAAAGTAGGCTAAGACTTGCTTAACATGTCAGTTCAGTTTTGTGACAAACTGAGTTAGTTTAGGCACTTAGTTGCAACACAGAAGTTGAAAAGTAACTTAAAATAACTCAAAAAATAGCTTTAAAGGCTTAGTTGAGAGAAACAAATATGAATAACTTGTTTCTAGGTCACAAATAAGCTAAGTAAGGTATAGTTAAAATTTGAGAAGAATCAGAGTCAGTTTGGTATTTTTAAGTACACTGGTTGTGTATTTTGATACCCGACTGATCTAAGCAGATATTAAAAAATAGAATAATGGTGAACCAACAATTTAGATGAATCCTAGTACTTATTCTAAAGTTGTTGGAAGCTAAAAAACTTGAATTAGAGTGATTAAAGTGTCCTTAGCAGATATAAGTTTCAGTACTGAAAGTTAAGTTTCCAAGTTTGACCTTTTTCTCTTCATTTTCTCTTCTCTCACTCACGAACTCAGCAAAAACAAAATAGAAACAGAGAAACAAAGGGGAGAAGGAGAGAAAGGAGAAGAAAGAAAGGAAGGGAAGTGGAAAAGAAAAAGAGCAAGGCTCCAAGGTTGGTCATCACCTAAAGGTAGGGGTTCTTGATTCTTACTCTTTTCCATCTTCTTAACATTGTTCTTTAAGATTCTTTGAGAGACTTGATGAGGAATAATGGTTTTGGGTGAGAATAGGAAGATATAGTATAGCTGAAGCTTGATTGAGTTGAGTAGTGATGAGTTAGTGTAGAATGATTGAAATTTCGATTTGGGTTCAAAAGGATGAAGCTCCTGGTGCAATGCTGGAAAACCAGAATTTGGCACTGTTCATGCAATCCCAAGGGAGTGCATGTTGCGACACTCCAGTTGCAGCTGCACAAGAATTATGGGGCAGAGAAGTTGAGGCCATGGCACTCCAAGTTTTGTGCCACAACACAAATGTGTAATCTCCCATTTTCAAGTTTTTATGCAATTCTACGTGGTGTTTGGCATTGATTGAATGTTGTTTGTCAGAGTAAGAAATCATGGCAAGCTCGGCACACTGGGATTAAGATTGTGCAACAGATTGAGAAGGTGAAGGAGTGTATAAGGAATTGGAAGCCCTATATGCCAGTTAATATAGTAAGGAAGTCATGATCATTCTGATTCGTGAATTTCAGTCATCTGATAAAGAAATGAATAAAATTATTCTAAAAGTGGTGAAGTACTGTGTAAACATTGAGGGTGTGGAAACTGATTATATTAGAAATGATATTCTCCCTAACTTTTTCAAGAACATCTGGGTTAGGAGGATCGCTTTGGATCAAAGAAACTATAAGCAACGTGCTCATTTCCTACTGTAAAGATAGCAAACAAAGTTGGCATTGCTGATATTATCGGGAGAACTGTTGAGGATCTTAAAGATGAGAGTGAACCTTACAGGCGAATGGTTATGGAAACTATTAAGAATGTGGTCACTAACTTGGGAGCATCTAACATAGATGTCTAGTTGGAATATATTCTGATTGATGGTATTCTTTATGCCTTCCAAGAGCAGACCAGCGATGATGCTAATGTGATACTTAACGGGTTTCTATCAATTTCTCTTAACCTGAAAATGTTATAGTGGTGGAGAATCATGACCAAAGTCACTTTCTCTCTCTTCTCTCATCTCTCTCTCTACTTTAATTTTACTTATAGCATAAGTATGTATATAAAAGTTTTTATCAGATAATAAATTGATCTCAAGATAATTTAAAATGAAGGGCTCTGGTTATTATTAAAATAATTTGTTTTATTTTCTCTAGATAAAAATAATATTTGTTTTAATAGCTCAATTATAAATTTTTAATTTGGCTTGCAGTATGTCGACATCTTAAAATGAGACAAGTTTCATTTTCTCTAAATCTAGGTAAAAAATATTTTAAGCCATTTAATAATATGAATGTAGAGAAACTGATAAAGCACCTTTAAAATCTATACTCTTGCTGTATAAATAAATAATAATAATACATCTATGAGCATTTTAATAATATCATTAACAAAAACTTTTAAAAAATGATTAATATAAGAGCATACAAAATACGAAAAAAAATTATTTCAATATAAGAGCAAACTAAAGTGCATACAAAATTGAAACTCAAGAAAACTTCTACCATCTTAATTTCATAGCCTTTGAAAATCATGATATCATTCGTTTCAAAATACAAATAAAAAAAGTTGAATAAAGTTTAGAATAAAATCATTAATTAAACTATAAAAAGTATAAAACAATCTCGCCAAAAAAAAAGAGACAGGATAAAACAAAATTAAATTACAAAAACAAAAAAAGAAGATAAAATATTAAAATGCATAAAATCCATAAATAAATAATAATTTCTGCTTCTTATCCATTCACTACTCAGAATCGAAAATAGATTATCCTAATAGAACCGAATTATCAAATAATAACACACCTAAATTTTATCATTAGGAGGCAAGTTTATTACATATACTCTAAACATACTATTTATGCATTCCTGTAAAAAAAAAAGAGGCTATTTATGTATAATAAACCATTTACCAGCATATTAGCATTATCAAGAAAAACGTGCAAAACCAATTATCATCAACTTAACAACAGTAAAAGGGAATGATAAATTCAAAGTGTCACAAGTCCTAAACCCTCAATTTGTACCAAAAAGGAAAAAAAGAAAAGAAAAATCAAAATAAACAGACCCTTCCCCAATTCCCAATTTTTTTATATTGACAAGTCAGTGAATCAAATGTGGTACAGAACACACAGCATTGTGACCCACAATTTCTGGAATCATGAACATGTATACCCTGAAAATTAGGTGCATTTACAAAATAAACCAATAGCATATATTCCAGCGTGTATCCTCTAGCAACCCACTTAGGCAAATAATCAAACACCTAATGTGCAGATATAAACCAAGGTGCAAAACACCTCAAGCAAGCGAAGGAGTCGAAAATGGAGACAAATAAGATTATAAATGAAATGAAGGATGTAGGAACGATACCCAGTGAACAAATCACACATATGTACCCAAAAAAAAATCTCATATTTAGTAGAATAATCACTCATATATGCATCAAAACCAAGCCAAATGTATATAAATATAACAACATGAAGATAAATGTGATTCTTACCAAAGGAAAAGAAAAGCCCAAATCCATTTCTACGCGGAAAGCATGGCAGGGCAGAAGAGAGAAGAGTGGACCGAGAGGTGAGAGTGGACCGAGAAGAGTGGCACGGCAGGGGCAGGGCGTGACGGTGGCTGCGGCTTTCAGTGAGACAGAATGATAGTGAGAGGGTGAGGGTGAGGGTGAGGGTGAGAGTGAGATTGAGAGTGAGAGGGAGAGGGTGAGGGAGAGCAGAACAGAGAGAGGTGAGAGTGAGATTGAGAGCGAGAGGGAGAGGGAAAGCAGAACAGAGAGAACTGAGAGTGAGAGGTGAGCGCGGCTGTGAGGGATTTAGAATTCTGCAATTAGGTTAAGTGGATTTTGCGAGGGATTTGAGAAGGAACTTTCCGTTGCTAAATTTTTGTCAGTTAGCGAGGGAAAATATCCCTCTCAATGCCCTCGCTAATTTTAGTGAGGGATATTTTTCCTCTCAATTTCCTCACTATTAATGCGCTATTTTTCCCCAGATTTTATTTTTGAATATTTGCGAGGGTTAAGATTTCCCTCGTTGATCCCTCGCTGCTCCCTCGCTGATCAGCGAGCGATCAGCGAGGGAAATTATCCCTCACAAAATTTCGTCACCAATTTGAGCAGGTTTTAACTATACTTTTAGCGAGGGAATATAACCCTCGCAATTCCCTCACTAATTTTAGCGAGGGAAAATATCCCTCTCACTTCCCTCGCTAATCTGACCAAGTTTTAATTATATTTTTAGCGAGGGAAGATAGACCTCGCAATTCCCTCACTAATTTCAGCGAGGGCAGATATTCATCGTAATTCCCTTGCTAATTTCAGTGAAGAAATATATATCTCGCTATTTTTTCCTCAATTTTATTTTTTTAATTTTGCGAGGGATAAAATTTTCCTCGCTAATCCCTCTCTATTTCCTCTCTAATCAGCGAGGGATTAGCGAGGGAAAGGGAAATGTTCCCTCGCAAATTTCTCTCGCTAAATCGTGAATTTCTTGTAGTGTAATTAATAACATATAATATAAGTTTTATTATTTACTAATTGTAATTTTACTTTTTTGCATATTTTTCTCATTTTATTTATTGTTCTCTTATTTTATTTATCGTACTCAATCACATGTTATTTAATGTATGCTAAATGAATTTTTTTCTTTTATTTCTTATTTTTTGAATGACCTAAATTACTTTTAGCTTACAAAATTACTGCAAGTCAGTTTCTAAGTCACTATGATAGCTAGTGAGAATTTATTACCATATTTATGCTTATTTACTAGGTGATAATGTCCTTTGGTTTTTCCTAAGTCGGTTTCTTAGTAATTACATGATAATGAGAATTTAATTCTTGTATTTCAAGGGTTGCAAATAACTTCTAGCTTAGCCTATAAATAAGAAACCCGTGTACTTCAACAAGCAGTTTTTGAACATTAACGAAATTTGAGTGTTTCTCCATTGTGAGAGCTTCCCTTTTGTTCCTAGGTTAAGAACTAAATCTTATAGTGTTGGTTTTACCGGCAGGTCACGGCTAGGGTCAAACTTCACTTGATAACTCTGGTTCTACCGGCAGGTCACGATAAGGGTCCAGTTCTATTTATTTTTTTGCCTGTTTCAAGATGATCCTTAGCGTTCTCTTATCATTTTGTATCAGAGAGCTTTGACTCTTGAAATCAAGTGATATCTATCCTTTATGTGTTTATCTTCTTCAAATTAAAAAAAATAAAATATATATATATATATATATATATATATATATATATATATATATATATATATATATTATTTTTATTTGTTGCTTATATCTTTTTTTTTTTGTCATCTTCCTATGCCCAAACTCTGTCTAAGTCAATTCTTCTAGTTCTTTTCACATATACGTATTTTATTTCCAAATTTGTGTCTAGTATCAATATCCTTTTATATAATTGTGTCCAAGTTCTATTATCTAAAAAAAAATTAGTCCAAAAAAAAGATCTGAATATATATTGAGGACTCAATATTCCTTGTTGCATTTCAAAACCCTTTCATTGATCATGTTCGTTCAAATCTCTTGTTGAATTTTTTGTTGTTTCCATTTCAATTACTTCTTACTGGATTACTTTCCACTAAAGTTATCATCAATCCCTTGTTACTTCTTGTTGTGTGAAATCATATAAAGGTTCTTTACCTAAGAGCTCATAAGAAAAAGTAGAGTGGTAAAAGGCAAAGAGTGGTGAGACTATCATAGGAAAAGAGCCAACTAGAGTGAATCACGAGTAAAAATATATATATAATTGAGTGTAAACTTGTGAGAGAGTGTTTGTGTGAGGACTCTTGAAGGCACAATTGTTCTATATTATTGTCCATTTGTAATCATTTTTAACTCAAATTCTTGCAGCATTTTAATCATGAGTGGAGGATATAGAGAAGTTAATCTCAAATTGTTTGTGAAGGCTGTTCAAGAATAATTCCAAGCCCTAAATGCAAGATTGGAAAGTCTACAAACCCCATAGAGATCTAGAACCCCAAGGTGATGCACTTTTGAAGAAGAGCAAGATGAGTATTTAGATGTAAGAAGTACTGAAAGGAAAAGAAGAAATGAATCAAAATGAGACAATCATTTGGGTAGTATTAAGATGATAATCCCTACATTCCAAGGAAGAAATGATCCTGAATTGTACTTGGAGTGGTAGAGAAAAGTTGAACATATGTTTAATTGTCATAATTAAATGAGGAGAAGAATGTTAAACTAGCAGTTGTTGAATTAACTGATAATACTAGTATTTGGTGGGATCAATTTGTGAGTAGTAGGCGTATGAATAGGGAGAGGCCTATTCGTACACGCGAATAAATGAAGGCTGTCATGAAAAGGAGATTTGTACCTAGCCACTACATTAGGGACTTGCACCCAAAATTACAAAGTCTAACTCAAGGTTCGATGAGTGTGGAGGATTATTATAAGGAGATAGAAATAGCCATGATTAGAGCCAATGTAGAAGAAGACTGTGAAGCAACTATAGCAAGATTTATTAGGGGTTTAAGGAGAGAGATAACTGATGTTGTAGAATTGCAACATTATGTAGAGATGGAGGATTTGTTGCACAGAGCTAATCAGGTGGAAAGTCAATTGAAAGCCAAGGATACTTATAGATTTGCTTCTAATTTTTCATGGAAATCAAATTGGCATAACAACAAAACTATGTCAAAGCCTAAAGAATATGCAAAGGCCAAACATTCAATTGCTGCTCCTAAAGGTAAAACTGAAACTAATATGTCTTCTAGATCACGTGATATCAAATGTTTCAGGTGTCAAGGAGTTGGACATATTGCTTCTCAATATCCAAATAAAAGGGAAATGATTTTACTGGATAATGGAGACATAGAGAATGTGAGCTCAAACGATGATGAAATGCCACCACTGGAGGATTGCAGTGATGTTGAAGTTGCTGAACCTTTGAATGAAGATGTACTTGTTACTAGGCGTGCTCTTAACATACAACCTAAGGTAGATAGTGATGAGGAGCAACATGAGCATATCTTTCATACAAGATGCCATATAAATGACAAGGTATGCAGTTTGATCATTGATAGTGGAAGTTGTACTAATGTTGCTAGCACCTTATTGGTTGAGAAATTGAATTTACACACATCAAAGCATCCTAATCCGTATAGACTACAGTGGCTGAATGATTGTGGAGACATAAGGGTGACTAAGCAAGTGTTGGTTTCATTTTCCATTAGCAAATATAAGGATGAGATTCTTTGTGATGTGGTACCTATGCATGCTGGACATCTACTTCTTCGGCATCCATAGCAATTTGATAGAAAAGTTACTCATAATGGGTACAAAAATAGGTACTCACTTTCTATGAATAATCGCATCATTGTATTAACACCTCTCAAACTTGCTGAGGTTTGTGCTGACTAAATAAAGATTGCAAAAGGGTGTAAGTTGAGAGAAGATCAATTGAGTGTTCAAGAAAAGGAAAGAAAAGTGAGAATAAGCAAAAGAAAGAGAATCATAAAATTAAGTGCTATCAAGAGAAAAATTCAAAGGTTGGTGTGCAAAATAAAGAGGAAAAAAAAAAGAGTGAGTGCAATTGCAAGAAAAATAGAGATTAAGAGTGCTTTGATAGCTAGAGAGCAGCTACTTGTACTCTTGTACAAGAATATTTATTTCACTAATGATCTTAACTCTTCTTTGTCGAGTGAGGTTGTTTCCTTATTACAGGAATTTGCTGAAGTTTTTTTAGAAGAAGTGCCCCATGGATTACCTCCTTTAAGAGGTATTAAGCATCAAATTGACTTGATTCCTGGTTCTTTACTTCCAAATAGACCAACCTATAGAACAAGTCCCGAGGAAGCAAAGGAAATTCAAAGGCAAGTGGATGAATTGCTGCAAAAAGGATTTGTGAGGGAGAGTCTTAGTTCATGTTCTGTTCCTGTGATCTTGGTTCCGAAGAAAGATGGGACATGACACATGTGTATTGACTGCCAAGCCATAAATAAAATCACTATAAAGTGTAGATATCCTATCACTAGATTGGATGATATACTTAATGAATTACATGGTTTGTGTGTATTTTCTAAAATTGATTTGAAGAATGGATACTAACAAATTCGTATGAGAGAAGGAAATGAATGGAAAATAACTTTTAAAGCAAAATATGGTTTGTATGAGTGGTTAGTAATGTCATTTGGCTTAACTAATGCACTCAACACTTTCATGAGATTAATGAACCATGTTTTGCGTCCTTTCATTGAGAAATTTATTGTAGTTTATTTTGATGATATTTTGATTTATAGCAAAACCTTGGCTGAACATATTGAACATCTGCATAATGTTTTTGATGTTTTGAGAGAAAATAAATTGTATACAAATATTACAAAATGTTCATTTTGCCTTAAATCTGTTGTGTTTCTGAGTTTTATTGTAAGCTCCAAGGGAATAAGTGTGGATGAAGATAAGGTAAAGACAATTAGGGAATGACCTACACCTAAGAATGCAAATGAGGTGAGAAGTTTTCAAGTTTTTATAAAAGGTTTGTAAAGAACTTTAGTTCTATTGCTGCACCATTGAATGAACTTATTAAAAAAAATATTGTTTTCAAATGGAATGATGTGCATGAAAAAGCTTTTAATTCATTGAAGGATTAGCTGACCAATGCACATTTGCTTTGTTTACCTAATTTTGATAAAGCTTTTGAAGTTGAATGTGATATTTCTGGTGTTGGAATAGGGGCTGTATTGATGCAGGACTCTAAACTAATTGTATATTTTGGTGAAAAGATTAGTGGGGCAACATTGAATTATCCCACATATGACAAAGAGTTGTACGCTTTGGTGAAATCTTTACGAACTTGGCAACACTACTTGTGGCCTAGGGAATTCATAATTCATTATGACTATCAAAGTTTGAAGTTTTTGAAATCTCAAGGTAAACTTCAACGAAGACATGTCAAGTGGTTGGAATACATTGAGATGTTTCCTTATGTGATCAAGTACAAAAATGGTAAGGAAAATGTTGTAGTTGATGCTTTGTCTAGAAGGTTCACATTACTCACATCTTTGTAAACTAAATTACTTGGTTTTGAGTCTATAAAGGACTTGTATGACAATGATTCTGATTTTGGCCAAGTATGGAATTCTTGCTCTAAGCATGCTTTTGGGGACTATTATAGGCATGATGGTTTCTTGTTTAAGAAAAATAAATTGTGTGTTCCTGTTTGTTCCTTGCGTGAAATGCTAGTTAGAGAAACTCATGGTGGAGGGTTGATGAGACATTTTGGTGTGAAAAAGACCTTAGAAATTATGCATATGCTTTTTTATTGGCCTAACATGAAGCATGATGTACAATCTATTTCTGATAAGTGCATTACATGCAAACAAGCTAAATCTAAAGTCATGCCACATGGTTTATATACACCTTTGTCTATGCCTAATCAACCTTGGACTGATGTTTCAATGGATTTTGTGTTAGGATTGCCTAGATCTCAAAGTGGAAAAGATAACATATTTGTTGTTGTTAATAGGTTTAGTAAAATTGCACATTTCATTGCATGTTCTAAAACTAATGATGCAACATGATAACTCCTTGAAATATAGTATTTCTGCCTCCTATAGATGTGTTTTATGGATTGCTTAGTCCTTGTTTTAAGGTATGAATGGAAGACTTTGGCTTTATTTTCATTCAATTTCATGATTGATGTCTTCCGTTCTGCTTTTGAGAAAATCTTTTCAAGTCTTTGATGAATTAAGTAGATTGTGCACTTGTACTTAATTGGGTGAATTCTTAAATGAAGGTGGGTTCAAAATGGATAAACAGATGCAAATAAAGGCCCAGCATAGGGTGAAAAAGCATATGGAGTATCCCAGATCAGAGGGCCGTGGCGCTCACTCATGAGGGGCGCGGCGCTCGGTGCATCGGCAACATCCCAGTACTTCAACCTGAGGCTTCAGGGCCGCGGTGCATAACTAGTGAGGGCCGCTGCCCCAGTGACCTAATTCAGGAAGGCCGCGACGAGAAAAGAGGAGGGTCACGGCACACAGATGTTAATTTTGCCTATAAATACTGTTCTATTAGTTTTTCCAGGGAGAATAATCAGAAACAGAACACAGCTGCTAGGGTTTACGAGTTTGGGTAGAAAAAAAGCAGAAGTAGCCAAGATTTGAGGCTTTCTTCACCTTGGTGGAGGATTGAAGCTTGAAGGATCATCTCTTTAAGCTTTGTTCTTCCCTTTTCTTCTCCTTCCTTATCTCCATATCCATGACTATGATTATTCTTGATATATTTTCGTTTGTCATGTCTGGCTAGGCTGTTATAGGGTTTTTCTTTGGATCTTCCTATGGATATTGATTAATCTTGTAATCCTTTGAGTTATATACATGATTTGGTTTTTGTTCAATTATATAGTGCTTAATGATTTGATAGTCTGATCAGCTTTCAATTGATTTGTTTAAATCTAATGAACCTAGACATAAGAATTTGGATTTAAGATCATATGTATGATTGATGCATGTTCTATTTCATTCAATTGGGTTGGATGCGATGATTCGTTAATAGGATAGAAATATACCTATTGACTATGCATAGTAATTAGTTAGGAATAGATCTTAATGAGTGAATTTACACTAGTTCTCATGGAAACATAGTGAATTAGGTAATGGAAGCGGGGTTAATTGACCTAGACATAGGCTTTTAACTAATTGTGATTCCCAAGCTAACCTAGTCATTTCATTTATATTGCTAGTAAGGATTACTTGTTATCAATTGAAATAGGAGGTGAAAAAGGAATTCATATTCTCGAAATATCAACTATAACATCAGTCTAATAGTTTTTAAGTTCTTATAATTAATAACTACATAAATTTTCCAATTTATAAGTCTTTGAATAGAAGTACTTGAATTATTGGTTTATACTTAGCACTTAATTTAACATTTTTTTCTCGTGGGAACGATATCTGACTCCTAGCTATACTACAAGTGCGACCCGTGCACTTGCGGTAAGTAAGAGAGCGAACAAGTTTTTGACGCCGTTACCGGGAAAATGACGGTTTAAATTTAGATTAGCTAATATAAACAACGAATTTAAGTATCTCTAGTTCAAGTTTCTTTTGTCGATATTGATTTAATTTTTCTTAATCTTAATTGTTTCAGGTAATTAATTATAAGATGGCAGAAGATAACGTCATGCTCCAGTTGGAGGACGACAGTCGCTCCAGACCATTAAGGGAGTTTGCTACTCCTCAAATGGATAATCTACAATCCAGCATCAGACGTCTTGCCATCCGGGCAAATAATTTTGAGATAAAGCCGATCATTATCCAAATGATTCAAACTTCTGTACAGTTTGGCGGTTTATCCAAAGAAGACCCAAATGCGCATCTCTCAAACTTTCTGGAGATTTGTGATACATTCAAGCATAATGGCATTTCTGACGATGTCATTCGCTTAAGGCTCTTCCCATTCTCACTTAGAGATAGAGCCAAAAGTTGGTTACATTATCTTCCAGCAGGATCCATTACAACTTGGGTGGAGGTTTGTACTAAGTTCTTGAACAAATATTTCCCCCTGCTAAGACTGCGGCAATGGTGAATGATATTACCTCATTCAGCCAGACTGAATCCGAATCCCTGTATGAAGCTTGGGAAAGATATAAAGATCTTCTAAGAAGGTGCCCACATCATGAGATACCACCTTGGCACCAAATTTACTCTTTCCGTAAAGGCTTGTTACATCATCATCGTCCAATAGTAAATGCTAAAGCCGGTGGTTCTTTGTTGAGTAAATTTTTTGATGATGCCTTTGAGCTTTTGGAGGAATTGGCAGCCAATAGCTATCAATGGTCGTCTGCAAGAAATACTCCAAAAAGAGTAGCTGGAGTGCATGATGTTGATGCAATCACATCACTTTTAGCTCAGGTGGCATTGATTGCTAATAAATTGGATAGTCTGGGGGCAAGCCCACATCAAAGCCCTTTTGTTCTATGTGACCTATGTGGGGACAACCATGCAACCGATAGATGCACTTATGCTTCACAAACTGCTCAATATGTTAGCAATAACCATCAGCCACCCCAGAACAACCCGTATACAAATCAGTACAATTCTGGATGGAGGACCCATCCTAACTTTTCCTGGAGGGACAACCAAGGAATCTCTTCCTCCTCCAATACTCCTGGAAATGAAGGTCAGTATAACCCTTCTGGGTTCCCAGCTCAACAAAGACAACCAATGCAAGAAAGGAAGCCTGCTTTGGAGGATATGTTCATGCAGTTGATGGCCAAGAATGATGCTTTCATTACTAAGACCGACTCCCATATAGCAAGGACAGATGCTCACCTATCAAAGAATGATTCGATCATTCAAAGCCAAACGGCTTTGATGTGAGCATTGGAAACTCAAGTGGGACAGTTGACAAATGCGATCAACAACAGACCCCTAGGCACCTTCCCAAGCAACACTGTTAATATCCAAAGGGTACCTCGAATGAGGACTATAAGGTCATATCACTGAGGAGTGGCAAAGATATTGAGGGTAATCCAAAGACTAGGTTGTTGGAAGATGAAGTAGCCGAGAGTCAAGACCAAAGAGAAATAGTCCACAAGGAGGTGAATGACAAGAAAGGTGAGGAAAGTGAAAATGATGAAGGTATAGTCCAAAGGAAGCCCGAGGGCAAGAAAGTGGAGAATAGACCTTATGTACATCCTTTACATTTTCCTATAGGCAAATCAAGCATAAGATGGATGAGTAGTTTAAGAAATTCTTGGAAGTTTTCAAGAAATTGCATATCAACATCCCTTTTGCTGAAGCCTTGAAACAGATGCCCAGCTACGTTAAATTCATGAAGGATATTTTGTTTAAGAAACGTAGGCTGGGTGAGTTTAAAACGATGGCATTATCTGAGGAATGCAGTGTCGTGTTACAACAGAAGCTTCCCCCAAAGCTGAAGGATCTGGGAATCTTTATTATCCCTTGCGCCATAGGAGAGAATTTCTTAGGCCAAGCATTATGTGATATGGGGGCAAGCATTAATCTCATGCCCCTATCCATATTCCAGAGGTTAGGTTTAGGGGAATGCAAGCCCACATTCGTAACCCTCCAACTAGCCGATTGTTCTTATATGTATCCAAAGGAAATAATGGAAAATGTCCTGGTTAAAATGGACAAATTCATATTCCCTGCGGACTTTGTGATTCTGGATATGGAAGAAGATCATAGGGTCCCATTGATCCTAGGCAGGCCGTTCCTAGCCACAGGGAGAACGCTTATTGATGTACAAAAAGGTGAGCTAACAATGAGAGTTTAAGATCAAAAGGTAACCTTCAATATATTCAAAGCAATTAAGTTTCCTCAAGATCAAGAAGAGTGTTCTTATGTCAGGATATTGGATAACATCATTAATGACTCATTCCAAGCCAATATCCCAGAAGACTCTCTTGCTGTGGCGTTGGCTTCATCAACTAGTAATGATGAAGAGCTTAGGGACGATGTGTCAGATTTTATTAAGCACCTAGAGGCAGTCCCTAGGCAATATCAGCCATCCAAGTTTGAAACCTTGGAGTCCGAAGCAATTAAGGAGGTATCTAAGCCTTCCATTGAGGAACCTCCGAGGCTTGAATTGAAGCCTCTGCCTAATCATTTGCAGTATGCATATTTAGGAGCAACCTCCACTCTCCCGATAATCATATCATCATCCTTTTCAGATGATCAAACGGAGAAACTTCTTTGTGTGCTGAGGCAATATAAACATGTTATTGGATGGACTATTGCCAATATCCAAGGCATTAGCCCTTCTATCTGTATGCATAAGATCCTGTTAGAGGATGATCAAAATGGTGTTGTGGAACATCAAAGGAGGCTCAATCCAATTATGAAAGAAGTGGTGAGGAAGGAAATGATCAAGTGGCTGGATGTAGGCATAATATATTCTATTTCTGACAGCCCTTGGGTCTCACCGATTCAATGCGTTCCCAAGAAAGGTGGCATGACAGTAGTCATCAATGTAAACAATGAGTTGATTCCCTCTCGAAAAGTCACGGGATGGAGGGTATGCATAGACTACTACAAGCTGAAAAAAGCCACTGGGAAAGACCATTTTCTGCTTCCATTCATAGACCAGATGTTGGATAGGCTAGCAATAAAGTCTTATTATTGCTTCTTGGATGGTTATTCTGGATATAACCAAATTACCATAGAGCCTGAGGACCAAGAGAAGATAACTTTTACTTGTCCCTATGGTACGTTTGCGTTTCGTAAGATGTCGTTCGGGTTATGCAATGCTCCTGCAACCTTTCAACGTTGCATGATGGCCATTTTTGCAGACATGATAGAGCATGGCTTGGAAGTGTTTATGGATGACTTTTCAGTGTTTGGGGATGATTACAATAGCTGTTTGCAAACTTTATCATCCCTGCTGAAGATGTGTGAAGAAACCAACCTCATCCTGAACTGGGAAAAATGTCACTTTATGGTCCAAGAAGGAATAGTCCTTGGTCATAAGGTTTCTATTAGAGTGATGAAGGTGGATAAGGCAAATATTGAGGTAATAGATAAGCTTCCTCCACCTAACGCAGTGAAAGGAATCCGCAGTTTTCTTGGCCATGCGGGTTTCTATCGGAGGTTCATTAAGGATTTTTCAAAGATAGCCAAGCCTCTTTGTAACCTTCTAGAGAAAGACATCCAGTTTACCTTTGATGATTCATGTCAGGTTGCATTTGAGGAGCTGAAGAAGAGACTGGTCTCAGCACCAGTAATTATTACTCCAGATTGGCACTTAGCATTCGAGCTTATGTGCGATGCCAGCGATTATGTTGTGGGTGCAGTGTTGGGATATCGAATGGATAAGGTGTTCCGTTCCATATATTATGCGAGCAAGACACTTAACGATGCCCAACTGAACTACACAACAACAAAGAAAGAGTTGCTGGCAGTTGTATTTGCGTTTGACAAGTTCAGAGCTTATTTGGTAGGGACCAAGGTGATAGTGTATACAGATCACTCTGCCATAAAGCATTTGGTGAGCAAGAAAGATGCAAAACCTTGATTGATTAGGTGGGTTTTGCTTCTACAAGAGTTTGATCTGGAGATTAGGGATAAGAAAGGTGCGGAAAATCAAGTGGCAGACCACCTTTCAAGACTTGAGAATGAAGAAAGTCAAGTTGAACCGATCATAATCAGGGAAACATTTTCGGATGAGCAGTTGTTTGTAGCCACCACTAAATCCTGTCCATGGTATGCAGACATGGTGAATTATATTGTGAGTGGTGTGCTGCCGCTTGATTTAACCTCTCATCAAAAGAAAAAATTCTTGTACGATGTCAGGCACTACATTTGGGATGAGCTATTTTCGTTTAAGCAGTGCTCTGACCAGATGTTGAGGAGATGTGTACCTATGGAGGAAGTGGAGAAAATCCTGAATGAATGTCATGCTTCTACATATGGTGGACATTATAGTAGTGTTAGGATTGCAGCGGAGGTGCTCCAATCTGGCTTTTATTAGCCAATGATATTTAAGGATACAAATTTGCATGTACAACAATGTGATCGGTGCCAGAAATCTGGAAACATTTTCAGAAGAAACGAGATGCCCCTTAACTTCATTTTAGAAGTTGAGATCTTTGATGTGTGGGGCATTGACTTCATGGGCCCCTTTATTCCCTCATTTGGGAATCAATACATACTTGTGGCTGTGGACTACGCATCCAAATGGGTGGAGGCATATGCATTTCCTACCAATGATTCAAAGGTAGTAATTGGCTTTATGAAAAAGCAAATCTTCACCAGGTTTGGAACGCCTAGGGCCATCATCAATGACGGAGGGTCATATTTTTATAACAAGTACTTTGAAGCCCTCTTAGCCAAGTATAATGTGAAGCATCGGGTTGCCACTACCTATCACCCACAGACAAGTGGGAAGCAAAAGTCTCTAACTGCAAAATAAAGCAGATCTTAGATAAGACAGTGTGTCCAACTAGAAAAGATTGGTCAAAGAAGTTAGATAATGCACTGTGAGCTTATAGGGTTGCTTATAAGGGCCCCATTGGGATGTCTTCATATAAGATGGTATTCAGGAAAGCATGCCACCTACTGGTTGAGCTTGAGCATAGTGCTTATTGGGCAATAAAATGGTTTAACTTCAATTTACAAGCTGCCGGTGAGAATAGACTTTTGTAACTCAATAAGCTAGACGAATTTAGGCTACAAGCCTATGAGAATGCAAAAGTATACAAGGAGAAGATCAAATATTGGCATGACAAGAAAATAGTCCAGAAAAGATTTACTGAAGATCAGCAAGTTCTCCTTTATAATTCCAGGCTTAAGCTCTTCCCTGGAAAGCTTAAATCAAGGTGGTTGGGACCCTTTGTGGTGATAAAGGTGTTTCCCTATGGAGCAGTGGAAATAGCCCCATTGGATGGACCAATAAGCTTTAAGGTTAACGGCCAGCGCCTAAAACCTTATTTTGGAGGAGAAATTCACAGGGAGAATTCCTCCCTCACTTAATCAGCTCCAGCTTGAATTCACCAAAGTCCTACCGAGACTATAAATTAGGCCCTTCTTGGGAGGGAACCCAAGGGTTTGATTCTTTAACTTTAAGTCTTTAAATAGCTTACTAAGTAGATTTAACATTTTCAACATGTTTTTGTGGTCCAATTTGTAAATAAATACTTTGGACAAGTTTTATAGGTGTTGAAGGCCTAATAGAGGCAACAACTGGCCAGAAATTAAGTCTGCTGCAGAATTCTGCAGTCAGACCTCATGCGTCGTGCCCCCCATAAAATAACACCGCGGCGCTGTGTGTATTCTAGGCCAAAATCCAGGGGCCTCAGATCCGCGACCCCAATATCTTTGAGGCCGCGGCGCCACATGACGGCCGCGACCCTTACTTATGATCGCCGCAGCCCTGTAAATTCCAAAAAAAGGGGGGGGAGCCCTAGAGTGAAACGCTCGTTTCACTCTGATGGGGGCCGCAGCCGTGACACCATGGAGGCCGCGGCGCATGGCGGCCTTTCACGTTTAAACCAGTCCCCCTCCCATTTCTGTCATTTTCCCCTTCCCTCTCTCTGATTCTCTCTTCTCCTTCCCTATTTCTCTTCCTCTCCCGGTGGATTTTTGGCTCTATTTCATCCCCATTTTCATTTTCTTCACGAGGTAACACAAACTCACCCTTTTTATCGTTTGTTTTTATGCATTTTTTTCCATTTTTGTACATTTCCTTATAGCAGGAGCTAGATTTTTTGTTAATTAGTGAGCAATCTTGTATGATGTAGGTTGTTTGTTGTTGTTGAACTGTTTGGAGTAGCCATGGAATAGGGCAGCCATTTCTGTGTTTCTGGGCTTGCGCGCCGCGACCGTGACCTTTGGGGGCCATGGCTCTCTCACTCAGAATGGCTAGAAATGGTTCTTTCCACTTTTGGTTGTGTTGGGTGGCCCTATTTGCTTCATTATTGCCTTATTCATATGTTTGTTACCCTGTTCTATGTTCTACTTTCCCTTATCTTTTCTATTTTCTAATTTTGGGCATTCTTTTTGCAAGGTTAGGTACCCTGTACGCTACATTATGACTTCCAGACGCAGAGCTTCCAGCAGTAGGCAATAAAGGGAACCTTCTCCTCCTGTGTTTGATAGACGAAGGTTTATTTCAGCCGAGGCGGCTGAGCGATATAACATCCTGGTAAAAAAACTAGTTATTCCTGAGCGAGGCTTCGATTTTACTAAGGGTATCCACCGCGATATCCAGGACCTCATCACTCATCATCACTGGCAGAGGTTTATTGTTCATCCTGAGGCCCCTGTTCTGCCAGTTGTTCACGAATTCTATGCGAATGCCGCTTTCTCGACCAGCCACACTACTGCACGGGTTCGCACTCGCACTGTCTCTTACTCCCCTGATGATATTAGGCGCGTTCTGCAGTTGGACCGGGCGCTTGAGATATGTGATTATGAGCAGTTTATGCGATGGGAGCTAGAGGAGGGGATCGACCTCACTGTCGTTACTGCTCACATTTGTAGTCGGGAGTCTCTCCCTGTACTTTGGACCTTGATTATGGATACTCAGTGACCTCGTTTCTTTCCTCGGCGCTGCTTGACCCCCGAGGCTAAGGTTTGGTATCATTTTATCTCTCACTGCCTCACTCCTTCTGGGAACATGTCCTAGGTTACTCGGGACTGAGCGATCCTCCTTTATGCTATCCTCGAGCACCACCACATTGATATAGCTCAGGTCATCTATTTCCAGATTCGAAGAGCGATCGAGGAGGCCCGAACTTTGTACTTTTCTTCCCTCATTTAGGAGCTTTGCCGGGCGGCACATGTTACTTGGGAGCCTCATGAGGAGTTATCTGAGGTGAAACAGCCCATCATTGACTCCATTATTGAGCGGTTGGGAGCCCCTCCTGCTCCTGCTCTAGCTGCTGCTCTTGCGCCTCAGAGACCTTGGCGACAGCGACAGCTTCATGATGCGTCTAGTTCAGCTCCTGTCCCAGATGTTGCATGGTGCGCCTCTGTTGATGCCCAACTTGCATATATTATTCAGACCCAGAAGTGGATGGCTGAGCAGTCAGGATTCCCCATGGATCATTACCTCGTGCCCCAGTTCCCACCCGTCGCAGTGGCTGGCCTGTCGCGACCGCCGCAGGATTCTGATACTGACGGGGCTGATGAGGAAGAGACTTATTCCGATGAGGCTATCATTTGATGCACACAGGGCATCCTTCCTTTTATTTTCGTTGTAAATTTGCTCATACTATATACAGTGAAGACACTATTTTCCTCTAGTTTGGGGGGTGTCTATAACTGCTTTTGGTTTTTAATTATATAACTAATTATAACTGCTTTGTTCATACATGCTAATCATGGTGCAGATAATTTCTTTTGGTATAGATGAAGTGCACATGATAATTTTTTTGATATATTATGCACAACATAGGTTTTGCATGACTGTTTAGATGAAATATATGGCTTGTGCAAATTGCTAGTGTGGTAATGATTGTCCGATGATATGAATGTTTTCAATTTGCCTCTCTTAGTGAAACCTTGCGCGATTTTGAAGCATGAGAATCATTGTTGTTCTCTTCATATGCATGGTTTTGTTTCCCACTTGTATGCTTGTGTAACTTGAAAATAAGTTGTATGCATGTTTAGAAAATGTTTATGGGAAGTACTTGTATACATTTCGTTTCTCTGTAATATTATTTTGAAACTCTTTTGAAGCGAAATCTTAAATAGTGCATGATTGAGGAAATAATGACATTATTTGGACCGATTGAGCCGTTAAAAGCTTACCTTGACATGATCATATCCTTAGGTCCCCCTTTGAAGCTATATATATGTTGGCCTTATTTCTTTTATCACCTACATATACCATACCATGTAACCATTCTTGATGCATGTGAAAACATCGCATTTATTATCTTACCATCATTGTTAGTTGAGTTCATACCATATGATTTCTTGTTGTGAGTTCAGTAATTAGGGGTATTGTGTAAATTAAGTTCAATAATGAACCTGAAAGAGCCATATGCAAATAGAAAAACATTGCTTTGTAAATTCTAAAAAAAAAAGAAAAAAAAAAGAGAGACAAGCAAAGCAAAAGAAAAGGAAAAGAAAAGTTAAATACAAAAAGCATTGAATGGTTCTAAGGAGTTCTGATTTTGATACCCTGATAGTTTTAAGTGAGCTCATGTCTTGAAATCGTATGAGTATGATTCTCAATGTTTGTGTTAAATCCATTCTCCTTTGTTCTTCATCCCATAATTCCTGGCCTTACATTTCAAGCTGTGAAAGACCCTTTTGATCCTCATTTGTGTATGATTTACATTAGTGGAGAGAGATTTTTATGGCAATCTTGTGGATTTTGTGAATCATATGCTTGTATGCTTATAAACTTATCCGGATGTGTATGAACTGAAAAATAGAAGTTTAGCTTGCATGCTTGTGGGAGATGTCATTTGTTGGATAAGAGACCTTGAATGTTATTATGCTAAAGAGTGTGCATGTGTGAAGCTGATTATGATGCATGAGTAATCTTTGAGGCCCATACAATCATTAAACACTAGATTAGGTTAAGTGAAAATGAAATTCATGATTAGATGCTGGATGAATGCTGATAATAATTTGTTTTGCTCGAGGACTAGTAAAAATCTAAGTTTGGATGTGTGATAACTCCTTGAAATATAGTATTTCTGCCTCCTATATGTGTGTTTTATGGATTGCTTAGTCCTTGTTTTGAGGCATGAATGGAAGACTTTGGCTTTATTTTCATTCAATTTCATGATTGATGTATTCTGTTCTGCTTTTGAGAAAATCTTTTCAAGTCTTTGATGAATTAAGTAGATTATGCACTTGTGCTTAACTGGGTGAATTCTTAAATGAAGGTGGGTTCAAAATGGATAAACAGATGCAAATAAAGGCCCAGCATAGGGTGAAAAAGCATATGGAGCATCCCAGATCAGAGGGTCGCGGCACACACTCATGAGGGCCGCAGCGCTCGGTGCATCAGCAGCATCTCAGTACTTCAACCCAAGGCTTCAGGGCCGCAGCGCACAACTAGTGAGGGTCGCGGCCCCAGTGACCTAATTCAGGAAGACCGCGGCGCGCAGATGTTAATTTCGCCTATAAATACTGTTCTATTAGTTTTTCCAAGGAGAATAATCAGAAACAAAATACAGCTGCTAGGGTTTACGAGTTTGGGTAGAAAAGAAGCAGAAGTAGCCAAGATTTGAGGCTTTCTTCACCTTGGTGGAGGATTGAAGCTTGAAGGATCATCTCCTTAAGCTTTGTTATTCCTTTTTCTTCTCCTTCCTTATCTCCATCTCCATGACTATGATTATTCTTGATATATTTTCGTTTGTCATGTCTGGCTAGGCTGTTATAGGGTTTTTCTTTGGAACTTCCTATGGATATTGATTAATCTTATAATCCTTTGAGTTATATACATGATTTGGTTTGTGTTCAATTATATAGTGCTTAATGATTTGATAGTCTGATCAGCTTTCAATTGATTTGTTTAACTCTAATGAACCTAGAAATAGAAATTTGGATTTAAGATCATATGTATGATTGATGCATGTTCTATTTCATTCAATTGGGTTAGATGCGATGATTCGTTAATAGGATAGAAATATACCTATTGACAATGCATAGTAATTAGTTAAAAATAGATCTTAATGAGTGGATTTACACTAGTTCTCGTGGAAACATAGTGAATTAGGTAATGAAAGCGGGGTTAATTAACCTAGACATAGGCTTTTAACTAATTGTGATTTTCAAGCTAACCTAGCCATTTCATTTATATTGCTCGTAAGGATTACTTGTTATTAATTGAAATAGGAGGTGAAAAAGGAATTCCTATTCTCAAAATATCAACTCTAACATCAATCTAATAGTTTTTAAGTTCTTATAATTAATAAATACATAAATTTTCCAATTTATAAGTCCTTGAATAGAAGTACTTGAATTATTGGTTTGTACTTAGCACTTAATTTACCGTTTTTTCTCATAGAAACGATATCTGACTCCTAGCTATACTACAAGTGCGACTCGTGCACTTGCGGTAAGTAAAAGAGCGAACACAACACATATTGCTGATTTGATTTTTAAAGAAGTGGTGCGCTTGCATGGATTTCCAAGAACCATAGTAAGTGATAGAGATGTGAAGTTGCTAAATCATTTTTGGAGAACTTTGTAGAATAAGTTAGGTACTAAACTCTTGTTTTCTATTGTTGCATATCCTTAAACGGATGGACAAACTGAAGTAGTAAACAACACTTATTACTTTGTTGCGTGCTATCATTCAAAAAAATTTGAAACAATGGGAGAAATATTTGCCACATGTTGAGTTTACTTATAATAGAGCTGTTCATTCTTTTACATCTTATTCTCCTTTTGAAGTGATGTATGACTTTAATCCTTTGACTCTTTTGAATATCTTACCTTTGCCTACTAATGAGCATGCTAATTTGGATGGTAAACGTAAAGCAAACTTTATTAGGGAGTTGCAAGCAAGAGTTCGCCCTAACATTGAGAAGAAAATGAGCAATATGCAAAGCAAGCAAATAAGGGGTGCGTCAAAGTGGTTTTTGAACCTGAAGATTATGTTTGGATTCATATGCGGAAGGATAGGTTTCCTACTCAAAAAAAATCCAAGCTACAACCAATAGGAGATGGACCTTTTTAAGTTCTAGAAATGATCAATGACAATGCTTATAAGCTAGATTTGCCAAGTGAATATGGCAACGTATGTGCTACCTTTAATGTAGCTGGTCTATCTTTGTTTGATATAGTAATGGATATATCTGATTCGAGGACGAATCCTTTCGAAGAGGGAGGGAATGATAGAGATGCAACTAGCCAACCTAAAGATCATTTGCATGGAATTGGAGGTCCAATGACTATGGCCAAGACTAAGAGGATGAAGCAAGCTTTGCAATGCCTAATTATGGAGATCAAAGAAAAAAAAGATCGACATAGAATAAAGGCTGCACCAAAATGGGTCTCTTTTCTATAACTTGAATATGATTTGAGTCCAACTTGAAGACAATAACTTGGAGAGCCAAATAAAGTCCAATTCACATTACTTAATAAGCATTCATGGGCTGCAATCTCTTTAGTTATTGGGTTAATTAGTAGGGGTCTGATTAGCTAATAATAAAATTAGCCCACTTTGTTTTTTTTAATATTTTCGTATTTAATTTTGATGAAATAAATTCAGATGTCCTTTGGTCTTTTCCAAGTCAATTTCAAAGTCACTATGATGACTAGTGAAAATTTATTCTCATGTTTATGCTTATTTACTAGGTGATAATGTTCTTTGGTCTTTCCCTAGTCAATTTCTTAATAATTGCATGATAATGAGAATTTAATTCTTATATTTAAAGGATTGCAAATAGCTTCTAACTTAGCCTATAAATAAGAAACTCATGTACTTCAACAAATAATTTTTGAACATTAATGAAATTTGAGTGTTTCTCCATTGTGAGAGCTTCCCTTTTATTCTTGGGCTAAGAACTAAATCTTATAGTGTTGATTTTACCAGCAAGTCATAGCTAGGGTCACGTTTCACTTGATAACTCTAGTTCTATCGACAGGTCACAATTAGAGTCAAGTTCCATTTATTTTTTTATCTGTTTCAAGATGATCCTTAATGTTCTCTTATCACAACCATAAAATAATAGATACAATTTAAGCAAATTGAGTTAATGAAAAATAAAATAAAAGATTTTTTTTAGTTATTTAATAAATAAACAAATTATATCGCTTTTATGTTATAAAATAAAATTTATAGAACGGATCTAGTAAAAAACTTATACACAACGTTTAAATAGTCATGTCCGAAGAATCTAGAGCACTGCATAAATAATTAAATATAAACAACGTTTTTAGCTTGGGAATACCTCCTTACCAAAGATCGATAAAACAAATCGCCAGAAAAAAAAAATCAATAAAACAAATTTAAGAAAAAGCCAAAGAAAAGTAATCGTAAGTATAAATCCAAAATAATCTACTCCATGTAATTGGTAATTTGGTATGTTGTGGTCGGCAGGTTTTTGCTTCATTAATCATTATCGCCATTTCTTATAGTAAGCAATTCCCAAATACATATCTTTCAATTTTCATATCAATTCAAAATTCGTGTTTGTCATAATTTTCAATATCATTGTTAAAACAGATGACAAGATTCGACCAGATTATATATTTTTATATGGCTTAATTATGTTTCTGGTTCTTGTAAATATTGTACTTTTTAATTTTAGTCATTTAAAAAAAATTCGGTTTATATTCCTATTTTTTTTAAAAAGAATTTGATTCTTGCCGTCATAAAAAATAAGTAAATTTGGTCATTATCATTAGATGAGGGTAGGAGTTAAATTCACTCTTTTTTTTATAAAAAAAAGATACAAACTGAACAAATTTTTTTAAGAAACTAAAATAAAAAAGTATTATATTTACAGGGATAAAAATATGTCCAAACCATTTTTATAAGATTGTAGAATTTATCATGATGCAAAACTTGGTGCCTTTGGAGAAGGTTAGTCTTAGTAAAAATACTGAAGAGTTAATGTTAGTAATAAAGTTAAAATGATCATTTTTTTTATTTTTTTAAAAACGTGATTAATAATTCTATTAAAATTGGTATTGTTTTGTTTTTCCCTGCTTAGAGGAGGCCCATTATGATTTGAGTTACATAAATGATAATATTTGTATACTTTAAAATATTTTTATGAAGAAAATTCAATATTAAATCTATGCACTCATTAATAAAAGTTTATTACTTAAGTTAAAATTAATAAATACCTTACTTAAATCCTTACCCATAGTTAAGATTATTTTTTAAAGCTTTTTAAAGTAATTAAATACAATCAATTGACTTTGATTAAGTTGTATTTATCTTACTGTGTTATGTTCAGTTTTAGGTTATTAGAAGAATGAAGAAATTAAAATTTTATATTTATTAAGTTTGAATTGAAAATTCAGATAAGAAAAAAGAAGAAGTTTGAATTGAAAATATCTACTTAAACTAATTAAAAGATAAACCTTATGTGGTTGGTTTAACAATAAACAAACATGTGATATACGGATAAGTGTTATAGGTTCGAATATTAATTACGTCAATTATTTAAGGGAGAAATTCTTAGATACTTTTATAGTAAGAAATTTTTTTTATTATGTACTATTGAATGTGTGTTATATTAATTATAGCATTATAAATATAGTTGTAGTAGAGATAGTAAAGGCCTAAATAGCTAAATCTTAATGTAACATATATTTAATGGTATAGAAAAAAAAATCTATTACTCTAAGAGCATAAGAATCTCTAAGTTACATACCTCTGTGAATTCTCTTGCTCTAACTTGTATAGCATGCCTTTTGTCATATTATTGAAGTTTAGTTGAAATTAAAACGTGTAAATTAATCCGTATATAATTGACCACAATAAAAAATTAAAAAAAAGTTATTGGATGAAACTTGCAAATCCTTTACTACAAATACAAACAAAATACATAAATATAGTAAAAAAAAAAGTTTAGATTTTTTTTGGGCACCTCTGAATTTTCAAATGTGAGATTAATCTCTTTTTTTTTTTGTTACGAGATTAATCTCATTTGTCCCTCCTAATTTTGCATTTAAATGTTTTTGATAAAGCTTAGGACTCATTTTATGGATTAGAAGAAGGATTCTCTAATAAAACTCCGAAATGGCCTCTTAATAGGATTAGGAGAAGAGTGAAGGGATTAGACAAAGGAAAATGATGAAAAACAATTCCATGGATCAAACTTTGTTACTATATATCTTAAATTCCAACTAACTAAATTACCAAACATGAGACCTTCTAGGTACTTTTGGAATATATCCTTCATCAGCTAAAATTATTTCCCCACATATATCCTACACATTAAAATTGATTAACCATTACAACAATCAAAGGTATATAGTGCAATAATGCATGCGACAGGCGGTATCCACGTGCAACTTCTGAAATAATTAATGCCATTTCTATAATCAAAGTACTTATGAGTTTCTTTAATTTTTTTTAAGAGAGAGTGATAACGAATTATTAAATAATAAAATATTAGATTATTAGAAATTTTTGTTAAAATTTTTAACATTATTACTAAGGTCAGAATTTAGATAAATTTATTTAAATAATTGTGATATTATTCTCTAATAAAAGTATAACATATATATTATTTTTAGCACGTATAGTTCAACTTAAAAACTGATGACAAAATTTGATTTACTTCTATTAAAATTTTATTTTTTACTATATAGAATTATTCCTAATTCATAGTTAAGTTGATACTTGAATTATTTAAATTTTATACATTTTTTCATACAAATGTGTAATAATTATTTTCATAAAAAATAATCAAAAGAAAATTAGTACTGTTGAAAAAAATGAGTGAGAAATACATTTAATAAAATGAGAAGAGACGGAGAATTTGGATTCCTCATGTTATTTCTCACAAAAAGTGGTGTGTACCAGCATTAGCCCACTAATTTAAGTTATAAAACATGATATGGGGAGAGTAGGAACCACGAAAATTAGGTAGAGGTATGGGGGTGAGAATAGAGGGCATATTCTGTTTTTGGCATAATCTGTTTAACAAACAAATTAGGTTAAAGATTTTTAAAAAGTTTATTTAATTAGTTAAAATAGTTATGCTTTAGCTCTTTAAAAGTCTTTGTGATTGATGAGGTGGTATGTTTAATTATTAATATTATTATATTATGGTAAGGGCAAGAATAAAGGGTTCATTTTGATTTTAGCATAACCTGTTTAATAAGTAAGATAGGTTAAGGGTTTTTAAAAAATTTATTTAGTTAAAATAATTATGCTTTAGTTTTTTTATAAAAAAACTTCTAAATTTGATGGGATGGTGGTCTATTTAATTATTATTATTATTATTTTGTAATATCTTAAAAGTATAAATTTATTTACCTATTTAATAATTAAGACTTATTAACTTATTTAAATATACGTTTGTTATCATATTTAAAATAAATAGGCTTTCAACGTTCTCAAACTTCTAAAAAAGTTATGTCAAGGTCTACAAAAAGGTTTTTATTATCATGATATGTAAATAAGTTGAGTTCAGACTTTATATTTAAAAAATAAATCAGAGTCATTTAAAATAAAGTTTGATTTAACTTGATTCGTTTTACATTTAGTTTGAAAGAATTTTTTTTGTATTTGACTAAAATATTCACACAAGTATGAGATTAATTACTCAAAACTATTATAACTGATTATTAATCAAGAAGCTCTCTCAATAATTAATTTATTTGAACTTTAAACTTTAATCTACTTTTTAAAAATATATTTTATTTATCATCACACTCAATTTTTATCAATAAAAGATGTGATTTACAAGAGAATAAAGTGAAAGCAAAAAGTATGAATGAAAATTTAAATAAATTAATTCTCATATGTTTATAATTTTTTTATCTAACATATATTTATAATTTATTATATGTGTGCTTGTTATTTTATAAAATTGCATAATGTAAACTTTTTAATGAATGGTTATTTTATTCTCTAAAATATATCCATCGTAAAAAAAAAAAAAACTATTTTTGTAGCATTGCTTATCACGTGCTCGTTTCGTAAGGAGTCACGACACGAGTCCCACCGAAACGTGATTCACTCGCTTACGTGGATCCCACACACGCGTTTGCAATTGTCGGCACGCAACACCACTCGCCACTCGTTGTCGCCTCACCCAACATAGTAAAAAACACTGACAGACTGAAATTTAAAAGTGTATCTATAGACACGTGAATAATAAAGTTTTGTTAACTATTTGATATTAAAATAAAAATTTTGAAATAAAAATATAAAATTATTTTAGTTTTTAATATATTTAATACTTTATTTTTATCTAAAAAATTTTATTTTAATATTTCTAATAAATATCCTTTCTGGTATTTTTAACAACCAGAATAATAATAATAATATTTTTTATTCAAAAATAATTTGTCCATATAGATGGTTACATCAACGTTAAATTGTAGAAATAATTATAGGATTAATTAAATTTAAATAATTTCATACGCGTCTTACATGTGGTCATAAAAATATATAGGCATAAAACAATATTCAAATTTAAATTATTTAAACATATGATAATTATATATATTAAAGTTTATAGAATATTATTTCTTTTAAAGTTTGTGACCTTTTTGAAAGCATTGGTGTCGATAGGCACATGGCAACAATTCATTGGGCTGTACAAAAGCTACCATTTCAGTTTGAGAAATATTATTTATAATATTTTTTTATACATTTTTTTTATATATTATCTTTTTGGGAATAAAAGGCATATATTTTACTTTCTAATAATTTCAATCTTTTTTTTTTCAAAAGAAAAAAGCGTAAGCAATAATCTTACCCAAAAAAAACTGTAAGCAAGAAGTATTAAAAAAAATTTTCTCTAAAAAAAATATTATAAAGATTTTAATTTTTTTTATTATATATGATACGTGATTTATATTTATGATAGTATATAAATAAATAAACTTAATATTTTATTTTGTGAGATGGAGAACCAATTAAACCCGTTGCAATTACTCTTTAGTTTAACAAAATAGAAAAATACAAAGGCTGATTAAATTTAAAAGGAAACAAAAGGAGAAAGGGACAAGTGACTTGTGCAAAAGTAAATATGTAATTTTGTATGAACCATTTGTATGATTCACCATATACAATCATATGTACAAATACATATGCATGGCATTTCTTCATTAATTAGGTTTTGCATTGATTTCCATTTTTTACAATAATTTTATTTTGATACAGAAATTTGTGCAAATAAATGTTCTTGCAAATATTAAATTTACAGACTTTGCCCTAAAGTCTTTGCACGTTGGTTTGCAGAGTCAAAATTGTACATATACCGAAGTTATTAGAGTTAGAAAATTCAATAATTGGCATTCCAAGGGAAAAACCACTAGACTAGTCAAGTCCAATCTAAGTATAGAATGATATGTTTGGTAAAAGGGAAGCAAGAAACAGTCAAATGCTACGTATTACGATTGAAGAAAATAAATAAGAGCAGTCTCTTGTGACTTGACTTTCTTTTCACCCTTAAGCAAACGAATTAGGAGAAATAATGAAATAAAGAAGGACTATTATAGTTCTAATCTTGTCCTAATTTCAAGGATAAACATTTATAAAAAAATATATAGGGAATTGTAAGATCGATAATATTGAAAACTATGTTTTTCTTTTCTTTTTTTGATCATATCAACACACAAACTCATCACTCTTTATTTTTAATTATATTTACCAACAGAAGTTCTGCTTTCCCTTTTGTTATTTTTTACACATTTCTTTGGTTCTCACACGCAATCTCCGAAATTTCCAAGCAAATTCAGCAACGCAACTTTTTAGAACATACAATCTACCGTTTACTTTTAACGAATTTTGAGTAGTTATGAAAATTAGATTATTTTAATAATTAATAATTGTATAAATTTTTTATTATAATTGATTATAAAAAATTTATGTTTAGATATATTAGTTGAAAAGTGATTTTAAGTTAATTTATTTTATTTAGATTGTAAATTTTTTTTATATATTAAATTATTAAAATAAGTATAAGATGATTAAAAAAATTATTTGATTGATTAAACAAATTATTTGATTAAAGATAAAATAGTATTTACATCTTAAAGTGATGAATAATCTCAATAACTTTTTTATAAAATGCTCAAAATTTTATTTCTCCTCCATCAACTTTTTTTTATAAAAAAAACTGTTGATTTTTTCTCATATTAAACCCAAACACGTTGCTTAAAATAACAATAACTTAAAACACAAAAAAATCTGTTGGTTCAACTTTTAAACTGAACTAAACATGCTCTTATTTGTCTATTAAGATTAACATGCATAGATTAAAAAATTATTAAATATACTTAATAATAGAAATATATAATTTAACATAATTAAATTATTTTTTCACTTAATTAATATTTTTTTCTCCTCCTCTATCTTTATTAACTTCATATTTTCTCTACCTTTCTCACTCTATTGACTAGAGTAATTGATTTTAAGAAGTTATCAAATTAATTAATATTTATTTATTGAGTTTAGTGAAGATAATAAAAGATGAGAATAAAGTTTAAAAAAATTAATAGATAATTTTTTTATTTTCTAAATGAATAGATAATATTAGACAAATCAAGATTTTTAAATAGACAAATAAAAATAGATAGAGATAGTATATCAAGATAGATGTGTAGGTTGATAGTTCATTGAGAAACAACTGTTTTCTAAATGTGATGAAATTATCTCTCAAAAATTAAAGAAATTAAATACAGATTAATTCTCACTAACACTCAATTTACGATATATTGAAGTGTAATTTTATCTTTTATATATAATGACTTCACACAAGTTTAAATTCATGGTACGGGATACTCACTACTTAATGCGTGTATTCTAATTGGAGTTCACATCTCAATTATTCAAAATAATTGTAAGAACATATAATATTATTCTAACTCACTGGTTGTAAATTTTATATCTGAATAATAAACAAATTTTAATGCCATAATGTGAGCACAATTAATTTTATTAATATATACTTAATTAAACAATTACTTCCAATAGTGAAAGAAAAATCTTTACTCATCTGAATGAATGAAATGTGTGTGTGTGATTTTATCGTCGATGATGTTATGACACCAAGATTTCGAAGAACCTATCATAAAATTCACGTTTTTTTAAAAAAATCGCAATATAAAAAAAATAAATACAAAATTCTATCATAAAAAAATTCTCAACAAAGTATTTGTCGACGGAGGGGTAACAGTGTGAGAACCCCAAAAAAAAAATATTAGCTAAAGTAAACTCACGAAAAAAAGAAAGCTTGGCCAAATATTATTGGATGGTCATTTTAATGATTTTCCCTTTCTTTACGATTAAGTTGAAGTTTGGGCAAGCTATTACTGTAATTAGCTTTCATTTTAGTTAGTTACTTAATTATCTCAGTTAGTTTCTATTAGTTAGTTAATAAATTAGTTAGTTAGCAAAAAAATAATCACATACTTGTAAGAATAGCAGTAAAGTCTCTCTCAGTGGATGTCTTCATGTATAAATACTTCAGCTAAGTTAATGAATATTTAAGATCATTTTTACTCATATACAGTCTAATATGGTATCAGAAGTTTTTTAAAAGTTTTCGCTCTCTCATTTTTTTTGTCTTTTTCCTTGTTCTCTATTCATTTTTCTAGGGAATTTTCTTCATCACTGTCATGGATGAAGTTGCCAATCCTTTTTTTTTCTTCATCATTCAGATAGCCCTGGTCTTGTTCTTGTATCTCAGGTACTCATGGGAGATAATTACAATTCCTGGAGTTGTGCAATGAAGATAGCTCTCTCGGTGAAGAACAAGCTCGGTTCATTAATGGTTCGCTCCCTCGTCCAACTGATGATGATCAAGATCTGCTTCATTCTTAGATTCGTAACATCGACATTGTCATTTCTTTGATCCTTAATGTAGTTTCCAAAGAAATCAGTGCCAGTATCATCTATTCTACTTATGCTCATGAGATCTGGCTTGATCTCAAGGATCGTTTTCAACAGCAAAATGGTCCAAGGATTTTTCAACTTAAATGTGAATTGATGAATCTTTATCAAGGTTCTTTGCCTGTAAGCCAAATTTTCGCCAAGATGAAGTCTATCTTTGATAAATTGAATGACTATAAGTCTTTAACTTCTTGCACATGTGTGGAATTTGCCCATTGCTAGATTATATTCAATTTGAACATGTTCTGCAATTTTTGACGGGCTTGAATGATGAATTTGCTTCTGTTGTGGGCAAATATTATTGATAGAACCTCTTCCTTCTATCAATAAGGTTCTTGATCTCGTGCTTCAAGATGAAAGACAACGACATGTTGGTTCCACTATGATGAATTTTGAATCTCAAATGGCATTTGCTATTAATACTGCTCAATCTAAGGGCAAATCAATGAAGAAAGATAGCTCTGTGTGTCATCATTGTGGAATTATTGGTCACACTATGGATAAATGTTACAAATTATATGGTTATCCTCTAGGCCATAAGTTTTACAAACCGCAATTTGGTTCTTCAAGCATTGCAAATCAAAATTCTGGTACTAATTCTACACCTACTGAGACTAATGGCATTACTACCCAATATCAATAGTTGTTGGCGATGTTAGCTACCTAATTGTCACAAGCAACTAAGCCTATTGTGTAGCAATCTGAGTCTCCTTCATTTGTTCCTTCTATAGGTATAATATTGTCTACAAATTTGTCACATTCCCTGTCTAATTAACAATTTTGGGTTTTAGATTCAGGTGCTTCTTGTCATATTTCATTCACTTTACACAATTTCGTTTCAGTTCAATTTGTCACAAATATTTCAGTTACTTTACCTAATCAAACTCAGGTTATGGTTCCCTTTGTAGGATTTGTTAGATTGAGTCCCAATTTACTTCTCACTAATGTATTTTACATTTCTAATTTTTGAGTTAATCTCTTGTCAGTAAATGCTTTTTTAAAGAGAATTCATGTTCAATCTCTTTTTTTCCTGATTCTTTCTTAATACAAGATAACAACACCTTGAAGATAACTGACAAGGGTGATATGGTTGAAGGTCTCTATGTCTTCAAGACTACCTCTCAATCAATCCAATCACTTTTAAGTGTTGCATCTATTTTACAGCTTTCTAATTCCTATAACATTTCTACAAAATATAATTATTGTACCTACAATTGTATGTTTTTCAATTCTTGTACATTACTTGCTCATGTTTGGCACTTTCGATTGCGCCATCCTACTCATTGCATAATAAAATTGACTAGTCAAAATTCAATTATTCTTCTTGCAACATATGTCCCCTAGCTAAACAAAAAAGGTTATTTTTTACTTCTCATAACTCTGTCAGTTCTGCTTTGACTTAATTCATTGTGACATATAGGGTCCTTTTCATCAACCAACTTATAATGATCATAGATTTTTCTTAACTTTAGTAGACGATTATACTCGATACACTTGGAGTTCCTTATTGAAATATAAATTAGAAGCCACAAGGTTAATCATGAGTTTTTTTGTTATGGTGAACACTCAGTTTGGTAAGGTTGTCAAATTTATCAGAAGTGATAATGCTAAAGAACTTCATCTCAATGATTATCTTGCAGAAAAAGGTATTTCTGCTAACTAACTTGCTAACCAACTAACTAGCTAATAAAAACTAATTGAGATAATTAAGTAATTAACTAAAATGAAAGCTAATTATAGTGATACTCGCTCTCAAGGTGGGAAGTAGATGTCAAGAAGTCCTAGCTTGTAAATAATGTTTGTGAATTAAGCATAAGGCAAGGCCTTTATAAACAAATTTGCCAATTGATGACTGATTTTCATGTGAATTAGTTTGATGAGACAAAAAATCACATTTTCTTGTATAAAATGGCAATTAATGTCAATGTGTTTTGTCCTTTCATGGAATATTGGATTTGAGGCTATGAAGATATAAGCTAAGCAAAACCTCATTTGAGAAGTTTTAAGTCTACTTTGAAGATTTAGAGGTAAACTCAAAATATTCCTTATTATAGTGCTAAATCCCTAGATTTAAAAATACTAATGATAGAAATTGAGTTGTAAATTAAATGGTGGTTAGAGGATTGTATTACGATGGCAGATATTTTTTTTTAGAAGTTTTATTTGGAGAAAATGGTTAAGTCAAGTTGCACTCAAGGAATTTCTGCACTTTAGGTGAGTAAGCAACGTATCTTTTTAAAGTTATAGGAATTAAATTATACCTTTGAACTTTTTGTTTTAGTATACTGAAAAGTCCATTAGTTATGGATTTAAATCGAGGTTGTATTCATAATGTGTAGCTTGTGGCTTCATGTGTCTTTTTTAGAAGTGCTCATTTTAGCATCAATTAATGAGTTCAATTGTATGGTTCTGAATTGTCTTCCTTGGAGCATTAATTAGACTTGCTTATGGTTGGTCATTTAAGAGGTCATTCCCTGTTAAGTGGCGATAATATCTACAACTTCTTAGGCCAAGGTTTCAAGTGTATCTAGGTTAAGAAGTATAGTACATATCACATATTCTGTTGTGACAGAGGTTTAGTTGAGTATGACATATATTGGAAGCCATTTAGAGGTCTAAACCATGGAGTTTTAAGCTGAAATTTTTATGTGTGGTTTATAATGTATAGGTTAACTTATATAAGTATGTTTACGTCAAACAAATGGTTGTAACTGGGTTTAATCCTGTAGCAATACATATTTGGAAGTTATGCAAAATTTGGAGATGATTCAAAAGTATTGGTTTAGTTTAGGTTTTAGATGAGCTCATTAGGACCTAAAATTTAACAAGAATATGGTTAAGTGCCTAAGGACAAATTTTGGAAAGTTTCAAGAATTATAAAAGGCTCCTAAATAATTTAACTCTTACGATATAGGTCCCGAGGTTAAATCAGAATACCAAGTGTTGCAAATGGTTGACCAAAAGAGCTAGTGTTGAGCTAAAATTATATCATCATTTAGTTTATATATGCTAGAATTTGAAATAGCTTAGGTCCTAAATCAATCTATGGTTTAGGTTTGTTATAGTGCCTATGTGTACAGTTAACAATAAGCATTAAATTTAGAATTTCTAGAGGATTATGTCCTATTAAGGCAATTTTAGAAGGTAGATCTAGGAGTTTGAATCCAAAATATTGGTATGTCAATAATGGATGTATTAAGATGTTGAATTCAAGGTTTCTTACAAAAAAGGACTTGTTAGGAATCAATATCAGTTCAAGACTAATATGTAATTCAGCATAATGGATATGAAATAATTGTTCAATCAATATTGATTATATTTCAGTAGGTTATAAGAAAAGGTTGAGGCCAAGGATTATACTGCTTGTTTACATTTTTCTTATGTGTTTAATGCATAAATGAGACTTACGTTTCATTCAAATAAATTTCTACACATTTGCTGTTAAAGCATTACTAAGAATGGGCGCAAGGCCTAATTTTCTATGAGATAGATTTAAAAATTGTAATTAAAATTCAAGTTTTATATCCAAGAAAGTATACTTGGTGCACCACGTGGGTTGAAAGACAACCACCTATGTTAAAATATATGGGCACGACCCCAGATTCATGATAATTTCATTTATGTGGGCACGACATCGACATCTTATGTATATGATTCATGATATGTGCATTAGTTGGAGAAATAAGGGGGAGAAATGGGGTGATGTAGAAGATGTGATGAAAGGGTATGATATATGGAGGGACATGTATATGAATTGATATATTGGTTGTTGAATACCTTATTTTATGAAATTATGATATTATGTGATATTTGTTAAGATTGCTGTGAATGTGTTTAATTATGATTTTTTTTGTTTTATATCTTTTATATGAGTACTTGATATAAATACTCTTTTATATTAAACATGACAATATACAACCTGATCATTATTTTGGGAATGGTTTAGATAGGAATTAAGCTTAATCACTACAAATAACTATAATCGATTATGCATTTAAGGTTTAGAAAATATTTCCGCCTATTAAAGGTGTGAATTATTCTTGTGGTTGTTTAGTTAGCTTGGTTTAGATATATGCTTTCTCGCTGAGTCTTTATGACTTACCCTTGAAGTGTTTTCATAATTTTTTTCATATCTATAGCAGTGTAGTATGACTGCAGGGTCCAACACTTAGAACACCACAGTTTGTGTTGGATAGACTTGGGTAGGACTTGTGAATTATATTTTTTTTGTAGAGTCCTACAATTGTGTTTAGGGAATCTTTTTGTGTATATATGCGTATAAGGACCTCATGTTATGACTTGCAGAATATTTGTGTATAAAGTTTTAGTTAAGACCTTATGAGAAATTATGTTTCTAGAAAATCATTGCAAGTGTGTGTGTGTGGTTATATAAATGCTAAAATGATGTCAGGCGATATTAGATCATGTGTGTTTTACAATGTAGGTTTATTTAAAAGCTTCGAGGTTAGGGAAATATTCCTGATCTTGGCCAGTCACAGTCTATAAAATGGGCTGTGATAAGTAGGTAAATATATATAAATACGAGGGGCATTGATTACATATTCCCCAAATGAATGTCATAAAGTGCTTTTTATATAGGAGTGGTCATGGATTGGATTGAATTAGTTTTGAGGGAAAAAGTCATATTATCCAATTTAATTATTTTTTTATTTTTTATACAAATCGGTTTGATTCAAAATATAAATCCAATTCAATCAAATTTAAATCGGTTTGGATTTGGTTAATTTTTAATTTTTTGTTATATATTTTTTATGCATAAATTCTTTAAATTTATCAAAATATGAAAATTCAAATTCATTAAAATATATAAAATATAAGTCTAAACTAATTAATCAAAATATAACAAATATAAGTTTAAACTAATTTATCAAAATATAAATTTAAATTATAAATATAAGTATAAATTAATTGCTAATCTTACATTAAATGTCCAAATTCAAGATAAATAATTAAGTTTGATTTTGAGAATAGTTGAAAAGTTCAAAATAACTATAAGTTATATAAGAGTTTCTTAAGTAAAATATTATTTTAGAAAATGTATATAAAATCTTGGTTTGGTTTAAATTGGATCTGTTTTCAAATTTGGATCCAAAATTTGATCTAATCTAATTAATTTTTTTAATTTTAAATTTTTTCAATATTTCAATTTATTTAGTTTTCGATTTTTCGACTCAATTTTTTTGGTTTTGATTGAATTGATTCAATTTTAAATACCCTTACTTTTAAGGATGTTCATGGGTTTAGTTTGACCAAGCCTGATCTCGAATCAATTATTTGATTGAGAAAAGATGTTAGCCCCAGACCCAGACCTAATTATGGTTCGATTAGTGATCAGGTGCGGGATCAAGCTGCCTTAATATTTAGATAAAATTTATAAATTTAATTATTATATACAATTTAATTATAAAATTTTAAAAGTATAAAATAAAAACTATGTGATGTATTATGATATATATTTTAAAATAAATTATATCAATAAAAATATTAATTTAAGTTAAAATGTAGTATAATTTATTACTAATTTCAAAAATTTATAAGTTTTATTATATTATGTAACATTATATCATATTAAACTAACTCAAAGTATAACCTGAACCTAATCTAAAAATATATCAAACTTAATTTTAAGAACATAACCTAATTAAATTAACTCTTTGCTAGACCAAATCATGAGCATCCCTATGTACTTTAATGCATACGCCTGTTTGTTTTAATTATTGAGACAATTTTATGGTATACGTCTTTTTTTCATATAAGGTACGCATAAAATTTTTTATTAGTTATTAGTTATTTTTAATAAAATTTTAAGTATTTATTATAAAATTAACATTAAATAAATATTTGACAACTTATTATACATAAATATTATACCCATCAAAATACCATATAAATTCCCTAATTTTTGACAACATTCATAGTTAAATGTGGGTGATCAAAATGAATTGTACAGTGTCTCTCACTCTCACTCTCTCTCTCCCTCTGTCTATATATATATTGGCAATTGGTGTTTTTTTTTTTTCTTTCAATGTTAAAAGAAAGTGGCATTAATTCTGCATTCCTTTTAAAAGTTCATCCTCTTAAAATTGTTGATTTTATGAAAATTAGTTTTGCTTATATAAAATATAAATGTATTATATTTTTCATAATTTATACATAACAATAATGATATTTACACATAATTTTTATTATACAATTCTTATATAACTTTTTTATAATAAAACAAAAAAAATACAAATTCTAACATACACTTTCTCTATTTTTCTTTTTCAAACAGGAAAAGTGTAAAACACGTTGTGATAATGTGATATGCAAATAAAACCATAGATAATTAATTATCTTCATGCTAAATAAATAAATAAATTCTTTTTATTTTGGTAAATAAATCAGTCCTTTAATTTTTTTGTTAAAATATCATTGTAAGATACAAATAAACCATTTTATGATTAATTTTTTAATAACAATTCCTTTATAAATCCAATCCACACGAATTCTATACATGATAAATATCAAATGTAAATATAATTATTAATAAATTAATTTTTGATATATTTATAATGTATTTTTATGTGTTTGTATTTTACTAAAGTTCAAATTATTACATAAAAAAATAAAGTTCAAATTGTTAATTTGTTTCGGTAATTCAAATTATTAATTTTTTTAATAATTATATTTTTTATTTTAAAATAAAATACATCAGCTAAAGTGAGTTAATATGACTTAAAGTAAAATATTGAAAAACAAAAAAGCAGACCAAACTGGCCCCTATTTCAATGACCTCTGTGATTTATGTTTCTCCTTCCCTTTTGTTGTACTTTCCACTAGCCAATTTGAAGCTGTGAGAGTTTGAACAAATCCGCCTGAGTATTTTTCCTACACATAAAACACGTGCTTTAAACAAAAAAAAAAATATAATTATTATAATATATTCGAATTTTTTTTTAAATTTAATTAGGAAGATAAAGACCACATGGTCTCACAACTCTTCCTCAGACCAAAGCAGATTCAAAGAACATGCTTAGGAAACTGCCAAGCTTCCCCATATTCTCTCTTCTCACCCTCTCAAACTACCAACTATGAACTGAACACGGTTACCAAGCATCAAAGAGATCATCTTTGTCCATAGTCATCTAATTTCACAGATTCTTCTTTGAAAATTCTTGGTGGGGTTCTCTTAAAAATGTCAACTTTCCATGATATGGTGGCAGATGGCCGGAGGTCCGGCAAGGCACCGGAGAAGTCCAATTTCTCACAGACTTGTAGCCTCTTGAGCCAGTACTTGAAGGAGAAGCGCAGTTCTGGAGCTTCTACCCTTGGAATGGGTGGGAAGATGGAGCCTAGAGGTACAATCTTTGCTTTTTCTTTGGTTTCTCTTTTATTTGGCATATGCTTTTTTTTGGCTTTTTTCCTTGCCCACCAATTTTTCAATATGTGAAGTGTTAATCCAATTTCTGTTGTGGGTAGGCTGTGTTTTCTATGTGTCACAATTGATGGTTTGGTATTGGAAAATTATTTGCATATTCCTTTGTTAATTATATAGAAGTGTCTGAAATTGCCTGTGAAAATTGCTGATGGGATTGTTGTTTCTTTTATTCTAAAAATTCCAGAAAATACGAAGGATTTGTTAGCTAACCTGCAAATTTCAGATGGGGCTTTGAGACTAAATGCTTCAGTTATGGATTTTCTTCCCCAGCTTGTGGAAAACCCCTGCATTAAGAAGTCTAATGTAAGGTGTGTGACAAATTTTAATTTCTGCAATTCTTCTGTATTTTAAGAAAAAAAGAAAGCAAAAGGTGGGTTTATTTTCTGGGGAATAATTGAGAATGTTCAAAATGACCTCCCGCTGAGCCGCATGAAATTACTGATATACCCATGCTTTCACCAATTGAAAATATTTAATGAGAATGGAGGCATAGGCTGGTGAATGGTAATTAATAACCTTTTGTTTTGGAGGGTATACATGAAAAACCAGCATTTGTAGATATACCTACTGCCTAGATCTGTTTGGTTTAATGGGGATGACTATTCCATCATTATTGAACTTGTATTTAACTTTGTGTTCTTATCCTTAAAGAACCTTTCTTTTCTCTTACTGTAGGACACCGGGGCCTGAAACTCCCCAATTGACAATATTCTATGCCGGAAAAATGTTAGTATTTGATGCTTTTCCACCTGAGAAGGCCACGGAGATCATGGAGTTGGCCACCAAGTTGGCCTCTGACAATTCCAGCACCGAAGAAAGTCCCCCCAGTGCTCCGGTTGCTACTGAAAATTTGAAAGTGGCCGAAGTACCTCAGACAAACACTACCTCAGAAGCCCCTCGACCTGCAGGAAACCAAGCTGTTGGTTCAGGTACGTAATAATCCCCATTTGTCGTATGAACAAACGAAAAACTATATAGGAAACATTACTCTAAAGCATGTAGAAGTGTTCATACACTAATTCAAGGTTACAACTTATGTGAAAACAGATATGATGTATCCAAGGAGAGCTTCGCTTCTAAAATTCCTTGAGAAGAGAAAAGAAAGGTAAAGAGCAGTTTTATATTTTACTATTTTGTTCATTTTATTTTATTCTCTTCTATTTATTTGATAGCTTTTTTATTGCTATGCTAATTTATTGAATCTTCAATTGTTTCAGGGTCATTGCTAGAGGACCTTACCAAATTAACAACCCCAAGCATGAGGGAAGCAGTTCAGGAGGTGAACCTGAAGATCAGTGTTCCAAACAGTTTGACCTTAACTTGTAGTGGTTTAGCTCTTGATGAATTTAGGTTATACAGGCTCTGGCCAGCCGAAAGCTCCTCCTAACTATATGATTGTAGGCCTTTTGCAGATTGTTGGGGGCCTTCATACATATTTATAATATATATTTGTATTTATTATTTTATCAATTAGGTCCAATGCTGCGGACCAAACCAAAGAAAAATTAGTTTTATTACTGAGATTGATTAGTTTCAGAAAATTCCAAGTATTTGTGTTCATGATTTTATCATTTTTAGAGAATGCAAGCTTTTTTATTTTTTTATTTTATATGTGCTCTCGATTTATTTGGTTAATTTATTGGTAGTATTTTTCTTGTTCGGATGGTATAGTACGGAAGATAATCTTGTATTCATCAGTCTTTTCTAATAATTTCTATATTAGCCAGGCTATAATGGGATTGAAATTTTTCTTGTCTTTGGGACTCATAACATCGTAAGATTATTAGCGTAACTCATCATCACTCACTGCTACTCTTTATTATATTCACAATAATATGGTGTTCGTAATACCGCTCGTAATCACGGGAAATTTTTTAATTTTAGAGCACATATTTCGTCTTGAGATTATCTTGAAATGTATACTTTACGCATCTTGATATAATTTTAGCTGTCAAAAACATATTAAATATATTTTCTAAAATGTTACGCTAGAAACCTGTTGAAATAATTGTCTTCATAATAAAGAATGAAAAACTTGTTGTATCTTAAAAAAAAAAAAAAGGAATGAGAAACTTAAGGCTTTGTTTCAAGTCATAATAATAATATAAAGGGAAGGTGTCTTAAAGTGAAAATTGTAACTCCATTTTTTTCCTCTTTTGGTAGGTGTAGTTCCAATTTTCAATGGCAATACCTTATCTTGTCGTTCACATGGACGCGTTTTCTTACTGAAAGTAATCATTTAAAAAAAAAATCGTGAAAGGTGTTTTTGATAGAAGACAGTTTTTTTTTTAAATAATGGATAAAAGACAGTTTATGGTAAAAAAAAAAAAAACAAGTGAAAACATTTTTAAAAAAGTTATTTGAATTGGAAGTGTGAGATTCTTTCTGTACCTTTTGTTTTTATGAAGGTACGAATACCCCTAGTAATTAGTTACATGTCTTATTTAATTAAAATATAAATATTAAAATAAACTATTAGATTTTATTTTTCAAGTGAGTGTGATACATAGTTAAATATGGTCATTAATTAATTACTAAAGATATTGGTATTTAAAAAAAGAAAGATAAAACTCTTGAAAAATATTATCATAGAAACGATGCGGTTTATTTGTTCTTGGAAAAAGCTTTTTCATTAAGAAATGAAAAGTGAAATAGATTTACTCACTTTTCATTCCGCATAAAACAAGATTTGTTCATTTAATTCGTGAACAACACATGAATTTACGTGAAACAAATGATGTGCCATAATAATGCAACGTGATACATGAGGAAAAATGAGCATCCACCGACTTTAACAATGGAAGTTGTTGTTTTCAACCGAAAAAAAAATAAAGTTGTTGTTTTGTCGCACTTGTCGAATGACAACGGGGATGAGCACTATCCCCAACCCTGTTCCTTCCTGGCGATGGTAATTTAAATGGAGGGGTGGGTGAGGTTCCTATCGCATCCTATTATCCTAATATCCTAATTCAAGGCACACATATTAGTAAAACAAAAGTGATACCAGGAGCACTTTCTAGAAAGAAACATCAACAACCTCCTTCCACACAACAACCAACCCTTCATTGTGTTTTAATTTTAAAACAATCTCACCTTTTTTATAATTGTCATCTTAAGGCTTTGTAGGATAAATTCAATATGCGTTTGAATTAGTTTATTTTATAAAATTTTATATTAATTAAAAATCTTCTCTTACACATGTAATCTTTGTAAATATTAAACAAGTTCATATAGCACATTTAATTTTGGGTTGGTGGTGTAAATAAAAAAAATTGGGGTGGTGGTGTAAATAATTAAGCTCTGTACACTATTTTTTTCATATAATTTTAGGAAAATTGCATTTTGCAATTTTTTTAATAAATTAATTTATAATAAAAAATATTATTTATTTATTTATTTATTTTTACCACATGAGCTAATGTAAATTTATTGCTTTCTTTGCATAAATGTAATTATAGCTTAATACAAGAAAACCATTGACGTGTTTAAATTTTAAACAATTTACATGAGTTTCACAATCTCGCACCATCTCATTTAGAGTTGTCAAAGTAAGGTTCCATCTTGTGAGCCAACCCGGCTCAACCTACAAAAATGGTGGATTAGTTTACTAAAAAAATGGTTCGTCAAATCCACGAGTTGATTTGACCTAGCCCGTAGGTTATATGGGTTAAAGCCGGGTTCAACACAGGTTGATATGGATTTTTACATCCTAAAAAACCAAAAAACATAATAAAGGGACTAGGTGGTGCAGACGCGAGTCAATAAATGGTGTGGGTCAAAAAATAAACCCTAGCCCACTTTTCCCTTTCCCTTTCACTTTCAAGTATCTCTAGCCAGACGTCATTGTGAGCATATTGGCCACCACCAACAATAGCCATTGTGGCATTGACACTGTTGAATCACGATGAAGCCACAACCCCTCCATCGTCGTCCGTCGAGCACTCCACCTATCCATTGTCATTCAACGAGCATGCATGCCACCCTTCCACCATCGTTTATTAAACCCCCACTAGCACCATAAAATTGACCAAGTGCCTATTGTTTTTCGCTTCACTATCTCTCATTCTTAATCTTTGATCCCACTCTCTATCTCTCTTACTTCATTCTTTTGCAATGAACTCGAACATCATTTTGGTGTTCTTACAACTGCTAGTAGACCAATTACTTGCTTTGAAATGAAGAATTATCTATGGAAGTTGGATTTGCTTTGAAGCCCCCTTAACTACTTATTACAGTTTCTTTTCTAGTTTTTTTATGTTGATATTTCTATATTCTACAAATATAGGTTGCGAGAGAAAGGGAGGAGAGGGCATTGTTCCATTTTTTTTAAAATCTTTTTTGGACTTTTTCTGAATTTGTTTAGTTTTTTTTAATATATTTTTTCTATATTTTTTTTATATTTTTTTAACAATTTTGGTGGACCAACCTGTATAACCCACCAACCCTAGTGGGTTGAGCTGGGTTCGTCATTTTTTGACTTACCATTAAAGTGAACTAACCCAACATGGCTTATTTTTTGAGCAACTTGTGGTGAGCTAACCCATGTGAACCAGGTTGGCCCGTTTTGATAGCTCTGACCTCATCAATATACATGAGGTAGAAAGATGAAGTTAGTATTGGAGCAAGAAAAGGAAATTGTTTCTTTATAGGGGTGTCCGTTGGGTGGATTCAATAACGTTTTTGGACTCGACTCGCTCACCATAACAGTGAGTTTGATTAGGTTGGGTCAAGAAGATTTTGTTCGCTTAACCCAACCCAACCGACCCGCTCAAGAGTGAGTTGGGTTAGGTCGAATCCATGGGTTCGACATATTCTTTTTTTTACAGAAAAAAATTCTTAAAAGAAAATTCAAAATACGAAATTTAACAAATTAACATCATAAGTCTCAATCTCAAACATAATATGTCCCAATCTAACAAATTAATACTATAAGTCTCAATTTCAAACATAATAGGTTTCAATATACTAAATTAATACTATAAATCTCAATCAACCTTACTCAAACATAATAGGTCTCAATTTTAAATAAACTAAACATCATAAGTCAATAAGTGCATAACAAATTAACAACTAACAAGTCTTACTAAGTCTGAAATAAACTAAGCAAAGCTATTCATAACTCAAATACTTGTAAGAAAACTTCATTTACCCTGCTTCTATTTTTAGTGTTTTTTTAATGTATTATAAGTTTATTACCATGTAAATTTTTCTAGTAAGTAGAGATTCTCTTTTAAGATCCTTCTTTTAGTTATGAAATGTTAGTCAAATAAGTATATTATTTTGTTTAAGTTATTTATTCCCTTTAATTGGTTTATAAACATAAATATATACAGTCCACAATTCTGATTCTAGGTTTATTGTGTTCTTTTAATCATTCTAGAAAGTTTGTTCTTAATAACACGAGTCAATGTTATAAATAAACTTAATAAGTCTTATTAAACTAACATAAATATAAAATAAACTAAAGTAAACTAATATGTCCTAAAAGTTATAAATAACAAATCATATTAGTTAATTGGAATTAATGTCATCACATATAGAATATGGATTGACATAATCGTTTACTCTATTCTCAATTTTCTCTTTTGTCATCTAAACGATCAATTAGATTTTCATCGCATTAGTCTGTCAAACACTTTATAAGTTTTTAATCACTATTTTTTTTGTCACATTCTCAATGTGACTACAATACATACACCTAAACTTAATTGACTGTATAGAAAAGTCATGGGAAAAATAACATAAATTGTCACTATGGCTAAATGACTTTTACAAAAAAAGAAAAAAAAACTACTTGGATGAGTTGAGTTTACGTGGGTCGACACTTTCTAAACTTGCCATCCAATTCGTACATTGCAGAGTTAGAATGTTTTCCAACTCAACCCAACCCGCATATCCAACCCAACTCACATTTTGTGGGCTGAGTTGAGTCAAAATTCATGGGTTCATAGGTTAACCAAATCCGTTGGACACCCCTATTTCTCTATATATATCTTGTGTTTTAAAATGTTTGTAGTTAACAAACATATAGTTTTTTGGTCTTTGATTAAGATATCTTGACAAGTATTATTATGAGACTAGCTACTATAATACTGTCTGACTAGAATATCAAACACATGATTTTGAAGTCAGTCAAACAACACCTAATATTTATAAAGAAATATCTATTAAATTGGTGAATTAAACGTGTACCAAAATGGTATGTGCCTAAACTTTCATTTGAAATATGAATCCATGTTATGAGGGAAAATTTTTGAATAACATATATTGTAAAAAAATATATATAAATTATAAAGAATTAATAATTATTATGATGCTGTTAGATTTAAATTCACCATGTAATATTTGTCAAATTAATTGCTTGCTTCTGTTTATCTAATACACAAAATAAGTAATACATTATATGCAATTTTTTGGGGGTCATATTTGGAGGACCTTGAATAGGGTTTTCACCTGCTTTTTTTCCACCTTGTTGGGCTTGATTATTTATTTGGTGGACTGTAAATCTATTTTTCCAGAAAGGCTCAGTTAAAATCGTAGTAACAAGGCATTGAACTTGCCAAGCCTCAAGACTCGAGTCAAAAGCTCATAAATTAATTCCACATAGGCTCTTCTAGTGCATTGTGGGGTTGCCTTATCCCTCCCATATCCGACCTCAAAAATGGTGTGAATCAATATAATCAATAAAATATAGAAGAAAAGTATAACCTAAAATTTTATCATATCTCATCTAAATTTATTAGTTAATATATTAAGTTTTTGACATATAGTAAATATATTATTTAATTTTTTATCATGTGTCATATAATATAACAATTTAAAAAGAATATTAATACGTGTAAAAAAATATCACATATACATCAATATAATCAATCAATTAATTAATAAATAAAATCAATTAATCAATATAATTAATATATAAAAAGAAAATACATAATTTAAAATTTAATTATATTTCATCCAAGTCAATTAATAAAGTATTAAATTTTTGACATGTGACAAATACATTAATATAAAGAATCTATAGTGATAAAATTTTAAATGAATTAAAAATATGAAGATTGATATCTTAATAATATAAATTAATATGTAAATGAGTGATAAAAAAATTTAAATAAAAATAAAAATAATAAATGATATGAAAAATATAAAAAAATATAAAATTAAAAATTAAAAATAACTAAAGTTATATAAATAAATTATTTATTTTAAATTTATCTCTAATTATTTCATATATTATACGAGTACAATATATTTTAGTTCAGAGGAAAGCGCTTCACATTTTGGGCTGTTGCCTGTTGGGCTTAAGTTTGTTCAACTTTTTGCATAAACGCCGAAAGATTTGTTGGCGCAAGTCACATTAAATACAAAACTTTAAATATATTATCGTATCCAATAGTACATAGTTTGATTATTTCATACCACTTTTCAACACAATCTAATAATCATATCACACTATATAATTTTGACGCATATTAAAATTTAATTTCCCATCAAATCAAATACAGACTACAGTTAAAGAAAGAACTGGATGAAAGAATTGGACGTAGACCCACTTTACATCAATCAGAGATAGCACTCACACATCGAAAATTTATTCTGCGTTACTTTAAGAAGAAATTTTCTTTTTCTAAAAGGATACCAACCATTGGATGTAAGTTGGTCCCACCGTGGGACTCACACATTTAACGGGATCCACACATATCCAACTGTCGGTATACACACCTCACTTCAATTTTAGTTGTATATGTATACTAGACTAGAAATCATACGTTAGACCAAGAACCTTGAAAGTCAATTATGTGCCCATTCACAATAAATGATGGCAATTTGGGATTTGCCCCACTCTTTGTCGTCTTTGTTTTTGTGGCCAGCATTGACCTCTTCATCACTTCATTTCTTTGCCATAAGTCAACTTTGATTTTTTTTTTGTCAATATAAGTCAACTTTGATTTAATTGTAGACAAAAATTATAAACCTTATTCAGGCCCATACTAAACTTCTATTTGGGTTACTAGGGTCCATATTATACTTGGGCCATTCCATCATAAGGGGAAAAAAAAGACCACAAAAAGAACGATATTATTATTTTATTAAGAGTTAAAAAAATGAGAAATATAGAATAAAATATTTGTGATATTCATATTATAGTTGGGGAAAAAAAGAAAGATTGTGATTGGATGTGGAGAAAGGCAAAACAGAAGGCCAGTGAGATTATTATTATGATCGAAAGAAAATCCGCTTTTTATTTATAAATAGTGGTGGAGGGGTCTGATATTAAGTCCTCTGGTTTTTTGGAGGCCTCTCTGCTTGGCCATAGTTTGGGACCATTTTGAACCCTAATCTTGACTCATTTTCCCGGAAAATTCACCCAGCAAAAGGAAAATGCAGAATCACAGGCTGAAGCAGCAGCAGCAGCAGCAGCAGCAGCAACAGCAAGCTCTGATGCAACAAGCTCTCCTCCAACAACAGTCTCTCTACCACCCCGGCCTCCTAGCTCCTCCTCAGGTTGGCCCCTCTCTCTCCATCTCCATTTCGAATGATTGCTTCGATCTTCTTCAAATTTCTCTTCCTTTCGCGGCGTCGATCTTCGATTTTCGCTTTTTCCTATTCGGGATTGGCTGGCTGGAGCCCTAGGGTTTGTTGCAAAAAATTGTTTTTTTAAGGAGCTGGGTGTGGTTGATTTTTCGTTTCTGGGGGAAATTGGGGTTTCGGAAGATTGTTTTTACATTTTTGTTTGCGAGTTTTTGTTTTTTGTTTTATTACTTGTTCGTGTTTTATTTTTGCTTAATATCTATCTGTTTTGATGTTTTGTGTTGTGGAAAAATCAAATTTTGAAGTTAGATTATAACATTGTGTGCCTTGCCGTGTAAAGGTTTTGCATGAGCACAGAAGCATGTATATATATATATTTTTTGAAAATTTCGGGTGCAGTTTTTCTTTAGTGTGCCTCACTTCCCTTGCTTCTTTTTTTAAGCCATTAACTTGAATTTTATTCTAAAATCTGAAAAAAATGTACTACTATGTGCTTTTTCGGTGGTCAATGGCTATCTACTTGTTTACGCCATTCCATCTATGTGAACGCTGTAAGCGCACATGGCAAAGGGGCTTTTTGACGGAGTAACAGAGAACCAAGCCTTGAAGACATGGCATGACCCATGAGCCCTCTCACAGTGTCTTAAGCTTTTAGTTTGAAGTGGCATTAATGTAAACTATGGAAATATATTATTACGAATATTTCTTCTTTCTTTCCTCCTTTTGTTAATGGTGACTGCAAGTGGTGAAAGAGAGTTGAGGTGTGGAAGTTCCCAATTTTATAAATGATTCTGAAGCCTACTTTCCATAATTATAGGAAATAGGAAACGAAAACTCTAAGGCTTTAATAATTTATTTAAGTCCAGTTAGTGATGTAAATTGAGATGCTCGAACAAGGCTTTGACATGTAATTGTCGTAATAAACACTCCTATAATTGTTTGTGACTTTGGATTTATGCAGTCTTTATGATAATCTGAAACGTTAAATTTGATTATTATTCCGAGAAAATTTAATGATTTAAAAAAAGTATTAAAGTGAGTTGACTTAGAGGTATAAGCAATCTGAATATTTTTAACAATCTCACTGAGAGTAGTATTATAGGTAATAAAAAGTGCTCTTCTTCAATAGAAATCTAGCCATAAAACCAGTGGGGTTTTTTTTTTTGTTGGCTTAATTGGCAGGAGTGATTTTTTGCTTGTGGAAGGTTCAGGTTGGTTTGGCAGGATTAAGTCAATGACAATATATGTAATTATGACTTTTGGTCTTTTTTTCATTTCCTTAGAGGTTTAATTGGGAATGGAATCTGCATAGCCTAACTAATAGAATTCATTGGTCGACTTCATTTAGGAGTTATTGCTGGTGTGTTTGATTTGGTGATAAATCTGCTTAAGTCATAGAGGGTTTTCTATTTTTAATACTGTTTTAGTTTAGTTTGCATTTTACTCTATATTTTGAAAGTGTTGGGGAACTGATCTCCTTTCACATCTATTACTGTTAGGGTTAGCAATGAACTCTGTAAGCACTTTTTTTAGGTACCCATTGGGTTATATGCTTTCTTCCTCCCTATTCTCCCTAGTACATGCTTTTCATACTACTGTATTAGTAGATTAGTAGATACAATACAAATCTTTTATCTTGATTTGTCCCCTTTTTCTTTTCTTTTCTTTTCTTTTCTTTTCTTTTTCACATCTTCATTTTGCAGATTGAACCAATCCCAAGTGGAAATCTGCCTCCTGGTTTTGATCCAAGTACTTGCCGCAGTGTGTGAGTGTTTGTTTAGACATTTTTTTCCCTTTTAATTTTCTATTTTATATCTCATATTTGTCTGGTAGTTTTATGGTTGCGAATCAAACAAGCTTAGGCGCTACTATTTTTTTTTTAATGTTTTAATTACTCCCTTTCAAATAATGATTGGTGTTAAAGGCATTTGAGTTGCCAATCTTTCGTAGTTTACTTAAGTAGATATTTTGTCATGCTTCCAAACCAATTCTATTGTACCAAGACAGTACCTGTATTTGTTCTTGCTCTTGTGGCTAAAATTAATCACTAGTACCCTAATTTCTTTTGTTTCTTCTCCTTTTTTTAAAATTGTAGCTTCTTTATCTTTGAGAAAATGCAGGTATGTGGGGAACATCCATACGCAGGTGACTGAGCCACTTTTGCAAGAAGTTTTCGCAGGTACTGGCCCAGTTGAAGGTTGTAAACTTATTAGAAAGGAGAAGGTATGTTTTTAATATAGTTATGTCTTGTGTAATTTATTGGTTTAAAGTACTATCTGAAGGTGGAGCTTTACGTTTGACATCTTGTGCCTCTGTTATGCAGTCATCCTATGGATTCATTCACTATTTTGATCGGAGATCTGCTGCCCTTGCCATATTATCTCTCAATGGAAGGCATCTGTAAGTCAGCTCTTTACAGTTGTGTTAGCATTGTTTGGATTTGCACTTAAATTTTAATGCAATGCGTTGCAGATTTGGGCAGCCTATCAAAGTTAACTGGGCATATGCTAGTGGTCAGAGAGAGGATACATCAGGTTGGTTCAGAGTTATGGATATTTATGTTTGAACTAACTCTGATCATTTGGAAACTTTTGTCTAAGATATTATAATTATATAACATGTTTCTTTCAATTTGCAGGTCATTACAACATATTTGTTGGTGATCTCAGTCCTGAGGTTACTGATGCTACGCTGTTTGCATGCTTTTCTGTCTACCCCAGTTGCTCGTAAGCTTCTCTTATGGTCTCTTAGTAAAACAGCCATCCATTTTCTGCATTTGAAATTGGACCAATCTCTATACATTCAAAATTAAAAATGTTTGTACTAGCTCATGTGATAATTGGACAATGCATCCTTTACAATTTAGTTGGCTACTTAGCATGGCTCACCAACTTTATCTTTCTGTTGGTTCTAGGGACGCGAGGGTTATGTGGGATCAAAAGACTGGGCGTTCAAGGGGGTTTGGATTTGTTTCATTCCGTAATCAACAGGTCCATTTTTGGTTTTAAAATCTTGATTTTTGGTGTAAGAATGCTCTTTATGATGTTTTGACTTTTGACTTTAATTTTTCTTTCATTTTTTGTAGGACGCTCAAAGTGCCATAAATGATTTGACTGGTAAGAAAATTGTCATTGGCCTTAATACTTACATGTTTTTAGCAACCTTTTAGATTTGAGGCACTTACTTTTAGATTTGGATAAATCTCCTATGATTCTTCATAATTTAATGTCATTTAACTCAAAACTTAATGTCTCAACTCAAAGGAATTGTGCAGTCAGGTTCTTTTGTATGAATTGACGTTGGCTTTCTATCATTCTATGGTGTTCTGTCTGTTTGTCTCTCTCTCTCTCTCTCTCTCTCTCTCTCTCTCTCTCTCTCTTCCCCCTCTTTTTCTTAATTCAAGATGCAAAATTGTCTTTAAAGATTTTTTTCAAAACTACCACTTCTGGTATATGCACTGTGTAATTGATGCCATGAGGCTGATGTTCTTTCCTGTCTACCTGTATTTATGTGTGGTCAAGGAGTATTGAACCAATGATGAGCTGCCTGTGTCTTTCAGGTAAGTGGCTTGGAAGTAGGCAAATACGCTGCAACTGGGCAACAAAAGGTGCTGGTGGCAATGAAGAGAAGCAAAACTCAGACACCAAAAGTGTGGTCGAACTAACAAATGGCTCATCTGGTGAGTAAATTATAGCTGTAGTTCTTTAAACAATGATTTGGTTGAATTTGAATAATCTTCTATTTAGCTTCTACGGTTCTTAATTTAAGGGTGGATCTTGATGTTTTCTAATATTTTATAGCAATCTTTTGCCTTTGACCCCAAGAAAGATTTTATAGATAATTGCACTTGTAAAAATTGCTTTACTTGTAAAGTATTCTGCTTTCTTAGTTAACAGATGCAATACATGGCATGCTATTGACTAACATGTTTTACCCTGCTTGTGCAGAAGATGGTAAAGAGACATCTAACAGTGATGCTCCTGAGAACAATCCTCAATATACTACTGTTTATGTTGGTAATCTCGCTTCAGAGGTAAGATAATATCTTTATATTTTTCATTTTTGGGGATAAGAACAAAAGTAGTTCATCAACTACAAATCTGTTGAAAAGTTTTCAAACTCGTTGATGCAATACAAGTGATATAAAGTCCACAACCAATTGTTGCATTACTGAAATTGGTAGTTTATCTCTTTTAGCTTATGTTTATTCTCTCCATCCCTCTCTTTTTTTGGCCATTAGGTTAGAGATGTAAGAATATTTTAGCTTCCAGATTTTTCTTTTTTATTTAGCAAATTGTGTTATGTTTACTTGTGAGCTGTATGTTTGAGTTCTGCAGAAATTGCTGTGGTCATTTTAATCATCATGATTTTTGTGGTGATTCTGCAGGTATCACAGCTTGATCTCCATCGCCACTTTCATTCTCTTGGGGCTGGAGTAATAGAGGAGGTTCGTGTTCAGCGTGATAAAGGGTTTGGTTTTGTGAGGTACAGTACACACTCTGAAGCAGCTCTGGCTATTCAGATGGGGAATACCCAGTCTATTCTCTGTGGCAAACAAATTAAGGTGTGTATTGATTCATCGTCTTTTTTTATTTTTTTGGTGAAGGGGGTGGGGCATTGGCATTCTTTTATCATTCGTGCTCAATTCATGAAATATACAGGAATTGTAGTTAGTTGGTACGCCCTTGTTAAGCTTCATTTTGCTCTTCTATTCTGACCATAAGACAAGGGATTTGGATTTGGATTTGGAATCTACATGTTGTGTTATTGGGTATTTAGAAGTCAGAAGCAAATTTTCTTCTGGTTTATATGCACCTTCTCTGCAATTGAACAAGCTTTGATGCTCAATCTACTTTTGACTAACTATATTTTATTTTCCTTTAACTGAGTTTTTTTTCCCTATTTTCTTCAGTATCATGAACTCTTGAGTGAAAAAGGAGTTATGTTTACTCTTGGCAATAGTTTCCTTATGTCCACTCCTAGTCATTTCTTTTAGTCATAAACTTCAATTTTATTTTCAAAAGGAGTTATGCGCACTTAGATGCTGACCAATGTTATTGTGTTAAATGAAATATAGTGCTCCTGGGGGAGCAAGCCCACTCCACCTGGAACTGCTTCAAATCCTCTTCCCCCACCTGCTGCTGCATCTCTGCCAGGCCTTTCTGCAACTGATCTTTTGGCCTACGAGCGACAGCTAGCAATGAGCAAGATGGGTGGTGTCCATGCATTGATGCATCCCCAAGGACAACATCCTCTTAAACAGGCAGCAATTGGAGCAAGCCAGGCAATATATGATGGTGGGTTCCAGAATGTTGCTGCTGCACAGCAAATGATGTACTACCAGTAATATAATGCGGTTCTCCTGATGTGGTTTAATGCTATCTATATATCCTGCCTTGTGCACACATTGATTCGTGTTAAACTCTAGGGAGCTCTTTCTTTTTCTTTTTCACTTACGGTGGTGAGGTTGTTACCCCCACCATATTAGTTAATGATCAAACATTTGTATGGGTTTGTATCATGTATGCGGTTTTCTAATTAGTAGTGATGAGTGGTTATGATTTTAAGGTGGGATGTCTGGAGACATTTTTCTTCCTTCTCGCCCATTTGGGTGTTTGTGTTTTCGCGATATGCAGTGGTTATCATTATCATCCTGTCGAGAGGCTGTTATATATTAAGTAATGTTTTAATGCAAAAGTATGGTAGAAAGGTGTAGGAGTTTAGTGTAGTAATAACAAAACTCACCTTGTGGAAGGACATTACACAGTAAAGCATTCAATGCGAAATAAATAGTTGCAAAAGAATCTTCAGAAAAACGCCTTTTCGGATCTTCTTTCCTTGTGATTTATAAGTCACAAACCCAAACAAGTAGGATTTGACTCATTTAAAGTGTAAGTGGAGTAAAGTGCACACATTTTAGCCTCTGAAAATGAAAATAATGGAGGATGGGGATAAATATAGCTCATTAAATGAATCTGCATATTTTTTTCCCCCGTCAAGAGCAGGAAGGGGAAGAAATGAGGGTATCTTTTTTCTTTAAAAAAAGAAAAAAGAGAAATTTATCTAGTAAGATGTTTGTGAATTAATTTATTTTTTAAAAGAGAAATTTGAGTAAAAAGTGAGTCTTGAGTCTTGACGTAACATTTGTCTTTTTGTTTTCGGGATAAAGTTCCGTATATGATTTTTCTAACACTTTATAAAAGCCATGCTCCAACGCAATTGACACAGAAGAAGAATATAATGGATCAGGATTCTCTATGGAATAAGAGTGTTGTAATCCAATAAAAATATGACACGACATATTATACAACTGTATGCTGTTGGCTTAAATTTATGATATTATCATGTAATTAAATTTAGATGAGAATTGGATTTTTGAGAGTATTATTCTAAGAATGAATTTCTCCTTCACAATAAAATTTCATGAGAAAATGGAGAGGATCCAAATTCAAAAGATAGTGCTTAATGAAGACCACAATTTCCACATCCCAATATGGTTTCAAAATCTTGTCGACCTTGCTGAAAGTTACGAGCAAAAGTTAAAATTAGCAATGCTCCTTTGTGAAAAGTAGATATTAAAGATAGAATCATTTCCAATCTAAACTCTCCCTTAAGAGGCGTAATATCAACTTCACAATCACAATAACAGTTTAACACAAATGAAATCTGATCTCAGGGAACACGAATTAGAAAAATAAAAAAATAAAAAATCCGCAGGAAACGGATGGTGACAAGCCATCAAGAAACTCTACTAGTTCTACACTCATTACAATTTTTTTTTTTTTGAAGAAATGTTAAACATGTCAGGAATATCAGAATGATTTGATTAGTCCTTTTCCAGCCTTGCAATATACTTGTCATAGAATTGCCCTGCTCTCTCAAGGTCTCCAAGCTCAGTGTAACAATCAGCAATTGCCCCAAAAGCTTCTGTGCTCCCAGATTCTTCTCCTTCTCTTTCAGAGATGGCCAAAACCATGGAATGGTACCTAATAGCATCTCGGTACTTTCCCTGTCTTTGCAGTGAGGCTCCTGTCATATGCAATTATTTAAATTGTATTCATGGAGCTCCTTGTAAAATTTTTCACTCATTCAACACACACACACACACACAAGCCAATGTGATTATGTAGGAGCCTCTCATAAAACACACATTAATAAGCAAAATAGGAAGATAACAAACCTAGACCTCTAGCAGCTTTTTTCTCCTCAATAGGATCCTTCAGATTCTGGGCAAGCTCAAATGCAATCTTAAACTCCGTGAATGCTTTATCTGGCTGCTGATTCCTTAGAAAGTTCTTTCCAGTTTTCAACTTAGAAATTAGCTCCTGCTTCTTTGGGTTAACAATAACTTCATTATCAAGTATCCTACCAGCAATGGGAGCATAACTCAAGCTAGGGGCATAAGACTCAATTTTGGCTTGCTTCCTTAACGCTGCGTTAATCTGGAGTAATTGCTCATTTACCCGCTGTAATTCTCTTTTCCTTTGCCGAGCAAGCAACCCTGTCATATGATCAATGAATTCAAGAAAAGGACATTATATCACTTATCTATAAATGTACATATCAAACCCATCTACCAACACTTTACCATAACCACAAATTATTATAACTTGTGATATACAGAAATCAGATATTTAAGGACATAAGCTTCTTTTATTTTTTTTTCACTTTTTTATTTTCTCTAAAATTTCTACAGACTCAAATTTCTGAAGATATATCTTGCACTGATGTTTTCTTCTATTTCTTTCCGCTTAGTTTCTTTCCTGTTTTCTTCTTTAAGGAGGGATCCCTAGTCCCCCTGCTTTCTACCCCCCCCCTCTCTCTCTTTTCTTTTTTAATAAAAAAAATTTCTGCATATATGTGCAGTGCTTTATTTGCAATCAATAAACACATTGGCTTTCAAGAGGCATTCATGCTTCACAGAGTCCAACCTATTAACTTTTAAACTAGCCTCATGTATTTTAAGATTTTTAGTCGCAGACAAACTATGTTTAAGTAATATGCTAGTCCTTTATGATATAACTGACGAACTAAATTAACAAATAAGAATCAATTCCAACAAAATTTCTTGCAACAAAATGAAGTTCTACTCTCCAAGCCCTTGTCCCTTGGGGATAGAAACATCCATGAGCTAATATAACTGTATAAGGAAGCTCATACTACCTTACCTCCTACAGTGGCTCCAATGAGGGCTACTGCTAGCAGTAAAGGCATATTGAAAACATTGTTATCAGCCTCACATGTTTCAGCCAAAGCTTTACCAGGGGTAGAGAACACCAAAATATTGCTGGCGAGAAATATTAGTGATGGGAATCTTTGGTGTATGTTTTCCTGGCAAGGCAAACAATTTCAATCAAAAGTCAGAAGTTAAAGAGAAAGATGCTAAAACAATGATTTGCGAAGAGAAATCTTAAACATTACAAAGGGAAGAAAATTTGGTATATGAAAGTAAATTTGGAGCACAACAAGCTTTTCGAGTTGCCATTATAGATAGTGTTAGCCAATATGCATTCAAATAGCAACTGAAAACCAACAGAATTTAGTAAGAAAACCGAAACAGGAGGTAATTTCCCAACATAAAGAAGTGAACAAAATTGGAATAGAATACAAAAAGTATCCACAGTTGACAATTTCCAAAGCAGGATTTTAGACAAAGGATTATAAAACTTCCATATTCACAATAAAATCTCTTTTAAAACTGTAATAACGCATTTGTAGGAAAAACTTACATGAATATGAATCATGATACAAAATCAAAGGGCGTTGCGGCAGGAATGCCGTGACTCACCATCATACCTTACACTTTGTGCAGTGCAGCACACTTGGAATTTGAGAAGACCCATCAAGTGTGTCTTTAAAGAGTGGCACAAACTTGTCCACTTTAAAAGAAAGACAAGCTAATTTTCCTGATTCATTCAAGAAGTTTAATCCCATGTGAGCATCACTATCTTATAATTTGCACGATGCATTTTAAACTTAGTAGTTTACATAAGGTGTTGGAAATGAAGATACAGTGTTTGGCTGATGATCTAAATTCTAAAATCATAACATATTTACGAAAACTTTCCCTAATCATTTGAAAGCAGGTCCACGCCTAAAATCTAATTAATCATGTAGTATAACCAACTTAAAACCTTAAGGTTGGTAATTAAACAACAAATTCAATTTAATTGTCATGAATGGGCTTGAAGTGTGAATAATGCACAGGTGCATCTATCTTGTGCTGAAATTCAACTTCTATATTTTATTAGAAGAATTTATTAGAAGAATAGGAGCAGCAAGAATACAACTCTAGACCACTTGATAATAAAAATTTTGATACCATGCCATAAACTAATTATCCTAAAGCTTAAGCTGTTAGGTAATCTCTAACATTAATCACAGATTTCCCAGTAACAAAAACACAAGTCAACAAAAAAATTGTTTCCAAATCTCAACCATGTTGAAAGTTATCATTTTGAAATTCCATTTTATGGCCGAAAGACGTAAAGAAAACTGACCGGGAAGGTGGGGCTTGTTGGAGGAGAATTGAGGTTGTGGGAAGTGAGGACGTGAGAGGAAGCACGAGCAACGGAACACCACCGCCATTTCTCTGCAGTGCAGACTGCAGAAGTTTTGTTGCAATGCTGACTGAGAGGATAAACGTTGGGATAACAATTCCTGTCTTGTGTGCTGCTGTCGGATTACAAACATACTATGTGTGTACCTATTACCTAAAGTCCTAGGTTGATTTTCTTTACTTTTTAAAAATCTTTTGGTTTTGGTAATCACACGATAAAAACAATTCTTTTTTCTTTTTTTTTAATAAAACGATAATCATCATTTACTTATATATTAATAGGTAATAGAATATTTTTCTAATTTAAAATATTCACTCACTGTTTTTAAATAATTTTCTATTTAAAACAAAAAAAATTATTTTACAATAACTACTTTAAGAATTAAGAGATATACATTTACGCTTCGTTTGGAACAAGAGAAAATGAGAGAAAAGAAAAGATGGAGAGAAAAGAGACAGAATCTTCCGTATTCTCTCGTTTGGATGAGACAAGAAAACTGGCGAGAAAGAAAATAATAACGTGGGACTCACTAAAAACCTTTTCTTCGCTAAACAGCGAAGAAAATGAAGAGAAACAAAAAACCAGCCTCTACTTTTCTTTTTTGGGATATTTGCAGAGAAGTAACGGAACGTTTGGTGCGGTCGTCGAGGTGGCGGGATGAGGTGAGTCGGCGGTTTGACGCACCAATCGCAATTCGAGCGAGAAAGGCGTGCGGCTCGAGCGGACAGCAACTGGGTGGCTGGGTTCGTCGAGTTGCTGGGTGTGGTGCGGCTGACAAGATCTGAGCAAGAATAGCGACCGACGGCGCAGGTTCTGGTTCGAGCGAGTCTAGTTCGCGGATAGCGGCGTCTTCGTCGGTGCACAGTGAGTTTGGGCTTGCGGATCTGGTTGTTAGGTGGCGCAACTCACGATTCGATGAACACGGTCAACGACAGCTTGGATCAGTGCAGTGCGACTTGGATCAGGGTCGAGAGGCACGCGGTTGTAGGTGAATGATGAGGCAGAGGTACTCACCACAACAGTCATGGCTTCCTTTCCTCTCAGTTGGATAAAGGGATGGGGGAAGGGGTGGGTGACGAAGAAAGGGGAGGGGGTGCAGGTGGGTGACGAAGGGAATGGATGGAAAATGAAAGAAAAGCAAAAAGGGAGTGGGGTGGGGTTGGGACGCGACAGGAGGTGGGGTTTGGTAGGATGAGGTTGAGAGATGTAAAAAAAATACTTTTTTCATTTTTCATTTTCGATTTTTGTTTAGAAAAAAATATTTTTTTAATCTTTTCTATGTTTTCTTTCTTTTCATTTTCTTTTCATCCAAACAACTAAAAATTCTCTCTACTTTTCTATCTACTTTTTGTTCATTTTCTTTCTTTCCATTTTTGATAACTCCATAAAATGTAATTATTTGTGCCCTATCTCTGTACTAGAATGAATGTTTAGTATTCGTTTATAATGCATATTTGGAGGATTTTGAGCTTATATATGTTATATTCTGATTCTAATGCCTTCTTATATGTTTTATAGCAAATTGAGTCTTAATTGTTATTGATTAAGTAGATTTGTATATATTACTGATTTGGTGTTTTCTCCCTGTTAGGAAGGGCTCCAAATAAGGTTAAATGTGGAGCATTTGAGCTAAAAGGTCAAGAGGAAGCCAAATCTGCATTTTAGCAGTCAACGCCACGGTGCAAGGTTATGAACGCCGCGACGCAAAGAGGCATCTCAGTCATTCCATACTTGAACACGAGAGTTCAGCGCCGCGGCCTAGAAGATGGGTGCGCCGCGGCGCAATGTAACCTACCCAATGGGCGCCGTGGTGCGCGTATGTGGGGACCGCGGTGTGGTGCGGCAAGCTGAGCTTATAAATAGGATTTTTCATGTTTTTCTCAGTATCTAGGTCGTTTTTCTTTAGGTCTTGGCCGTTTGAGCCATTTCCATTTTAGGTTTTCTTAGTTTTAATTAGTTTTAGGTTAGAAAGCTTTGGCTAGATCTCCATTGATGGTGGATTGGAGGCTAGGAACAAGGATGAGGGAGGATTCAAGCTTCAGAGACAAATCAATGAGCTTCCTTTCTCTTTTTTCCTTTCTCTCTTCTCTTCCTTGTCTTCCTTGGATATGATTTTCCTTGTGTTTTCATGTTCATTGTATAGTTGAGCTATATTTAGGGATATTTTGGATCATTTTCTATATATATTAATGATGTGTTCTTCTCTGAGTTTGTGTAGATGTTTGGTTATTGTTCAATCATAATCTATGCTTAATACTTGCTGTTGGTTGACCATCAATTGCATGATCCTAATATTGCAAATGAACTAGACATAAGGATTTGTTAATATGGATATAGTATAGTTGATGCATGTTCGACAAGCTCAATTGGCTTGGATGAGTTGATTTGTTAATGGGATAGAAATATACCTATTGGTCATGTATAGTGTGTGATTGAGAATAGATCGTTCATGAGTGAAAGTTGTGTTAGCTCTCAAGGAAACTTAGTGAGTTGGGCAATTTAAACCAGGGTTGATTGACCTAAACATAGGCTTTTAGCTAATGAAGATTCTCAAGCTAACCTAATCAGTGTATTCATGTTTATGAAGTGGATTGCATGTTGTTGGTAGATGTAGGGGGTGAAGAATGATTTCCTGAAACCTAACCATTTATCTTTATTGCTTTTGTATATTAGATTTAGTTTAGTTTATTACTTTCTTATTTTTATGTCATTGAATAGAATTGATTAAGCTATTGGTTGGTACTTAGCTTTATAACTAATTATCCTCGTGGGAACAAACTTTTACTCTGTATCTGTATTACTTGAGCGATCCGTGCACTTGCAGTTAGTAAATGGGCAATATGTTTGACCTTATCAATTTTCTTTCCTCTCATTTTCTCTCCTCCCATTTTCTCTCCTCATCCAAACAAAGGGTTAAGAAATGGTGTGAGATCAAAATTTGTATGTGTTATTGGTTTCTTACAATAATTTTATATCTTTTGATTATGAGATTAATCATTCCGTGTACAAAGTTATAAGGTGAAGCCTTATTCACAATTGATTTCTATGTAATCGATTATATTTACACAAAATATAATTACTATTTAACAGAGAGGGATAACAAAATAATTTAAACTTTTGTTATGGTTGTTGTGTTATAATTTCTACATAACAAGGATTTTGGGAATTCATAATTTTCACATATTCATATCATTATGTCAAGATGTACTAACCTTTATCCATGATAAGAATTGATGCTTCAATATGCAGATCTTGATAAAGGTAAAAACTCATTTCTTTCTCTTCTCATTCTCTTCTCTACGGTCTTTCTTTCTTGATGGTAAACATAAAACGTAAACTATATGGGAGGGAGAGAGGACAGGTTTCTATTTGCTTTTTGCTGCCTTAACAAAAATGCTCCCATCAAACATTTATAGAGGTTAAGAAACCTCTTCCCAACTGTCATCAACCAATGACCATTTAGCCCCTCATTTATTTATTAAATCACATAATTTACCACACACACACATGAGACATTTCTTACATTCTCTCACTTGGCTCATGTGACAAAGTATCATTTCATGATTTAATAAAATATTAATCATAATGCGCATAAACAACGTTAAAAGTTTCATACATTGGTTGCATCATAAGTCATAATTAAGAATAAGAACTAATAAGAGTCATAACAGTTGTATATCATCAAATCGACATAGTTCCTTCCATGTACTACTATATTAGCCTTCTTCCTAACATGACACTTTAATAGGAAGTACATAATATGTCCAACAATAATGTTTTTATCAAAGACCAATTCTGTTTTCAATATTATCATTCATACATGTACACGTAAGTTTGAAAACAGAAAAATTCAGAAACTTATACACTAATGAGCTCAGAGTGTCAAATATACATCAGAACAAAGTAATAATGTTCAACTTTCATCAGTAAATATAATGCCCATACTTTTAACATGACCAGTAAATGTTTTGGGCAGTAATTCTTTTGTTAAAGGATTAGCAATCATAAGATCAGTGCTAATATGCTCTATTGACACTCTATGTTTCTGAACTTCTTCTTTAACAGCAAAGTATTTCAATTTCATATGTTTAGCACCTTTCGAATACTTGTCATTTTTAGAAAAGAAGACAGCTGTGGAATTATCACTGTAAATTTTCAGCGGCCTGACAATACTGTCGACTACTCTAAGCCCTGAAATAAAATTTTGTAGTCATTTAGCCTAAACCATGGCCTCAAAGCATTCTACAAATTCAGCTTCCATAGTGGATGCAACAATGACAGACTACTTCGCATTTTTCCATGATATAGCTCATTCAGCTCAAAGGTACAAATAATCAAAAGTGGATTTTCTTATATCCACACAACCAGCAAAATTTGAATCTGAATATCCGATCACTTCAAGATGATCAGATCTCCTATAAGTAAGCATGTGATCCTTCGTTCATTGCAGATATCTCAAAACTTTCTTTGCAGCTTTCCAGTGATCTAAACCAGGATTACTCTGATATCTTCCCAACATTTCAACTGCAAAACTAATATCTGGTCTGGTACAAGTCTAAGCATACATTAAACTCCTAACAACAAAGGTATACGGAATGACTTCTATTTGTTTCCATTCCATATCATTCCTTGGACATTGCATGAGACTAAATTTGTCTCATTTCTGAATTGGAACTAGAGATGCTGAGTACTTTTCCATTCTGAATCTCTTTAACACTTTATTTATATATGCTTTCTGAGACAAACCCAACAATCCTTGTGATCTATCACGGAATATCTCTATCCCAATCACATAAGTTGTCTCACCCATATCTTTCATTTCAAAGTTATTAGAGAGAAAATTCTTAGTCTCACTTAATAGACCAAGATCATTAGTTGCAAGCAAGATATCATCAACATACAGAACCAGAAAGATAAATTTACTCTCACTGACCTTCAGATATATACACTGGTCAATAGTGTTTTCCTTAAATCTAAAAGATACAATAGTATCATTGAACTTAAGATACCATTGTCAAGAAGCTTCTTTAAGTCCGTATCTTGACTTCTTAAGTTTACACACCATGTGTTCTTTTCCTTCTTCTATAAACCCTATTGGTTGGTCCATATAAACCTCTTCATCCAAATTCCCATTTAGAAAGGCAGTTTTCACATCCATTTGGTATAACTCTAGATCATAATGAACCATCAATGTCATGATAATTCTGAGAGAATCTTTCTTAGAGACCGATGGAAAGGCCTCCTTATAGTCAATGCCATCTTTCTGAGTAAATCCTTTTGCAACTAGTCTGACCTTGTAAAATGTTCTAAGTTACCATTAGAGTCATGTTTGGTCTTAAAGACCCACTTACAACCAACTCGTTTACAACCTTCTGGTAACTCAACAAGGTCCCAAACCTTATTCTGTTCCATAGATTTTAACTCATCTTTCAGAACATCTAACCATTTATCAGCATTATCATTATTCATGACTTGTGAAAATGTAACTGGGTCATTCTCTATTCCTAAGTCAACTTCAGACTCTTGTAGATACACCACATAATCATCAGAAATAGCTGATCTCCTTTCTCTTTGAGATCTTCTTAATGCTATTTGTTGTGGTTCTTTTACTATAGGCTCACTTACTACAACTTCATTATGAGTAATGTGATTGTTTATTTGTTGTTCTTCATTATTATTAATCGGTTTAACAACTTGAGGAACAACAACTTTATTAGAGACACAAGTCAAAGGAAATTGCCCTCTCGATTCTTGAATCTCCACCTTATGTGGTGTTTCACTCCCACTAACTTCACCATTCCCAATGAACTTAGTATTCCAAGTTTCAATAATTCTTGTAGTATGGTTAGAGTAATAAAATCTATACACTTTCAACTTTTCTGGATAACCAATGAAATAACCACTGATGTTCTTGCATCTAGCTTCTTTTCTTGTGGATTGTAATATTTAATTTCTACTTGGCAACCCCAAACATGCAGGTGCCTTAGACTAGGTTTCCTTCCAGTCCATAACTCAAAAGGAGTCTTTGGAATTGCCTTACTAGGAAGCCTATTCAACAAATACATGACAACCTTTAGAGTATAAGTCCACAATGAAATGAGTAAAAAAGAATTATTTAACATACTTCTAAACATATCTAGCAAGGTTCTATTTCGTATTTCTGATACACCATTTTGCTGTGGTGTACCTGACATTGTGTATTAAGCACATATATCACGCTTTTCAAAGAATTTAGCAAATGAAACTGGGTGTTGTCCACTTTCATCATATTTTCCATAATACTCACCACCTCTATCAAACCTGACAATTTTTACTTTTCTGTCTAATTGTCTATCTACCTCATCAATATAAATCTCTAAGGCATTTACAGCCTGAGATTTCTCATGCAGCAAATAGACATAACCATAATGTGAATAATCATCAATGAAGGTGATAAAGTATCTTTCTTTATTGAAATAATTAACATCAAAAAGTCCACAAATATCGGTGTGTATAATTTCAAGAAGTTGAGTACTTCTTGTGACTATTTTCTTTGTATGTTTTGTTTGTTTACCTTTAATACAATCCACACATACATTCAGATCAATAAAATCTAAATCTAGAAGGATTTCATTCTTTACTAATCTTTCCATTCTTTCTTTGGAAACATGTCCCAAGCGTTTGTGCCACAAGTAAGCAGAGCGTTCATTGACTAAACCACGTTTAGTACCAACATTATGATGCAAGGTTAAGAGTGTTTCAGCATAAATAGTATCAAGATTTAACTTATATAATCCATCACATAACATACCATTACTAATCATGTAGTTATGTTTATACAAACTGAAACTACCACTACCAAATTTAAAAGAGTATCCATCTTTATCAAGTTTGGATAATGAAACTAAATTCCTAGATATACTAAGTACATAAAGAGTTTCACATAAATCCAAATGATGTCCAATGTCGAGGATTAAATGATACATCCCGATAGCTTCCACTAGAGCTCTCATTCTATTGCTCATAAAGATAAACTTTTCATTTGGTCTTGTGGTTTAGGTTGTAAGGAATCATTGCATCGTATTAGAAACATGAGTTGTATAACTAGAATCAATCCACCAAGTATTATAAGGAACTTCAGCTAAATGTGATTCTAAACATACATAAGCACTAGGCTTACCTTTCTTTTCAAACCAAGCCTTACGTCTTGGACAATCTTTTTGGAAATATCCAGACTTTTTACAGAAATAACATCTGTTTTCATTCTATTCCTTTTTGTGAACTTGAGAGGAAGATGCCTCATTGATTTTTAGGAGTACTTTTCCTTTCTTGTCATCTTTCCTACTAGCTTTCTTTCCAGCTCCTTGATGGTTAACATAATTGATGGAATGATTTCCTTGATTCTTAAGTCTAGTTTTCTCTTGAACTGGCATACTGTGCAATTCATGCACATTCCATTTGTTTTTCATGGTGTTATAGTTCATTTGGAAAGGACTATACTCAGACGGTAATGAGTTCAAGATGAACTGCATAGGAAATTTTCATCCACATCCATTCCCAATGACTTAAGTCTTGCTGCAATATTTGTCATCTCAATGACGTGCTCATGCGTAATACGAGAACCATCAAATTTCATGGTGGTCAAGGTACTCATCAATGTCTCAGCAAGAGACTTATCAGCAGTTTGGGAGCGCTCTTCTACAAACTTCATCATTTCTTTAGCACTTTCAGTTTTAGGAAGAGTTGACTTAATGTTGCTAGCTATACTCATCCGTATATACATCAGACTCAATCTGTTTGATATAATGGACCTTCTCTTCATCAGTGCTTAAAACAGTAATAGCATCTGGTTTCTCTACTCGAAGAGCTAAATCTAAATCCATTACCCCAAGGTAAAACTAAATTTGCTCATTCCATTCAGAGAAGTTCAGTCCATTAAAAATTGGTACAAATGAGGGATGCGAATGTAAAACAACAAGTATTGCAAGCAATAGAGATTTAAAACAGTAACGCTTTGAGTTACATATTAACATGCTACACAGATTCAGAAAAAAATATTTCATACAATGTATATTGATGTTCACCTTTAGGCAATCCATCAATATACCACATTCAACATAATGATGCTAATAAAAAATTACATAATTTGACAATAATATGTGTACTAATTAGAAATATTTATTATCTTTGGATATATAAATAAAACTAACAGTACACTTACACTACCAACATTCATGTTCATTAATTATAAGAATAAACAATCAACCTTTGAGTGATCCTTAACTGTCTTATAACAATGAACCTCAATACACGCATAAATCAAAAATATCATGTCATTCATAACATTCATTCTATATGGGTAATTGAGATAAAATCATCTTACAATTTGAAATTAAATCAACTTAAAGATTTGACCACTTTGGTGATTAACAAATCTATCATACCTTAACTCTAAAATATCAACACTTCATAAATATTAGAGGAAATAAAATTCCACATTATCTTTAGTAAACATAATGTTATATTCATACAGTGCAGCGGAAGAAACAATTGTATCACCGTTTCAATTTAGCCATACTCATTCAAATGCATAATTCATATGCAGCCAAAAACAATTAGAGAAAGAAAAACCATTAAAGCATTGCTACGTTGGTTTGTAAAATTTTAAAAAACAATAAAGTCATTTAAGGCTTTATAGCCTTTTGACTTAAATATATACTTTATAGGCTTTATAGCCTTTTGACTTATATACACACTTTATAGGCTTTATAGTCTTTTGACTTAAATATAGACTTTATAACCTTTTGACTTAAATGACATATAAGACAAATTTATTAAAAGAATTCTTTTCCTTTCGTGACATTCAAGGCTTTACAGCCTTTTATTTTTATTTTTATTTTTAATTCCTTTTGAAATCTCAAAATTTGAGACAAAGCATATTTGAGACGAAGTTGAAACATTTCAAAAGGCATGTACAGTATAACCATAGAATCATAAGGGTAAAATATCATAATTTTTTATGTAGCGAAAAACATAATTAAAATCCCAATTTTTATATTTAGGGTTCATATAAATTGGGATAATCAATCATCATCAATAGAAAATTTTGAATTCCTAAATACAGTCTCTGATACCACATGTTATAATTTCTACATAACAAGGATAATAGGAATTCATACTTTTCACATATTCATATCATTATGTCAAGGTGTACTAACATTTATCCATGATGAGAATTGATGCTTCAATATGTAGATCTTGATGAAGGTAAAAACTCATTTCTCTCTCTTCTCCTTCTTTTCTCTACATTTTTTCTTTCTTGATGGTAAACTTAAAACATAAACTATACGAAAGACAGAGATGACAGGTTTCTATTTACTTTTTCATGCCTTAACAAAAATACTCTCATCAAGTATTTTTAGATGTTAAGAAACCTCTTCTCAACTGTCATCAACCAATAACCATTTAACCGCTCATTTATTTATTAAATCACATAATTTACTACACACATACATGAGACATTTTTTACATGTTGTAATAAAAAAATTATTACTCCAGTGGGAGATATATGCTCTATTTTTATTTTTGTTATTTTGTCTTCAGGTATATGTTCTACCGGAGATCTACGTTTACCTACTCTCAAAAATCAAAACACTACACGATTTATGAATAAAGTTAGCCCTAATTGAATTAGATTGGGCAGTACAATCCTTATTCGGTGGGCATCACAAGTAAGATGAGACCATCCTTCCTGTTTTTTTGGTATGAAGACCTTCCCCACTGTTGTATTATCCGTAAGTAACCTGGGCTTCCAGTATCTTTTTTTTAAAATTTTAGTCTTTTGACTAATTGTTTACGTAATTTTCAAACAGAAATGATAATAAAGTAAAACTCTCCTTTTAAGTGGCGACTCTAAGATTCAAACCCCTTACAAATAAAGTTCATATAAGTTCATAATCTACGTCCTTCGGGATCAACTACTCTTGGGTTACACTGTAATTATAAATACTTAAGTCTTAAAACTTGAATATCATGTGTCAAATTTATACTAAATAAACATATTCATCCATCAAATATTACCTAAGAATAACGTTTCTAATATATTTTGAAGAATATATTCAAATTCTTTTTACGTGGAGTAATTTCCATGCAACATTATTTATGCAGTAATATATGAAGTATTTATAACATATTCTTTTAAGAAACATGATTATATAATATACTTAGACGCTGAAGCTTGGGTTAGAGCTCCCCTCATGCAAAGTTTCAAGCCAAGTGACTGGTGTTTTTTAGCATTGCTTGCTTTACTTGTAGTACAGACCAATCTAGAGCAGCAACAGTGTATGTCAGCAGTTTTTCTTTATATCTCTCCTCCAAAGCCTATTCATTCATTCCTATTTCGACCAATTTCCATGAACTCATCATTCTAGTAATTTATTTGCGAACTGAGGGTCCGCGAGCTGAAGCGCATTACAGACCCACGCTTAGGAATATTGTGAGACATTGAAAATAACTGCTAACAGGACTTGAGACAGCACTATTCCATTTTCATTGTGTTACACCATCCTGTTCCACAATTTACATATAAAAAATTATAACAGCAATTCTGAAGCCCATTATGAAAGAAAAATAATAAGTAAATGTAATTTAGGAGAAAAACAAAAAGCTTAATCAAGCAGGACTGAGTTATATAAGAACCAAAAAGCATTAAAAAAAAAAACGTACTTGGCAAAGGTCAGAAAACTGCCATTTGTTTTCTTTGATAAATACCCTGCCTTCTAGACTTGCTTTGAGATCTCCAACTAAATCCTCTGGCATGTTTGTCAAAGTCAATTCTTTCAAGGCTGTCAGTCTATGTAGCCCCCTCACTATGTTGAGTTTGCTGCAGCATCTAATCTCTAGTTGCCTAAGTGCAGGCATGGCTCCTGGTACTACAAACCATTTCTCCAAATTCTCCAGCTTCCATAACTTCAACTCATAAAGAGAAGGGAACGCATCTCTGAAACATATCATATGTTTCCCATGATAAGATTGACCACATAGCTTAAGTATCTTCAGGCGTGGCAACCTCCCAAGAATTGGCATTGGATCCTCCTTTAGTTCTGACAATGACAAAGTGAGTATCTCTAAGTTTTGGGGAAGCTCCTCTACATCAAAAGGCTTTGTTATAGCACCAAGCAAATAAAGGTCAGTGAGCTTGAAGTGCCGACTCAAGTTTCCCAATGCAAGGTTTGAAGGAAGTCCATGTTCATCAACTGACCTCAGCCTTAGAGATTGTAGATTCTCCATATCGGAAATGGACTGAACCACTACCTGTATGGATTCTGGGTGGCATGTGAGTCCTAACTTTCTGAGAGTGATCAAGAACTTTAAGCCATTGGCCATGGGGCTTCTGGCTCCTATAACTAGCCCCCACAATGTTTGAAGGTTGGTTAAAGATTCACCAAATCGTAATTCAATGGACAGATCATGATGAACCTCATTCATGTAAAGATGTCTAAGATTCTTTGCCTTCCAAATGGAGCTGGGAAGATTGGATATACTGGTGTGCTTTATATCTAAGGTCTCCAAGGCTGGCAGATCTCCCACTGACATGGGAAGTGAATCTAAGAATGTCAATCTTAAGCCTAGGTACCTTAAGTGCAGGAGTTTCGAAATTGTATCAGGCAGCATTGGTTTGTATACCCCTTCTAGATCAATTACTCTTAGCAATCCAAATCCACGCTTGGCTGTAGTCTTGTTAAGAAGCATTCCTACTTCTGTTGTGGGACTATCCCTTCTTCGGTTGTTAAAAGATATGTAAGAACGAATATATTGATTGAAAGAATCTGAAGAAGGATAACTCATGATGTCTGAGTACTGTGCCAGTCTCCTGACATTAAACCTTGGTGATTTTGTTGTGGCAGAAGATGAAACAGTGTTATAGTTATGGTGAACATAGACATATCCTAGATCCATGGATTTTGCCAAAATAAAATCATATACAATACCTATCATTCGACATTTTTTTGCTCGTCCTTTTAGCCCTCTTTGTGTTATTTCAATCATGTTTCTGTCCACCAGAGTTTTGAAATATTCTTCTGCCACATCTTCAGGGGTTTGATCAATGCTTAACTTGTCATCATTTATTAGTCCTTCTGCAGTCCATTGCCGAACCAACCTCCTTACAGGGATGTCAAATGCCCTAGGAAAAATGGACATATACATGAAGCACTGTTTTAAGTTGTTAGGCAAGTCATCAAAGCACAAATCAATAATTTTAGAATTAACCGATTGATCATGAGCCAGTTCCTGATTGACAATAGTTTCTGCATGCTCATCAATCACCCTTGACCATTGGAGGTAACTCAACTGTTTGGTAGAGAGGATTCCTCCAAGTATGACAATTGCACGAGGTGAACCTTCACATTGTATCAAGATTCTTTCCTTAAGATTAACAGTCCTGCTAAGGTCTGAATTGTTGAAGTCTTCTTCTGTGATGCATGCCTCCCTCAGGAACAGTTTCCAGCTATCTTTGTAGCATAGCCTGCGTAGCTGGATTGGATTTCTTGAGACATGAAGTGCTACACGAATGCTGCAGGTAGTAATTAAGATCTTGCAGTCTTTACCACATATTTCTGGCAAAGAGAATCTAATTTTGTCCCAGACATGAATTTCATTGACATCCTCAATGACAACCAGAAACTCCTCCCACTTGAAAGGACATTCAGGTTTCGAATAAAAAAGGTCAGACACAGGCAAATGTAGCCATATAGGATGCTTTCCTCTCATTTCATCCCACAGAGAAGCCCACAAATCATGCCTAAAATACTTCTTGGGTATTTGTTGAACCCAAGCATGCCATTGGAAATGCTTCTTTACTTCCAGTTGGTTGTATATCATTTTTGCCAGAGTTGTCTTGCCAGAACCAGGTGGACCTACTATTGGTATTACATCCAGTCCCTCAGAAATTTTCAACAGGCGAGTGCACAAACTTTCTGCTTCCTCCACAAAACCAACCACATCAAATGCTTCATCATCCTTGTTCAATTTATTGACTGCTCTTTTCTGCCATCTTTATGAAGAACTAGTATTTGCACTCGCGCTAGCAGCAGGAGTTCTAGCATTGCCATGGCTAGTTACATTATCTCCCGCATTGGAAGCCAAATTTATCAAGGCACTAATACATGGTGTTATTTTCTTGATCTTATTTGCCAAGTGATATTGGCTCATTACTGATGTCAAAGTTAGAAAAGGTTGCATCTTTGACAGACCCTTTCGTCTTTGTAGCAATGATTTGACAAGGAAAGTGTCTGCTACATCTTGTATCATGTAGGCAGATTGCAGGCACTGAAACTCCCATTCGCAGCCGGCTTCATTCAATTTCTGAGTATGCTTTGTATCAGTCAAATGGGTCTTTAACTTGTTTAGCTCCACAAATGCAGACTTGATTTCATCTCTCAATCTTGGGATCAAAATTTGGACTTCCCTAAGTATGCCTGTTAATCTGTCTAGTGCTTCTTGAATCTGGATGATTGTTGCCATGCATTCTCAGCTATTGTGGAGCATGAGACCACCTCACCCTTCAAACAATTCGTGTGTAAAAGATGAGTAGGAAACTAATAATCTTATACTAGGCATCCTTTGTAGTTGTTGTAAATTCCTGTGTGACAAGAGAAACACATAATTTGATATAACGGTATATAATACAACACTAACATTTTCCTAAGCAACACTGCTTTGATATAATCGGAAGACTATTCTTTTGTTTAAGTAATGATACTTCTATTCCCTTTTACATTTTTTGCATTGGAAAGTTCGAACTCTTTTGTCATCTGCCAGAATGGCTACCTTGTGAATTAAGTTTTTAGAGATTTATAATAATTTTTAATTCCGAAGCTCGTTCTAATGATTTGTTCTTCTTCACAATGCAGCCTGTCCTCTTGCTCATTTTTACCATCCCAATGACGGTCCCGAAAAATTGGTCCCCAAAAAAATACAGGATATCTAGTTGGTCCTCCAAAGATTTTGGACATTAATTTGGTCCCTCAATGTTTAAAATAAACATCAATTTAATCCTTAAATTGATACTTATTTTACACTATAAAGGACCAAATTGATATCCAAAATCTTTGAGGACCAACTTGATATCTCATATATCTTTGAAGGATCAATTTGAGTGTTTATTCAATTTATACTTTTTTGCTTCATAGCTGTTCTGATTACTTGTTCTCTTATCCCTAAATTTGGAAAGCAAATGTATTTTCTGGCCTAAAGACGTACAGAAACTGAACCACAGAGAAAGTGAGAAACTAAAGTAGCCTCCTAAGTTGTCTGGGTTCCCAAGAAAACCACAAAAAATGAAGACCTATTTTGATCAATAATAAAAACAAATTACAATTTCTCACAGAAAAGAAGAAAAAGAAGATGGAGAATCATTTCCATTTTTCCTTTTCAAATGGTTTTCTCCTTAGACAAAACAAAGAACAACAAAATGAAGTTAAGAACCAATATGCATTGAATAAATTGAGTTCATTGTCAAAACTCAAGCTGGAAAGGCACTGAATTGTAACTGAAAAAGCAAAGTAGATAAATAAAGTTGATGTTAAGTTTAAGGTACTATATAAGGTGCAAAGAGGTTGAAGAGGTAATTGCCTGCGTGCTCAAGTACTGACTGCGAACTTGTGACTTCTGGGGGAGAGTTGATGAGCTGAAGAGGTTGTTGGAGTGAGAGGAAGCAGAAGCAATGGACCAACGAGTTAGAATCTCCAGACAATTCATGAAGCCAGTGCACATTTTTTTATGCAACGTACACAGGTAGGAAGAGAGAAACTTCATCCAGAAAAAAAGAAAAAAAGGTTAAAAATAAATGGCATGTGATTTTGGGTACAAATCTGCACGTCCATTAGTATGCATGTTAATTTGGATTGCAGCTGCCATGCTTTCTCTCGGCTTATATTTCCTAAGCTCATCACTTCCCTCGAACAATTTATGTCAGAAGAAAGAGTAAGACATGCTTCTACATAAAACTTTATTCTTATCCTAAGCATCCTTAAACCCCGAATAATTGTTGTTTCATATGTGACAAGTGACAACAGGAAACATATAAACAATAGTGCTTTGCTCTGATCGAAAGCCTATATATTACATATTATCCTTTGGCTCAGAGTATCTTTATTTTTTTCTTCCGCCTTTGGTTTTATTTCTTTCCAAATGCTGCTACATAAATGTACATTCTTCTTGCGTTGGAAAAACCCCTGCTTTGATCATCTTTAAGGCCTCTGTATCTGCATTCCTTCGTCGTGTTTCCAACCTCGGCTTATTTGCCGCTTCTCCTTTTCAAATGCCGAGAAATGGGTATATGATGATGTTCCATTTTTTGCTTCTGTGAATTAGCCTTTTGGCTTTTTTTTTCCCCCACAATGCAACAGTCTTCTGTCCCTGTCATCTCTCTCCTCTATAATACAAATGCAATCTCCTTGATTACTAATCTTAAAATCTCTTGGCTATTCACTTTAGTGCAGCACAAGAGCAGAAGCAACAACAGGTTAGTTTCTCTAAAAAGATTTTGGCGCTTACTTAAATTTTTTTTGGTTTAATTTCCAAGAATTTACAGAGTGAACTATGAATGACGTAACAAAAAAGTAATACCAACTGATGGCTTCTACGAAATCAAGTCTTAGACTTGGATATTCTTAAGAATAAAATTTAAGTTCATTTCCTTATGTCTATTATATCTATTCCATCAATCAAGTTATGATATGTGTTTATTAATGTTCTCTCTCTTACTCTCTTTTTTAAAAAAAATACACATATATCATAATTTGATTGGTGAAATGGATGTAAAGGATATAAGAAAATAGACCTAAGTTTTATCCTATTCTTAATTGGAATCACATTGTAAACTTATAGACTATCATTTTGATTGACAGAATGTGGATCAGACTAATTATTTGCTACTGAAAAATTTTAGTGGGAACAATCACTTATTCTTCCAGTTGGTTACACTTATAAGTATTAGGCCATATTAAAGTTTGAATTTTTAATTATTATAATTGAAAAAGACAAATAAAATATCAATATTTAATATAAATTGATATCAAATGCATACACTATAAGCATTGAGTGGAAAGAAGATTTCGGCTAAAAGGAAAATAAGCATGGGTAGATTAAACCATAACTTTGATGTGAAAGTAAAGAAGCACAAGAGTGCCCCAAAAGGGAAATAATACTCAAGCTGTTGCAGCCAAATTCTCACTGTCATTTCCACTCCTGCTATGCATAGAATTCAATTAGAAGATTCTGTAAATGTGTTTTCTCATAATATTTATTTTTCCCAAACTTTGGTTTTAATTTCACAAATTTAAGCTGCTTCTATTTTATAATATACAGTATATTGACAAGTGTGAATGAGAAACCCAACACTATCATCTGAGATCACCCTAAGCAGAGGCAGATGTTGGAACTGAGAGCCCCACTTTTATCTTATCACGGTTGTCAATGATGACACCAACAAGTATGTAATTTATTTCTACTTATTCCTTTGCACGTGACACTGCAAAGATATGCTCATCCTTATTAGTTTTCTTTCAAAACTAATTATTTGCATATACCTACTGGCAATGCATATAAAATTGCTTTCAGATTTGTGTTGCCTTTATTCTGCATTATGGCTCTGCTACCTAACTTTTGATTTGCTGGCTTTAGTTTATCATTTTCAAACCATATACGGGTTGCTTATTTGCTGACTACTTATACATCTATGCTATGAAAAACTGCTATCTTTCATTGTCTAATGGTATGGGTTCTTCAGTTGTTACCAGTTTGATCTATATCAAGGGAAGAAGAACCATGGAGATTTTACCACCACAGTTGAGGAAGTTCTGGAATGACTGGAAGTTGCGTGTTTTGGTTTTGCTTAGTCTGACCTTACAGATGATACTAATAATCTTTGGCAATCGTAGAAAATATATATGCAGAACATACATTAGAGTTCTTCCGTGGTGTTCCTATTTGTTGGCTGATTGGGTTGCAACTGTAGCCCTTGGTGTCATTTCAAACAACCTTGGAGATGCTTTTGGTTATGATAGCAAAGAAGCTTTCTTGGATGCTGGGATTGAACTCACAGCATTCTGGGCGCCCTTTCTTTTGCTTCACTTGGGTGGCCCTGACACCATTACTGCTTATTACTTGGAAGACAATGAGCTATGGCTAAGGCACCTCCTTGGACTTGGAGTTCAAGCAGGGGCCGTGCTTTATATTTTGATTCTGGTAAGGACAGATACTCAGCTATCAATCATGTATATTATGATACTATTTACAGGAATTATTAAATATGGGGAAAGATTATGGGTTCTCAGGTCTGCTAGCAGTGAGCAGCTAAGAGACTCTATGCTCACACCTCCTGACCCTGGTCCCAATTATACTAAATTCATGCAAGAATATACTCTGAGAAAATTAGAGGGATTCCATGTGGTAGCAGATGAGGTAACTGAGACTCAGGTCTCAATAAATCTCAATTCTATGGAGAATAGCTCTATTCCTGAAGCAATGGAACTAATGGCTGCCTTTGACTTAATCCAAAATTTCACGCGTCTTTTCGTGGATCTAATACTTGGCTTTGATGATCGACACAACAGCCAATCTTTGTTTAAGGATATTTCTTTTGAAAAGGCATTCAAAGTGGTTGAGATAGAATTGGGGTTCATCTATGACGTGCTCTACACCAAAGCTACCCTAATATACTCATACAAAGGCTGTGTTCTTCGCTTCATCACTGTCTTTTTAACTACAATTGTTATGGGCACATTCTTTCTAACTGTTGCTCATAAATAGACTTAATTATAACTTTCCTACTTTTGTCCATAGCAATAAGTCTAGAGGCATATGCCACACTGTTACTACTCTCCTCAGATTGGACAGATCTTTGGTTGAGTAAGCACAAGAGAACTTGCATCCACCAAGCCATCGCTTGTATTCAACTTCCCAAACATCCTAGGTGGTCAAATGTCATGGCACAATACAACCTTCTAAGCTACTGACTTGAGGAGAAACCTGCATTCTGCTACATGATCCAGAAGCTGTTTAACATTGACAAGGAGCTCAAAAAGCAGCGATATAAGACCCTTGAGAATGTACCTGATGAGTTGAAAAATTGGATTTTCAGTACTTGCCAAGAGAAACTCAGTCATTAGAGCGAGAAATCAAACAAAGAAATAGACCTTAGAGCTTTCTGCAGATTCCAAGGAAGTCAAGTGACGAAGAAGTATGACTTTCCCTCATTATGTTGGAGTACCGAGGTAGAGTTTGACCAAAGCATTCTTATATGGCACATTGCTACTGATCTATGCTACTCTGATGATTTTAATTCAGTCGAGAGTCAAAAAGATGAAATCACAGTTCCTTCAAAATGTAAGATTAGTATGCTGGTTTCGGACTATATGCTGTACCTCCTGGTCATGTGTCCTTTCATGTTACCTATTGGAATTGACATGATAAGATTTTGGATTTTGGGATACTTGTGCTGATGCAATGAAATTTTTTGAGGAACGAACAGCCATAAGAGGGAACAGTGTAACCCAATTCAATGAAGCTTGCAACATGCTGCTTAAAGTAAATACGGCAATCCCATCATCAAAGGTAAAAGGAGACGAGCAAATCTGTGTTATTCGAAGGATGCAGGCTTGCATTGCAAATTATATTAGATACAGATAAAAAATGGGAAATAATTAGTAATGTTTGGGTGGAAATGCTTCTCTATGCTGCAAGCCAGTGTAGAGGAAATTATCATGCACAACAACTAAGGCGGGGTGGAGAATTTCTTACTCGTGTGGTTTCTCATGGCTGATTTTGGGTTAACTGAACAGTTCCAAATATCACAGGGGCATGCTAGAGCCAAGTTAATTGTTAAATAAAATGGTTGGAATATAATGGCAGTGGTCACTTATTGTTTTTGTTTGGTTCAACAGTTATTTTTCATTTGTTAAACATATGATCAGCAAATTAAATGTTGAAGTAGTTGAACAAATGAGAAGTTTAGTATATGAAGGTGTGTACCATATATCATTATCCAAATTCATTCAAGAAGTTAAATTCCATGTGAGTATCTTGTAATTTCCACCATATATTTTCCTTATTTTGATAAGGTGTTGAAAATGAAGCTATAGTGCTTGGATGATAATCTAAATTACAAAATCATTAAATTTTTAAGAAAACCTTCAATCATCATCTGAAAGCTGACCAGTGCCTAATTAATCAATAACCATGCAGTATAACCAACTTAAAAGTCTTAAGGTGGAGCATGCTCCACTCGATAATTAACAACAAATGCAATTTAATCACAGATTTCCAAGAACCAAAATCAGCAAGTCAATAAATTTCGAAATCTCAACCTGTTACACCTCAAATATGTTGGAAGTTATCATTTTTAATTGCATTTTATGGCCAAAAAGACGGTATAGAAAACTGACCGGGAAGGTGGGGCTTGTTGGCGGAGAACTGAGGTTGTGGGAAGGGAGGACGTGAGAGGAAGCAGGAGCAACGGACTACCACCGCCATTGCTCTCCTCTGCAGACTGCAAAGGTTGTGTTGTTATGCTGAGGAAAAGCCTGGGATAACAATTCTGTATGTGCCGCTGAATTACAAGACACCGGTTAAGTGGAAACTATGTACCAAAGTACCAAGAGCATGTTTGGGAACGATTTCGTTCCTCATATCTTATTTGGTAAAAAAAGTTGTTATAAGAGTAATTGTGCGATCTGGATTGTCTCCAGCGAGGTCCAGCAGCCTCCAGTCTCTAGACCGTTCATTTTTTATCTAACGATCTATGTTAAAAAATATTAATTTAATATTAATTTTTTTAATATTTAAATAAAAAACTGGACCGTTGGATTTTCATCCAACAGTCCAGAATCCAGCTGGAGGTCCAATAGTTAGAGAGAATCCGGATCAGTAATTGTGTATATTTGTTAAATAGATACAACTTAGCTGCGAGTCTGATTAGAGAGAGTTTATTCAACTCGCATATGATATTTGACACGTCAATTATTTATTTAATTTATTATTATGTGTTATTTTTAATTTTATTTAATTAAATTATTTAACACATAATAACAAATTAAATAAATAATAAATATGTGATAATAAATTATATGGGAGTTTGAATGACTCATTCTAATCGAGTTAAGTCAATCTTATATTTAATAAATTTAGTTTTAGATTTTTTACTAAATTAAATATATTTTAAAAACTTTTTTTAAATGCTAAAATTTTAATTTATGATTTTAGATTATAAATTGATTCTTTACATTTTGAAATATAAATATCATTTTATTTTTAATTAAATAATATTTTTAATTATTTTATATTTATTTTAATAATTTAATGTATAAAAATATTTCTTTTTATATCATCCAAACGAACAGATTAACTTAAAATCTCTTTTAAACTAATACATCAAAACATAAAAATAATTATATTATAATTAATTATAATAAAAAAGTTTTTATATAATAATTAATTATTGAAATAATCAAATTTTCACAATTAATCCAAACACGCACTAATTAATAAGTAGATTTCTTTCCTTTTTAAATTCTTTTGATTTTTTGGAGTCAAATAACAAAAATAATTTATTTTTCTCTCTCAACCAAAATAAAAAATAATTTGATTTGATTTGAGTTTAAAATTAAAATTTGTATTTGAAACTTATTATAAAAAATAAGATTTAAATTGCTTTGTAAAATATTTTCTTATATAATTCATTAAAATAAAAATTTATTTTATTTTATTTTATTATTTCACACTTTTACTCTTATGAGAAATAATTAGAGATAATTAATAATGGTAAAATAATTATTTATTTTAAATTAAATCACATCTTACAAAATTCTATCAATTTTGATTAAATTTATAAATAAAAAATGAAATTCCTAAAATTTTGAAAATCAAAATATTTTTTATTTTTTAACATTATAAACACAAGAAATCAAATCATTTTTTTAACATTCTAAGTACACTCTTAGCTAAAATGATAGTGACGCTTTATTTATATTGCTTAGAATTAAAATATTTTTTAATTCTTAGTAACTAGAGTGAAGTTGATGTTCATATATTAATTCCACGTTGAAAGAGTATGAGGAACTTTGTGACTCTACTTTAAAAAAAGAAATTATTAAAATATTCATTCGCTATTTTATTATTTACAAATAAATTTCTATTTAAAATAAAATAAAATAGTTATTTTACTATGACTATCGTTTTCTTTTTATCTAATTTTACAATAAATATAGTCAAGCTCTATATATTTAAAAAAAGTTATGTTACATAGATAAAGAAAATTTGACAGAATTCAAATAAAATTTAATAATATTTAAAAATTATTGTTGAAAAAGTTAAAGTGATAAAAATCATCCATTTTATCAAATAATTAATAATAATTTCAACACATTATAGAAAAAAAAATATAAGATTTTAAAGGTCTAGTATATTCTTTTTAAAAATAGCATGAGATCAAAAATTGTATATGGTATCAAAGCCTTAGCAAACCACAGTTGATAAACTTACATAATTTCAATATTTACTGCATGACTTTAGTACTTATCTTGAACATCGTCCACTTTTTTTTTTGTGACAATCAAAGTGTTGTTCATTTATCTCACAATTATGTCTTTCATGTTCGCACCAAATACATTGTCATTAATTATCACTTCATCTGAGAAAAAATTAATGCTAGTGATCTCCAACTTCAATACATGTCAACTACTCAACAAATTGCATGTGTTCACTAAAGCATTGCCAAAGGATTTTTTTGTTTCCTTTTGTTATAAGCTTGACATTCATTCTCTATCACTACCAAGCTTATGGGGATAAGTGTAAAGAACTCAAACATTAGCATTAAGGATGTAAATTGATTCAGATAATCAACCAACCCGATCAATCCAAACTAAACTAATTAAATTGGTTCGGTTTGGTTTGGGTATATTGATTGGTTCAGGTGAAATCCAAACCAATTAAAGCTTAATTAGTTCGGTTCTCGGATTTGAAATTTTAAAACCAAACCAAACCATATATTTATATATTTTATTTAAAAAAAATTCATGCTACAACATTTTTTGGCTACTACTTATTTTTTTTATTTTTTGTAATACTTTCTCAGTTTCTAACCCCTAAAACGTTGTTTTCGTTTAACACAGAAGACTAGAAAACTCCTCTGCCAAAATATTCGGTTATGCTCACTGGTACTGCAGTTCTGGCCAGGAATATGTTATCAGGTATTATTCCAAAAAATTTTGGAGATGTGAGAGGCTTGAAAACTTTGGATCTTTCCTTCAACAAACTCTCTGGATCCATTCTTATTGAACTTCAAAATCTACATGTCATTTAGTTTTTGAACTTCTCTTATAATGATTTAGAATGAACTATTCCTAATGGTGGAGTTTTTCAAAATTTTTCTATTGTCCATTTAAAATGCAATAAAAAATTTTGCTTGTATTTTGCATGTGGGCTTCATGGCCATAGAAGAAGGCATGTCAGACATTATATCATCATAACCACAGTGGTAACACTGATACTATATCTGACAATTTGCTTGCTACTATACATAAATAACAGAAAAGTGAAAGTAACAGCAACAACATCATCTAAACTTGAAAGCTTGAAAACGGTGAATTGACTTTAAATGTTATAGTATTGACTTTAAAAATAATAAATTTCTAGCTTTAGTTTATGAGTACTTAAGTAATGAGAGCTTGAAAGATTGGATTAAGGGGAAAAGAAAGCATGCAAATGAAAATGAGTTGAACCTTATGGTTATGGAGAAACTGAATATATATATTGATGCTACTTGTGCATTGGATTACCTGCACAATGATAGTGAAGTTCTTATTGTGCATTGTGATTTGAAACCCAACAATATTCTATTGAATGAAAATATGACTGCAAAGGTTGGAGACTTTGGATTTGTTAAGTTGCTGATTCAAAGTTCAACTAATCAAGTCTCCATTAGCTCCACTCATGTCCTTAGGGGTTCAATTGGTTACTTATATACCTCTAATTTAGTAACCTCACAACTTTTTCTTAATTGAATAGTAATAGTATACAACTTGTCAAGTTAAATCTCTTTTAAAGAATTTTTAAACTTATTCAAATATAATTTCTTAATAAAAATATCAATATGTTTCTTTGTTTCCTCTTTATGAATATTTTAATACATATTATGAAACATGAAATAATTATTAGTATTAAAATCAATAAGTTTGATTCTATTTTTAAATTTTTTTCATAGGTTTATTATGTATTTTTTTGTTATGAAAAATTAATTATTTAATTAATTTTTATATTAAAAAAATAGTCAACCCGATCACCCAAACCAAACAATTCATAGATGTTCGATTCGGTTTGGTTTGGATTTGACTATCAAAAAATATAAAAATCAAACCAAACTAAACTAATTGATTTTAATTGATTCAAATTTATTTTCCCTCAAAAATCAAATCAAACCACCCACTTGTACCCTTAATTAGCACCTTAAGTCATGCCTATATTCGAGCTACTGACCAATAAAAACCAAGTAAAGAATCATGAGATAATATTAAACTCTTGGAAGCAAATATTAGTAAATGTAAAGTCATGATACATGGAGTCAAACCAAATCAATAGCCATCAACTACTTGCTGATGTATTTCCCTTGCTTTAATATCTATTTTGTACCATTGGAGGTATGTGTATATATACATAATGTTTTCTTTGTACAAAAACACAAGTTGATTGAATAAAAAGTTCATATTATTTTCCTTCAAATTCATTAGAAAATTGCTCTTGAGAATATTATGTAGCTACACTAATTTTAATTGACACAATCATGATAACAAAATAATTTAAACTTTTGTCATTGTTATTTATCTGTATTATTATAAAGAGGATTTTCAATTTTATTATCTAATTTACATTTCTACACCATAATTTTAAGAAAGGTAATTATATTTTATATATATCAATATCGAATACACATATGATATGAATATGACACTAATTTTAACATATCATAATATGAGAATCATAAATTTTCTCACTGTCAAGTCCTAATCTCCGATTTCATCTCAAATCTACAGGGTATTTAGCTTTCTTTTTCTTTTTAAAGATTTTCCAATTAAAAGAGACATTTTAAATTTTTAATTTTTACAGAATCATCAGGTTTTGATTGGGTAACCAAAAATTTAAATCCTTGTTGTACAACTTTTGTAGTATCCATCTGGGCCGCGACATTTGCCGCCATCACAGCCCAAAGTCGCAAAAACAAAATTTCCCCTGCCTCCGAAGCCTCATTCAAATCCCCAAATCCCCATTGTCAATTGATTTGCGCAGCCAGACGCTGGGATCCCGTTCGGCCACATTCCTCAGTGTACAGGGAAGAACCAACACACTCGCAGGTATCTCTTCTTCCCACTCACAAGCATTGTTTTTTGGTTTCGCTTCTGTTTCCTCCCTCTTCAGAACCGACACTTTTCATTCAAAACATAAGAACCAAGTGCCAACTATCAAAATTTCTGATGATCACTAATTTATACAATTTGATTTTTAATCTACTTTCAATTCAGTAATTTCTTACATTGTATTTGTCATTCTTGCAACAAACAAGGAATGAGTCGTTTGCAAGGTAATAAACGGAAACGCCAGGACTTGGCTTTGGAATTGTCAGAGTCTCTCACAAACGAAGAGCGTATTGTGTATAACATCATTCGTGCCAAGAGAGACATGGGGATATGGTCAGGAGACATCAAAAGAGAAACAAACCTCCCTGAAAGCATCTTCAAGAAATCCCTTAAGTTGCTTGAAACCAAACAACTCATCAAGCAGGTTGTTAACATCCAAAACAAAGCCAGGAAGGTCTTCATGGCATCAGAGTTTGAACCCTCCAAACAAATCACTGGTGGGGATTGGTACTCTGAAGGCAAACTCGACACTGAGTTCATCACCACTCTGAAAGCTGTTTGCTTGAGGTGCATTTCCATGATGAAGGTCGCCACCTGTGATGGGGTCTTGGAGTTTAGTAAGAGGAGTGGGGCCTTCACTGTTGAAGTTACAAGTCAGCATGTGGAAGAGATTTTGAGGACTTTGGTTTTGGACAATGAGATTGTAGAGATGAAGAGCACTGGGTTTGGGGATTTTGCATCTGTTCCTGTTGGTAGAGTTTGTTATAGATTCAAAAGCAAAGGTGGTGTTAGAGAGGAACACAAAGCTGGTGCCATGGCTTCCATTCCTTGTGGAGTTTGTCCACACATAAACTTTTGTACACCCGATGGCATTGTCTCCCCAACAACTTGTGTCTATTATCAGAAGTGGTTGGACTTCTAAATGAGCCATACACCAGTTCTCTTCTCGGTTTTGAATTTTTATTTGACCTTCCCAAGTTTTGAATTTCATCTTATATATAACTATTGTCTTTTTTTTTTTTGTTTCATTTTATTACTCAATATGATACATCAAAGGTTATGACAAGCAAGCCCACTGTCACTTTAATGCCCACTGCCACTTTAATGCCCACTGTCACTTTCATAAATAGTAGTTTAAAATGCCTTCTTACTTCTTGAAAAAAGTTTTTCTGTCAAAAAATAAAAATATATTCATTCTTAAATCAAGAAGTGGGTTAACATTATAATATATTTTATTAAATTAAAGTTAGATATATTAGAAAAATTGACTTTAGAGGAGTCATTTCCTTAGTTATTATCTCGAATTTCAGTTTTCAGCTTCTTTAGGTTGCTTTCCGTGTGTGTGAAAATATATATTGGGTTACACATAAAGATCTTGTGAAGGGAATAAAATTCTGTTGTGAATCACAGAGATCTGCATGTTGCTCGTTTGATTTTATATGCATCAGCAAGGAACAAACATGCCTAGAAAAAGTCCAATGATTTGTGAAGATATTATAACAAATTATGTTATAAAATAGTGAAGATGGTACAAAATCACACAACTGAAATGTTGCTTGTGTGATTTTATATACATCACCAAGATGTTATAACATGCTGGGTTTTGCTTTCCTCTAGGATGACATTTTATAACATCTTCACTATCCCATAGAACAGTAAACCTCAGCCTTGTTAAATTCTTTGTTAAGGACTAAATCATTCTAAAAGTATAAACCTTTTGAAATTATAACTATACTAGCGAAAAGTAACAAAGGTACTGTGATAAAAAAATTAGGACCAAACTCAAATTAAGATGTAAGTTACAAGCATAGAAGTGATTTTCATCTCTAGCTCTATCTTCTAGATATATATTATAGTCCCCAAGTTTAAGGATACGTTTCATTTATCTTTTAGAATTCTGATTCATTTTTCTTTCACCAACAGTACCTGTAGAAGAGAATCATACACCCTTAAAAAAATCTTAATCAACTAGCTGCCAGAACAACAATGATTGTTGCTGAAAAATATGAACATATAAACAAATATTAGGGAAACAAATGAGTATATTCCTGCCTATAATTTCAAAGCAACGATGGTTACCAAAAATTACTACTTTACTAGTGTTATCCTTAACATCATTCCTATATTCAAATTTAGTAGAAGTCCAATGATTCGAGAACCGTGCGACCTTGGATCTGGAGTGTTGTTAGCCTCTGCTTTGGATATAGTATTGAGCCAAACTGATTGGCTACCCATATCAAGGAGGCCGATTTCTCCCCTAGTAGATGCCTTATATCTTCATGTATAGTTGCCATAGGAGGCCTATCTCTTCCATTGACATGTACAATGAGCAGCAGCAAAAAATCCACATTTTAACCTGAGAAATGGCATTCGCTTTTCTATACTCAACATATAAAAGCATTAATGTGAATGAGACTGGTGAGACTTTCATCCACTTGTTTGTCTCTTATAAGGTCTGCAACTTCCATAATACCATTACATTTCTTGAAATCCTAACAAATCATCATTAAAAGAGATGTAAATTTTAAAGGATTTTGCTAATAAATGCCCTAAGAGATGCAAATTTCAAAAGGTTTTGTTAACAAGTGTTAAGGAATCTAAAATAAGAAGTTTTAAATGAAAACAAAGTATTTAATAAATTAAAAATTTAAAAATATTTACTTTTTCATTTAAAACTTTATATTTTGGTTTCCTTAACAAATGCTCTCAGCAAAACCCAAATTTTAAAATGAAATGACAAAGAAAATCTACTTTAGCAGCAACCTCACACAAACTCTTAGCTAAGTATCAAGATTCAAGAGGAAAGTTTATTGGAAAATATAATCAGCTACCCAAGACCCTCAGATATCTTATGCTTCTTTAAACAAAAAAGAACCACAGAGAAAAAGGAGCCCACTATTGGCAAAACTCTTTTTCTTTTTATTGGTGAATACTTCATGGGGAAAAATCTTATATCCTCCTGGTGGAAGAAGTTTTTATTCTTCCAGGTAAATTACAACCATTCATTTCTAAAAGATAAGAGAGAGAAAGAGAATATTTAAAGATTGAATGACTGAGATGCTCCATGGAAGAATAATTTCTTCCTCCAGGAGTACGGAAGAAAGCCTCTACTTCATGGATCCATGGTCCCTACCTTGACCACGTTGGAAATGAAGGAATGAAGTCCAATCAGACCCAACGGCTATAGGCAACTATTTTGCAACTTTTCCTAATTAAAACAGAAAAATAGAAGAAAGAATACTTTAATTCTTAAATCATAAACAGAATGTACAAGAAATTACAATCTAAGCTGGATGTTAAAACTAGAACAATAGAATAATCGTCTAACATTCAAATGATGTAAAGGTAAGAGTCAATATACCATTTGATTGGACGATGAATCCACCATAATTGATATCAGAGCATCTAGGCATGCACCCTGCTCAAGCGCTTCATGAATGGATAATATATTCATCAGAACCTGCACATTTAGTAGCAATTTTTACATTAATATGTCAGAGTTGGAGTCAATAACCGTTTCTTTATTTAAGTTTAGAAGCTTCGGTAGGGTTGAGGGGATCCCTTTATGTGTATTTGATTGGAGTACAATGCACATATTCATCATATCTCATCTCTCATGCTCTATTAAATTAAATTTTCAAAACTTTGCAAATACAGTGAATTTCTTGATTGGTAACCAACTTGTCATGGATGGAAGAAGACAATGATCTTGTTTTATGGAAATTTTGCCAAAGGATAAATTCGATTCCTGTTATCACTTTGAGAAGGGAATTTCTTCCTCTTAAGGACTCTAAAGTACTTGGTGATTTATGAATCAAAAGAATATCAGAAACTTGTTTTGAGTTTAATAAGAAAATGTAGTGAAATACTAGTGTAAAAAGTAAGTTAATAATGAATCAATAATGAATTAATACTTGAAATTAAAAGAATATAAGCAAACTGAAAGCAGTAAATGCAAGTAATGTAAATAGCAATGACAATTGAATAAATGAAAGCATGTAAAGAAAACAAGTAAATAACAAGACTTAAACTTGCATAAAGGTAAATTCAACTGGAATTTTAAATGATAGCAAATAAAGAGAAGTAATGTAAAATAAGCAGTAAATTGAAAGTAATAAAAGAAAAGCAATAAAGATGTAGGGAAATAAACTTCTACGAAAGTAAATAAAGCAAATAAAAGAAATCAAATGATTCAAAAGAATCACTCGATCAAGAAATGAAGATAAATTACAAGAAATGTAGATAAATGGCTTTAAATTTGCATTGAAATGTAAAGATTACAAAAATGAAAGAGGGTGGAAGGCATACTTGACTAATTCTTGTGTTTATCTGTGTGCGTTAGAGTGACTTTTAGATGAGTTTAGAGATGTGTGCAAGTGTTTTCAACCAACCTAAATGCCTCACCCCCTTGGATATTTATAGACAAGGGAAGTAACTAGCATTCTAACAAGATTAGAACAAGTGTCATTGATAGAAATAACTTCCTAAATCTGACCAGTAATGATTGTCTTGTCTCAGTATTACAGACTCAACTACTTATAACTTTCTAAATTCAAATTCAAATATATGAATTTGAATTTTAAACTAAAGTATATAACTGCTTTGAATCTGCGTCAAATTGCCTTCTGAAATCGAGAGTTTCCTTCATAATCTTGGAATGTGCCAAGTGTTGAACCTTCTTCACTTCTTTGATTCTCCTTACAAGACTTGTGAAATTGTCTCTTTTCTTCTTTGATCGAAATTATTTGTACTTGCTTTCCAAGTCTACAATCACTGTCTTCGAATATTCACTAATTCATAAGACTATTTGAACACATTAGTCGAAGTATTTATCCTTCGATTCACTTACTCGAAATCTAACTTGATAGCTAAACGCCTAAACCAATCAAGAATTCTTGAGTTATTAAATTATTTCTTTTGAGAATTAAAAAGTTTTATTTTATACCAACAGATCTACATGCTTCTAATTTCCAAATCCTTGGTTTCCTATTGAAATAAATCAAAAGCTACTAAATATTTTTAAAAACAAAATGCATGGTGACCTGAATTGCGTGGTGTTGATGGGCCAGAGCAGAACTCTGAGGGTGCAGCAGACAACAACCTTCCTACACTCCCAAGTGCCACGGCAACTTCAGCATCAGTAGATGTACTAGTTATCTTCATGGGTTCTACCCCAAATACATGATTCAAATTCAAATTCACCACTCTATTACCACTGTACTCATCATCTCCTGTCTTTTTCCGGGAGTGCCTAAACGGAACAGGAACCACTGCACAAGCAGCACCAGCTAAAAATTCAAAACTAGACAAACCAGATTGAAAAAAAAAAAAAGATGGCATGAAACCATGAATACACAGACCTTGAAGTGCGGGAATGGATTGGGTTTGGATGAAGAGGTCGATGGTTGAACCAGAGTGAGCAACACAGCGTAGAAAGTTGAGAATGGACGAGAGGCCACGGAGGCGGAGAAAGGAGAACCAGGCACGTGCGTCTCTGAGACCGGTTCGAAGAGCGAGGGTTAGGACACCCTCTGCCGGTTCAGTGATCTCACCAGCTCCCTCACTGCAGATGATAAATCTGAATCTGCTTTTCCATTTTGGATCCCTTGCCTCCACAATGGCTTCTTCTTAGTTCAGCTGCATCTCTGACTCTGTCTGTATATTATAAATATTGTACCCCTCAACTCGATTTTCCTCCTAATTTTTCGTCTGCTTTCACTCACCCTTAGAACAAGTTCCTCAATCTCAGAAAGCTATCCACCTCTGTGCCTATTGACCAATGCTATAATGTAACCATGTAAGAACTGTAACTCAAGTGATCCGTTAATAATATGTAGTGCATGTGTATGTAACTATAATCATCTATATAATGGTGGAGTATGAATTCATAGAAAGTTTTTTTCCATAAGACTATAATTTTTTTTTTCTTTTGACTGTATAATATAAGGCTACAATCAGAGGTAAAGTAAGAAAATTAAAATTTAAGTGAAATTATTATAGAGTACTTAGATTGTTTTTGACAGATACAATGTGAGGAATGTTATCGAGAGACTCTTTTCCATATATTTTTAAATACATTTTTTATTATTAGTTCACATTTAACACTCTTTTTAAAGTGTGATCTGTTTATTAATTCTTCAAGTTTACTTAAAAATTGTCTTTTTTCTTTTTATTATTATTATTACTATTATTAGGCTACTTTGTTCATGGTTTATGAAAAAGGATTCTGATTAAGTCATTGGTAAGTAAATAAGGTTTAAAAAAAATTCACATTTTGAGTTCATCTTGTGATGTGATTTTTTTTTTTTAAATATTTCTACATTTGAGCATTTTTTCTTTTTGTTTTGTCAAGTCCTTGTTTCAGCATATATCTTGAGTGAAGAAAGTGCTTAAACTGAAGAAGAAGAAGAAGGCATTTGAGCTTTTTTTCTTTTTGTTTTGTTAGTCCTTGTTTAAAATAAGTGAAGAAAGTTTCCCTGAAGAAGAAGAAGAAGAAGAAGAACTTGTATAATTTAAGAGAGATGTTTGAAATTTGAATGGAAACTCTTATTCAGTATCTCTCCTCTTTAAGTGTCACGTAAGTAAGTAAATGAAAAAAAAAAAGTTGTTAAAATGAAAAAAATAAAAGACCACAAAAAAGCGCTAAAAAGAAATAAATGGTTTTAGAAGTTGATGAAAAAGTGATATGAAAAAAATAGAGAGAATTAAAAATAAAAAAAGTGAAGAGAACATCTTTAACTTTTCTCGCTAATAAGTTACAAGTCACATTTTAAAGAAGAAGAAGAAGAAGAAGAAGAAGAAGAATTTACATTTGTATTATTTAAAATTATCTTTGTCACACACTATAAACAAACCTATATATGTTACATATTTTTTAATCACTTGTATAATTTAAGATAGATGTTTGAAATTTGAATGGAAACTCTTATTCAGTATCTCTCCTCTTTAAGTGTCACGTAAGTAAGTAAATGAAAAAAAAAAGTTGTTAAAATGAAAAAAATAAAGACCACCAGTTACCAAGTGAACAAAAAAAGAAAATGCTAAAAAGAAATAAATGGTTTTAGAAGTTGTTGAAAAAGTGATATGAAAAAAATAGAGAGAATTAAAAATAAAAAAAGTGAAGAGAACATCTTTAACTTTTTTAGCTAATAAGTTATAAGTCACATTTTAAATGGAGTATGAAATATGACTTAATAATAAAGAGTGTATTTAAAAAAGTTAATAAACAAATGCGTTGTTAGCTTTTTTTTTTCTTTGTAAAATTGAGTGTTAGTTTTGTCGGAATTTGAGTACTTCTAATTTGAGAATTGTAATTGTTTTGAGTCAAATATACTTGATTTTAGACAAATATATTTAATTTCTTTAAAATAAATTTTATGTAAAATGATATCATCTAATCTCAAAATGGGTTTGGCTTGATAATGTCAAATTTGTGACCCAAATCAAGCTCCATAAGTGTGATAATTTCATACCTAACCCAATTTGCATAATTGAACCAACTCACCTTTTTATTTAAGAGAAATTACACTAACTTTTCTTGAAGTTTAGTGAAATTATACATAATATCCTTATCGTTTTGACACATACACCATCTTTCCCTATTTTTTACGGGTTTGTTACACCGTCACCCGTTTGGGATGACGATCCATTAGCAAATTTACCAGAAATAATGTCATGCGACCCTCTCATGACTCATAATGGCATTTTTGAAATTTTTTACACTATCTCACATTGTAAAAGACTTAAAATACCTTTTGCATTACCTTCAAATTTATTGTGCCTCTTCTCCCTCTAGCAGAGCATATTGAGGAGGAGATCGAACCAAGGAGTTCCACCCACGATCTAGCAAGTATTCAAGGAGGAGCTTCACCCACGACCCAGATCGAATACTACAATAAGTGTGATTTTGTTTCCATCAGGTAAGTCAAAGTTCGACTTGTTCCCACTGGTTTGATGAATTATTTGGTCCCAATGTTTTTGTATTCCCCCATTAAACAAATTGCATGCCACATGTTTGATGAAATGGAAAAGTTAATATTTGATGATTGATTACTAATTGTTATTGTAATACCCTAAATGATATGTTAGACTTGTTTATATGTTCAAAAGGTAGCATATGACTTGTTTAGCATGTATGTATAATTTTGTGACAATCTAAGGTCATTTAGGTACTTAGTTACAACATGAACTGTGAAAAGTAACTTAAAATGACTCAGATAATAGCATTAACTGCTTAGGAGAGAGAAATAAATATGGATAATTTATTTCTAGGTCACAAATACGAATAATAAGTTACAGTTAAAGTTTAAAGGTAAACTGAGCTAGTTTGACATTTTTAGGCATACTGGTTGTCTAATTATAACTGGTTTGACTAGTAGCAGATATAAAAATATTAGATAATGGTGAAATGACATTTTATATGAATTTTGGTATTTATTTTAAAGTTGTTAAAAGTTAAAAATTTGGATTTAGCTAAATCTGAGTGTTTTTAACAAATCGAGATTTTATCAGTTTTGGCTTAAGGGTCATATGAGTCTTTAGTTCCTCTTTTATAAGCTCATTCACTGCTGTTTTTGCTTCAAAAAAATAGAAAGAGAAAACATGAAAGGAGAAGAGAAAGAAGAGGAAAGAAAGGCCAAGCAAGAGGAAGAGAGAAAGAGGAAAACTAAGGGTAAAGTCAAGGCTTGAGAATCCAACTAAGTTTGATTCACCAACACAGCTTCAAAGGTAGGGGTTTTGTGACCAATTTCACTTCTTGTTGCTCTTTTCTCTATTTATGCAATTAGGTTGCTTAATAGGCCAAAATGAGTTTTAGAGGTGTTTGATGTGTTTTGATTGCATGATTGAGTTTTGTTGGTTGTTTATAACTTGTTCAAAGCATAATTGTGAGATAGAAGCTTAGAATTTATCATTTAGGCCTTAGAATCCCAAATTTAAGGGTTAGGTCACCCTAGGTGGATTTTGGTTGATTAATCCAAATTAAATTGTTTTTGGTTGATGATTGATGATTCCTATATGTTTATAAACTGATTAGAAACTTAGAATCACTTAGAAACTATGTTGGAATTGCCAAAATTCGAGAAAATGACTAATGGAACAGTACCACGGTCTACAGAACCTGGTTTCTGTCATGAGCGTCATGACATGAGAGACACCGCGTCGCGACGTTAGGATGAACGACTTGAATGCCGCAACGTTAAGAAGGTTACATCGCAGCGTGAGACCAGATTTCGCTGCACGCGTCGCGACATTAGTAACGTCGTGCCATGGCATGAAAGTGATGCTACATTCAGTACTAAAACCCATGGCTTGGGCACCACGATGTTACCAGGTTAGTGTCGCGAAGTGAGTACCAAGAACCTTAAAAAAATGTCATTTTAGATGTTTTGAAGTTCTGGACTAGATGGAATCATTTAATATATGTTTCCTAAGGTATGTTTAAGTACAAATATGAATAGTTTTCAAGAGAAGAATTATACCTAGTATGTATGGAATAGATTGGTAGTGTTGATTTTGTAAGTATCCTTTGACAGCATTCATGAAGGTCAAGAGAAATCGAAAAAGTGTCTGATGACATAACCCTGATAAGTCGATAGTGCCAAGGCTAGAAGAAATAAGTAGGGATCCATTAGATTCTTCGAAATCAGGTTTTAAACTGAACTTCTCATGAGTCAGGATATATGTGTAGTGCGAGGAGATACCTCTACTTGCTACAAAATAACATATGAAACCATTAATTCTTAAGATTTACATTTGTATTCCGACTTGGACTAAATGTATGTATGAGATATATATTAACTTGGTTTATCTAAATGCAATAGTTAGACCGTATAGCTGTTTAAACATGTTCCATAGTTGTTATTGTGATTATGTTTTATATATTATATATATATATATATTATGACTGGTTTTGATTACTCATACTGAGGATATAGTTTCTCACCCCGCTGTGTATCATGTAATTTCAGGTGAATCTTTTTCCAAGGGTAAGAAGAAAAAAGAAGCTAAGGATTAGATAATGTTATGTTTCAGTTGTTGTACATAATAGTATCACTTTTGAAATATACAGAGTTATGTATTACTTCAAGCCTTTATTAAGGCTAATGATGTAAAAGTACTTTGACACATTTTGATATAAATATTGTATTTTTGCATTTCATATGGCTCTTAATAGTGTTTCCAACGAACATTATGGATATACGTATATGATTAGTATGTATGTAGTGGCATTATAATGTTAAGTATCTATTTGTATGACTTATATACTGAGATATTGGTATTAGGATATTACATTTTGGTATCAGAGCAGTTCATCTTGTTGAGCCGGGGTATGGACTGACTATGCTTAGATATATAGGAGTTCCTTATAAGAAATTATGTTTTTCTTACTTCATATGTTAAATGAGATGATAGAATCGCATAGTTTGTCTCATATTGGTTGTTATTAGATTCTGTTACACAGTTACATAATATTGAGACTGTAGCTTATTATATGTTGTTTCTATATGTACAGGAGATTATGGAACCAAGCGAGCGATCTAGAGAAGCAGGGAGCTCGGCCCCACCGGGTCCAGATATGGCTGAAGCCGTTATGGTTATAGCCAGTGTTATGACGAGAATGCTTGAGAGAATGAAATCAAATCCATCTCAGCAGTCTACACTACCTGGACAACATCCACAAGAGATAACTCAAGTTGGGAGAAATCAAAATTTTCATGACTTGACAGGTTTTCGTCAGATGAATCATCTACCATTCAGAGGCGAGTACAATCCTGCTAAAGCTGAGGAGTGGCTCAGTGAGATGGAGAAGATTTTCAATGCAATAGTTTGCTCAGAAGAGCAAAAAGTAATCTTTGCCTCATATATGCTGGAAGGTGAGGCAGAGCATTGGTGGAAAAGTACCAAAAGCATACTTGAAGCAGTTGAAACCCTAATGTCATAGGAAGTCTTCAAGATAGCTTTCTTGGAGCAGTTTTTCCTGTAGACTCTACATGATGACAAGGAAGTAGAGTTTATGGAGTTAAAACAAGGAAACATGTCTATAAGTCAGTATGTGGCCAAGTATGATGAGTTGGCAAAATTTTCTTCTCATATCCATTATTGCCCAAACAAGAAATGGAGATGTTTGAAGTTTGAATCTGGTTTAAGGCAAAAAATCAGAGGTATGGTGAGACTGATGGAGATTAGAGACTTTCTTGCTTTGGTTAACAAATGTAGGATTGTGGAGTCAGAAATTAATAGCTCTCTATCTGTGGAAAGGGTGCAAGAAGTCTCAAAGAGAAAGAGAGAGGACAACAATAATAAACAGGGTTCTTCTAAGGTAGGTAACCCTCAAGGGAAAAAGTAAGAAGTGGTCTAAGGCACCACAATGCGCTGAATGTGGGAAATCACATGGAAGCAAATGCTTTGCAGACCAGTCTGTGTGTTATACATGTGAACAGCCGAGGCATTTCTCTAGAGCTTGTCCTCAGAGCAAGGAAGATGCGCCTACCCTAAAGCCGCTAGCCAAGGGCGAGTTTACACTTTAGGCAGGACTGAGGTGGTCCAGTCTTCTGACCTAATCCAAGGTAAATGTATAATTTATAATCATCTTTTAAATGTCATGTATGATTCAGGAGCATCTTACTCCTTTGTTTCTTATGATTGTATAAGGATGTTGGATTTACCTATGTCAGAGTTATCATATGACTTATCTGTTTCCACACCTACCGGTAAGCCATTCATAACCTCAAAAGTGTGTCATGACTGTTGTATAAGAATTGAGGATAGAGTTTTCCTTGTGAATCTTATTTGTTTACCCCTTATGGACATAGATGTCATTCTTGGTATGAATTGATTGTTATCCAATCATGTGATTTTGAACTGTTCAGATAAAACCTTAGTTTTTTTGTCCGATGTTCCTACCAAAGTTGTTTCCTCAGAGTCTATCTATCTCAATGCTAATCTGGTCAAACACTATTTGGTAGATGGAGCTCTAGGATATGTTCTTTTCTCATTAGATGTAGAGATTTAGCAAAGCTTAGATAGTTTACCTGTGGTGAGGGAATACCCTGAGGTGTTTCCAAGTGATATAGTTAAGTTGCCACCGGAGAGAAAAATAAAGTTTACTATAGATCTAGTGTCAGGTACAAGACCTATATCTATAACACCCTATAGGATGGCACCCTTAGAATTGGCTGAACTCAAAAAACAGTTAGAAGAGTTATTGAATAAACAATTCATTAGGGCCAAGTATTTCTCCGTGGGGAGCACCAGTGTTGCTAGTAAAGAAGAAAGATGGTACTATGCGGTTGTATGTTGATTACAGGCAGTTGAACAAGGTGACCATCAAGAACAAGTATCCTTTGCCTAGAATAGATGATCTGATGGATCAGTTAAGAGGAGCTACAGTGTTTTCTAAGATTGATCTAAGATTCGATTATCATCAAATTAGGGTCAGGGGAGAGGATATCCCTAAGACCGCCTTTAAAACTAGGTATTGACATTATGAATATATTGTGAGGTCCTTTGGGTTTACGAATGCTCCAGCAGTGTTTATGGATTACATGAATAGAATTTTTAGACCTTACCTAGATCTGTTTATGGTAGTATTTATTAATGACATCTTTATCTATTCAAAGACAAGGGAAGAGCATGAGCAACATGTAAGGATTGTTTTAGAAATCCTAAGGGAGAAGAAATTGTTTGCCAATTTGTCCAAGTGAGTTTTGGCTAACGGAAGTTCAGTTTTTTGGCCATATTATTTCTAATAGAGGAATTGCAGTGGACCCTAGCAAGGTAAAAACAGTGTTGCAATAAGAGAGACCCACCACTATGACTGAGATCAAGAGTTTTATAGGCCTAGCTGAGTACTATAGAAGGTTCATCAAGGGTTTTTCTCAGTTAGCGCTGCCTTTGACTAGGTTGACTAGAAAGAGTAGTACTTTTGAGTGGACTCAGGACTGTGAAAATAGTTTTCAAGAATTAAAGAAAAAGTTAACTACTACACCAATGTTGGTAGTTCCATATCCCCATGAGAACTTTGAGATTTTTTGTGACACTCCAAATATAGGACTAGGGTGTGTTTTGATGCATAATAAGAGAGTAGTAGCTTATACATCAAGGCAGTTAAGGCCATATGAGGAAAACTACCCTACGCATGATTTGGAGTTAGCAGCTGTAGTATTTGCCTTAAAGATTTGGAGGCATTATCTTTACGGAGTCCAGTTTGAGGTGTTTAGTGATCATAAGAGCTTAAAATACTTATTTGATTATAAGGAGCTAAACACGAGGTAGAGAATATGAATGAAATTCTTAAAGGATTATGACTTTGAGTTAAAATATCATCCGGTTAAGGCCAATGTAGTGGCTGATGCGCTAAGTAGGAAACCCCTACATGTGTCCCGAATGATGATTCAAGAGAGTGAGCTTCTCGAGAGTTTTAGAGATTTAAGTTTAGCGGTGACTGTGATGCCACAAAATCTCTTTGTGAGTAGAGTGTACATAGTAAATGACCTAAGGGCTTAAATTTTAAAAGCTCAAAAGGAGGATGAGGCTCTAATGGATATTAGTGAACAGATCTTTTTAAGAACCTCAGATGATTTTGATATGACTGATGATGGGATGATAAAGTTTAGAGGTAGACTTTGTGTTCCAAAAGAGTCAGAGGTCAAAAACAAGATTCTAGAAGAAGCTCACAGTAGTAAGTATACTATCCATCCCGGAACTAATAAGATGTACCAAGATCTGAAGAGAATGTTTTGGTGGTCTGGAATAAAAAAAGACATAGCAGAGTATGTTGTAAGGTGTTTAGTTTGTCAGAAGGTAAAAATTATGAACTGTAGGCTGCTAACACCTTCCCTACTTGTAATCGACTCCTAAATCCAAACTCATTTTCTAAAAGACTAATTTTCCTATTTTAAGGGTTTTTCTAATATTTTTCCAATTTAAATAAACATTGGTGGCGACTCTATTGATTTTCAAAACCTAATCTTTTTCGATTGTCCCGTTGCGATCCCAATTGCGATAAGCTAAATCTGAGTGTTTTAGCAGATCAGAATTCTATCAGTTTTGGCCTAAGGGCTATATGAGTCTTTAGTTCCTCTTTTATAAGCTCATTCACGACTGTTTTTGCTTCAAAAAAATAGAAAGAGAAAACGTGAAAGGAGAAGAGAAAAAAGAGGAAAGAAAGGTCAAGCAAGAGGAAGAGAGAAAGAGGAAAGCTAAGGGTAAAGCCAAGGCTTGAGAATCCAACCAAGTTTGATTCACCAACACAGCTTCAAAGGTAGGGGTTTTGTGACCAATTTCACTTCTTGTTACTATTTTCTCTATTTATGCAATTAGATTGCTTAATAGGCCAAAATGAGTTTTAAAGGTGTTTGATGTGTTTTGATTGCATGATTGAGTTTCTTTGATTGTTTATGACTTATTCAAAGTATAATTATGAGATAGAAGCTTAGAATTTGTCATTTAGGCCTTAGAATTCCAAATTTAAGGGTTAGGTTACCCTAGGTGGATTTTGGTGCATTAATCCAAATTAAGTTGTTTTGGTTGATGATTGATGATTCCCATGTGTTTATGAACTGATTAGGAACTTAGAATCACTTAGAAATTATATTGGAAGGACCAAAATTCGATAAAATGACTAATGGAACAGTACCACGGTCTGCAGAATTATGCAGAACCTAGTTTCTGTCATGAACGCCGCGACGTGAGAGATGTCGCGTCGTGAAGTTAGAATGAACGACCTGAATGTCGCGACATTAAGAAGGTTACGTCGCAACATGAGGCCAGATTTCACTGCACGCGTCACGACGTTTGTAACGCCACACCGCGGTGTGAAAGTGATGCTACATTCAGTACTAAAACCCGTGGCTTAGGTGCCTCGACGTTACTAGGTTAGTCCCGCGACGTGAGTACCAGGAACCTTAAAAAAATGTCACTTTAGATGTTTTGAAGTTTTGGACTAGATGGAATCATTAGTATATATTTCCTAAGATATGTTTAAGTACAATTAGGAATAGTTTTCAAGAGAATAATTATACCTAGTATGTATAGAATATATTGGTAGTGTTGATTTTGTAAGTATCCTTTGATAGCATTCATGAAGGTCAAGAGAAATCGAAATGGTGTCTGATAGACTCAATGGAGAAAGGACACAACCCTGATAAGTCGATAGTGCTAAGGTCAGAAGAGATAAGTAGGGATCTATAAGATTTTTCAGAATCAGGTTTTAGACCGAACTTCTCATAAAGTAGAATATATGTGTAGTACGAGGAGATACCTCTACTTGCTACAAAATAACACATGAAATCATTAATTCATAAAATTTACATTTGTATTCTGACTTGGACTAAATGTATGTATGTGATGTATATTAACTTGGTTTATCTAAATGCAATAGTTAGATCATGTAGCTGTTTAAACATGTTCCATAGTTGTTATTGTGATTATGTTTATATATATATATATATATTATGTATGACTGATTTTGATTACTCATACTGAGGATATAGTTTCTTACCCCGCTGTGTATCATGTAATTCCAAGTGAATCTTCTTCCAAGGATGAGACTTTTGAAATGTATAGAGTTATGTATTACTTCAAGCATTTGTTAAGGATAATGATATAAAAGTACTTTGACGCATTTTGATATAAATATTGTATTTTCGCATTTCATATGGCTCTCTATAGTGTTTTCAACGAACATTATGGATATAAGTATATGATTAGTATATATGTAGTGACATTGTAATGCTAAATATCTCTTTGTATGGCGTATATATTGAGATATTGGTATTAGGATGTTACAGTTATGCTTAGGTTTGAGGATGAATTCGAGTGTGAGTGAACGTAGAGGAGGAGTTGGGCTTAAATACTGTAATAAGCCATGCAAATGTGGAAAAAATGCAAAGATTAAAGTTTCAATCACTAATAGCATTCCGAGAAGGCTGTTTTACACTTGTAGAGAAAGGGCATACCAGTTCTTTGGGTGGTGCAAGCCTATGAACTCTGAGATGCTTGTTCTAGCCAATACTCAAGCTATTGAGCGTGAAGAAGAGCAAGGAATTATAAATAATAGACGAAGTAGGAAAAGTAAGAATGAGAAATAAGTGTCCAAGGTTAAGAAACAACTTGTGATGATTCAAGCCTCAATTGAATCCCTGAAGATAGTGGTGTTGGTGTCCATAACAATCTATTCAAAGCTTATTATTCTATGTGTTATTGTGAATGTACTAAAGTGAAGCTAGTGGGTGTGTAGGTCCTTGTTCTTGTTTGCTGTGTCATGTAATTTAAACTTAGCACTAATGTGATTTTGTATAGAGGTTGTAGTTTGTGAAGCTTATGGAACTATGTTTCTTGTTTTGGTGTTTACTAATCTTGCAAAAAATGAGATGCATTTTGTTTTAAAAGCAAAGTGAGATTACTGAGGTGTAATGAGATGCAAAAAATGATATGCATTTTGTTTATTAAAGCTAATGGAGGTTGTGTGAGTTTACTTTTGTTGTTTACTAATGTGGTTTACTCTTGCCTATGGAACTAAAGTGAAGCTTTGGTGTTTATTGTAATCAAAATTTGCAGACTAAATTGAAGTGATAGGAAATGAGATAGATGCATTATCTCAAATGATAGTGCAATTAAATTCATAACCCTATACATAACAAATTGTTGAAAGGCATCTAAATATATTGAAACCAAATTTAATATTATTAAAGCAAAGAAACATAGTTTGATATTACTCCAAATGTGCAGCTTTATATAGTCAATATATTGCACCACATATGCATAATTATATAGTGAAATCAGATCCCATCATCATGTCCTCCAAAAAATGGACTTTACAATATGCTATGCTCCATAGTTGGTTTACATCATTTACCAAGTAAGCTTTACACCATATGCTAAAAAAACATATCTAATGTATACCAACTATATTGTGTAGTCCCAAAAAACTAGTGCACAACATTCTATCAATAGAAATTCCTAAATAACTGTGCATTCCCAAAAAAAATCAGTGCACAAGATCTTATTTACCAAAATTCCCAAATAACTGTGCATTCCCAAAAAAATTCAACAAACTGTGCATCTTCCTAATCCTTGTTGCTTTTTTAGCATCACTTGCATCTTCAGTAAGTATTGATGTGGTTGAAGGCAAAGGTTGACTTGCACTGATCACCTGAGTTGCAATCCCACCTTGCCCAAAACTTCTAGTTTGAGTGACAATCCCTCTTTACTCACTTCCAAGTTGAGTTACATTCGCACCTTGTCCAATCCCACCTTGACTTATATTTCCACTGTAAGTAGCAGTCCCACCTTATTTGTACATAAGATTAGTAGCAAAGAGTTAGTTGCATAGCCTTGCAAAATTTATAAATAAATTGGCTAAACATGTTATACCATCTTTTTGGATGATGTTGAAACATGGCTGGAAGGTTGAGCTTAGCTAGAAGCCTCTATCAGAACCATAGTATTTCAAGTTCTCCATACCCCTACAACATAGAAGCCATGGTAAGCACAAAGTTAACACCTCGAAATAGAATGAGAATATTGAACCCGAAATCAAATCGAAAAGCATAATAATCAACCTGAAATAGAAGGAGAAAATTGAACGAAAAATCAAAACGAATAGGAGAGCTGAACTTCTTACTTGAATTGCTTTTGACCTTTGTCCAATCACGTTCTATTGGGACCACTGCACAATTTTAGAATTTTTCAAAGGATGTGGATGAAAGAGAGGGGGCTACAAGAGAGAGGGAGGTAAGAGAGGGGTGAATTAGAGTGATGAGTTAAAATTCAACTCTTATATTCTTACATAACTTTTCAACACCACTTTTTATACTTGATTAAGGATGTACAAATTCATGGTTAATCACATGTATTAGTTGGTTAATAAGTAAATCCAAACTTCAATCCTAAACTATAAATTTAGTCATTAACTAACTAATAAATGTGATTAATCATGAATTTATACATCATTAACTAAGTATAGAAAGTGATATTGAAAAGTAATATAAGATACTTGTTTCTCATTAAAATTAGGGTTTTAGGTAGATGAAATCAGAGGAATAAATAAAAATATCATTTTGCACATTAAATAAATGCAACTGACGCCATTTCCCTCAAGGGAGGACGGTGCAGGTGTCGATAAGGTAAGGGTATCATATATAATTTCATTAAATATCAAAAGAGATTAGTGTAATTTTTCCTTTTATTTACAATTTTGATAATTTTGTTTATTTTCAATAATACTATTTTTTACACAACATAAAATTAGTTAATTAAATATAAATTCGTGGTTAATGACGTATAGAAGTTGATTAATAAGTATATAAAAAATTGATTAATAAAAAATAAAAAAGTGATTAATAACGTATATAAATTGATTAATAGAATTAAGTAAAAAGGATTATATATTTTTATATATCCATTAATCAATAATTCATATTTTATTAACTGACTTTTATGTGATATTAAAATAAATGTAAATACTATTTAAAGTAAGATGATCATTATTCTTTTATTTATGTTAGATGGGTTGGTTTGTGCGGGTTTGTGAATTAACCCGAGCTACTAAACCAAACCCTGTGCCCAGCCAGCATCTTGCAGTGCGGGCTAAGTAATGAGAATGGGAAGCGTCTCTGGTTTGACAATTGAGTTGATGCGCCTCCGACCCGTAAGTAAAGTAAGGTGTCACCAAACCAAGCAATGGTTGAATCAAACAAACCATCAAACATGAACCATTAAGACACTTCCCGCGCTGAAAAACCAAAACCCCTAGGGTTTATTTTAAAGCTTCTTCACTGACACTGAGCTGAAATCGTAGACGGTAATCAATGGACGTCGAAATGGACACTTCTCCCAGCTACTTCGATCCACAAAACCTCGCCACCAGAGAGCAGTTCCGCAGATACGGGTATATTAATTCAACTCATTCCCTTCCCCTTTCCCTTATTCCTCGATGGAATGGAATGCCTGCCTCTCTCATTCTTGGATTTTTAACTCGAATCTTACATTTGAAGAAGAAGCATCACTGTTTATTTGTTTTAACTCTCACATCGGAGACGGAGAGCGTCCTGGACTGGGTGTTGTGCATTTAGGGTTTATGGCCCTAGCAGTACTCTTCAAAGGATGCATTGATTGATTTCTTAATATGAAGCTGTCAAATTCCCCTACATTTGTTTTGGTTGCCTTACTTGAGTGTCCTGTTCATGATAGAGGGTTGGTGACTGTATTAGATGTTTTATAGATGGTTTTGCACCATTTGAATTCTTTTTAACTGCTAATTGCTTTATTGCGTTGCGTTTGTTGTATTTTTTAAAATTCTGTCTCAACTTTCTATAATGCAATTTATGCAGGAAGAGGCACTCAACTTCAGGTGCTTCAGCCCAACAAGATAACTCAGCTTCCAAGTTAAGTGAAACTGGGCTCTTATATGATGGCCAAAGCATCCATAGTCCTACTAATGCAGCACTTGTTCTTGAAAATATTAAACAAGAGGTTGATGATTTGGAAGAAAAGACTCAATATTCCTCTCGAAGGAGGTTATCTGCTGATATTCATGGAGTCGCTGGTGTGGATGCTGGTTTTGACTCTGTACGCCACTCATTAAAAGCTTGTAAGCAAGAGGGTGACTCATTGGGAGATGGTGCAGAAACAATTTTTACTTTGTTTGCATCTCTACTTGATTCCGCTCTGCAAGGTGCTGCAAGTATATTTATTTATGTACCACACTACCCAGAAAGATTTATTTCATTCATCTTCCTTTTTTCCTTTTTGTGTTAAATCCGGATACAAATGATCCCTTTGAAGCTTGAAATTCCACATGATACAAGCATGTATTGCTCTTATTTGTTTCAAATTTCCTGGAGCATAATGGTTGATACTTTAAGGAGAACACACTTTCTTTGTTCTTGCCTTAAGATAGGTTGTTTAGTTTGCTTCTTTTTGGTGCTTAGCTCACAAGTTTATCAGGAGATTTCCTTCTTAGATCTGCAGAGGGATTGGAGGGCTTTATCGCGTTTTTGTACCCTTTTTGGTGCTTTTGTGCACTACTCTTTTTAGTTTTTTGAAGAGGATATCATCTGTTATTATACTTTCTTTCTCTGTTAGTAATAAAAGTTTGTTCTAAAAAAGGGAAAAGGAAAAATCTCATCTCCATATTTCCTGAGCATTTTAGTTGCCCCATCCCAGAAGAATGGATCTTGAGATCATGGTTCTGTGCCCCATTGTGCAAGTGCATTATTTTTGTATCTTTCTCAGAAAAAAAAAAGAATAGTGTAACTTTGATTTTGGTTGAACTTGTTGACAGGACTGATGCCTATTCCTGATCTGATACTAAGATTTGAGAATGCATGTCGAAATGTTTCAGAGTCTATCAGGTTTGTTTACTATTATTCAGCATGAATATCTTTGTATAGGAAAGTTTTTTGATGCAAGCATTCATGCATGTATATACATACAAGTAATATTACTTTTATCTTATGATTTTTATCTCTTGACATTTGTGTCTTTTGTCTTGGGAGTTGAGAGACTGGAAGTCATCCTTTCTTTCATTTTAGGTTGTTGTAGCCTTTGACTTTCTTATTTACTTATTTATTTGTTCTTAGTTGTGGGTTTACTGGGGTTATCTGGAGTTTTTTCTGCTTTTTTATACAAGGGTTGTTTTAATGATGAATTTGTAGAGAGACTGGAGAACTCATTTGAGTTTTTCTTTTTGGATTTAGTTGTTTTCATTGTTATTAGGAGGATTTCTTGTCCTCCATATCTTTGCCCTTCTTCTCTCTTTCAATGGAGTCTTCTTTTATATGAAAAATATGAGTTACTTTTGTTTTTACATTTCCTTACACTATTGTTAGTAATGCATTGGACTGGTCAGAAGCTATGACTTTCTGTACCAGTCTTTACTTGCATTGTCTTGACATTGCCAATTCGCCTTAGTAAACTCTGTCTTTTCTGGCTCTTAGGCTTAACTGATTCCTATATTATTTTTGGATCCGTGCTTCATCTTTTTGTTAATGGTATAGAAACATACATTTAATGTGAAAATATAACCATAAAATCTTATAACTCAGGAGTTAAAGATGATTGTATATTCGTAGAATTACAAACTATGTTTTCTTAAATGCTTTTAGAAATATTTTTATCACATATTATAAAAGCTCATAGAGTGAGCTATCTACTGCATATTTTACATTTTTTCTTCCTTTAAAATCTCATTTTTATTTGTAGCATCTTCCAAAATTTTCTATGGTAACATTTAAAACTCATTTATTACTATACACAAAAGGATTGCGTGGTTGTTGTAGTTAATTTGAAGTGTGAAATCATATTTTACTGTGACTTAAAGAAGAAATATTGTTCTGGTTGTTATGGTTGTCAACACACACTTCTTTGTTTTGCTGTCTTGGCTGTTTTAGGAGGATTCTATAACCTCCTTCTGTGCTTCTCTTATTTTCCTTAATAAAGTCTTATTATATGAGGAAAAAATGAGAGTTAACCTGAACTTTTAAACTGCATTGACCAGTAGAGGAACTGAAGAAGTATTGTATGTGTACTTGTCCATTACAAAACTACTTGGATCGTAATATGATTGTGGCCTTTCTTCTATAGATATGGTTTGAATATAAGGCATCGAGTTGTTGAGGACAAATTGATGAGGCAGAAGGCTCAGCTCCTGCTTGATGAGGCGGCAACATGGTCTCTCCTGTGGTTCCTTTATGGGAAAGGAAATATATCTCTAACCTTATATGTCCGGCTTTTTAAGGATTAATTATGTCTCTGTCCTCAATTCTTTTATGATGTAATTTTCAAGGTTTCAGGTTCCTTTCAAGTCTATTTCCTTTAATCAGTTTACTATGACACACATCCTTCTCATTGACAAACTCAACACTACTGATGATTAGGCTTCCCATCTTGATCAGTGATACTTTTTGAATTTTCCATATATGGAAAGATCAATTTGGTATTGAATTTCATCTTCATCGCAATCTTGAGATATAGTTTGCATGTTGGGAGAATCTATTTACTGCTATATAACTTGCCACAAGTTAGATGAATATCAAACTTTGCTCTAGAGGAAATCATCTCCCCCATATATAAATGGTCCATGAGTTCCTATAAAAATCCTTTCTGAATCATTATAAGAGAGACAGGAAATGGAGTAGCTCTGTAGCTTAAGTCCATCTTCGGAGACTTTAATTGTTCTCTGTTCTTTGGATTTTTTTGGATGCTCTCTATATCTTGATATTTTACTTTTAGCTTTTTTCTCTGACAGTTTTTTTTTTCCAGTTACTGAAGAACTATCTAAAGAGCAAATACTGGTAATATGCGTGTGTTATGCTACTTTATGTGACCTCATAATCTATCTCTTCCCCATATCTTTGGAATAGACTTATTGAAATCTATTGACTTATCACAGGTGTCAGACACCTCTCATGTAGTGGCTTGTGAGTTTGTTGCGGAGGACCATACAGGTCAATTATGCCTTCGGATAGTCCAGTGGTTAGAAGGTTTAGCTTCTAAAGCACTTGACTTGGAAGCAAAGGTGATTTGTTGCTATATTTTCTGCATGGAAAGTTTATTTGTTCACAAATAGCTTTTTTTTTTTTTAATGATGCCATGAGTACAAATTTAATCACCTTAAAGACTGTAGCATGCTATTTTTGATAATTTTTTAATAAAAACATTATTAGAGAATAAACAAGGAAGTACAACTAGGGAGAGGTTAAGATATCCTCTAAAAAATACAGTCAAGAAACAATAGGGATTGTGAAAAGAAAATCAAGAATAGCAGCAAGGCTACCCAGTCCCTTGAAAATGCAAGCATTCAACTCCAACCAAATGCACCAAAGAATTGTAAGTAAATACCGTAAATTGCCATAAAAACTTCGCTTCCTTGTATTAGGCAAAGAAATACAAGTATTTAGAAACTTTTCTAGTGAGGTTATGAATTGTGATTATGTCATTATTCTGAATGAAATAAAAAATTTTGCAATCTGAGAGAAGTTACTTATTTTTCAAAGGAATTAATTTGTGAAGTGTCTTACAGTTAGTTCAGGATTGGAAATGATTTTTTTTTTTTTTTTTGCTTTCATTAGGTATACAATAAAAATATCCATAAAAATCACACCTGATGCACTGTGTTGGTAAGTGGCATGTTTGGAATAATTTTTAACAAATGCAGGGTACAATACTACAGTGAGTCCACCTTTAAATATTGGAGTAGAAGTTGCAAATTTAGTTTCTGGTTTTTCAGAAATAAATAAAGGGAAAGGTTGCATGTTTTTCCTCCCACACTGTCCCAATTTTGTAGTTCATATTCCTTCACCTTATCTGTGTCCGCATTCTTGTTTGATTGAATGTTAACTGTTTTGGATTCCTACCACATTTATGCAGGTGCGTGGATCTCATGTTGGTAGTTATCTCCCCAGTTCCGGAGTTTGGCATCATACTCAACGTTACCTAAAGAAAGGAACTTCTGATATGAACGTTGTTCATCACCTGGACTTTGATGCTCCAACTCGTGAAAATGCAAATCTTTTGCCTGATGACAAAGTACTTTACACTTCATTGCTTTGCAATTCTTTTACAGCTATCTCTTGGTTGTGGAAGTGATCTATATTAATGGATATACTAATTTATTTACCTTTCTTGTGTATTTAACTTCAGAGTAAGCCCGGGTTTTAAAATTTGTTTTGGTATTAAGTAATACCCCGAGTTTTAATTTAAATAAGCATAATTAATACTTCCAAAGTTGCAACTAGCACATAATGTCATAAAGTTGGCTATTGAAATTTAATTGCACAAGTATGCTCATTGATAGATCATGAATAAATTCTCTTTCTGATGCATGGTATATTTTTAATGACCAGACTGTATTAGCTGTACAGACAACTCAAAGCAAACTTAGGCTAGGTTTGGGCTATATCTATTGTAATATTTGGGTTTCTAATTTGATATTTACATTTTTGCTATACTGACAAAACTACCTGCTATTGAAACAATTTTTTTCTTTTATTGGTAAAGAAGAGTTCACTAAATGAAGCCTCTTGTACCTTTAAGTTACATCACATGGAAACGAATACCTTGGAGCTGCTAGCACAACACTTGTCCATCTTACCTGAATGATAAGCGGGTCATGTTGTCTAGTATCTGAAGCCTTTATTCTTCTCAACTGAAAAGCCCTAAGAGGGCACTTTAAACACTTGAGTTCCCATCAGTCAATGTTATGTATTCTTGGGAATCTTACTTCCAGTTTCTCCCTTGGTCTTAAAATTGGTATAAATCCTACTTTCTGATTCACTGGGAAATCTAAAGCTTCTTTAAGGTAAAGTCCCCAGTTTCACTAGATCACTTAATAAGATTAATGCCAATGATCTGTAGCTGGTTTACAAGCTGCATTAAGAAAGACAAAACCACATCGGTCTCTTTCGCTTGACATTTGTATATTGTTGTTCTACAGTTCAGTAGTAATTTATTCTACATTACCTTGTTCCTTGGTATGTTTAGAATAGGATTTTTGGAGATTTTGGATAATCTTGGGTTCCTTTGAATTTGAAGCATTTTTTTTATTTTATATTGATTATAGAAGTTTTGGGGGTGATTAGAAGGTGAGCCCATTATGGTCTGCTGCTCAGTTTGTGACACTCTAGTGTAGAGTGAAATTCCAGGATTTTCAAGGACAAGTTTTTGCTTATATCACTCGCCTTTGATAGTAGGATGGCCTTACTGTTATGATTTATTTGTTATGCTTTGAGTCATTTCTTTATGTTTTTCCCATTCTACTCTTGTCTATCTCTTTCTATTAAAACCCTTTTTAAGTTTTTTGGTTAGTTTAAAAAGCCTGTTACTTATTGATGTTTATGGGAGGATGATAAGTGTCAGGAGCCTGCACTTGCTTTTGGATGTAATTTCCTGATAGTGGTTTATGTTGAAATAGATGAGTGAGATTGCATGCACACACCTATGTATACTTTAGAGTGTCAGTGACAGTTTTCTTTTTGGGTACAGAAACAAGATGAATCTCTGTTAGAAGATGTGTGGACTCTTTTAAGGGCTGGAAGACTTGAAGAGGCATGTGGCCTTTGCCGTTCTGCTGGACAGGTGAACATAACTTCGAAATGACTTCAGAAGTCTATGCTTTCTGCTATTTACATCTTAGTATTTTGGCAGCCATGGAGAGCTGCCTCTCTATGCCCATTTGGAGGTTTGAACCAGTTTCCTTCTGTTGAAGCTCTGGTGAAGAACGGTAACAATAGAACTTTGCAAGCTGTAGAATTTGAAAGTGGCATTGGTCATCAGTGGTATCTTTGGAAATGGGCTTCATATTGTGCATCGGAGGTAGTGCTGTATGTTAACACTTATTAAACAATTCTCTTAATTTTTTTTTGGTTATCTTTTCATGTTGTTTTATTAATTTTTGTGTTTTTAACTTGTTCATTGACAACACCCTCCTCTCCAGTTTTTCTGTTTGAAAGTTTTATAATCGGAATGGAATGTGTTATGCCACAGATGTTACTCTGAAAACATGTATATCTCTGAATAGCTTCTTCCTCAAAGCATTCTTGGTGTACAACCTTGGTTGTCTGCTAAAAGTTCCTTCTGTGAAGTCCTTGAGTTGCTTCTCTTCCATTTTTTAACCAGTTATTTTTCTTACTATTGAATTTTATAGATTTTAGACTTTTTTACTTGCAGATGAGGTTGTTTCAGTTTTATGGACTTCTCTATTTTTTTTAATAATTTATAAAAAATGAAAATTCTTATTTGCACCTTTATTTTGCAGAAAATAGCAGAGCTAGGTGGGAAATTTGAAGCAGCTGTCTATGCAGCCCAATGTAGTAACCTAAAACGGATGCTTCCACTCTGTACGGACTGGGAGGTCTGTTTTTTTTTTCATTTCCTATTATTGCAATAAATCTCTTTCATTCATGCAAAATTCTTGAGAAAATGCCTTCTATATGCATGCTGATGTGCAAATCATGATAACCAAAAACGAGTAATTTGCTGCAATAATTTATTAAACTGATTGTTCCTCTTATAGAAAGCATTACAAACGTTTAAATGGGCTTCTTTAACTTATTTTACTAAGATTAGTATTAGAAATTAGAATCCTAATCCTTTGGGGATTGCACTTTCTACTACTACTAAACCCATAAAGAAGACTTGGACATTAAAGTTAGACCCAGTACCACATAATTAAGTAATTAACCTAAAGCGGGTAATGGTTCTTGAGTTAAATTTTGGGAGGACCGTAGGATTTTTCTCATTTAGAGATGTTTTCCCATGTCTCTGTTGTCTTTCTTCCTTTGATAACTTTTCTATCGACAATTTCTGTAGTGCTCAAGATTCCATTTTTTCTTGGAATTTTCGCTTCTTTTGTAGTTTCAGTGATAGAGAATTTTCTGAATTAGAGTCACCTTTCTCAATTCATTTGTCTTAAAATTCAGATAAAATGATTTGGTCTCTTGACTCTTGTAAGGTGTTTTTGTGCAAATACTTTTTCCAATTTCTAATTCATTTGTTGAATAGAATGACTTTCCATCTTGATAAACCCCTTTGAAGTCCAAAACTCCCTCTAAGATCAAGTATTTTATTTTTACTATGGTGCTTAATTGAATTAATACTAATGACATGTTGAAGGTTTGCGGGCCACATAAGGCTCTTTCCCCTGATATATATGTTGTGTGTGGTGCTTGTTCAGAATTGGTTCCTCATCTTTTCTCATATTGTTATGATGCTGTCTCTTTATGGATTACATTATTCAGCCTTTTTGGTGGATGCTGGGTTTGACCTTTTGATGATTAGATTTGGTGGTTGGGTAAAAAAAAGAGCATAGTTGTTAGAATCGTACGATTTGATATGATTCCTCCTCCCGACAATTCAGAAACGGCTTGGAATCGGAAATTGCTCTGAATCGGAGATGAATCGCACTGATTCGGAATCGAAAAATTGAATTGTGCGATTTTGCAATTCATGAACAAGAATTTGTGCTTTTTTTTCACAGATTCTGATGAGAATCTGAAGGGACTGACGGATTAAAATAAAAAAAGGTGAAGGATCACCCACGTTTCACATCATGCTATGCGACTAGAAGTCCAGAACCACTGAACCAGACTCTGCATAACTGCATTCATTCTTCACGTCTCACTCTGCAACGTTAACCATACTCTGCATTCATTCTTCACGTCTCACACTGCATTCATTCTTCACGTCTCACTTTTCTGTTCGTGACTCATCTTTAATTCTTCATCATGTCTCGAGACTCGACTTCGTGGTTCTGTTTGTGACTCATCTTCATGTCTCAACTTCGTCGTGCTTTCTTTATTCTTGTAATGAGAAAAGAAGAATGGAAAACCGTACCCAATATGGGTGCAGGTTATGTATTTATATATGTAAGATGGGCTAGCAGTACAACGTAGTATGAATAGTACACAACAATACAAATTAAAACATGTGCATAATATCTACTCTTAACACTCCTCCTCAAGTTGGATCATAGATGTTAATCATGCTCAACTTGTTACAAAGATAATTGACCTGATTCCGTTAAGAGCCTTTGTGAGGATGTCTGCTATCTGTTCACCAGTCCTGACATGCCCTATAGATATGAGTCCTTGCTGGATCTTCTCTCGAATGAAATGACAGTTAGCTTCTATGTGCTTTGTCCGTTCATGAAAGACTGGGTTCAAGGCAATGTGAAGGGCAACCTGGTTGTCACACCATAGTCTCATCGGTAGAGAAACTTTGAACCCAATCTCATCTAGTAAATGATAGACCCATAGTAATTCACAAGAGGTTTGAGCCATTGCTCGATATTCTGACTCAGCACTTGACCTTGCTACTACATTTTGTTTCTTACTTTTCCAAGAGATCAAATTTCCTCCACGGAATAAATAATACCTAGAAGTTGATCTTCGATCTACAGGACACCCAGCCCTGTCTGCATCGGAGTAACCTTCTAACCTGCAATGTCCATTATCTTTATAAAGAATCCCACGACTTGGGGCTCCTTTCAAATATCTCAAGATATGTAATACCGCATCCCAATGAGATTGTCGAGGAGATGACATGAATTGACTGACTACACTTACTGGGAAAGAGATATCTGGATGTGTCACAGTAAGGTAGTTAAGTTTGCCCACCAATTTCCTGTACCTCTCGAGATCTGATAGTAGTTCTCCATCATCAGCATTGAGTTTCACATTTGGAACCATCGGACTATCACAAGGCTTGGTTTCCAACATGCCAACATCAGATAGTAAGTCAAGGACATATTTCCGTTGTGAGTGGAAAATGCCCTTTCTGCTTCTACTTACCTTAATTCCCAGGAAATATTTTAGAGGACCAAGATCCTTTGTCTAAAATTTAGTTTGAAGGAAGCTCTCGAGTTCTGAGATGCCAGAGAAGTCACTACTTGTTATCACTATATTGTCAACATACACAACCATGAGGATGCATCCTCCCTCGGACTTTTTGTAGCAGACCGAGTGATCATAGCTACTTTTTTTCAGGCCGAAATTCACAACAACTTCACTCAATCTCCCAAACCAAGCCTGGGGGGATTGTTTCAACCCATACAAAGAGCGTCTTGGCTGACAAACTCGCCCAGGATCCCCCTGAGCAACAAAGCTAGGCGGTTGCTCGATTGTTTTATATAGACTTCCTCCTGTAAATCACCATGAAGAAAAGCGTTCTTAACATCAAGCTGGTGCAAGGGCCAGTGATGAGAGGCAGCCAACGAGATGAATATGCGAACAGAGGCCAATTTGGCCACAGGAGAGAAGGTCTCTGAGTAATCAATACCATAAGTTTGAGCATAACCCTTGGCCACCAGTCGAGCCTTTAAACGAGCAACAGTACCATCCAGATTGACTTTAACAATGAACACCCACTTGCACCCAATGGCACGTTTACCATAGGGAAGGGGAACGAGATTCCACGTCTGGTTATGTTCCAAAGGGAGCATTTCCTCCTCCATGGCATTGCGCCACCCATTATGAGACAAAGCCTCAACAATAGTTTTGGAACTGTGATAGCATCAAAAGAGGCAACAAAAGGAGATGGTGGAATGGACCAAGAGGCTTGAAACTGAGGCTATGTTTGGTGTACATGATAGTATAGTATAAGATAAGATGATAGGATAGTATAAGGTATGATAGTATAATTAATAGGATAAGACATAATCCTATCTTTTGTTTGATAACAAAAAGATAAATTAGCTGATTGTATAATATTTTTTTTAAGACCAAAATATCCTTTAGTATAAAAGTTAAAATAATTAAAAAACAATAATAAAATAGTTTTATGGTGGTGGTGGTGGTGGTGATAGTAGTGGCGGCGGCGGTGGTGGAGGTGGTGATAGTGGTGGCGGCGGCGGTAGTAGTGGTGGTGGTGGTGGTGGTGGTGGTGGTGGCGGCAATGGTGGTGGTGGCGGTGGCGGTGGTGGCGGTGGCGGTGGTGGCGGTGGCGGTGGTGGTGTGAGCGGTGGTGGAGGTGGTGGTGATAGTGGTGGTGGTGGCGGCGGCGGCGGCGAGGTGGTGGTGATGGTGATGGTGGTGGTGGTGGTGGTGGTGGTGGTGGTGGTGATGGCGGTGGTGGTGGTGGCGGCAGCGGTGGTGGTACCGGCGGCGCAGTGGTAGTGGTGGTGGCGACGTCGGTTGTGATGGTGGCGGTGGTGGTGGCGCGCGGCGGTGGTGGTGGTGGTGGTGGTGGTGGTGGTGATGGCGGTGGTGGCGGTGGTAGAGGTGGTGGTGATGGTGGTGGTGGTGGTGATGGTGGTGGTGGTGGTGGTGATGGTGGTGGCGCAAGGGAGAGAAGTGATAAAAATGAAATTGAGGATAAGATTGGAATAGAAATCCTATCATGTCTTATCATGTACTAGGGGAGAGGATAGAGTTATCACCTTAGAATAGGATAAAATGACTTGACCTGATTTCATTATACTATCAGTTGAATGCACCAAACATTGAATAAGACCTGATAGTATTAGCTTATATTATCATGTCTTCGTTATACGATGCACCGAACGTAGCCTGAGTGTACTAAGCAAACTCGTCTGCTGTCATCATAACAGGCCTGACTGATGGGTTGCTGGGAGGAATGCCTTCATCAGTAGCAATATGAGCAAAATGCGGTTGATTGGACTGATTCTTTTGCTGAAGTTTCCAACAGTTCCACTTAATGTGACCAAGTTCCTTACAATAGCGACAAAGAAGTGGTTTTTCGGGATCCTGTCCTCCACCTTCACTACCCCGTGGATCTCCAGTATCACGGCCACCACCTCGTCCGCCACGAGAACCAGCATGACCACCACGGGAACTGTCCCATCGAGAACTAGAACTCACCAAAGAAGAGGCCTCGCTCGAAGCTAAGGGATGAGACTTAGAAAGCTCACGAGCAACCCGAAGGAGGTGAGAGTGTACCTCTTTCAGGGTCAGACTACTAGAACCGGTCAAAATCTAAGATTGGGCTGTACCAAATTCTCCACGCAGCCCTGACAAAAAACACATCACTGCCAATTGCTCTCGTTAAGCCTGCATCTTGTGCACATCCGAAGTGATAGGTAACAATGTGTTCAATTCTTCAAATAGGTGTTTGAAGCCTGTATAATAGTCACTAAGAGATTCATCCTTCTGATTGGCACGATACAGATCCCGTGTCTTCGTATATAGGAGGGATAAATCATCGGCACCTGAGAACAAAGAATGAAGGTACTGCCATAATTCCTTGACAGCGGTGCAATGGGTGGTAATATCATCAACCCGAGGATCCAGGGTCCTCTGAATCAGTGAATACAATCGCATATCTTCTTGAATCTACAAATCCTTAGTTGTTTCATCTTGCGGACTATCTTAGGTGAGATGGTCTTTCCTTCTTGTGACCTTTCAAGTACATCAGAATTGCCTTCTTCCATTGAGGATAGTTAGCACCATCACCATCAAGCTTTTAGTCAGTAATTTTGGTGTTGGAGGGAATCACCTCAGCTAGAACATTAGTGGAGGTGGTGTTGAAAGCTCCACTTTTGCTGCCCGTATCCACAATCTCAGAGTTTTCGTCACCCATAGCCACAAACACAACAAATCAACCTAGAAGGAGGGAAAAGATCACCAACAACACGCCAAACGAGCTTTGAATACCACAAACGACGCAGATCGCGCCAACTTGGAACAGAACAACCCAAAAACGACAAAAAACTAGCACGAAAATGCCGAAATCACCTCGTCGAAGACTTCGCCCAACCTCTGCACGCCAGCAAACCACCCCCAACCACTGGTCGCACCTCTTTGTGGCAGACAAACTCCACGCCAACCACCCACGAGGTATGGGTGTTCCCCACGCTCTGGACTCGCGAATTTCACACAAACAGAGCACCCAAACGACGCTCCTCCTGCGTCGCCTTGCTGGCCCACCCCTGGTGTCGGACGGCCTCACACCGGCACTCCCTATCGGCTGGAACTCGAAGCTAAGCAACAGCCACACTGGCAGCTGCCCTAGATCTGAAAACGCTCTGTTTTGTTTTGTTTTGTTTTTTTTTGTGTGTGGAAAGCTAAGAGAGAGAAAAAAAAAATTTAGAGCCTTGCTCTTTGATACCATGTAATGAGAAAAGAAGAATGGAAAACCGTATCCAATATAGGTGCAAGCTATGTATTTATATATGTAAAATGTGCTAGCATTAAATGGGCTAGCAGTACAACCTAGTACGAATAGTACACAACAGTACCAATTAAAACATGTGCATAATATATACTCTTAGTAATTCTGTTTTCGTATCACGTCTGTCCTCTGTTCTTTTGTTTGTTAGTGTCACTCACTTACTTTGTATGGCTCCTAAGGTGGCTCCTATTCCTAAGGCTTATGAATTATGATAGTATTATTTAAGTATTTATTTGAGACTTTTTAAGTGTTTTCTTTGTGTTTTAGGTGTGTAAATGTATTTTTAAGTTTTTTATTGATGTGTTGTTAAATCGTACGATTCGAAAATCGAGCAAACGATTCTTGATACGAATCACGATTTGACAATGATGGAAAAAAGGCTAAATTTTTATGACAACTAGGTCTCTTTGTTTGGTGTTTTTAGAGAGTGCTAGGTTTGCCCTAGAATCTTGGATCAGTTTCCGTTGACCAGCTTTGCTGGTTTTGGGAAAAGGAAAGAAGCCAAATCCTTGTGGCTATGTGCAATCTATGCCACTCTTTGGTGTATTTGGTTGGAGCGTAATTTTCACATCTTTAAGGAGACTTCTTTGGAGGCAACTCCTTTGGGATAAGATTAGGCACTTGGCTTCTATTTGGTGTAAAGCCCATGGTCTTTTTAAAGGGATTTACCTTACAGATATGTTGAGATATTAGACAGCTTTGCTTCATTGATGTTTTTTCTTTTGTTTGTCCTCTTTTTATTTTGTAAGGAGGATTTCTTGTCTCCCTAACTCTTTGTATTCTTCTCTTCATCTTAATAAATTTCTTCTTTTATCAAAAAAATAATTTTTTATGGCAATGTGCAATCTATGCTACTATTTGGTACATTTGGTTGGAGTGTAACGCTTGTATTTTTAAGGTTTCTTTGTCTCAGCAGCTGAATTGGGATAACATTAGCCGATTGGCTTCTATTTGGTGTAAAGCACATGGTATTTTTATGAGGGTTTCCTTAACAGATATGCAGATGGATTGGGCTGCTTTACTCCATTAATGTTTTCTCTTTTTTTTTTTTGGTTTTATTTTTCCTTTATTCGTTATGGATGATCCATTGTCCTCCAAATCTCTTGTAGTTTTCTTCTCTTTGCCTTAAGGATTTTCTTCTTTTATATTATATAGAAGGAAACAAACTGAAGGGAATATTTGAAGATTTTGTTAAGAAATTAATACCTCTGGATGGATGTGTCAGCTTGGCTGATTTTGGTCTCAATAAAATATCATTTTGTTTGATTGGGTGACAGGCTTTGAACAGAGATAGTTAAAATAACCTTTTTGAAGATTCTGTCTACATGGTAGAAGTAGAAGCCTAATTGTTAGATTCTAATTTGTATCACTCCCCCATAAAGTCAGTAAAACTAATATATTTATTATTTTTTCCATCACTCTGTCATTGTTGGAAGCTTGATTTATAGTGTAACCCATAACATTTGCAGTCAGCATGCTGGGCAATGGCAAAGTCTTGGCTAGATGTGCAAGTAGACTTGGAAGTCACTCGTTCACTGCCAGGGGGAGTTGATCAACTTAGAACTTTTGGCGATGTAATTGATGGAACCCCGGGACATGCTGATGCTTCCATTGAGCCTTCAAATGGACCTGAAAATTGGCCAATTCAAGTTTTGAATCAGCAACCACGACAACTTTTATCTCTTCTTCAGAAACTTCATTCAGGGTAGTTGTATAATTGTTATCACATTTGTTGTCTTTGTTATGTTATTAATACCTATTACAATCCTGTTTCTTTTCCATTTTAGGGAAATGATCCATGAAGCTGTTACTAGACAGTGCAAGGAGCAACAGCGACAAATTCAGGTATCTCTGTAAAAAATATTTTTTGTTGCTTTGTTGGAGTTTTTTTATCATTTTTTTTAAGTGTTTCATGTTCAAACATTTTAGAGCATTTCAGCTATCATAAAATACAGAGCCTTTTACTCAAAGGTTGTAATCTTTAGCTTTTTATTTTTTATTTTCTATAAAAAAATTAAAGAAAACAAACTCACTGGTGCAACCACCTGGAGCAACCAAGAGAGAGAATAAAATATTACATTTTTTTTGTTTAAAAATATTATTTTTTTATTGTCTTTATCTTTCTATATTTGTTGTTTACTGATGTCTAGGCTGTACATTGCCTGACAGATGACTTTAATGCTAGGGGACATACCACATGTACTAGACCTTATATGGTCATGGATAGCACCATTAGAAGATGATCAGAATGTATTTAGGTGAGTGTTGTTACTACTCTTTTCCTTGTAGTTTTGTGTGTCTTCAGATGAACCTGGTAAAAATTCTTTTTATGAACCATATTTTAGAAGTTCATTCCAATCACTACACAAATGGGATCCTGCACTGCTACATTTAGAAACACGCATGACAGTAAACCTTTTTTTTTTCTTTTCTTATTAGTATTGCTGTAAGCTTTAGATATATCTTTTCTTAGTAGTTATTTTTGGCTATTATTCCTTCTTGTTATAATATTAACATGTTACTTTGAATTGGTAGTGGAAAAATGGATATATCATACAAAATGTTCAATTTTTTTTTTTGGGATAACTGAGGAAGGAGATAAACCAAAGTTGGAGAGAGAATTCCATGACCACTCTGTCATGGTAGTCATTTTTATTAATAAGAAGAAAGAGTATCTGCACAAGTTTGTCCTACTGTAAAATATATAAAAAAAGGAATCTAAAAATATTCAAACACATAGAATAATACACACTTATATAACACTCCTCCTCAAGCTGGAGGATATATATCATACGTTCCAAGCGTGCTACATATGTAATTAATTTGGGGTCCTCTAAGAGATTTTGTGAGTATGTCAGCCAATTGGTTATTTGAGTTGACAAATCTAGTGACAATATCACCAGATAAGATATTTTCTCTCACAAAATAACAATCATTCTCAATATGTTTGGTCCTTTCATGGAAGATAGGATTGGATGCAATATGGAGTGCAGCTTGATTATCACAAATAAGTGTCATCTGTACTTCATTCTCAAATTGGAGTTCTTTGAGTAGCTGTTTCAACCACACAAGTTCACATGTTACTGCAGCCATAGCTCTATATTCTGCTTCAGCACTAGACCTAGAAACTACACTCTGCTTCTTACTCTTCCAAGATATTAGGTTACCTCCAATAAGCACAAGATAACCTCTGGTGGAACGCCTATCAGAAGGTGAACTTGCCCAATCTGCATCAGAGTAGTTGTTTGCCTGAGTGTGTCTTCTATTCTCGTAAAGTAGTCCTTTGCTTGGTGCTCTTTTGATGTATCTCAAAATAAAAACCACATGTTCCTAATGAGTATCACATGGAGAATTTAAAAACTGACTGACAACACTCACCGCAAAGAGAGTCAAGTCGAGTCACTGTGAGGTAATTCAGCTACTGACAAATCTTTTATATCTTCTAGGATCAGCTAACAACTCTCCCTGATTAGATAGTAGCTTAACATTGGGATCCATTGGGGTATCAATAGGTTTAGCATTTGGCATTCCGGTCTCCTTTAGAATATCCAAGGCATACTTCTGTTGGGAAATGACAATATCATCCTTGGATTGAGCAACTTCAATTCCCAAGAAATACCAAAGCTTGCCCAACTTCTTTGTTTGAAAGTGCCGGAAGAGATAATGTTTGACCTACTGAATGCCTTGGTGATCACTACCTGTAATGACAATATCATCAGCATAAACAACCAAATATATGCATCCCTGAGATATGTCGATAGAAAACAGAATGATCTGCTTCACTGCGGGTCAAACCAAATTGTTGCACAATTGTACAAAAACGGCCAAACCAAGCTCGAGGAGACTGTTTAAGACCATAAAGTGATCTTCACAATCGACACACTAGTTCAGAAGACTCCTCTTGAGCAACAAATCTTGGCAGTTGCTCCATGTATATCTCTTCTTGTAACTCACCATGAAGAAAGGCAATTTTTTTTTGTCAAGTTGATGAAGTGGCCAATGGCGAATGGCAGCCATAGATAGAAATAAACGAGTAGAGGTCATTTTAGCTACAGGAGAGAAGGTGTCCTCATAATCAAGCCCAAAAATCTAAGTGTAGCCTTTGGCAACCAGTCGTACATTAAGGCTATCAATCTGACCATTTGGACCAATTTTAACAGTATAAATCCATCTACAACCAACTGTGGATTTGCCTTCTGGAAGGGGAACTAATTCCCAAGTGCCACTAGAATGAAGAGTAGACATTTCCTCAATCATTGCTTGTCTCTATCCTGGATGGGTAAGTACCTCACCTTTATTCTTAGGAACAGACACATTGGACAAGGAGGATACAAAGGCATAGTGGGACGAAGATAAACGATAGTAACTTAAGCAGTTATAAAAAGGAAAAGGGTTACGAGTAGAATGAATACCTTTTCTTTGAGCTATTGGAAGATCAGATTCACTTGGTAGGTCTGGAGCCACTGGAGAAGATGTTGGTTCAAAATGTGAGTTAGCAGGAACCTCTTCAACTTTGTCTGGGACATTAATGGAAGTAGGTTCAGGAGGTTGTTCTGTTCGTGGGTGGTGATGATAAGTTAACAGTGGTGGTGCCGAAGTAGGTGTTGTGTTTATTGGAGGTGATGTGTCTATTGGGGGTGTACCAACTTCTGATGAACCAACTTCTGATGAACCAACTTTGGATGGAATAGGAAGAATAAGTGAGGGAATAGGGAGGTCCTCAGATATGGTTTGTCTCTTAGGTGATATTGAACTGAAGAATGGAGTTGACTCAAAGAATGTAACATCAGTAGAAATCACATATCTTTTAAGATCGAGAGAAATGCACCTATACCCTTTTTGTGACCGAGGATACCTAAGGAAAACACATTTAAGTGATCGAGAAGAGAGCTTGTCTTTTCCTGGAGTAAGGTCATGAACAAAGCATGTACAACAAAAAATGCGAAGAGGTATAGGATGAAGGGATTAGTTAGGAAAAATAATAGAATAAGGAATTTGGTTTTGGAGGATAGATGATGTCATTCGATTGATCAAATAGCAAGCAGTAAGACCAACATCATTCCAAAAACGAGATGGAATTTTAGCATGAATGAGGAGAATACGTGCTGTCTCAATTAGATGCCGGTTCTTTCTTTAGGCAATCCCATTTTGTTGAGGGGTGTGAGCACAAGATGACTGGTGAATAATGCCTTGTGAAGTCATATATTCTTGAAACTGAGTAGAGAAGTATTCACGAGCATTGTCACTTCTTAAAGTACGAATGGGGACACCAAATTGTGTTTGAATTTCAGAACAAAAATTATGAAAAATGGAAAACTACTCCAATCTATTTTTCATCAAGAATAACCAGGTGCAACGGGAATAGTCATCAATAAAGGTAACAAAATATTGATATCCCAAAGTTAAGACAACCCAAGATGGACCCCACACATCAGTATGAACAATAGAAAAAGGAGACTCAGCTCGGGTTAGAAACACGACTTGGAAAAGAATTACAAATGTGTTTCCCTGGTTGACAAGATTCACATTTCAAATAAGACAACTTCAGTAAACTTGGAACCATCCTCGAAAGTTTGGATATACTACGATGTCCCAATTGTGCATGAATAAAATGAGGTGACTCTATAGCAAAACAAGCTCTGGATGAGGTTGAGAGTTGATAGAGGCCATGTGACTCACGTCCTGTGCCAATCATCTTTCTTATAGTCCGATCCTGCACAAGAACAGAGTTTTTGGAAAAGGTGATCGAGCAATCAAGGGTGCGAATCAAATGGCTAATGGAAAGCAAATTAAAAGAACATCCAGGAACATAAAGAACAGAGTCAACAAATATTGAAGGTAAGAGGTCAACTTGAGAGCGTGGAATGTCCAATGGAAAGATTTGTTGAATAAGAGAGAGTGGAAAATAGATGCTTGTTGCCAGAGATATGAGCGGAGGCACCAGAATCAAACACCCAATGTCCAATGGATGGCAATTGAGATATACAAGCAATGGAGTTACCGGTGTGAGCAACTGAAGTCATAGATTAAGAAGGTTGTCTAGCTTCAAACCATTTTAAGAAATCTTCAAAATCAGCTTGTGATAGACGACTAGCAGATTTAGAATTGTCAATAGTTTGTGCCGGCTTTCCATGTAGAATTCAACAATGGTCAATGGTGTGGCCATCCCGATTACAGTGATTACACTTGGGATGGGTACCATAACTCGTACATCTTCCTTGATTATTAATCTGAGAGATGAAATAAAAAACAGTCATTTTGGGACAAACCCCAATCTTTGGAATGGTTTTTGCCATATCAATGTTGGTTTCAGACATGGCTGAAACTCCGAAGAGAGAACACAGGTTTAGGCAGTCTTCAAAATAATCAGAAAGCACTTAGGAGAGCCTGTAGAAGAAATTTGAGGTTCAGACACCCCAAGGGGATGGCTGGAAACAGGTTCCGAAGTGGTCAAAAACAGTCTAATCAAGAGGGAATATTGAGCAGGCCGGAAAACTGCTCAAAATCGCCAGAAAATAGGTGGAACAAGCCAGAAAACTACTTTGGGGAGGATCTGGGAAGGTCCCAGAAGTTCCGTGGCTGCGCGTTGCTCTCATGTGCTGAAATGGTGACTGCACGTTGGGCGCTTGAATGACATGTGCAGAGTACTTGGCCGGAGCATGAGGGCGCGTGCGACGACATAGAATGGTAGCAAGACTTTTGGGTCTGGCCAATCTGAAGATTCCGAGCTAACCCCAAGCTGGTGCGAGCCAAGAACTTAATATTCGGTGGTGGCTGGTTTGAGACAAAGCCACAGAGGTTCACCACCGGTGATGATTCACAGTGGGTAAGAAGGGTTTGGTCACTGTTGGCCCTTGGCAGTGGGCCAAGCAGGTAGGAGGTTAGGGTTTATCTCCCCAAGCTCTAGATACCATGATAACTGAGAAAAGAGATAAACCAAAGTTGGAGAAAGAATTCCATGACCACTCTGTCATGGTAGTCATTTTTATTAATAAGAAGAAAGAGTATCTGTACAAGTTTGTCCTACTGTAACATATAAGAAAGGAATCGAAACATACTCAAACACATAGAATAATACACACTTATCTAACAGTTTTTATAAGTATGATTCACTTGAGTAAAATTTCAGTTTCATTATACCTAACAAATATAGTGTGTCAAATGAAAATTTCTTTTATTTCCTAATGCTCTAAATTATTTTCCACATCCTTTCCATATATGAAATTCTTCTATGCTAAAATCACTACAAGCATATTACATTATGATATTCTAAAGAAATCTTATCTAGACTAAGCAAAGCACAGAGAACATAAGTATATTTATTAAGTGTAAAATATCAGAAGACCGTACTCAATACAGGTTTAGGTCGTGTATTTATATACAATAAATAGATGTGCAATACAATTTAGTACAAACTAATACTAGAGATGTAGATACCCCTAAGTACATTTAGCACATGCTTAATACTCTATTCTTAACACCCCTCAAGTTGGGTCATAGATATTAATCATGCCCAACTTGTTACATAGATAGTTCACTTTATTTCCGTTAAGTGCCTTTGTAAGTATATCAACTATCTGCTCTCCAGTCCTAACATGTCCTGTAGATATAAGTCCTTGCTGAATCTTCTCTTGAATGAAATGACAGTCTGCTTTTATATGCTTTGTCCTTTCATGAAATACTGGTTTTGAGGCAATGTGAATGGCAGCCTGATTATCACACCACAACTTCATAGGAAGAGAGACCTTAAACCTAATCTCATCGAGTAAATGATACACCCATAACAATTCACAAGAAGTTTTGGGCCATTGCTTGATATTCAAACTCTGCACTCGACTCGACCTAGCTATCACATTTTGTTTCTTACTCCTCCACGAAATCAGATGACCTCCAAGGAACACGCAATAGCCAGAAGTCGATTTTTGATCTATAGGACAATTGGCCCAATCTGCATCTGAATAACCTTCCACTCTGCAATGTCCATTGTCTTTATAAAGGATCCCACGTCCTGGGGCTTCTTTCAAATATCTCAGGATATGTAACACTGCCTCCCAATGAGAATCTCGAGGAGATGACATGAACTGACTAACTACACTCACTGGGAAATAGATGTCTGGTCGTGTCACTATAAGATAATTGAGCTTGCCAACTAGCTTCCTGTATCTCTTGGGATCTGATAGTAATTCTCCATCATTTGCAGTTAATTTCAAATTTGGAACCATTGGGGTATCGGTCTAGTTCCCAACATACCTACATCAGATAGTAGATCAAGGACATTTCCGTTGAGAGAGGAAAATACCTTCTATGCTTCTGCTTATTTCAATTCCCAGGAAATACTTCAGGGAGCCTAGGTCCTTTGTCTGAAATTTGGTTTGAAGGAAGACTTGAAACGCAGAAATGAGTTTGGGAGAAAAACTTGTGTATTCATATGATCAGATATCTACATATACATACATTTAAGAACTAATAGACAGCTACCTAATACCGCCTATCATCCTACTAACACAGCTGTGAGCCAACTAATACAACCAATAATACACCAATAATACAACCCACTAACACCACAATTATACACCAATAATACAACCAATAATACAACCCACTAACACCACAACTAATACAACCAATAATACACCAATAATACAACCCACTAACACCACAATTATAATTAACACTCCTCCTGAAGCTGGAGCATATATGTCTAATGCAACCAGCTTGTCACATATGTATGCGATCCTAGGACCTCGTAAGGACTTAGTCATCATGTCTGCTAGTTGATCTTTAGTACCCACAAAAGAAGTCTTAATGATGCTTGAGAGGATCTTTTCTCTGATGAAGTGACAATCAACTTTTATATGTTTAGTCCTTTCATGAAAAATTGGATTTGAAGAAAGATACAAAGCTGATTGGTTATCGCAAGCAAGTTCCATAGGACCTATTTCACAAAACTTCAACTCTTGAAGCAAATATTTTAGCCACAAGAGTTCGCATGTAGTATTAGCCATAGAACGATACTCTGCTTCTGTGCTAGATCTTGCAACAACGGCTGCTTCTTGCTTTTCCATGAAATCAAGTTACCTCCAATAAGCACACAGTAGCCTGAAGTGGACCTCCTGTCACTAGCATCACCTGCCCAATCTGCATCTGCATATCCAATGATATTAATATGACCCTTGTCCATATAAACAATCCCTTTACCAGGTGATCCCTTGATGTATCTTAGGATCCGAACAACTGCATTCCAATGACTGTCATATGGTGAGTTGAGAAACTGACTCACAACACTGACTTGGAAAAGCAAGATCTGGTTGAGTCATAGTGAGATAATTTAATTTCCCAACTAATCTTCTATATCTTCCTGGGTCAGGATAGGGCTCCCCCTGATTAGGTAGAAGTTTCACATTTGGGTCCATAGGAGTATCAATAGGTTTACAATTAAGCATCCCTGTTTCTTCCAGAATATCCAGAGCATATTTCTTTTGAGAAATAGCAATACCTGTTTTTGATTGAGCTACTTCAATCCCAAGAAAGTATCGCAATTGGCCAAGATCTTTAGTTTTAAAATGGTTAAACAAGTATTGCTTCAATTTCTTGATGCCTTCTTGATCATCACCTGTAATGACAATATCATCCACATATACCACAAGATAAGTAAGTTTATTCAATGGTGAGCATTTGAAGAATACAGAATGGTCTGCCTCGCAACGAATCATGCCAAACTGCTGAATGACTTTACTAAATTTCCCAAACCAAGCGCGAGGTGACTGTTTTAAGCCATATAAGGACTTTTGTAACCTGCAAACAAGACCTGCCTTCCCCTGAGCAACAAATCCAGGTGGTTGCTCCATATAGATCTCCTCCTCCAAATCACCATGCAAGAATGCATTTTTAATATCTAGCTGATACAAGGGCCAGCGTCTCATGGCAGCCATAGATAAGAACAAACGAACAGACGCCATCTTAGCAACAGGAGAAAAAGTATCACTGTAATCTAAACCATAGATCTGAGTGTATCCCTTAGCTACTAGCCGAGCTTTCAAGCGGTCCACCTGCCCATCAGGACCAACTTTAATAGTAAATACCCATCGACAGCCAACTATGAATTTTCCAGGAGGAGGTGAAACAAGGGTCCATGTATTATTAGATTCCAAAGCTGTCATCTCATTAATCATTGCCTGTCGCCATCCTGGATGAGATAGTGCTTCCTGAACATGCTTAGGAATGGTGATAGATGACAAAGCAGACACAAAGACACAATGGAAAGGAGATAATCGATGGTAACTCAAAAAACTGTAAATTGGATGAGGATTGAGAGTGGAACGTTTACCTTTACGAAGTGCAATAGGTAGATCACCGGAAGGGTCGTGGGACCGCAGTGGGAGAAGTGATTGGAGAGGGAGCTGAATCATGAGAATCAATAGTAGATGTGATCTGGGAAACTTCAGGAATCCAGTGCTCATAAGTAATGCCAAATCGACGCAGTGGACGATTATCTTGTGACTGTGGAGCTTGAGGATGAAAGACAGTGTGTTGCAAAAGGAGAAATGGGTAGTACCTGAGATGGAGTAGAGTCGGGGATAGTACCTGGGATGGTAGCTGTTGTGACTTCAAAAAAGGGGGTATCCTCAAAGAATGTAACATCAGCGGATACATAAAAGCGATGTGTAGAGGGAGAATAACATCGATACCCCTTCTGAACTCGAGAATACCCAAGAAAGATACATTTAACAGCTCGAGCAGACAATTTATCACGCCCAGGAGAGAGATCATGAACAAAACAAGTGGAACCAAACACACGAGGAGAAACAACATAAAGAGGATCTTTAGGAAATAAAATGGAATGAGGAATTTTATTACCTAAAACAGAGGATGGCATTCGATTTACCAGATAACAAGCTGTAAGAACAGCGTCACCCCAAAACTTCAAGGGTGCATTAGCATTTATTAAGAGAGTCCGAGCTGTATCAATAAGATGACGATGTTTGCGTTTAGCCACACCATTTTGTTGTGGTTTGTGAGGACAACTGGACTGATGTATGATGCCATGAAAACTTAGAAAGGATTTAAAAGATGCAGAAAAATATTCTTTTGCATTATCACTACGCAAAACATGAATTGTTTTTCCAAACTGATTCTTTATTTCGGAACAAAAGGTTTGAAAAACATTAAATAATTCAGAACGATCTTTTATTAAAAATAACCAAGTACATCTTGAAAAATCATCAATAAAAGTAACATAATACCTATATCCTGAAACAGAAGGAACACGACAGGGACCCCAAACATCAGAATGAATAAGATCAAAAGGAGACATAGTTCAACTATTGACACTACTAGGAAAAGATACTCGAACATGTTTTCCAAGTTGACATGACTCACAATTCAAGGTTTTCAAATGTGAAAGATAAGGAACCATCTGCTTTAACTTGTCCAAACTTGGATGACCCAGACGACGATGCAGGAGATCAGCAGATTCAGAAACAGCACATATGGGTGGAAGAGGAAGGTTGAAGGTAGTAGAGACCTCGTGATTAAGATCCAGCTCCAATCGTCTTTCCGTACTCCGGTCCTGTATAAGAAAGGAATCAGAATTAAAGGTTATAGAACAATTTAAAGTGCGAGTGATTTGGCTGATTGAAATTAAATTAAAAGGACAATTAGGTACAAACAAGACTGATTGTAAAGGTAAAGATGGAAGAGGTGAAGCTTGACCAATACCAGCAGCCTGTGCTTTAGACCCATCAGCAAGAGTAATATTGTGGGATGTTTTAGGATAAGACAGGTTAGAGAAAAGAGAAGGATTACCAGCTAAGTGATCAGAAGCACCAGAGTCTAAAATTCAGGATCCAACAGATGTAGATTGAGAGAAACAAACTGTAGAATTACCAGTGTGAGCAACAGTGGCCGAAGAGGAAGAAGCTTGTTGAGTGGCTTTGGATTGAAGATACTCCTTATACTCCTTGGTAGAAAGTAAGTGATCTTTTTCAGACTCGATCTTGTGGTCACGAGCTGATTCAAGAGACTGAGCTACATTGGCAATTTTATTTGGGAATCCATGTAAGGAATAACATCGATCTTGAGTGTGTCCATCTCGCTTACAGTAAGAACAGTGTAAATTACCTCTACCACCTCTGCCACGACCACCACCTCTACGACCACGACTTCGGCCTCCTCGATCAGTTGAGTTTGAGACAAAAGCTGAAGATTCAGATGCTGTTTGAGAATCAACTTCAAGAGAAGTTGTTGGAGAAGGTACTCGAAGCAAACGATCAATTAGGTCCTCTACCGTAGGAATATTAGGATTTGTCAAAGTCTGATTCCGAACAGATTCAAAGTCTTTGTGGAGGCCATGAAGAATAAATACCATAAGCATGTTATCAAGTTTACCCGACATCTTTTGTGCATCATCATTAACCATCATCAATTTAATCTCTTCACAAATGGATTGTGCCTTATTCAGTAGGGCAAGTCAAGATCAGTCATTTGCATTGTCGCCAAACTTTGAATCATTTCATACAGCCGTTGTATATCATTAGCATAAACAGTTTGAGCTTTCTTCCAAATTTCACAACATGTCTTGTAAGGACGGAAATGAACCATCAATTTTGGTTCAATAGACTGCCACAACAACGATACAAGTTGATAATCTGCCCGTTGCCACGCATCCCTCACAGATTCAGCAATGTCAGTACATTTTTTAGTTTGATGATCAGACAATCCTTGACCCAAAAACCATATCTCTACAGCATTACGTCAATTCAAATAATTCTTACCATTCAACTTCTCGGTAGTAATGATGGGAGACCCAGAAAAAGCAAAAGAAATCAAACACTTCTTAGTAGATTCAGCCATGGAAGAAGAGTATCAGGAATTTGAAAGACTTTTCTTAGAAGGAAAAATTGGCTGCAGGAACAGGAACAGTTTGGCAGCGCAGAGAATTTTTACAGTGATGCTCTCGAACAACTTGCCTTACTAGATGGAGGCTCACAGCTGTAACAGGTAGCCCCTCATTCAATAACAATATCACTAGATTCAAAGAGAATCAGCAACACTGCAGACCCAGAGACAAAACGAGGGCAGAACAGAACCGGGAGGAGACGGCGACCACGACGGTGGAAGCGCCGGCGTCAGCGGAAGCCGGGAGGGTGGCGCGTGGACCACACGCGCCGAAAGAACTCAAGCATCGATGGCGGCGCGTGAGAGCGCATGGTGGCTTTTTCTCGACGGTGGTCTTCCCAAGTGGCAAGCCGGCCGACAAACCTCGACACAGAAGAAAAACGTGAAAAACAGAGTAACAGGAAAGAACCAGTTACTCTCGATACCAACTTGAAACGCAGAAATGAGTTTGGGAGAAAAACTTGTGTATTCATATGATCAGATATCTACATATATATACATTTAAGAACTAATAGACAACTACCTAATATAGCCTATCATCCTACTAACACAGCTGTGAGCCAACTAATACAACCAATAATACACCAATAATACAACCCACTAATACCACAATTATACACCAATAATACAACCCACTAACACCACAACTAATACAACCAATAATACACCAATAATACAACCCACTAACACCACAATTATAATTAACAAGAAGCTCTTGAGTTCTAAAATACCAAACATATCACTACTAGTTATCACTATGTCATCAACATAGACAACCATGAGAATACATCCTCCCTCGAATTGTCGATAAAAAACAAAGTGATCATAACTACTCTTTTTCAGGCCAAAGTCAAAGACTACTTCACTCAATCTCCCAAACCAAGCTTGAGGAGAATGTTTCAATCCATATAGAAATCGTTTGAGTTGAGAAACTTTCCCATACTCCCCCTGAGCAACGAAGCCAGGCGGCTGCTCCATGTAAACTTCTTCTTGTAAGTCACCATGAAGAAATGCATTCTTAACATCAAGTTGATGTAAGTGCCAATGATGAGAAGCGGCCAAAGAGATAAGTAATCGAACAGAGGCCAACTTAGCAACAGGGGAGAAGGTTTCAGAATAATCAACACCATAAGTTGAGCATAACCCTTCGCAACCAACTGAGCTTTGAGACGAGCAGCAGTCCCATCAGGATTCACTTTAACAGTGTACACCCATTTACAACCAATAACATATTTGCCCAAAGGGAGAGGAACAAGATCCCATGTCTGATTTTGTTCTAAAGCTGACATTTCCTCCTCCATGGCATTACGCCACCCATCATGAACCAGAGCTTCAGATATAGTTTTGGAAAAAGATTATCATACACTCCTTTTAGGGGCGTATGCACTATTGACACCCTTTTTAAGGGTGTCAGATTTAGTGAGAGAAAGTGATAGGAAAAAGTAAGTATGATGAATGGTATTGAGAGGAGTGTGAAAAGAGGTGTATGCACTGTTAATGGTAAGAATATCAGAATTGTATAGTTTTAGGAACTGTGACAGCATCAAGAGAAGCAACAAAAGATTTGGAAGTAGGAGAAAAATGCTCATAATGAATAAAGGAAGTAATATGATGTTTAGTTACACAACAACAATTACCTTTCCGAATGACAATGGGAAGATCTAGAGCCGGATCTTGTGACAAAGAGGTAGATGAAGGTTGGGAGTCATTAGAAGGGTCTGGTACATCCACCACTGCTTCGCCTGAGGTGGGTGGCGGATCACGAGCCCGGCGAATGAATACTTGTCGAATGGGAGGCTGAGGAGGAGGAGAGGACAAAACAGGAGCAATAGAAGGTGGAGTCGACACAAAGTCTGGGGTTCAAACCTCTTTATAGACAAGAATTTATTTAGTTTCTTCAACAACAGGAGGAAAAAAAAGGATACTTGGTGAAAAATGGAGTCGACTCAAAGAAAGTAACATAAGCAAAAACAATGTACCAGTCCAAGTCAGGAGAGAAGCACCAATATCCCTTTTGGTGACGAAAGTAACCAAGGAAGACACACTTTAAAGAGCGGGAATGTAACTTGGAGATTTGAGGCTGAACATCCTACACAAAACATTGTACATCCAAAAATATGAGGGGAAAACAGAAGCAAGGATTGAGACGGATGGAGAACAAAATGAGGAACTTGACCTTGTAAGACAGAAGAAGGCATCCGATTAATCAAGAAACAAGCTATGGAAACAGCATCAGCCCAAAACTCCTTAGGGATAGACATGAAATAACAAAGCTCTAGCAACTTCCATAAGGTGCCTATTTTTGCGTTCATCAATGCCATTTTGTTGGGGCGTAACAACACGAGGATTGATGAATCATTCCATGCTGATGCATGTAGGAACAAAACTCATGAGAAAAATATTCTCACATTATCACTCCTCCACATACGAACAATAGTACTATACTAAGTGTTAATTTTAGAACAAAGGGTAGTAAATATAGAGAATAACTCAGCACGAGATTTCATAAAATATAACTAAGTCATCCTTGAAAAATCATTCACAAATATCACAAAATATTTTAAAACCAGATTTAGAAGTAATGGGACAAGGGTCCCAAACATCAGAATGAACAAGTTCAAATAGGGACACAACCTGACTCATAAAGGGTAAGGATGCCTATGATGTTTAGCCAATTGACATGATTGACACTCTAAAACAGGCAAGTGACTCAAACTAGGACATAATCTCTTCAAAGACGACAGAGAAAGATGACCCAAGCGACAATGAAGGTGAAGAGGATCGACCACACTGGAACAGGCAACAGACACCGACACTTGATTTGGGTGGCAGTCAAGGATGTACAGGCCATTCCATTTACGACCCCTACCAATCACCCTCTTCGTCCCAAGTTCCTGAAAAACACAAGAATCAGGAAAAAAATAAACACTACAATTTAGAGAACGAGTAATCTGACTAACAGAAAGTAAATTAAACGGAAATTGATTTAAACACAAGACACGAGAGAGAGGAAAGGTATATATAGGACACGCAGTACCACTCTCAACCACAAGAGCGGCAGATCCATAAGCTAAGGTAACACTTGGTAAATGAGAAGAAGTAAAGAAAGAAATAACAGTTCTTGTCTGGCCAGTCATGTGGTCGGATGGCCCTGAATCAATGACCCAGTTGCGAGAAAGGGAGGATCGACATGCAGTAGGATTACCTATATGAGCAACAGAGAACTGGGTATACTGAGCAAACTCTTCTACTGTCATTATAACAGGTCTGGTAGATGAGTTACTGAAATGGGCAACATCATCAGCAGCAATATGGGCGAAGCGCTATTTTTGTGGTTGATTCTTTTGTTGAAGTTTCCAATAGTACTTCTTAATATGTTCATGTTCTTTACAATAGTGACAAATGAGGGGTTCCCTAGAATCTCCACCTCGTCATCCAGCTCGTCTCCCGTGAGTACCACCACGACCACCACGAGAACGAGAACTCACCAAAGCAGAAGCTTTGATTGAGGCCATAAGGGTGGACTTAGAAAGCTTACGAGCAATGCGAAGGAGACGAGTAGACTTCCTTCAATGTCAAAGTACCAGAACTTGTCAAAGTTTGGGATGAAGCAGCATAAAACTCAGCACGCAAACTCGACATGAAGCACATAATAGCCATTTGCTCCCGTTGGGCCTGCATCGCCTTAACATAAGAAGTGAGAGGTAATAAGGTGTTCAATTCGTCAAATAATCGTTTGAATCCAGTGTAATAATCACTAAGAGACTCGTCCTTTTGATTTGCACGATAAAAAAAGATCCTAAGTCTTCGTATAAAGCAAGGATAAATCATGCCCCTTAAAAAAGAGAGTGGAGGTATTGCCACAGTTCTTTCACAGTGTTGCAATGGGTAGTAATATTGTCAACCCGAGGATCTAAAGTCCGCTGAATAAGCGAATACAACCTCTATCCTCGCAAATCCACACATCTTTAAGTGCCACATATGTCGGAGCATCATCAGTTAGATGATCTTCCTTACTATGACCCTTCAAGTATGTTTCAATAGCCTTCTTCCACTGAGTGTAATTAGCACCATCAGCATCCAATTTCCGAGGAAGTGTCCGAAGGCTCTCAGTTGCCTTCCCTTGAGGATGTAGTTACAGCCTGAGAGGAGTCGTCACCCATACTCATAAATCACAAGCCAAATCCACAAAACAAATACTTGACGCCAAGAAGGAGGGAAAATCCACCAAAGAACACCAAACAATCAGAGTACAACGCCCCAAACAGCGTCAGAATGGGCAACAGGGACTGAAATGTTGTGCCGGAGTGCTTCACGGGAAACCAACACACCCGCGACCCTCCCTGACCGGCGTCGCACCTATTTGGGTCGGAGAAGTCAGCCAACAACCACCCACAGCCAAAGCTTCGCTGAAAACCATGCGAGTCACCCAAAACCGCACTTGAAACGAAAATAATGACAGCCCACGTCGCCCTCGGCCATCAGTCTGTCCCACTGGCCTTCCCCCGATGTCGGATCGGTCTGTCACCGGCTGCCCTAATCCTAATATGGGTCGAAACTCGAAAGTGTTTCTATTTTTTTTTTTTAAAGGTGAAAAGGGAGAAAAGAAATTAAAAGCCTCTTGGTACTATGTAAAATATTAGAAGACCGTACTCAATGCGGGTTTAGGTTGTGTATTTATATACAATAAATAGGTGTGCAATACAATTTAGTACAAACTAGTCCTAGAGACGTAAATACCGCCAAGTACATTTAGCACATGCTTAATACTCTATTCTTAACATTAAGGGAAAAAATTATTAAAGAGGAAAGAAGAAAATTGCAGGGAAGGGATAATGGAAATATATATATTTGATAGGAGTGAGGAGATTAAGGTATTGTAAAAGTGTGCTGTTTTAGCAGTTGTTTGGTGCGTTTGGTTGGAGTATAAGGCGAATTCTTTCTTTTCCTTTACTTTGGGATAGGGTTTACTAGGAGTTGGTTTCCTTGTTAGATATGCAGATTATTGAAAGACTTGGATATAATTTAGACAATAGTGTTTGTGAAAATGCACTCAGCACATTGATATTTATATACACTTGATCATAAATACAATTTATGTTTACAAAGATATTAATGACAACTATTTCCTAAGTACATGCATAGATATAAACTAGGTACATGAATTGTTAGCTTCATGAATCTGAATTAATTGCTACTAATTCCAACACTCCCCCTCAAGCTGGAGCATATAAATCAAATGCTTCAAGCCTGGAACAAATATATTGAATTCTCCATTTCTTAGAGATTTTGTGAAGATATCGCAGTTGATCATTAGAGCTAACAGATTCAATATTAATTTCCTTAGAAAGAACCTTCTCACGAACAAAATGACAATCAATTTTGATATGTTTAGTTCTTTCATGAAACACTGGATTAGAAGCTATATGAAGGGCAGCTTGATTATCACAACACAACTTCATCTGTTGGGTGTCTCCAAACTTCAATTCTTGAAGAAGTTGTTTGATCCAAATAAGTTCACAAGTGGCTGTAGTCATAGCCCTATATTCTACTTCTGCACTAGATCGTGCAACAACATTTTGTTTTTTGCTTTTCCAAGAGACAACATTCCCTCCAATAGAAACACAATATCCTGAAGTAGATCGTCTGTCAATTGGTGATCCTGCCCAATCTGCATCGCAATACCCAACTATTTCAGTGTTTCCTTTGTCTTCATAAAGTAGCCCTTGTCCCGGTGCCTTTTTGATATACCTCAGAATTCGTATCACTGCATCCCAATGATCAGTATGAGGGGATTGCATGAATTGACTTACTACCCCAATTGCAAAGGACATATCTAGTTTAGTAATAGTGAGGTAGATAAGTTTTCCAACCAATTTTCGATATCTTTCTAGATCAGAATAAGGCTCCCCCTGATTAGGTAGTAATTTTTGATTTGGATCCATAGGGCTATCAATGGGCCTACAATCCAACATATCGGTTTCAGTAAGTATGTCCAATGCATACTTTCTTTGTGAGATTGTGATCCCATTACTTGACTAAGCAACTTCAATGCCAAGGAAATATTTTAACTTCCCCAAATCCTTGGTTTGAAAATGGCTGAAGAGATGTTCCTTAAGTTGAGAGATTCTTTCATGATCATTTCCTGTGATGACTATATCATCAACATAAACCACCAAGTAAACACATTTATTCGAAGAAGTATGACAATAGAAGACTGAATGATTTGCTTTACTCTGTTTTAGTCCAAAATCCTGGACAATAGAACTAAATTTCCCAAACCAAGCTCGTGGAGATTGTTTAAGCCCATAGAGGGATCGTCGTAGTTTGTAGACTAATCCAGACTCCCCCTGAGCAACAAAGCCAGGCGGTTGCTCCATGTAAATTTCTTCTTCGAGTTCACCATGAAGAAAGGCATTTTTGATATCTAACTGATATAATGGCCAATGACGAATATGACACCATGGCAAGAAACAATCGAATAGAAGTAATTTTTGCCACTGGGGAAAAGGTATCTCCATAGTCAAGACCATAAATTTGTGTATAACATTTGGCCACCAGACGAGCCTTGAGACGATCAATCTGTCCATCTGGGCCGACCTTAATAGCATACACCCAGCGGCATCCAACAGGTTTCTTGCCAAAAAGAAGGGGAACCAACTCCTAAATACCATTGTGCTCAAGTGCCTGCATTTCATCAATCATGGCTTGTCGCCATCCTGGATGATCAAGTGCCTCATGAACATGTTTAGGAATAGAAACAGAAGACAAGGATGACACAAAGGAATAGTAAGAGGGAGAAAGACGATGATAACTTAAAAAATTATAAATAGGATGAGGATTCCGGGTTGACCGAGTACCTTTCCTAAGAGCAATGGGCAAGTCAAGGTTTCCTTCAGGTAGGTCCGTTGTAGGGTCATCCGCTGGAGCAGGACATGATTCAGCTGGTCTTTCAGTGTCTTCCAATTTTGTATTAGCAACACGTGGATGACGACGGTATATGATGGGTGACCTTTGAGATTGCTCGAGTGGGGGATTGTCAGGAATATCTGTAGTCAAAACAGATTCTGACAAAGAGGAAGGTGATGGACCAAGATAAGGAATCGGAAAGACCTCTTGAATGGTATGAGACTCAATTGTGGATGGTGAGAAGTAAAACTTTTCTTCGAAGAACGTTACATCTGCAGAAATGTAATAACGATTCTGTACAGGGGAGTAACACTTGTAACTCTTCTGTAACTTGGAATATCCCAAAAAGACACATTTGATGGCTCGAGCAGCAAACTTATCAAGACCTGGAGACAAGTCATGAATAAAACAAGTGCATCCAAATATCCGTGGAGCGACATGAAATAGTGGCTCTTTAGGGAATAAAATGGAATGTGGTATTTTATGATTAAGAGAGGACGATGGCATCCGATTAATTAAATAACAGGCTGTCAAAACTGCATCTCCCCAATGTCGGACAGGTACATTCGCATGAAGTAACAAGGTCCGAGCAGTTTCAACAAGATGTCTATTCTTCCTTTCAGCTATGCCATTCTGTTGAGGGGTATGAGGACAACTGGATTGATGGAGAATGCCTTGTGATGACAAAAAAGAAGAAAGAGCAAAAGAAAAGTATTCTTTTGCATTATCACTTCTAAGGATTTTGATTGTCTTACCGAATTGGGTTTTGACCTCATTAACAAAAGTGGTGAGAATAGACAAAAGTTCAGATCGTTCTTTCATTAAGAAAACCCAAGTGCACCGAGAGAATTCATCAATAAAGGTAATGAAATATTGAAAGCCATTAGAAGACACACGACTTGGTCCCCATATATCTGAATGGATAACTGAAAAAAGGGAATCAACTCGGCTTTCAACTTTGCTGGGAAAGGAAGAGCGAACATGCTTGCCTAATTGACACAACTCACAGTTCAATGATGACATTTTTGCAAGATTCGGAACCATTTGCTTCAATTTTGACAAACTTGGATGGCCCAATCGTTCATGAAGAAGATTTGGAGACTCGACTACATTACAACTTACAGAGGGAGCTGATTGGAGGTAATAAAGACTATGTGATTCATGTCCTACACCAATCATCCGACCCGTACCACGTTCTTGTATAGTAAAAGAACCAGCATCAAAAGTTACTGAGCAGTTTAGAGATCGAGTAAGTTGACTAAGGGAGATCAAATTAAAAGGGCAACTAGGTATAAACAAAACCGAATTTAAAGTTATAGAAGAAGTGACAGAAACATGACCGATTCCTTTGGCGCTGACCTTAGAACCATCCGCAAGAGTTATGAAGTGAGGAATTTAGGAGAAGATATGGAGGAGAATAAAGAACGATTACCAGCAATATGATCAGAGGCACCTGAATCAATTATCCAAAGATTTTGATTGTTACTGGATTGAGATATGAAGGCTGCGGAGTCATGAACACCAGTGGTAGTAGACCCATGAGACTGATGGGCAGCTTTCAATTGAAGATACTCTTGGTACTCGGCTTCGAAAAAATTTTCCTTGAACATTTCACCATTGACTGATTTTCGGGGAAAGCCATGAAGAGAGTAACAAGTATTATGAGTGTGACCTATTCGCTTGCAATATGTGCATTGAGGACGACCCATTTTTCCAAACAACCGAAAAAGTGAATTTTGACCAGCTAGACAGACAGAGGAGGTCGAGGCGAACAGTTCTGGGCGGTCGCGGTGGTTTTCCGGTGGCCGGAGGGTGGCGCGTGAGTTACACGCGCCCGAAAGACAGCGGCGCGGGGCAGGTTTTCCGGTGACGCCACTTCGTAGGAAGGCCGATCGGAGACTTCTGAGGCTATTTCCGGTGACGGTGGAGACTGGGTTGGTCGGGACAGTGACTTTCGGAGTGACTTTTGGTCTTGAGAGGTGCTGTTTGGTTAGGACAGTGTTGAAGGACAGACGAACCAGAGGCCGAAGACTTCGTACAAGGATAAAGGTTGAAGGTGCAAGGATTCTGCTGGACCAGAGGCAGAAACCTTCAAAGGACACATGAACTTGCTCTTGATACCATATTGAAAGACTTGGATATAATTTAGACAATAGTGTTGGTGAAAATGCTACCGTGAAAATGCACTCAGTACATTGATATTTATATACACTTGATCATAAATACAATTTATGTTCACAAAGATATTAATGACAACTATTTCCTAAGTACATGCATAGATATAAACTAGGTACATGGCTTGTTAGCTTCATGAATCTGAATTAATTGCTACTAATTCCAACACAGATGAATTGGAGGATTTGTTTTATTGATGTGCTCCTTTAGCGTTTTTTGTGTTTTGTTTGTTTCAGTATATAGCCTCCACCCTCATATTCTCCTTCTCTAAGTTACAGAATTTTCTTCTTTAAGAATATAAATGAAGGAAAAGAACATAAATGCTTCTTAAAATTAAAGAATCAATACTGATAGATCCCTCTAAACAAACCATGGGCTGTATGCCGAGGGAAAGCTGGAAAAAGTTTTATCCCACAGTAAAGGAGGTGACATTTTTATTTTCTGAGAATTCTGGTGTCCATCGGGCACTAAACTATATATTGGAAAGATCAACTTATTGTACTTGAATGAAGGAAACTGTAGCTTTGCAAAAAGGGAATGTCTTTCCTTGAAAAAAGCAGTGTAGGTGAAATTTGATTTGTTGACAAGGGCAGTCACTGCAATCCATGTGGGTGAAGTTAATGCTCTATGGTAATTATGGAATTTAGATTATGAAATGTATAATGTGGATGCAATTAATTTGCTTTCTTAAACATTGTGTTTTTCAAAATGGGAATTAGTAGGATGGAGGACCTTCCAGTTGGTGGGAATCAGTTGACCAAAATTCTCTGTGCTTTCTTACAGGCCTCATGGAGATCCTCAAATGATACGATTTGGTGCACATCTAGTCCTTGTGCTTAGATATTTACTTGCTGAGGAAATGAAGGATGCCTTCAGAGACAAGATTCTGAGCGTTGGTGATAACATTCTGCACATGTAAGTAATTATACATGAAGTTATTTTACTCTTTTTCTCTCGAATAATATTATTAGAGAGAAAAGAGTGAAAGAACTTCACATAAAATTAAAGATGGCCACTCTGTGTCTTTAGAAGATTGCCTAAGCTTTCCTTCTTATTGCATGACTTTCTAGTCCATGTTAACATAGTTTTAAGTAGATGATGGGAGCTGAATAATTTTATGTGTTGAATGAAAATTTACTTCCCTATTCATTGATTGAATTGGAAAATATTAGGTATGCACTGTTTCTATTTTCGAAGGAGCATGAGGAGTTAGTGGGCATATATGCTTCGCAGCTTGCACGCCACCGTTGTATTGACCTCTTTGTGCACATGATGGAACTTAGGCTGCACAGCAGGTATCCTTGATTCTGTCCTTCCTGCTACCTTTTTTTTCGCAATAATCATGTTACTGTGTCTGATTGAGGATCTGGATTTATTACAATTAAGGCATCATTTAGCTCATTTATAATCATTTTTATTTGTGTGATTGTAATCCCTGTATATGTTGTATGTTCGATGACGATTTTCTCAAGTGAACTACTTTGGTTGTTTGCTGCAAAGTAGAATTATATCCTGTAGGAGGATCATAGTCAACATGTAATATAGCATGGAAGTTGACAACTCACAAGTATGAACCACATGCTTTGCTAGGTCATTTTATCCTGGAAATATCACCATACATCCATTATTTTTTTAACATTTTTAGATAAAGAATTCATTAAGAGGGAAAAGAAATACAAAGATAGGGTCAATGAACCTTCTAAAGCGGAAAAAGCAACAAACAATGAAGGGCATCCAGTCAAATCAGTAAACCAGTCCTTTTGCATATTGGTTAAATGAAACCTCTTAAATAAGGCTGTTGAAAGAGAGAAAAGAGAGAGACATATGAAGAAACCGTGTGTTTCAACTACACAACGGAGGCTAAATATATACTCAATAGGTAATAAATAATTAAAGAATTTACATGATGTGGGACTAACAGTTGTACTACTAATTACATCTAATTACATTGTTTCCAACACTCTCCTTCAAGCTGGAGCATATAGATCATATGCACCAAGCTTGTTACACAAATAACTTATTCGTAAACCTCTCAAGGACTTGGTGAAGACATCTGCTAGCTGATCATTTGAGTTGACAAAGTTTGTGGTGATGTCTCCTAGGGCTTGGTTTGGCCGATTCAGTACTATAGTTCAGCAGTTCGGTATGACACATAGTGAGGCTGACCACTCTGTCTTCTATCGTCATTAAGCTCAAGGGTGTATTTAATAATTTGATAGTGTGATAGTGACTGGGACAAATAGAGACTGTGGCTGACAACTACTTTTGAGACGAAGATGGAGACAAGGCCAATGCATCTGGACAGACGGAGACGAGACCAGTACATTTGGATAGACGGAGACGGGGCTAGTGCATCTGGGACAAAGAGCTGGGGCTAGAACATCTGGCACAAAGAGTCGGGCTAGTGTGAGTCATAACCAACATAAGTTACCATCTGAATGATCGTCGATAGGTAGAGAATTCACCACTAATATGATTCATCCGTGGGAGAGGAGTCACCACCGGAATGATTGTCGGTGGGAAGAGAAGCCACTGGTATGATCCATTAGTGGGAAAAGAACGACATGACAAACATCGGCATTGAAGTATATGTAGAGATGAATTTATTCCCATTCTCCCCCTCAATGAGGGCAGCGACAGTGATGAAAGCTTATTGAAACCCAGCGATGAAGGCTGGTCTGATCAACAATGAAGGCTGATTGAAACCTAGCGATGAAGGCTGGCTCTGAACTTAGCGATGAAGTTTGGTCTGATAAGCAATGAAGGTTGATTGCAGCGGAAACAACAGAGGCTCCGAGATCGGGAGCTCAATCAATAGCTCGAGACTTGAAAAGAATACATCAAGACTAAAAAAGAAGAAGTTGGGAGAAAACAAAGATAAGGAAAACAATAAAACTAGATTTGTGTTTAAAGGTCGTGAATAACGATTCTAATGAGTTCTATGAACTCTACATAGCGAAAAAGAAAAACTCTATTCAAAGTGGATTCCATGGCTCTGATACCATGTTGAAAGAGAGAAAAGAGATAGACATATGAAGAAACCGTGTATTTCAACTACACAACGGAGGCTGAATATATACTCAATAGGTAATAAATAATTACACAATTTACATGATGTGGGGCTAACAGTTGTACTATTAATTTAATCTAATTACATATGTTTCCAACAAAGGCCATGAGTTGAAACCCACAAAGGGCTAAGAAAACAAGCCTGTTCAATAAAAGAGGTGAAGGGAAAAAGTGCTGAGTGCATAATGATATCATGGCATTAGACTCCATCTGAATACACCAAACACCATCCATATATTACACTTGTAAAATGACTATATGTAACTCCTATGATGTTTCTTTAATTCAACAGCGTACGTGTCAAATACAAGATATTCCTTTCTGCTATGGAGTATTTACCATTTTCTTCTGTGGATGATTCTACGGGCAATTTTGAAGACATTATTGAGAGGTATTAGGCTTTTTATTTAGAGTCTATGAAAATTTTACTTAAAAAATGTTCATGTAAATTTGAAGCTTTTGTATTTTATAATAAATCAATTTGAAACAGAGTTTTGTCGAGATCTCGAGAGATCAAGGTTGGCAAATATGATAACCTGTCAGATGTTGCAGAACAGCACAGACTGCAGAGTCTTCAAAAAGCTAAAGTCATCCAGTGGCTTTGCTTTACACCACCATCCACAATTACTAATGTCAAAGATGTTAGTAAAAAACTTCTTTTCCGAGCATTGGTACATAGGTAAGTGATGCATCATCTTATATGCCCCATCATATTGGATTTTGTGATAAACTGTGCTTGTGGAAATGAAACCAATGAAAGTGATGAAACCTGGGAATGGTGTATGACCTTTCACCCCCTAATTATTGTACAAATGTTAGCCATATCTTGTCAGTATTGACTGCCTATTCTCATTTTGTATTCAACATTCTGGAATATGAATATTTGAATTTCCTAGGTTTAAATAAGAACCTGATCTTTCCAGTCCTCCTGCTGGCTATTGGTGCACATATTTTTGACTTAGCAGAAAATTTATTGCATCTCTGCCGTTTTGCTCTTGTAGTTTTATTTTGTCCCTACTGAATTTGAACGTTTTTTTTCTCCATATAGCAACATACTCTTCAGGGAGTTTGCCTTGATTTCTATGTGGAGAGTACCAGCAATGCCTATAGGGGCCCACACAGCACTTGGTTTTCTTGCCGAACCCTTGAAACAGCTTTCAGATACTCTTGAGGCCTCTGAAGATTATGTTTTTGAGGATCTGAGGGAGTTCCAAGACTGGGTATGAGGAGTTGTATTGCCTAATTTAGTTATTAAACCTCAATCACATCATTTCTGGCTTGACAATAGCACTTAATATTTAATTCACTCTGCATTTAACTAGCGTGAGTATTACTCCTGTGATGCAACCTACCGCAATTGGCTCAAAATTGAATTAGAGAATGCAGAAGTTCCTGTCTCTGAACTGTCACTAGAGGAAAAGGAACGGGCCATTTCAACAGCCAAGGAAACACTGAATACGTCACTTTCACTGCTAGAAAGTGAGTTTAGTTGACAACCTTACACAAACACCATGCTGTGAGGAAAATGTCGAAATATTCTAGCAATGCATTAATCGTGAAACTTTTGTTTGTGTTTTCGAAAATGAGTTAGTGCATTGACATTTTAGCTATTGACATATTTCTGATTCTCCCTCTTTATGTAGGAAAAGGAACACCTTGGTTGGCTTCTATTGATCATATCTATGAATCAACTGAACCTGTTTTCCTTGAACTTCATGCCACTGCAATGCTCTGCCTGCCATCTGGAGAGTGTTTGTGTCCAGATGCTACTGTATGCACTACACTGATGAGTGCCCTCTACTCTTCAGCTGGTGATGAAGTTGTCTTGAGTCGACAACTAATGGTATGTTCAACCATTGAAAGCTTAAGACTGCAAATATGCAGATGTTTACTTCAACTATCCATTCATGTTGAATTGTTTTGGAAGGTCTACTTCAATGAAGTTTAGTCAATATTTATTCATGTCCATCTAGATTTTATGTTTGTATCACGTGAATTCCTAATTATTTTTGTAACTGATTTGGAAGCTAATTTCTATTCATATACTCAAGGTCTAATTAATCCACAAGTCCTTGTACTTTTTGGAAATTTTCAAATAGGTCCTTATAATTTAAAAACTATAAATAAATCCTTATAGTTTCAAAATCTCTTTCAATGGGGTCCCCGTTTCTAGTCTATTGTTAGGTCTCTATAGGGATCCTATTGAATTTTTTTTTTAAACTATAGGGACCTCTTTATAGTTTTTAAAGAGGGACCTATTTAAAAATTTCCAAAAGGTACAGAGACCTACAAATTAATTTTACCTTGGTCTTGGATGTGCTTATTGCGCATATCCAAGAGCCGGTGCCACACTGCATGCTTTTTGCAAATGATATTAGGGGTGCACACGGGTCGGGTTGGGTCGGGTTTGGGGGTAAAAAATGTCCAAACCAATCAAATAAGGTCGGGTCGGGTCGGGTCGGGTTAAATTTTTTCGCGTAACCCGACCCGAACCAACCCGATGATAATCGGGTTGGTTCGGGTCGGATGATCGGGTGGTCGGGTTGATCGCGTTGGTGGTCGGGTTAGTGATCGGGTTGGTCGGGTTGGTGGTCGGGTTGGTCGGGTTGGTCCGACCCATGAATATTTTTCAATAGAAATTACTCAAAACGACGTCGTTTTTGGGGTAATCGGGTAATCGGGTCGGGTCATCGGGTTGGTTCACCAAACCCGTCACCCGAACCGATGACTGGACGGGTTTATTAGATCTGAACCGAACCGACCCGTCTACCCGAACCAACCCGGATATATACGATCGGGTCGGGTCGGTCGGGTTCGCGAGTCCGCGGGTCGGGTTGTGCAACCCTAAATGATATAGTCTTAGTTAGAGAGTGGAGAGAGGAAACAAATGGGAAGCTAGAACTATGGAGACGAGCTTTGGAAGAACATGACTTCCGTCTAAGCAGGAGTAAGACGGAGTATATGGATTGTAAGTTCATTAAGATGTGTGCTAATGCTAGCTTAGCGGTGAAAACTAGAGACCATACCATACCACAAGTTACACGGTTTAGGTATCTTGGATCTATCATACAAAATGACGGATAGATAGAAGGAGATGTAAACCATAAGATTCAAGTTGGATGAATGAAATAGAGGAGTGCGTTAGGAGTTATTTGTGATAGAAAAGTGCTTCTCAAACTTAAGGGTAAATTTTATCGCACAGCTATAAGGCCCGCTATGTTGTATGGTATTGAATGTTAGGCGATAAAAAGTCAGCAAGAGCATAAGATCAGTGTCACGGAGATGAGGATATTGCAATGGATGTGTGGCCATACAAGATAAGATAGGATTAGGAATAAATGCATTAGAGAGAAAGTAGGGGTAGCACCTATTGTGGAAAAAATGAGAGAATCTTGTCTTAGGTAGTTTTGATATGTAAGGAGAAGACCCTTAAAAGCCTCTATAAGGAGAATAGATCAGGTGGAGGATAGCCCAATAGCTAGAGGTAGAGGGAGACCAAGAAAGATTATAGGTGAAACAAGTAAAAAAAAATTAGATTTGAATGACATTTCTGAAGACTTGGTTTATGATAGGGCACAATGGCATCGTTTGATCCATGTAGCCAACCCCACCTAGTGGGAAAAAGCTTAGTTGTTGTTGTTGTTGTTGTATTTGATTTTTTTCAGAGTATATAATCAAGTGAAACTGGGAATTTAGGAGTGAGGTCTTGGTCTATTTTGGTGGAGGTTAATAGAGTTATGCCTTGAATTATACTTAATAACCATGTGATCCTTTGTGCCCCTTTGAAAATGGACATTAATAAGTTTTATCAATTTGTTAATATTTTATTATACTTGAAGAGTACTGTTTGTCAAAAGATATAGCAAATTGGTTTTGGGGTTAATATAAAATTTTAATGGCAATATCTGCATGAACATTCTTAATCTAACTTTATCTTCTGACAAAAACATCTTGTGAAAAGCTTGAGTGGCATGAGATGGACTTTTAGGGAAAATCACAATTTAGGAATTCTTGGCAAATTTGAAATTTGGAAGAATTAACCAAGTCAGAAATAATGGTGAATCCATGTTCATAGAATGTCTGTACTCTCCTTTCTTAATGATCTCTTTTATCTCAAACAGTATTTCTAGATGAGCATATAGTTTTCTCCTTTCTCAATTTCACTGCATATCAAACAAGGAAACTCCCTTAATGAAACCATAGCACAACTTTATCCCAAAACATATATAAGGTTCAAAATGTGACCTTAAAAATGTGTGCATTCTCTCCAACCTTACACACCACACAGCAGCATAGACCTCACATTGCTATAAACTTCCCTTAGATGGCTATATTATTTTGATGATTTCCTTCTATTTATTTTCTATTTATTTTATCCTTTTCCTTATTTTTCTGCATCTTCCAATCAACTCCTTAGTCCTTTTTAATAACAAAATAAAAAGGGGAAATTATGAAAGATAAGGGACAGGCATTTCTGAAAATTAAAAGAATGAATATTTTGTTGTTTTAAGAGGAGAGAAAATTTTCAGAAGAGCAAATAATTCCATTCAAAGATTTGCTTGGGTCAGAAATCAATTATTTGGCTAGTATGTGTTTCTAATTGGTCATATCTTGGTGATGATAATTTTGTTATATGGACTGGCTTTGCCAAGCTTACTTTTGATGCATTATTCTCTTACATAATTCATTGTTATCTTCTACTTCGCTTACAATCTAATATTTTGCAGGTGAACGTCTCTATATCTTTAAGGGACAATTATTGCATTGATGTTGTTCTTCGTTGCTTAGCAATAGCCGGTGATGGAGTTGGACCACATGATCTCAATGATGGTGGTATTCTTGGCATGATTATGGCTGCTGGTTTTAAAGGTAGCAATATTATTAATGTATAGTATGCATTAATTGTAAGTTGGGCTTAGATCAAAATGGGTGAGATGTCAATATAGCAATATGAGCTTCTCATTTTAGTCCATGGAAGTTTTTTCACAGGGATATGCTTCCTTTCGATCTTTGCTTTCCTTGGACCAAATTTAGGTGACTAGCTTTTAGTGGCTTTGGTAGAATTAAAGAGGCTAAAGTTTTATGCAATGTGCAATCTATCTACTATTTGGTGGATTTGGTTGGAGCATTACACATTTTAAGGAGGTTTCTATGGCTCAGCAGCTGATTTGGGATAAGATCAGGCAATTGGCTTCTATTTGGTGTAAATCACTGCAAATAGTCTTTTAAGGGAGTTTCCCTAATAGATATGCAAAGAGAAGAGTGATTAAGCGAGAGGAATCCTCTAGTCGATATCTGAAGCATGGTTTTTTGAAGCAAATTGTTTTCTTCAGCTTTAGTGCATTCTGATTATGGGATGTAAGGTCCTTCTTTTGATGTTCGGTTGTGGGGTCCTTATTTTAAACTTAATTGGTGCTTTGCGTTTTTTTTTTTTTAAATGCCTTAATATAAACTATGGTTTAATTTGAATACACTATAAGTTCTTAACATGGTCTTAGAGCCTCTTGACCAAGTGATCAGGAGCTTGATTGTTATCACTTCCATTCTTCATTACTAAAATGTCAGCAGAAGGTATGGTGGGCCTGTGCTTTCTTCATGTTTCAAGCCTAAACGGCTGTTGCGTGAAAGGATGTATAAGAAATATAAAATCATTCTTGGGCCTACACTTAACAACTTAAGCTTTTGGAATGAGTTGGTCATTGACAGAACTTTCAGGTAGGGAAAAAGTGTTTTCTGATTTGAAATGTATTGGTGTAAGAAGACTATTATATTTGTTTCCTTCCATAGAAGGATGGCTCATACAATTTTGAGCTAGATTTACTATGAGAGACCTGTATGACAAATGAGTAGAAGATCCAGTAAATAAATTTATTTCCTATTGCAGGTGAGCTTCCTCGGTTTCAAGCTGGAGTTACAATGGAAATATCTCGATTGGATGCTTGGTATTCTAACAAAGATGGCACCTTAGTGTGCCCGGCAACATGCATTGTGAAAGGCCTTTGTCGTAGGTGCTGTCTCCCAGAAGTCATTCTTCGTTGCATGCAAGTAAGTCAACCGATGGCATTGACTTATATTTACCTTTTTATGAGGAAAATTACATAAGAAGATTTCTTGATTAATTTTTTTTTTCAATTTAAGAACATTTAACCACTCAGGACTCAGGAGTAGTTAATTAATCAAGTGGTTACTCATTAACCACTTTTTGGACATAGTTAATTAGTTGAGTGGTTAATTGTTTCTAAACTGAATATTTTTATGTTTTTTTTTTTTTAATTTCTGCCTTTTTTTGGAATGTTCACAGATTTATTATGTGCAATTTTTGTCTCATCTACAGGTTTCTGTTTCTCTTATGGGATCAGGAGTCCTGCCTGATTGCCACGATAAGTTGACTGAACTGGTTGGCAGCCCTGAAACTAACTTTCTTCACTTGTTTAGTCAACAACAATTACAGGCAAGTTAAAAATTTCTTGTTCTCAAAGAAACATTAAAGGCTTCTTGCTTAAACTTCATCCTTTGTGTATTAGTCTGTTTTACCGAGGAGCCATGACTAGCTGCATTCTTTTTATTATTGGCTTCGCTGTTCTCACAAACATTGTAGTCTGTAGACCAACACAGACCCCAACACACGAGTATCCAAGTGAAACAGACTGGAGTTACCTATGCCATTTTCTTTTCTTCTTCCTTATTTATTTATTTATTTATTTTTTGGGTTACTAAGACACCCATTGTAATATTTGTTTTTTTATTGACTTCATTATAACAAGGTGCAAAAAATTTTGTTCAGGAATAACAACACTATATACGGCAATTTAAAAGTATGCAGTGATTGAGCCACTGGGTTCTGTTTACATTAAAAAATATTGGAGGGGGTGTGCATGTTAGTTGGCGATGAAAATTAACAATACCTTGTCCGACATTGGAGCTTGAAGAATGCTTATTTTATCAATTTGAGGACTGACTAGATGTTTTCCTTTTTACGTGTAGGAGTTTTTATTGTTTGAGAGGGAATACTCAATCTGCAAAATGGAGCTTATAGAGGAATGATTATTGTCCCTTGAGCAGAACTTGGTCCTATGCTTCTTCTGGAGCTAAAGTTTTGAAAGGATGAAATGCCTTCAAAAACAAAAATGCTTACATTTTGTTATTTTTGTAGTTATTCTTATTTTGCTTTCAGTAGAAAAAGAGGGAGGGTGAAAGTGCCTTATAAGTTGCTCAAAGCATGTGTCTTGTGAAATTTTTCTACCCTTTTATGTACATAATTCTGTCTTATTTAAATCAGATTTTTATTTTTTATTGTTATTAATATGGCACGTCCTTCCTCTGTGCTTAGTTTTCTCCCTCCCTTGCTTATGGCCATATGCAATGGGCAACCAATAATGCATGAATGTCATTGGATTATTTTCAGCATATGCAGTCATATTCGAAAAAGGTTATCATCAATGGATCTCGACATGTAAATTAATAGATACTTGAAATCACTTTTTTTTTTTTTTGGACCTATACTTGAAATAACTTGTTAATGGATCGTTTGCATATATATATTTGGGTCTCAGATCGTTTGGATGTTTAAAGAGATGGAATGGAACTTAACATGGCAATTTCGATTCAAAATCTATAAAATTATCCGTCCCAACGGCCTTCTACGAATTCTGGCCGTGGGTAGTCCACTAGGTCACCTTTGCTTGATATGTTGGGTTGGGCTAGGAGCATTTCTCGGCACGTCAATCCTGGTCTCAACTTTGTGCAACTGTGCCTATTTGGTTTACTGTTGGCGTTACACAAAAGCACGTTTAAATGCTCAAACGGCCTTTGCAATGAAGGTGTGAGGTGTGTGAAACAATTAATTCTGACATCAAGAATTGATTCTCAAATCATCAATTGGCCGAATCCTGTGTTTTCTTTTTAAAATTATTGCTATAGTTTTTTTTTTTGTACATGTAATATTTTGAGTTTAATTTTAATGCACTAAGTGTTATATCATCAATAAATCATATATTATTATATATGATTTTTTATATGATTATTGTGAGAATTAAATATTTTTTATGATGTGATAATGTATGATTAAATAACAATGTAAATTTTTACACTGACAGTGTATTCAAATTAATCTATAGTTTATATTCTATTTGCGTTTAGAATCATTAAAAAATATAAATAGATTTGATTAAGTTTAATTGATTTGATTTTATTTAAAAATTAAATCTCATGTTTAAAACTCATTATAAAAATTTGAATTTGAATTGATTTTGGCAATTAATTTTTATGTTTGAAACTCATTAAACATGAAATTGATTTGATTTAATTTTATTATTTTACATTTTGATTCTTATAATATAATCTCTCATTGTGAAGTTAGGTTATTATGTATGAGATGTAAAATAAAAAATTAATAAAGATAAAATAATATATCTATTTAAAATTAAATTAAATCTTAATAAATCTCACCATTTTTGACAAAAATTTTAAACCTAAACCACTAAAATCCCTGAAATTTTAAAACTTAAATTATTTTTTATTGTCTAACATTGTTAAACATAAGACTTAATTTACAAATCAAATCAAATTTCATTTTTTACATTCCTAATATACTATTATGTTTCCTGCTACATTTGTAAATATATGTTTTTTATACTGACAATTTTTATGTCTATAATTTAAATTGTCCTATGTGTTATTTTTCTTGTGTCTATAACATTATAAATAAATTTTATAATATAATCCTATAATAATATGTTTGTTGATACAACATATAAGATTTGTTAGATAAATTTTTTGACTTAAAACAAAATTATCCCTGTATGAGAAAAAAACTAATTTCATCCTTCATTAATTTGTACCTATTTTATTTTATTGTATTAGCATCATATTTACTATTTAGACAAATTGAGACTATTTTTAATTCTTTTAGTCTCTTATATTCATTTTCTTAGTAAATAAGTAATTTATCTCAACATTCCGACATTTTCTATTAAAAAATACTAATGTATTACGCATGTGATTACATAATAATTAAATCCAAGTTTTCATATTGGAAACAATAATTGGTACAATCACATATGCCATCTCTCCTTACCATTTTTTAACTTCAAAAAATAATTTTTGATTCTTATTTTTTTTTTACATAGATAGCGTTTCTCTTTTATTTTACAAAAAAGAATTTTTTAAGTTTTTCATAGTATTCCTTATTCGATAAATATGAGACTAATCTCTCAAAATATTGTCAGACGCTTAAGCGAAGATCTTTCTTAACAATATTATTTTCATACATATGAGTTCTGATATCAAATCAAAATTTTATGCTCAAGGGACCTAAATCCATTCTTTTACTCGAATCAACACATATTGATACTGAAAAGAATTTATATATACTAAATTTAAATAAATATATTAAATGACTCCTAATATTTTATTTTACTTAATTAGTAAAATAAAAGTAAAATAAAATTTCAATATTAATATCACTTATTAAAAGTTACATCACCTCTTTACATGCATGTGAATTGGTAAGAGAGAGATAATAAAAAAAAAGAATTACCTTAAAACAAATAAAATAAAATTATGAATAAAGGAAAAGGAGAAAACAAAGAAAAGTGCTTCCCTTGGAAACCCAGGGCAGGAGAGAAAATTGAAGGTAAACAAACAGGGCACAAATCCGAGGGACACGAACATGTTTGGGACGCTGCTATTGTGTCATATGTCTATCTATCTATAGTATTATGTAATGATGACTAATGAGTAGAGAACTCAACACAGATTCTCCTTCTTTGCAGAAGAAACAGCTTCATCTCTCTCTCTCTCTCTCTCTCTCTCTCTCTCTCTTCATTGTTGTTTTCTTTTGTGTTAATTTCTAGGGTTTTGTGTTTTCCCAATACGAACAAAATTCTCATGGGGGTGTCCTTCAAGGTGTCAAAAACTGGCACTAGGTATCGCCTCAAGCCCCTGCCCCTTCCACCCGACGATGGCGCATCCCAGAATTCCAAGACCAACTCTCGAGAGCCCCAGGTAAGCAATGTCCAATTTAACTAATTCACTTCAAATTCGAGACAAAACCACAATTGGAATTCTGGGTCTTCCTCTTTCATCTCAAAAGTTTGTGACTTTGCTGTTATATGCATGATATTGCTGTTTGGAGAGAAAATCACAAATGGTGTGTATGGAATTTTAATTGTGTCGAAGCTTGAAGCTTCGGTTTTTACTATTGAATTGAAGCTTGCTGAAGCTCCAGTCAATTTTATTTTCTGTCACTAAGATTATGACACACAAAAGTACTGAAAAGATGCTAGTTGCGCTGGGGAATTTATTATAAGGAGGAGGCTAGATAAGAAAATCATGTCTAACATAAAAAAAAAAGTTTTATTTTTTTTCCCTGTTGAAAACATGTTTTCTTATGTCACTAAATTTGGAATATGTGAAAATAATGTTGATTCTATTGATATTATGATAGTGTTTCAGAGTTTAAAAGCAGGAAAAATAATTGCATCAATCGGCTGGATGGGCATATACAAGTATACAACTAATACATAACTGTTATTTGTGATTTCCAATTTTGGGGACAGGGTCTAAGAAGGAGATGAGGTTAAGAATATATAATAATTGAAAGCCTTGGGTTTTCTGCGTTTAATTGGTATATGAGATTGGTGGCTTGTTATTTTCTTTTACAAAGGACGTGTGTCTTCCTTGAGCTCTGTCTTATATTACAATCCGCTGGCATATTGTCTGTAATTTGACTAAGTTCAATTGAAGTATCAATGCAAACATTGTGAATTGTTCAATATTTTGGTATGTAAATCACTTTCTTGATTGCTTTAAGTATCCTTTTTATACAGAGCGATCATGTTGAGGCTGGTGAAAACATTGGTCGGATGCCCAATTCATCTATTTCATCTGAACCTCTTTCATTAGCAGGTCAGTCATCAAAGTGGATTGGCCACTTAACTTGTGTATAAATTCTGATTGTGGTGGTGCTTACTTGTTTTGACAGAGAGGGAAGCTTCTTTCACGTTGAACCTGTTCCCAGATGGTTATTCTATTGGAAAACCCTTCGAGGTTTGTTAAAACAGTGGTTAATATTTTACTAAAGTTGAAGGAACTACCTAAAATAAAGAAGAATCTTCTAGCTCAACCTTACATGTTTCTAAGTTATTTGATTTATGAATTTTCAGAATGAGACAGCAAATCAGTCAAAATATCAAGATTTTCCAAAGTTATTACATCCATATGATAGGTCATCTGAAAGCCTTTTCTTGGTAAGTCTCTCGGTATTCTATCATTTTCTTGCTCTTTCAGTTTTAACTTTTATTTTCTAAAGGATTACAATCATCGAGTGGGATATTCAACACTTTCTACATGTATAATAAGCATTGCTGTATGTATGTGCGAAAAGTTTCATAGTAAGCTTTCAAGATTGCTGGCTTGTTTCAATTAATTCTAAAAGACTGGCATAATTGAGCTTCATAGTTTGAGTTGAGTGCCACTGGATTTGAGCCACTTGTTTCCACCTGTACACTGTGTACCTGGAAGTTGGAAATAGAAACAGCCAGACACTATGCTTTTGTCTGGGCCCTTTTCTTGGGTGGCTTCAAATTCCTTGTTATATTCATTATTGTTCTTAATTTTATTATCATTTTTGGTTTGTCTACTTATGTTAACCATTGCATGTACTTACGTTCTTATTTCTTTGTAATGATGCATTTGGAGGCCATTGAGTCTGGTCACTTGCCTGGGGATATTCTGGATGATATACCTGCCAAGTATGTTGATGGAGCAATTATATGTGAGGTGAGCCTTTTTCATTTTTGTTATGCTTTGCTTTTAAACGTAACATTTAAATTTCGATTTATTTTCTTATAAAAAATTATTTAAGGCTACAAAAATTTTCTTCTGGGATTTAGTTTGGTTTACAGTGTTTACTGATCATAGAGAAGTACCAGTGATTAATACTTCATGTGCCCTAGGAGCTCTTTCATATTGACATCTCTTTTGGTTTTCTTTCTTTTGATTGCGAAGAGATTCTTATGTGCCATTTTGCATTCTTTCCTTTCTTTTCTCTTAGCAAGTTGCCTCTTCTTCTTAGCATTTTCCAAATTTTATCACCATTTAGTATCTACTATTAATGATGCATACTGTTTATATAGATTGAGCTTTGTATTCTGTAACTTTCCAGGTGCGTGATTATCAAAGATGCTCTTCTGAAAAGGGGGCTGGTGTTGTGTCTACTGACAGTTCTCCTACTGTTAGTAAAATATGCCTCAAGATGTCATTGGAGAATATTGTGAAGGACATTCCATCGTTCACTGATAATTCTTGGACGTATGGTGATCTAATGGTGAGTATGATCTACCATTTATTAATGACCAATTCCTATAATTTTATCATTTTTTGGGTATTGATGTCACTTATCTGTATTCACATTGATAATAGGAAGTCGAATCGAAGATAGTGAAAGCATTACAACCAAAGCTTCATCTAGATCCTACTCCGAAGTTAGATCGGCTGTGTGAAAGTCCGGTTCCCTCAAAGGTATAAATAAGCTAGATTCTCCCTTGATGAACTTATTGTATGGCCATATGCATATGAATGATGTTGAACTTCATGTTGCAGCTCAATTTAAGTCTGAGTAATTTGCAGAGAAAGCGATTAAGGCATATGCCAGAGTTTGCTGTTACTTCTAGTAATAAAATCCATGGGAAGAAAGTATGCATAGATAGAGTGCCAGAGAGCTCATCTAGCAGGTTGGGTGATTCAGGAATCACTGCACCTAATGCTATTGTGCAGCAGACCCTTGAAAATCCAGCGATGCAAAATCTTAGTCCAAGCATTGCCATGGCCTTGAGACCAAAGAGTTTTATACCAGATTCCTCTGTCCCAGGCTTTTCTATGATGTCCCAACAATCAAGGTATCAAATGGCAGCTGGAGCTCCAAGAAGCTTGCAGGAGCATGGATCAGTTTCTGCAATTAATTCATCAGGGGCGTCTCCTGCTGCACAGGATGTCATGGTTTCATATGCTGATAATGCAAACTCAAGTGCCTCTCTTCTTGCAAAAAGGGAGAATCAAGACGGGCAAACATCACCTTTATCCAATCTTGCAAAAAGAATGAGGCCTGCTTTGACAGGTGTCGATGCAATGCAACAGCAGCAAATAGGCTCACATGTTGAAGCTCTTCAAGGATCAGATATGAATTGGCAGAATACACTATTACAACAACAAGCAATGGCCAGAGGAATTCAGTATGGAAGTGGTGGCATTCAGAAGTTTCCCCCACAGGTTTTTGAAGTGGGGCTGAATCAAGACACGGGGGCTGTTCAGTTTGCTTCTGGTCAGCAGGGCATGAGATTAGTTGCCAAGGAAGAACAGTTTGAAATGGAAAAATTAGATGGTGCAGAAATAAACCGCAATAAAAGTGAGATGGAGATGGAGAGAAGCAATTTGGACCCTCAACAATTACGGCTGCAGCAAAGGTTGCCACAGCATGCATTCGTGAGACCTAATTTCCCTCAGACAACCTGGAATAATCTGGGTCAGCATATGGAGAAAGAAGCAAAAAATGAGGACCAGCTTCAGAAAAGGAAATCAATACAGAGTCCTCGCTTATCTACTGGGGCATTACCTCATTCCCCATTATCTTCGAAATCAGGGGAATTTTCCAATGGTTCAGTTGGACCTAGTTTTGGACCATCTTCAATCACTACTGCACCTGGAGCATCACAAAAAGAGAAGACAGCAATGGCCTCAGTTCCTGCTGCTGTTGGAACTCCATCTTTGACTTCTAGCGCTAATGATTCTACACAAAGGCAACACCAGGCACAACTAGCTGCAAAACGGAGATCTAATTCCCTTCCCAAGACCCCAGCAATGAGTGGAGTTGGTTCTCCCGCTAGTGTTGGTAATGGTGTCCCATTGAATGCAAATAGTCCCTCAGTTGGGAGCTCGGCTTTGGTTGATCAAGGTCTTCAAACTATGCTTGAAAGGTTCTCAAAAATTGAAGTGCTGACAATGAGGTATATGGTTTATTTTATTTTATTGACTGGGTATACAGTTTAAATTTTAAAATTGCTTCTCAAGATTTTTTTTTTTTTTATAATCCTATATTTCCATCTTCCACAGACATTTTTTTTTTCTTTTATACACAAGTATTCTGTGGTGGTGATGGAAGGCTTTGATTAGCATTTTAATCGGGCATTATTTTTCCGCAGATCTGAAAAGATTTAGTATGTGCAAGTTATTATCATCTTGATTTTTCTTTAATCTGATTTATGTTTACCTGCTAGCCTTTGCTCTCAATTTTGATACGAGGTGGAAGTGTTAAGTTGTTAACTTTTCAAATTCCATGAAGTCTTTTTTTCTATTCTTACATATAACATATGGACTTCTATCTGTATCAGGCATCAACTTAACTTAAAGAAGAACAAGATTGATGATTATGCCATAAGAAAACAGAATACATATTCACCGCAGCATTTGGCGGCCCTTCTCGCTAATGCAACTAATAATGAGGGATTGACAGATGAGACAAGTTCTTTGTCAAAGTCGGTCATAGGTGGCAGTATGAACGTGTGCAAAATGAGACTCTTAAGTTTCTGTTTGCCTGAGCGTGTAGTTCAAGGTTTGTTGAAATTTTTGCTCAGTCTCTTGTTCTTGGCAATATAAAGTTCTTTCTCTTCTTTGTCTGAAATTCCATTTTCTTCTAAAGGAAGTGTTGTTTCTATAGTTTCTAGGCTTCGAACTAGGATGATAATGTCTGAGAAGCCATCTGATGGTACTGTGGCTTTGCATTATGGGGACATTGACGATGGTGATTTCGTAGCTGCAGAGGATCATCTCCCCACATTACCCAATACTGTAAGTTTCATTGCAAACATAATTTTTTTCAATATATATATTAAGGATTTACATCTGAAGTTAATTGAATGCATTCTGTTTCAATTATTTGAGCTATTATTCACGTTTTGCCATATTATCCTCTGTTAAGCCATTCAGATATTTATTTCCCATCTATATTTATCGTAGTTTCTCTTCTTTTTCACCACCTTTCAAATCTTGTGGCTTTGAGACCCTTTTGGAAGATCCTTTGCCATTTTATCACATTGCTATTATTCCTTTCATTTCTTTCATGTATAATTTGGCCACATGTTACTGTTATATATCAACAGTGACTTTCACTTCCCCAGCACACTTGTCTTGTTTATCTTCTACAGCCTCCATTTTGTCCTAAGGCACATCTGTATTCCCCATTGTTATTTTGGTTTGGAAATATAGTTTGTGTGTGGATAATTCCTTAATTTCTCAGCATTAACTTCATGTATTGGTCATTATTGACCAACAAATTGCTAATCGCTATTAAATGTCAATGAACTATCAAAATTCTAGTAGCACAAACATGAGTTTCTTGCCTTCAATATAATATATGGGAGTTTCTGCAAGTTTATTGCTTTGACTTATTTCACCAATTTGTGGATCAGCATTTTGCGGATTTGCTTGCAAAACAGTTCTGTTCACAGGTATGTTTCTCTATCTGAGCTGGAACCATATGAAAGACAGGTCTTTGTCAATTTGTTTTTTTTTTAATAGTTTAATCTGCCTACTGTAGATGGCACGTGAAGGATATGTGAAGGAAGATGACCGAATCCAACTCAAACCAAACCAGGCAAACCTTCCATCGGGCAGTCAGTCTAGTGTACCTCCTAATAGCTCCATAGTTGAAATGCAGCAATATGGAGAACCAATTCCGGGTCAATCATCCAATGAAGTTGCAAAACCAGCTAGTGGCAGTAATGCATCTTTAAACTTATCTCAGAATCATGTAGCAAATCCAAGGATGTTGCCACCTGGAAACCCTCAGGCCTTACAGATGTCCCAAGGACTTCTTTCTGGTGTTTCAATGGCTCCAAGGCCACAGCAATTGGACTCCCAACAAGCAGTACAGCAACAACAGCAGCCGCAACAGCAACAGCAGCTGCAACAAAATCAACACACTCTCATTCAACAGCAGAATCCCCAGTTCCAGAGATCTCCTATCATGCTTGGGCAGAACCAGCTTTCACACTTGAACGCAGTTGGGCAGAACTCCAACATGCCATTGGGTAATCACATACTCAACAAGTCTTCACCTCTCCAGATTCAGATGTTACAGCAACAGCAACAGCAACAGCAACAGCAACAACAGCCACAAATGCAGAGGAAAATGATGATGGGACTTGGAATGGGTAACCTGAGAAATAACATAGTTGGGCTTGGACCCATGGGCAGTCCTATGGGAATGGGAGCTGCAAGAGGAATAGGAGGAACTGGAATCTCAGCACCAATGACGTCTATGTCTGGCATGGGAAATATGGGTCAGAACCCAATTAATCTTAGCCAGGCTTCAAATATTACTAATGCAATAAGCCAACAATTTAGGTCTGGAACGATAACTCCAACACAGGCTGAATTTTTGGCATCAAGGCTTAGAATTGCACAGAGTCGTGGAAGCATGTTAGGGTCACCTCAGTCTAGCATAGCTGGCATCTCAGGGGCCAGACAAATGCATCCTGGCTCTGCTGGTCTTTCAATATTGGGTCAGTCTTTGAATAGGGCCAATATGAGTACTCTGCAGCGAGCAATTGGACCTATGGGTCCACCAAAGCTGATGGCAGGGATGAATCTTTATATGAATCAGCAGCAGCAACATCAACAACCACAACAGCAGGCGCAGCAACACCAACAGCAGTTGCAATTACAACAGCAGTTGCAGCAGCATTTACAGCAGCAGCAGCAGCAAGAAACAACTTCACAATTGCAGGCAGTTGTTTCACCCCCACAGGTGGGCTCACCATCTACAATGGGAGTTCCACCATTGAATCAACAAACACAGCAGCAAGCAAGTCCTCAGCAAATGAGTCAACGAACTCCAATGAGCCCACAACAGATGAGCTCAGGGGCAATTCATGCCATGAGTGCTGGTAATCCTGAAGCTTGTCCAGCAAGTCCACAGTTGAGCTCTCAGACCCTAGGGTCTGTTAGTAGTATAACAAACTCCCCTATGGACATGCAAGGTGTTAACAAGAGCAATTCTGTCAACAATGCACAATGAAGTTATGAAGCCTAAAAGTTCCAGATCATTGCCCCTGCCACCTAAGTAGTTGGAAAGTGTGTTAGAGTAAGCAAATGGTGTTGAATATTTGAGCACCAAAATCAGCTATAAAGTGACTGAGTCATAAGGGATGAGATGAGAGAATTGTTTAACTTGAAAATAAACATAAAGCATATGGTGTACTAGTGGGGAACTAATATGCTGCTTAGCAACTTTGGAAGGAATGACATATTTTGTGTAAATTGTAAATAGTTTCTTGTTTTCCTCTGCACTCATTGAAACTGATTAATTAGCCTTTTGATAAAGGGACAAATTAAATCTGGGTAAGCTACTAGTGAAGATTTGAGAAACTTATGGGATATTTTGGCCAAGATGAGCATATACGTCTGGCTACTTTTGGAGTGCAATAGTAGCTGAAGTATTATATATTATTATTAATTATTATTTTTTGGAAAAAAGTGCCTCTTGGATATTCTCAGCCACCTGTGCATCATTAGATAGTGTTAATTTTGACGTATACAACTTGAGTCATGGCTTTGCACGCCCGTTACAGTTTTTGGTCCATTAAATGATTAGTAGTAGTTAGGCCAAAACTCGAGACGTTTTTGGTCTATCTCTGACCCAAAAAGGGCATCTATCTGCCATATGATCTTGCATGCAATCCAAAACCGATATAAATATAGTTTCTAACTTGTTATGTTAATGAATAATATATTTTTGGATTAGCTTATTTTGTTTGTAGAAAAGTTTAATAAAATGTTCAAGAAAGAGTTTTTAACTATAAAGTTTTTTTGAATGCAAAATAAATTAATATAAAAATACACTAAAATTTCCATTTTCAGTTATATGCACCAAATGAACTAAGCCTTTTAACGGTCTGGTTAAAGAACTAATAAATTTATAATGAATTTGTATCTTCTAAAATGAGCAGAATTGATGATGATAAATGATATGATATGATTTATTTACAAATATTTCCTATTTCATAAAATTTTAAACAGTTAAAATTTTTTATCACTATTTGTATTTTATAAAATTTTAAACCGTTGATTTTTTTTTTTTTATCAACTTGGCAAAAGTTTCTTAATAAGCTAATCTAAAAATATATTATTAAGAATTTAATTTATATGTGTTGTCAATATAAAAAGATTTTACACTAATATTTAATAATGTGTTATCACATCATTTAATGAATTAAAACTTATATGAGATGTCAAATTCATTAAATAATGTGACATCACATTATTTAATGTGAGTGTAATTTTTTATTTTACACTAACAATGTATTAAAAATAAACTCATTTTTTCGCTAACACTTTTGCGTTTTTAGAGTTCATGTTAAAATATGTCAAGTTTGGAATGATAGGTAGGGATTTATTCTCACCTGAATTTTCTTTTCTGCGATTTATTCTTTCCTGGTTTTTATTTTTATTTTTTCTACCCTCTAAATTATACTACTAGTGAATAGTATTTGACAAGATTGGAATGAAAGGTGCATACCCAGCAAGAGATATATATGTAAGATGCCTTTGAATTCACAGGTGAGGTCAGGATGTGCCAAGTGAGATTATAGGTTATATAAACCATCTAGGCAATTACAGAGAAGAGACAGAGGGAAACACCACCAAATCATGTACAGACAAACCCGGTAGATTCATTTTTCAAAAAAAAAAAAAATAGAAATCCACAACATCAATGGCTTAATTCATGAATTCCCTTTGCAGAGGAATGCTGTCTTCTCTCAAATCATGTAAAAATTTGCAGTTGTCCCCAAAATAGCACCTTCCACGGGCATAATAATGTCTACACAGCTGTTTTTGCTTACAGCTTTCATTGTTGGGCATCAATGGAAGAAAGTGATTTGCACTTGCCAGAGGCTTTCTATGATGAGGGTGGTAATTCCCAGCAGTGAAAGGGTGGCATTTCTCAAAAAGAGTTAGTTTTTCTCTGGAATGGAAGTCAGGGCAATTGTAGTTTGCACTAACTTCAGCTCTTCTGATATGATCAATATCGAAATTACTCCTACAGTCAGCTGAGACATTCCAAGCTTGCTGATTATGTATATGGTGATTATGTATCTGGTGAACAGGAAGAAAGTGATTTACACTTGCCAGAGGCTTTCTATGATGAGGGTGGTAATTCCCAGCAGTGAAAGGGTGGCATTTCTCAATAATAGTTAGTTTTTCTCTGGAATGGAAGTCAGGGCAATTGTAGTTTGCACTAACTTCAGCTCTCCTGATATGATTAATGTCGAAAGTACTCCTACAGTCAGCTGAGACATTCCAAGCTTGCTGATTATGTATATGGTGAACAGGAAATGATGTTTTCCCTGAATCAATGGATCTTCCCAACTGGTCAGATCCCATTGCCACTCTTTTAGAATCAACAGGTTTACCACACTGTTCAGTTACAGCTGCTGGTTTATTTACAATAGCAGATGTTTCTTTTCTTGTATTGGCAGATAAATCTGAATTTTGAGATGGAAATGCTGGCTTTTCTGGTTTGATGGATATGTCTGTTTCTAGAGGCTGATATTGTGACTTTGTCATCCGTGAATATGATTGGCATTGGTTCCCTACTGAATCCTTTTTGGAGACCCTGAATGTGTAGAATGCAGAAGTACATGAAATTATTTTGTAAACATAAACAGAGTTAGTACTGATAGTGATAGAAGACAAGATAATTTAAATCCGAAATCATTTGAAGTACCTATTTTCCTTTAGTGTTTTTCTCTTCTCCTTTTCTTGTATCCTTGCTTCTCTATCTGCCCTAGCAACAGATCCTCTTGAGTGTTTTTCCATCAATATTTTCTGCCTTTTCCCTTCATCCTCCCATTTCTGAAATTGAAGACACGGACATAATAAATATTAAGTGAACACGGAACAACTCAATAATGGCAGAAGAAGGAATGCATCCAAATGAAAAACCTGTCTCAAAGTCTTCAACCTATAAAGATTTCGACCCTTAATCAATAGGGGGTGAAGGGGAGGGCAAGCTTTTTCTCCCTTGCTCCAGAGTACTTCAATCTGTATCAGATTGAAGAAAGAATGAATGAATATTGTTACTGGAAGAAAGAATGAATGGTTCAAAGATAGCCTAGTGACTTAAATAAATTACACTGCTATCCAAAACAGATAATGTGCATCTTTTTTGGGATATAACAAAAAGATCCTTCTACAAAATGGAGGCAGTAGCTCTAGAGATTTTGTGAAGTTTGGTACACAAGCGACTAATACACTTTTTGTATAATAGTAGCATACTTCTACTTTGCAAATAGCCTCTGCTTAATTAATGCCTTATGCAACAATCTTAAGGTCGGTATCCATTTAAGAGAACTCTCTAAAACTTTTTCTCACCGTAAATGTATGCTGTTGTTTGGCAGCACCATAGCTTTCCTTCACTATTCGGCCTGCAACAATCCTTTTGCCACAAGGTGGACCACTGGCACTCCTGGATGCTATGTTAAACCTGAGAAAACCAATTCTGATAAGGAAACTGGAAGAAGATGGCAGTAACTGTATCAATGATTTACACCAACATCATTAATTTCTCCTAATGAAGTCAGACATCCACTGGACAATATATTCAATGGCATGTATACTAGTAAGCAAAACAACGCAGTGAATATCAAGCTTCCTGAAGTATGTACATATGAATGCTTCTTTCAAAAACTTTCCGTGTATAAAACATAGCAAGTAGAGATCTCCGCCATCTATCATGCATTGTGACAGAGAAAAGAAATAAATAAAAAGAACAGCTTACATTTCATAAACATTTTGCTCAAACAAAACAACATCACCAGTGCATGCATCACCTGCATAAAGCAATTTTTTTTTCAGATTCTGAAGCCCAAGATGATAAAAAAATTCAAGCCCTACAAAATTTGAGAGACAACCAACAAACACAAGATATAGACATATAATGATTACAATTCTTGAGGATAGTGCATTATAGAAATTATTAAAACAGATCATGGAAATTCGAATTGTAAATATTATAAACAAGAAAAACGAAAATATATTTTATTTTTTTAACAATGGATATGGTGGTGAATGCTAAACAGATATTGGTAAAGCAAAGTAATAAATTAAAAGTTTGTCTTAGGAACAAATCTGTTTTTAAAAAGAGTACTTGGGGAGTGGGACTCTGGACTATTGGTGTTGGTTAGTAGAACCATACTATTACTTTTAAACATATATCAGCACAGAAGGAATTCAAGGAAGCAGTTAACATATTATGTTAAGCTGAAAAAGTAATTTAATAATTTTTAGAAATGCTACATTTGAATCAAAATATATTTAAAAATTCATAAGTACTCACCTTTACAATTCAATACAAAGCTAGAAGGCGGGTACATTTCCTCCCCTCCTCCATTTATAATCCTGGAAATCTCACAGAATCAGAGAAACCATATAGTTTTCCTAAATAACTATATAATTAAAATGATAATTACTCTAGATGCTCCTTTATGCGGTGGATGAGTGTGTCCTTATTTCCAGTTAGCCTCAGACCATTCTTCCTCAAATACAACTTGCATTCATCCACTTTCAATTTCTCTAGCTGTCCCGCTGCCAACCAAAACAATGAGAGACGTATGAAAACTTTTAAAACCAATAAAAATAGCTAGTTCAGCAGTTCCATATCTCCTTAAATACTCCTTATTGCAGAAGGGTTTAAGATAAAGCTTGTTTACAGGAACTTTTTGAGAAATGGTATATCTCTAATTGAAGCAAATAGTAGCTAAAGCTTCCACCTGTCAGTTCCCACTTCACTCTGAAACCAAAACAGAAGAGGAATCTAGGGTGAAGGAGACTAACCTTTGATTATTTTCTGAACTTTCTCAAAATTTTCCTCATCAAGAGAAGGTGCAGTCATCTCCAACACTTCTGGGTCTGTCTCAGTACCTAGACCCTTACCTTTAACAACGCTGCAAACACCAAATTACCATGCCATAAGGCTTAAAAATCCGATTTTGAATAATGGGGTCAAATGGGATCAGAAGATTACCTCGCTTTTGCCTTTTTCCTGAGTGAGAGGTTTGAGAACTTGCTATGGGTTTCTTGTTCTTGGAGCATGTCGTAATCTGGGTCTCCTTCCGAATCGTCCCAGTCCGAATCCGGGTCGGATCCTTCAGGTTCGCTGCTAATTGCATGCACCTCAAATGGTGAATCTTTGATCGCCATTGATGGGAAGCTATGGTTCCTGAATGATTTGGGTTCAGAGTTTCAGCAATATAAAGACGACCAATGTGGGCAAAGAGAGTAATTTCCATCATGAGTTCATGACCGTTAAATTTCAAATTTCACACACAATTGCCTCAAATGGCGAATACCCCTTCGATTTTTGATAAATGCTAAGTGTACCCACAACCCGGCCTAAGCCAAAATTCAACTTTCAACCCAACCCATCATGCAACCCAACTCAACTTAATCCACAACCCAACCCAGCCAAACAACTCAACCCAGCTCAATACATTACTCAACTTCAAACCCAACCCATAACCTGAACCTAATCCAAACCAACAACCCAAACCTAATCTAGCCCAACAACCCAAACCACAACTCAACCTAAACCACAGCTCAACCCATAACTCAACTTTCAACCCAACCCACAACTCAACCCAACCCAACTCATAACTCAACTTCCAACTTAACTCAGGCGGGTGCTATTATACACCCTGCTAATTTTAGGTGTATAATACACCCTGCCTTTTACTTGTAATAATGATTTTTTTTTTAGGTTAACATTTATTTTTAAGTTAATTTTTTTTTTCAAGTTAGTTTTTTTTTTCAAGTTAATATTTTTTTCAGGTTATTTTTATTTTTTTTTGCACATCATCACCATCACTGTTACCGGCCAATAGCTGTTCACTATCAGTCAACTACCGTTTGTCGGCCACCACCTTTTTTCAGGCTATACTATTTATTTTTTTAAGTTGTATAACTGTGTAAATAATACAAGTAAAAATAATAGCAGTTAAAATTATATTAGTCCTTATATTTTTTTATAAATAACTATGCATACTGAAAACTCTACAGATTTTAACTGTTAATATTTACACATAATAAAATCTCTTGAGTTTTTAATATACACAATTATTTATGAAAAAATATAAATATTAGTATAGTTTTAACTGGTATTATTTTAACGATAATTTTTTACACAGTTATGCAACTTAAAAATAAAATAGTAACTGCGTGAACTGTAACTCCGTCTATGAACAGTACAATTTTTCGGCTTGAACAGTATTTTTTCCAGCTATGAACAGTGTTTTTCCGGTGTGGATAATACTTTTTTCGGCGTGAACAGTTTTTTCGGTGGGGACAGTGAACAGTGACGGTAAATAATACAACAGGTTACAAGTCGTTGATCATAACCATTAATGTGTTTCTCAACGGTTGAGATGCACACTAAGTGCACCATACACCCTGCATAGCACGGTGTATATTAGAAATGGCCTCCAACTCAACTCAATTCAAATCATAACTTAACTTACGACTCAACCCATAACTCAACCCAACGCAACCCACAACAACCGAACCTAACTTATACCATAACTCAACTTACAACGCAACCCACAACCTAACCCAACCCACAACTCAATTTTCAATCTAACTCAACTCAACCCAACCCAAAGACTCAACCTATTACTCAACTTCCAACCTAGTCCACAACCCATCCCAACCCGAACCCAACCCAAACCCAACCTATAATTCAACTTCCAACCCAACCCAACCTAAACCACAACCCAACTAAAACCATAGCTCAACTTCCTCCCAACCCAGCCTACAAACCAACCCAACCTATAACTCAACTTCCAACCCAATCTACAATCCAACCTAACCCAAATCAACCGATAATTCAACTTACAAACCAACCCACAACTCAACCTAACCTAGCGTTATAATCGAACCGAACCTACAACTCAACCCAACACAACCCTTAACTCAACTTCTAACCCAACTCAACCCATAACTCAACTTACAACCCAACCCACAACTCAATTTCTAACCCAACCCATAAATTCACCCCTTACTCAACTTCCAACCTAACCCATAACCCATCCTAACCCGCAACCCAACCTAGCCCAAACCATAATTCAACCCAACCCAACAAAACCCAAATCAACCCATACCTCAACTTCTAACCCAACCCGTCCCAACCCATAACGCAACCCAGCCCACACTTTCAATCTATAGATTTATTAAATTTTAAATAGGTCTATAGTTTAATTTTTTTTAATGGGGTTCATATACTTTTAACACATTTAAAATAGGTCCTTATAGTTTAACTAAGCTTTTAATTAAGTCCTACTAATGATAAAATTTTATAATTAAATCCCTAAAACTTGTAACAACTACACAAAATACCGAATAAATGATTGTAAACATTCATTAACAAAATTTAAACGATTATCAATAGTAGGGAACTATTTAAATTTTTTTAGAAGTGTAAGAGCATTGTTAAAAACTTTTAAATTATAGGGAACAATTTAAAAATCTAGTGAAACTATAATGACTTATAAAATAATTTAACCAAATATTATTTACTATTGAATTTTTAATCGGACATAAGTGTCACTGAAGTGTATATTTTAATACTTAACTTTGGGATTAATAAAAAAATATTTAACTTTGGAATTATTGATTAATTCTTCCATAGTTTTACAATAATACAATAAATTAATTAACTATAATACGCAATACAAAAATTAAACATATAATACAAAATCACAATTGATAAGTATCTAAGATTACCAACTAAAGTTATAATTCAACCTAACCCACAACTCAACTTAACCCCAAACCTCCAAACCAACCTAAACCTAACCCCACGCCACCCCTAGAGGTGGGGAAATGGGCAAACCTAGTCTGCGCTGGCCTGGTCTACGACGGACTAATGATCAATAGGCTAGACTCGATTGTTCCACATTTTAAATGGGTTAATAAAATTGCAGCATGCGTCCGCACCACCTTTAGCCTACAAGTTAGCAGGCTGGCCCGCAACTTGTGAGTTTATATTTTTTTTTACCCTTTTTCTCTTCTTATCTTCCCTTCTTTTTCTCCAACTCCAAACCCTAACTAATCGATGACCAAAATTGCACAAAACCTAGACAAACCTTGACCAGGAACCAAGCATCACCATTTAGATGCAACACTGCTTCAAGCATTGCCGCTCAAATATTACGAATCATTCAAGATGCCGCTCAAGCCTCATAAACCAAATGAACGAGATGAGAGCAGAGATAGGGTGGGTGCAAATGCAAACACTTGATGCAATGTATCACTTCCACGAGACTTGGACATCACGAACCAAACGAATAAGATGAGAACGGAGATGGCATGCACCACTCCTCCAAGCATCGCCGCTCAAGCTAGTAGTGAAGATTAGAGAAACTTACGGCATATTTTGGCCAAGATTAGCATATACGTCTGGCTACTTTTTGGAGTGCAACAGCAGCAGAAGTATTATTTATTATTATTTTTTGGAAAAAAGTGCCTCTTGGATATTCTCAGCATCCTGTGCATCTTTAGATAGTGTTAGTTTTGACGTATACAACTTGAGTCATGGCTTTGCACGCCTGTTACAGTTTTTGGTCCATTAAATGATTAGTAGTAGTTAGGCCTTAAATCGAGACGTTTTTGGTCTATCTCTGACCAAAACAAGGGGTTCTTGCATGCAATCCAAAACCGATATAATTATAGTTTCTAACTTGTTATGTTAATGAATGACATATTTTTGGATTAGCTTATTTTGTTTGTAGAAAAGTTTAATAAAATGTTCAAGAAAGAGTTTTTAACTATAAAGTTTTTTTGAATGCAAAATAAATTAATAGAATTATGCACCGTCATTTCAATTATATGCACCAAATGAACTAAGCCTTTTAACGGTCTGGTAAAAGAACTAATAACTTTATAATAAATTTGTATCTTTTAAAATGAGCAGAATTGATAATGGTAAATGATATGATATGATTTATTTACAAATATTTTGTATTTTATAAAATTTTAAATCATTGATTTTTTTTTATCAACTTGGCAAGAGTTTCTTAATAAGCTAATCTAGAAATAATAAAAAAATTCTACAGTAACATTCAACAATATGTTATTATATCATTTAATATATTAAAATTTATATAAAATATTAAATTTATTAAATGATGTGACATCACAACTTTAGTGTGACTTTTTTTTACACTAATAATGGATCAAAATAAACTCATATTTTCGCTAACACATTTGCGTTTATAAGAGTTCATGTTAATATATGTAAAGTTTGGAATAATAGGCAGGAATTTATTCTCACCTGAATTTTCTTTTGAGATTTATTCTTTCCTGATTTTTATTTTTATTTTTTCTACCCTCTAAATTATACTACTAGTGAATAGTATTTGACAAGATTGGAATGAAAGGTGCATACCGAGCAAGAGACATATATATGTAAGATGCCTTTGAATTCACAGGTGAGGTCAGGATGTGCCATTAATAAGCAAATGGGAGTGAGATTATAGGTTATATAAACCATTTAGGCAATTACAGAGAAGAGACAGAGGGAAACACCACCAAATCATGTATAGTACCTGGTAGATTCGTTTTTCAAAAAATATAAAAATAAAAGTCCACAACATCAATGGCTTAATTCATGAATTCCCTTTGCAGAGGAATGCTGTCTTCTCTCAAACCATGTAAAAATTTGCAGTTGTCCCCAAAATAGCACCTTCCATGGGCATCATAATGTCTACACACCTGTTTTTGCTTACAGCTTTCTTTGTTGGGCATCAATGGAAGAAAGTGATTAGCACTTGCCAGAGGCTTTCTATGATGAGGGTCCCAGCAGTGAAAGGGTGGCATTTCTCAGTAATAGTTAGTTTTTCTCTGGAATGGAAGTCAGGGCAATTGTAGTTTGCATTAACTTCAGCTCTCCTGATATGATCAATATAGAAAGTACTCCTACAGTCAGCTGAGACATTCCAAGCTTTCTGATTATGTATATGGTGAACAGGAAATGATGTTTTTCCTGAATCAATGGATCTTCCCAACTGGTCAGATACCATTGCCACTCTTTTAGAATCAACAGGTTTACCACACTGTTCAGTTACAGCTGCTGGTTTATTTACAATAGCAGATGTTTCTTTTCTTGTATTGGCAGATAAATCTGAATTTTGAGATGGAAATGCTGGCTTTTCTGGTTTGATGGATGTCTGTTTCTAGAGGTTGATATTGTGACTTTGTCATCCGTGAATATGATTGGTATTGGTTCCTTACTGAATCCTTTTTGGAGACCCTGAATGTGTAGAATGCAGAAGTACATGAAATTATTTTGTAAACATAAACAGAGTTAGTACTGATAGTTATAGAAGACAAGATAATTTAAATCCGAAATCATTTGAAGTACCTATTTTCCTTTTGTGTTTTTCTCTTCTCCTTTTCTTGTATCCTTGCTTCTCTATCTGCCCTAGCAACAGATCCCCTTGAGTGTTTTTCCGTCAATATTTTCTGCCTTTTCCCTTCATCCTCCCATTTCTGAAATTGAAGACACGGACATAATAAATATTAAGTGAACACGGAACAACTCAATAATGGCAGAAGAAGGAATGCAGCCAAATGAAGAACCTGTCTCAAAGTCTTCAACCTATAAAGGTTTCGACCCTTAATCAATAGGGGGTGAAGGGGAGGGCAACCTTTTTCTCCCTTGCTCCAGCGTACTTCAATCTGTATCAGATTGAAGAAAGAATGAATGAATATTGTTACTGGAAGAAATAATAAATGGTTCAAAGATAGCGACTTAAATAAATTACACTGCTATCCAAAACAGATAATGTGCATCTTTTTTGGGATATAACAAAAAGATCCTTCTACAAAATGGAGGCTGTAGCTCTAAAGATTTTGTGAAGTTTGGTACACAAGCGACTGATACACTTTTTATATAATAGTAGCTTACTTCTACTTTGCAAATAGCCTCTGCTTAAGTAATTGATGCTTTATGCAACAATCATAAGGTCAGTATCCATCTAAGAAAACTCTCTCAAACTTTTTCTCACCGTAAATGTATGCTGTTGTTTGGCAGCACCATAGCTTTCCTTCACTATGCGGCCTGCAACAATCCTTTTGCCACAAGGTGGACCACTGGCACTCCTGGATGCTATGTTAAACCTGAGAAAACCAATTCTGATAAGGAAACTGGAAGAAGATGGCAGTAACTGTAGCAATGATTTTCACCAACATAATTTCTCCAAATGAAGTCAGACATCCACTGGACAATATATTCAATGGCATGTATACTAGTAAGCAAAACAACGCTGTCACTGTGAATGTCAAGCTTCCCGAAGTAAGTATATATGAATGCTTCTTCCAAAAACTTTCCGTACATAAAATGTAGCAAGCTGAGATCTCCGCCATCTATCATGCATTGTGACAGAGAAAAGAAATAAATAAAAAGAACAGCTTACATTTCATAAACATTTTGCTCAAACAAAACATCACAAGTGCATGCTGTTGGGCCGTAGGGGGAGCCCAAAAGTCGGAGAGATCTCCATCAATGAGCTAAGTGAAGAACCACTTAAATGGGTTTGACATCACATCTTAACTCAAAACCTTAAGGCATTAGGTTTATGGGCCTTTTCCACTTGCCTATTCTTTACCAATGTGGGACTTCAACATTCACACTTGAATTTCCAACATTCTCCTCCTCAAGTGTGAGTCCTTCACACACGGTCACTCCCCTTCAAACGGAAGCGTTTCGATTATTTGACGGTGTCACCAAGAAAGCCCAGCCCGCATCCAAGAGCCTCATCCCCTCTAGATTGGGCTACACACGCTCTTCTTCATACTTGTACCGCCGTCGTCCATTATCTACAACGGAACACGCCGCCTAGCCTCTACATCGCTAGGAAGATTTTCGACATAAGAGACCCTTTACATGGATCTACCAACCACCGTCGTTCACACCAATACTTGTCCAAAATAGGGTACCAAAGTTATGGAAACAATAACACACAACTAAAATAGAGTTAAGAAAATTGGAACTGACACACAATATTTAACGTGGAAAGTCCCCTTTAATGAAGAGGGAAAAAAACACGGGCAAGACTAGAAGGCTTTCACTATGTGGAAGAAAAACTTACAACTTCTCTTTAATTACAAGGAGAGAACAATAACACTCTCTCTTGAGATAGGAGAATACACCCCTCTCTATATAGGAAAGACTCTCAGAAGACACTATGTGATATTTCTCTGTGAAAATAGGATACTGAAACCATTGGAGGAGGTCTCTATTTATAGAGAGAACCTCCTCCATGCTCCACCGAAAAAGAAAGAAAATGAAGCAAACTTCCACTTGCTCCACCGAAAATGAGAAGGAAAATGAAACAAACTTCTACTTGCTCCACATGGTCCACCGAAAAATAACCCTTTTTGTTGACTTTGAAAGCCAAAAATGACTTTACGTTCACAAATGTTGGAAATTCAAGTGTGAATGTTGAAGTCCCACATTGGTAAAGAATAGGCAAGTTGAAGGCTATATAAGTGGAAAAGACCTATAGACCTAATGCCTTAAGGTTTTGGGTTAAGATGTAGTGCCAAACTCATTTATATGATTCTTCACTTAGTTCATTGATGGAGATCTCCCCGGCTTTTGGGCTTCCCTTACGACCCAACAAGTGATATCAGAGCCACAGTACTGTTCACGGGGGGACTATTCATGCTGGTACTATTCACGCTGTGGTATTGTTCACATTTACTATTCACACGTGTGGTTGTATACTTTTGCTGTATTGTTAACGTATACGAAGTTTGTCCTGATACGATATATATATACAATACTGTTCATGTATACGATACTATTCACGATAAAATATAGTAAGCCAGTCCAGTTGAGAAACAGATTGTTGTCAATATCATGGCGACAAAATATGATATTGAGAGGTTCAATAGGAGTAATTTCTCCTTCTGGAAACTGAAGATAAAAGCAATCTTGAGGAAAGACAATTGCTTAGCAACAATTGAAGGCAGATCCACTGGGATACCTGATGACAAGTGGAAGGAGATGGATGACAATGCTGTTGGCAACCTGCATCTAACTTTGGCAGATTCAGTTTTGTCAAGTGTTGCAGAAAAGAAGATGGCGAAGGAGATTTGGGATGCACTCACCAAATTGTACGAGGTCAAGTTACTTCACAACCAGATATTCTTAAAAAGAGGCTTTATACTCTTCGAATGAGTGAATCCACGACAGTACGAATCACATCAACAATCTGAACACGCTATTTTCCCAGCTAACCGCATTAGATTACAACATGGTGGAAAATGAACGTGCAGAGCTTCTACTTCAAAGTCTACCTGACTCTTATGATCAACTCATCATCAACATAACAAATAATAATATTATTGATAGTTTTCAATTTGATGATGTTGCTGCTGCTATTCTTGAAGAAGAATCCAGGTGGAAGAACAAGGAAGACAGATTAGAAAGCTCAAAACAAGCAGAGGCTTTATCGATGACGAGGGGAAGATCAACGGAACATGGCTCTAGTGGGAGCTGAGATCAGAGTAGATCAAAATCACGACGAAGGAAGAACTTCAAATGCTACCATTGTGGCATGAGAGGGTACTTGAAAAAAGATTGTTGGCACAACAAGAAAAATGCAAAAAAAGCTCCTGAAGCAACAACCTCTCAAGGATGTGTTGCAAGTACCTCTGATGGAGAAATCCTTGATAGCAAAGTAGCAGTTGGTTCCAAAGGTGGAAAATAGCTCACTGATGTTTGGATAATGGATTCAGGAGCAACATGATACATGACTTCACAACGAGACTGGTTTAGTTCTTATGAACCTATCACAGAAGGATTTGTGTTCATGGGAAACGATCATGCCTTGGAGATTGCTAGAGTTGGTACTATCAAAATAAAATTACACAATGGTACAGTTTGCACAATTCAAGGGGTACGACATATGAAAGGTTTAAAGAAGAATTTATTTTCTATTGAACAATTGGATGACCTCGGGTGCAAGACCCATATTGAAGGTGGGATCTTGAAGGTGGTTAAAGGTGCTGTTGTGGTGATGAAAGCATAAAAGATCACGGCAAATCTATACATGCTTTAGGGAGAGACGTTGCAAAAGGCAGACACATCAGTTGCATTAGCCGACCAAGAAGAATCAACGATAATGTGGCATCACAAATTAGGCCACATGCCAGAACATGGTTTGAAGATTCTCGCAGAACGTGATCTCCTTCCCAGGCTCAAATCAATAAACTTACCTCTTTGTGAGCACTGTGTTACAAGCAAGCAGCATCGATTAAAGTTTGATAGATCAACTGCTAGAAGCAAATACATACTAAACTTGATTCATTCTGATGTGTGGGAGTCACCAAAAATGTCCTTAGGAGGAGCAAAATACTTTGTATCATTGATTGATGATTACTCCAAGAGTTTATGGGTATACCTAATCAAGAAGAAGTCAGATGTGTTTCCAATCTTCAAGGACTTCAAAGTAAGAGTAGAACTTGAATCCGAAAAAAGGATCAAGTACTTGAGAACGGACAATGGAGGAGAATATACAGATGACATCTCGCATTTTGCAAGCAAGAGGGTATTAAAAGGCAGTTTACAGTTGCACACACACCTCAGCAGAATGGTGTAGCAGAGCGGATGAATAGAACTCTCCTAGAAAGAACAAGAGTTATGTTGCGAACTGCAGGTCTAACCAAGTCTTTTTGGGCAGAAGCAATCAAAATCGCCTGTTACGTGATAAATCGGTCGCCATCAATTTGCAATTGGTTTAAAGACACCAATGGAGATGTGGAATGGCAAGCCAACAGATTATTCTTCTCTTCATGTGTTTAGATGTCATGCATATCTGATTTACAATTCCCAAGAAAGAACAAAGCCGGATCCAAAATCCAAGAAATGCATATTCTTGGGTTATGCTGAAGGTGTTAAAGGATATCGCCTGTGGGATCCCACTACCCGCAAGGTTATTGTCAGCAGAGATGTAATATTTGCAGAAAATGAACTGCAAAGTGAACAAGAAGATGTCAGCACTTTGAAAGAGACTACTACAGTACAGATAGATGGAAAAGTTGGAGAAGAGGATCCCTCTGAAGCAGAACAAGAACCAGAGCACGAGGAACAAGAACCATATGAGGCCAATGATAAAGAAGTTCGGCGGTCAACTCGTCAGATAAGGCAACCATCATGGCACTCAGACTATATTATGGCAAACCACAATGCATATTGTCTTCTAACAGAAGAATGAGAGCCGTCAACCTTTCAGGAGGCTGTGAGTAGCTCAGATGCTTCTCTATGGATGGCAGCAATGCAAGAAGAAATGGAAGCCCTGCATAGAAACAAGACATGGGAACTTGTTGAACTTCCAAAGGGACAGAAAGCCATTGGTAACAAATGGGTCCATAAGATCAAACGAGATGGTAACAATCAAATGGAACGATATCGTGCAAAGCTGGTGGTCAAAGGGTATGCTCAGAAAGAAGGAATTGATTTCAATGAGACATTCTCTCCAATTGTCAGACTTACCACTATCAGAATAGTCTTGGCTATATGTACTGTATTTGATTTACATCTTGAACAATTATATGTGAAAACAACTTTTCTTCATGGAGAGTTAGAAGAAGAGATATATATGCTCCAACCAGAAGGCTTTAAAGAAAAAGACAAGGAAAACTTAGTTTGCAAGTTAACCAAATCTCTGTACGGTCTAAAGCAGGCGCCAAGGTGTTGGTACAAGAGATTTGATTCCTTCATTATTAGCCTCAAATACAACAAACTGAGTTCAGACCATTGTACATATTACAAGAGGTTTGGTGACGATGATTTTATCATCTAGCTATTGTACGTGAATGACATGTTGGTGGTAGGCCCCAACAAAGATCGAGTCCAAGAATTGAAGGCACAGTTGGCTAGGGACTTTGATATGACTTGAGACCAGCAAACAAGATTTTAAGAATGCAAATTCACCAAGACAGAAAAGATAGAAAGATTTGGCTTTCTCAAAAGAACTAGCTGAAGAAAATCTTGCATCGCTTCAACATGCAAGATTGTAAGTTAGTCTCTACACCACTTCCTATCAATTATAAATTATCCTCAAGTATGTGTCCTAGCAATGAAGGGGAGAGGATGGAAATGTCTCGAGTACTGTACGCATCAACAGTAGAAAGTCTTATGTATGCTATGATTTTCATTGCTCAAGCAATTAATACGGTCATCGCTTTATGGCGAGATCCTGGTAAAAGCATTACATAAGATACATTAAAGGGACCTTAGGTTCAATATCAAACTTTGTTGTCGAGATAGAATAGAATGTGTTTACACTTTAGGAGAGCTGTGAGTGTGAATACTACAAAAAGAATATATGGACTACACAATAGGAAGCAATTTGGATTAAAAGGTTAATGGAGAAATTCGGGCACAAGCAACAAAAGATTCCTTTGTATTGTGACAGTCAAAGTGCCTTGCACATTGCAAGGAATCCAGTCTTTCATTCCAGGACAAAGCACATAGGAGTTCAATATCACTTTGTTCGAGAAGTAGTAGAAGAAGGGAGTGTGAATATGCAAAAGATTCATACCAAAGAGAACCTAGCAGATGTTATGACAAAATCAATCAGTTCTGATAAGTTTAAATGGTGTAGATCCTCTTATGGCCTAACAGAAACGTAGACAGCATGAATCTGACAAGATGAGAAAAGTTTTGAAAACTCACCAAAAGTGACTTTAATGAGAGATTGTGAACGTAAAGCCATTTTTGGCTTTCAAAGTCAACAAAAGGAGCTTATTTTTCGGTGGAGCATGTGGAGCAGGTAGAAGTTTGCTTCATTTTCCTTCTTGTTTTCGGTGGAGCATGCACAGCAGGTGGAGCAGGTGAAAGTTTGCTTCATTTTCTTTCTTTTTCGGTGGAGCATGGAGGAAGTTCTCCCTATAAATAAAGACCTCCTCCAATGGTTTCAGTATTCTATTTCCACAAAGAAATATCATATAGTGTCTTTTGAGAATCTTTCCTATATAGAGAGAGGTGTATTCTCTTATCTCAAGAGAGAGTGTTATTGTTCTCTCCTTGTAATTAAAGAGAAGTTGTAATTTTTTATTCCACATAGTGAAAACCTTCTAGTCTTACCCGTGATTTTTTCCTCATCATTAAAGGGATTTTTCACGTTAAATATTTTGTATCAGTTCCAATTTTCTCAACTCTATTTTAGTTGTGTGTTATTATTTTCATAACTCTGGTACCCTACACATGCATCACCTGCATAAAGCAATTTTTTTTTTCAAATTCTAAAGCCCAAGATGATAAAAAAAATTCAAGACCTACAAAATCAGAGAAACCATATAGTTTTCCTAAATAACTATATAATTAAAATGATAATTACTCTAGATGCTCCTTTATGCGGTGGATGAGCGTGTCCTTATTTCCAGTTAGCCTCAGACCATTCTTCCTCAAATACAACTTGCATTCATCCACTTTCAATTTCTCTAGTTGTCCTGCTGCCAACCAAAACAATGAGAGACATATGAAAACTTTTAAAACCAATAGAAATAGCTAGTTCGGCAGTTCCATATCTCCTTAACTACTCCTTATTGCAGAAGGGTTTAAGAGAAAGCATGTTTACAGGAACTTTTTCAAAAATGGTATATCTCTAATTGAAGCAAATAGTAGCTAAAGCTTCCACCTGTCAGTTCCCACTACACTCTAAAACCAAAACAGAAGAGGAATCTAGGGGGAAGGAGACTAACCTTTGATTATTTTTTGAACTTTCTAAAAAATTTCCTTATCAAGAGAAGGTGCAGTCATCTCCAACACTTCTGGGTCTGTCTCAGTACCTAGACCCTTACCTTTAAACAACGCTGCAAACACCAAATTACCATGCAATAAAGCTTAAAAATCCGATTTTGAATAATGGGGTCAAATGGGATCAAAAGATTACCTCGCTTTTGCCTTTCTCCTGTGGGTTTCTTGTTCTTGGAGCATGTTGTAATCGGGGTCTCCTTCCGAATTGTCCCAGTCTGAATCCGGGTCGGATCCTTCAGGTTCACTGCTAATTGCATGCACCTCAAATGGTGAATCTTTGATCGCCATTGATGGGAAGCTATGGTTCCTGAGTGATTTGGGTTCAGCGTTTCAGCAATATAAAGACGACAAATGTGGCAAAGAGGGTAATTTCTATCATGAGTTCATGACCGTTAAATTTCAAATTTCACACTCAATGGCCTCAAATGGTGAATACCCCTTCGGTTTTTGATAAATGCTAAGTGTACCCACAACCCAACCTAACCCAAAATTCAACTTTCAACCCAACCCACAACCCAACTCAACCGAACAACTAAACCCAACTCAATACATAACTCAACTTTCAACTCAACCCACAACCCAAACCTAACCCAGCCTAACAACCCAACCTAACCCACAACTCAACTTAAACCACAACCCAACCCAGTTCAACTCATAACTCAACTTCCAACCCAACCAGCCCGCAAACCAACCTAACTATAATGCTTCAACCAACCCAACTCAACTCATAACTCAACTTCCAACTTCCAACCCAACCTAAATCAAACCATAACTTAACTTACAACCCAACCTAACTAAAGCTCAACAATCGAACCCAACCCATAACTCAACCCAACGCAACTCACAACTCAACTTTCAACTCAACCTAACCCATACCATAACTCAACTTACAACGCAACCCACAACCCAACCCAACCCATAACTCGATTTTTAATCCAACCCAACTCAACCCAACCCTGGACTCAATCCATTACTCAACTTCCAACCTAACTCACAACCTATCCCAACCCGGAACCCAACCCATAATTCAACTTCCAACCCAACCCATAACTCAACTTCCAACCCAATCTGCAACCTAACCCAACTCAACTCAACCGATAACTCAACTTACAAACCAACCCACAACCCAACCTAACCCAACTCAATAACCGAACCCAACAACACCCACAACTCAACTTACAACCCAACTCAACCCATAACTCAACTTCAACTTACAACCCAACCCAACCCATAGACTCAAGTTATTACTCAACTTCCAACCTAACTCATAACCTATCCCAACCCGCAACCCAACCTAGCCCAAACCATAATTCAACCCAACCCAACAAAACCCAAATCAACCCATACCTCAACTTCTAACCCAACCCGTCCCAACCCATAACGCAACCCAGCCCACACTTTCAATCTATAGATTTATTAAATTTTAAATAGGTCTATAGTTTAATTTTTTTTAATGGGGTTCATATACATTTAACACATTTAAAATAGGTCTTTATAGTTTAACTAAGCTTTTAATTAAGTCCTACTAATGATAAAATTTTATAATTAAATCCCTAAAACTTGTAACAACTACACAAAATACCGAATAAATGATTGTAAACATTCATTAACAAAATTTAAACGGCTATCAGTAGTAGGGAACTATTTAAAATTTTTTAGAAGTGTAAGAGCATTGTTAAAAACTTTTAAATTATAGGGAACAATTTAAAAATCTAGTGAAACTATAATGACTTATAAAATAATTTAACCAAATATTATTTACTATTGAATTTTTAATCAGACATAAGTGTCACTGAAGTGTATATTTTAATACTTAACTTTGGGGTTAATAAAAAAATATTTAACTTTGGAATTATTGATTAATTCTTCCATAGTTTTACAATAATACAATAAATTAATTAACTATAATACGCAATACAAAAATTAAACATATAATACAAAATCACAATTGATAAGTATCTAAGATTACCAACTAAAGTTATAATTCAACCTAACCCACAACTCAACCTAACCCCAAACCTCCAAACCAACCTAACCCTAACCCCACGCCACCCCTAGAGGTGGGGAAATGGGCAAACCTAGTCTGCACTGGCCTGGTCTACGACGGACTAATGATCAATAGGCTAGACTCGATTGTTCCACATTTTAAATGGGCTAATAAAATTGCAGCATGCGTCCGCACCACCTTTAGCCTACAAGTTAGCAGGCTGGCCCGCAACTTGTGAGTTTATATATTTTTTTCCCCTTTTTCTCTTCTTATCTTCCCTTCTTTTTCTCCAACTCCAAACCCTAACTAATCTACGACCAAAATTGCACAAAACCTAGACAAACCTTGCCCACGAACCAAGCATCACCATTTAGATGCAACATTGCTTCAAGCACTGCCGCTCAAATATTACGAATCATTCAAGATGCTGCTCAAGCCTCATAAACCAAATGAACGAGATGAGAGTAGAGATAGGGTGGGTGCAAATACAAACACCTGATGCAATTTATCACTTCCATCATGAGACTTGGACATCATGAACCAAACGAATAAGATGAGAACGGAGATGGCGTGCACTGCTACTCCAAGCATTGCCACTCAAACCTCATTAACCATTCAAGTCGCTGCTTAGGTCACACCGATGGAGATGCACCGCTCACGAATGGAGATGCAAACAACACAATAATCTCCATAGGGTGGGCACAGACCTGCTCGCAAGGTGCTCTTTGCCACAACAATATCCATTGGGTGGACAGCTGGACAAAGTGATGATGGTGGCTGCCTTTGAAAAATTGAAAAGTGAAAACCTAATTGAAGAGAGAAAAGGGGTGACGACTTACTAGGTCTAGGGCTTAGCCTCGTAGTCTTTTAAGATTTTTTCGTATTTCTTTTTTTTTTCTTGAATCATTTGGATTTGGGTTGAATAATTGGACTTATAGTTATCAAACTCAGACCGGACTGACCAGTTCAATTGGTGAACCATCCAGTTAACTGGTCCGAGTCAGTATTCTGATCGTATTTGCAATTGACTCAGTAAAAATCGATTTAATTCTTCCAAGTCTTGCTAAACTCGGTGACTAGATATGACTTTGATGGTTCATTCAAATTTTTTTTTTTTAAATTGCAGCCCCGGTTCTTGTTAGAGAGAAACATCGTTCTAAGAACAGAGATTTAAGAGATCTAGAAACAAAGAACTGAAAACTCAGAACTAATATGGAAACCCAGGCTAATTGTCTCAGGAGAATCGAGAGAAGAATTGTCGTCACCGATCTGCGTTCTTCTAGTCTCACGCTGGTTCATTGCACCACGCCTCCATGTTAGCCATGGCCTCACTATCACTGCAGTATGCAAGTTCCAGCCTTTGAGCAGTGCATGAAGCAAGATAAAGGTTGTGTTAGGTCATCTTGTTACTTTTTGTTTCACTTAATAACTTTGTTTGGACTTATGGAGAACACAGCCCAATGAAAAACAAAAACCAACTAACTAATTCTTAATTTATTGTCATTATTTTATGAGTATTAGTAATTGGTTGGTCTCAAAAATTCAACCCAAAAACAAAAAATAGAAACTAAGTAATTAAGTACTAATTTAATTGTATGCACTCTTTTTTTGTATATATATATTATTTTATGTGCTTCAACCAATGATCCACTAATCCATTATCTCATTCGAGTCAATGATCGATCCAAATTTTATAACTATAATTGAACTAGTTGTGTTATAGGTGTAGCATCCTGGATGGAGCCTTCTTTTGTTTTTTTCTGGTTGGATGACTAAAAAAAAAACTGGCCTTCATAGAATTTAGAATTTTTTTAAAAAAATAATTTCATGATGGATTGCAGGCCAACTCGCAAGTTAGTGAATCCCAACTCGTTTAACCCGGAAGTTAGATAAACCTAACTTATATAAACATACATTTGAACGAGCTTGTAAAATGCCTAATCTCAACTCACACAAATTGCGTGTTAAACAGGCCAACCCACGTGCCCAAACTCGTATACCCAACTCTACCAACCCCCAAACCAACCCAAACCACACTTCAGAGAAAAATTATCAATATCGTTGTTCTTTTAAATGCAGCACTACACCTATAAAAAGCTAGATGTAAGATCCAGCAGATCTTGGTCATTCTATTATTTTTAAGTAACTAAGTATAAAGTAAAATGTAAAAATGAAATGAAATATGGAAGTTTTACCAGTCTAAGAACAAGCACTTCACAAATCACACTACTGATTATACTTCCCTATAAAACGTAATTCTAATTCAGCTGAAACTCCAATAGAAACAATGAAACCGAAGGTGTAATATATTTGACTCATTAACGCAATAATCCTGAAAATAATTGGGAAGTAGTAAGAAAGAAACGTCTATATGCATCCCCAAGGACATCAAGTTTTCTCATATCTTGGCTCCTTACTATAAAGGTAAAAAGTTCCTGTTCCAGAAAGCCTGATCCAGCCATGCTCAGATGTAACAGAGGTTAGTCGTTTTTTCTAAACCAAAGTTGTCGACATCATCTCATGCATATAGGGTTCCCACCAAAATGTGCAAATCTGGATATTCATATGAGAAATGCAAGAACCCACAGCAGCAAAATCCAGGTTTAAAATGTCATATACTGAGCTCGATCACCAAATTTTATTTTTGATCCAGAAAAGTACGAAGACAACTCCCAAAACAATAGCAACAGGGGCCCACTTCCGAATCAGAGCCTACAGCAAAGATTTAATTTAAAATTATATATCTGCAATGCTGAGTATAACTACAATCCAAATATATGCTAGAAGTTTGAAAGGAATTCATCACTTCCTACCACTAGGCAGGGTTAAATCAGCTCCATTAACTTAGCATTGAACAATAATAGAAGGCTAATATATATAGGGTTTTGTCTACAACGATCAAATTGACAGCCAATATAAAAAATGCATAAATTATATAGCTCTAAGACAAAATCTGCACATTGCATGCTTCAATGTAAATTATAAAAGCAAGTCTTAGCACAAAACTATTTACAACTACAGCAGGATACTTTCAGAGAGGCCAAAACCAAATTAACATGCTTCAACATCCAAATGAATAAAGAAGGCTACATTACCAAAATCATTAGATATCATGTGCATGATGCAGTAAAACAGAAAATGACTAACCTGTCGATTCAAATCTCTAGCCTTATCAGCATATATGCGAGATTCTGATGATAAGCGACTGGACATTTGGCTGACCTCTGCATGTTAAAATTTGGAATCAAATGTAGAACACAAATTTTCATACTTCACAAGGAAGTAAAAATAGCATACCGTAACATACAAACAGAAATTGAAACTACATGAGAAGTGGAAATAAGAGGAGAGCATCTATCAGGAAAGGTGGAAGTTTTTAGCAGAAATTTCTTTGAAAAATCACAAGCATTTGAAGTCAATGTTGTCAAGATAAAACCAACATCATAATTGAGAATCATCTTTGTCAGGAACCAACTATCTTAAAAGCTTAACCTGTTAGGTGAAGGCTCATGAATGGTTTTATATCTAACACATCCCCTCAAGCAAGAGCCCTTTGGGTTTGAAGCATGGGCAATGCACAGACCCACCTTGCCTCATGCTGAAATTCACTTTTATTTAGAAGAATGGGGACAGCAAAGATCGAACTCCTGACCACTTGGTCATAAAGGCTTTGATACCATGTCAAGAATCAACTATCCCAAATGCTTAAGTTGTTAGGTGAAGGCTCATGAATAGTTTTATATCTAACAATCTTAGTTCCTCCCATTTAACATTAACTTGGAAACATTTTGTTTGCCTTTTCAATACAGCAGCCTTTCCCAAATTATTAGAAGGGCAAAGGCATCTCTAGCCTTTAATTGAACATGTTAATTATCTGTAAACCGAAGATCATAGCAGCAACTTGAGAGAAAACTAATAAAGATTTCTATCAATAAGACTAATGTCACTGACAGGCATAGCGAGACAGAACCTTGGACATTGCTAACTATGGCATCTTTATTTCTTTTCAAGCCAAGTGTCAGACAAGGCAATCTAATATAAATCTGAACTACACACTACTAAGACCAATCAAGTACACAAGACAAATGTATGCCAATCACTCTGACATACCAAATAAAAGTTAGCATAGGAAAAAAAGAAGAAAAGCAAACTACAGCTCCAAACCAAATGCTTCATTTTTGTTTTAAAAAAAAAACTGAATTCTTTAAGAAAGAAAGATGGCAATTAGGCAAACCCAACTACAGTAGATGAATGCATAGTAGAGGCCTCAATTTTCATTTTCTATTCTAATTAACAAGGCCTGTAACTATAAATTTAGATGTTGCAGCCCAAGCAATCAGAAGAAGACAAAATGTTAAAACTAGAATTATTCAGAAAATACAAGAAATATCTTACGGTCCAACTGTTCACCAACACCAAGAACTTCTTGCACATTTCGAGTCATTATCTGGTGGACTTCATAGAGTTCATCATTCAACTTTGCAATATTGCGCTGAGTATGGGTATCCTGGTAAAGTTTCTTTGTTTTCTGTATAAACGTGTCTTTTAAACATTTAAAAGGAAAAAAAGGGCAGATTAAACACCAGATGAAAAAGACAAAAGAACTACAAATGGCAAATGATAGTATAGAAACTGATATCTACCAAACTTAATGAAGGCATAAGGTCTGGCAGCAGTTTCGATTTGAGACCCATTAACACGCTCAAACTCATTCCTGAGCTCTTCAAGATATTGAAAAGCTAGTTTCTTAGGGTATGCACGATCACACATTGTCAAGTAACAGACACGTCCTTCTATAATATAACTAAATTCTGTCAAGGCTTTAGGCTATGAAAACTCTTCCAAATAGAGTTAATGGGGGGAAAAAACCATAAAAAATGTAACTAATATGAAATATAATAGATCCAAGATTCAAAGACAGTTAAACACAAGGAAGTAACTAATCAACCTGCTAAGGAAACAAGGTTGAGAAGCAAAAAGATAATGCCCCATTTTTTACATGCATATCATCTATAAATTATAAAAGCACTATCTGAATTGTGACTCAACAGACAGACAAGGAGATATCTATCAAAACAAAAAAAACAGTCTTCTAATGTCCAAAACCAAAATATTTGCAGCTATAAATATAAAAATAAACATGTGATGTGAATAAATGAAGTATTTCCCAGGCAAGCATATCATGTCTGTGGATGGGAGGCCCAATGACAGCACATTAAATAACAGAAAACTACCAATATTTCCACATTTCTAATAAATTAAGTATTAACTACCGCATGCTATTGTCTCTGATATCATTATCAATTCTCATAAATTATTATTGCTCACGATTATTATTACACTCAGTTACTAGGATAAGGCTCCTCTAAGTGAGTTTGCCTCTAAAGTGAGCAAGTAAGAGAGCAAGTAAGAGTGTATCCACCCTTGATTTGATAAAGTGCATCAAGCACTCAACTTACTAAATGATCTAAGGGTGGATGAACCCTTACTTGCTCACTTTAGAGACAAACTCACTTTAGAGGAACATTTTCCCAGTTACTAGATGTATCTAACAATAATAGCGGAAAAAGCAGGAAAACCAAACAATTCGTATACTACTACCACAGAACAATTATGGAATATATATGTAGAAGGATACTGGAAAACATAAGGGCCTGTTTCAATTGACATCCTTGATGCCTCATTATGTCCTCTTGAGAGATTCTTAAACAAAGCCTTAACTTGCTGTTTGTAAAATTCAGCATCTGTAATATCACGACCGTCATCCAGTCCTTCAGCTAGTGGAAGACCATCAGTAACACGTGCAACCATCGTCAACTTCACCATCTTTCTTAGTTCACAATCTCCCTCTCTCAGTCTAGAACTTTGCAACTAAACCAAAATACACTGCAACACCAATCCAAAAGACAGTGACAAACCAAACCAAAGTTGGTCAGAGTCAAGACCCAGAGAAAAATTAAAACCACAAAACACAGACATTCTTTTCCTTTCCTTCATTCAATAATTAACAAAGGTACTGAACATACTTAATAATCAAGGAATTAAGCCCTCATATACTAGCACCTAACAGCCTCTAAATCATGATACCATAGTTTTCAGCCTAGTTAGATCAGTCACTATCAGCAATCAAACAATGCCAACTTTAAACAATTCCAAATTCCATTTTTTTTTTTGGATAGAAATTCACAGTTCAAAAGTTATTCTTGAAACCCCAAAGTATTAACATACAAATACTATAAAATATAAACAAGCCGTCTTTGAAAACTGAAGAAACGCATATGGAACAACGAGAGGTGAATACTGCTTAAAAACTCATGCATATACGATATAGCAGCTTAAATCGCCAATTTAGTAAATACATCGTCGTTGCTTTTAGGATTTACTAACTAGATGCGAAAGATCTGACAAATCGTGATTAAAAAAAATGGCGAGGAAACCTAATCAGGGTTCAATTTACGTAATTCAGATCTTGCTCGCTAAAATCATCAAATTTGGCACTAGGTACAACAGAGACATTATTTTTTTTTTAAATTTCGAAAAAAAAACTAAGAGATTTTAGGTTCGAGTGAAGTGAAGGGAGAAAGGTAAAAGAGATAATGAAGCAGAGAAAAAGCGATGGTGAAGAAACCTGAAGACGAAGGAATGGGGATGAGAGGGTGGCCGGAGCTGCCGCAGCTATGGGCGGCGTGGATGGAGCCGCAACTGGTCCAGCCGAGCCGATCGATGAAATGAAATGGAGCAGATGGAAGAGTCGATGGAAGAGTTGAATGAAATGAAAATGGTGAGTGAAAATTTTGGCCAAGCTCCGCGTCGTTTTGAACGAAAAGAAAAAAGAAAACAGTAGAGAGCCAAATCTGAGAACAAAAACGCTTGCTCGTGTTATTGTTGGCTTGTATAATTTAATGCTGATCCTTAATTATTACTAGTTTTTGATGGACACGTTTTTATTTTTGGTTAAAATTTAAAAAATATAAGTAATAATAAAAGGCATAGGTTAAATTAAAAATTTATAATTTTTACTTATTTTTAATTTAATCTTTATAAAAAAATTCAAATCAATTTTTACATTTATAAACGTTTTTAAAATAGTTTCTATCATTAAGTTTTATTAATTTAGTCATTATTAAATATTTTATAAAGATAAAAATATTATATAAAGTAACACTAATTTAACAAATGAATATATATTTAGAAGAAATGAATACCTATAAAAATACTTACTAGAATATAATAGCACTTATTGGATTTTTACAAAAAAAAAAAACATCTAAAGGAATATTTACTAATTAGACAAAAGAACACTTATTAAGTTAATCAATTGATGGTGTTATAATTGCGTTAAAACAAAAATTAATAATATAAACTAATTTAAAAATATTTGTAAGTGTAAAGATTGATTTGAAAATAAAAAATTTATAAGAACTTAATTAAAAATAAGTAAAAAATGTAAGGACCAAAATTTTATTTTAATCAAAGATATATTATAATTATAAAGTTTTATAAAAAATATACATAATTACAATGTTAAAAGGTAATAAGTGATTGAAAGTAGTTATAATTATAAAATAAGATAAGATATATTTACAATGAGATAATTTTAAGTAATTTCAGAGTAAGAGATTTTTCTTATTCTGTACCGTTAAATACATGACAAATCAGTCATGACATTAAAAATATAGTTAAAATGAGAGATAATAATGATCTACAAAAGTAATGTGTCACACATTCAATCATACTAAGCAAGAAGACATATAAGAATTTCTCATCTACGATAATAATAATCTTTTAGGAAAAAAATAAAATTTTAACCAAATAAGAAAAGAATTTAATTTTTTTGGTGAAGAAAAAAATTTAATTTTGATGCACTAACAAATCAGTCATGACATTAAAAATGAAGTTAAAGTAAAAGATAATAATGACCCATAAAATTAATGTGACATACATTAAATGATATAGAACAAGGAAATATATAAAAATATCTTTTACAATAAGTAATAAAAATCTTTTAGGGAAAAACAAAATTGTAATCAAATAAGAAAATAATTTAATTTTTTCTAAAAAATTAAATTTTGATGCATCGTCGATATAAAAAATTTTTATACTTATATTTAATGATATATTATTATCATATTATTTAATAAATTTAACATCTCATATAACTATTAAAAAAGTCGAACTCATTAAATACGTATCAATATAATATTAGATAACAATGTAAAAGCTTTTACATTAATAGTGCATCATTACCTTCAAATAATAGTGTAAAATCGTATAGATATAAATAATAGTATATAAATTTATACGTGCATAACTTTTGTGTTTTTTTTATTGGTAAATGGTAATTAAAAGTTTTAAGAAGAAAACAGGTTGCTTCATCACTTTTTATCATTATTGGTTACTCAATAAGACTTACATACAAGTTTATGTGCCGGAATTAAACAATCTATGTGAACAAAATTAATAATATAAAATATAAAATTTAGAGAACGACAAAAAAAAGTTTAATTTTGATGTGTTTAAAGTTTTTTACATCACTAATTAATCATATATTATTATATATATAACTTTTAATATATTTATTATGAGAGTTAAATATTTTTTATGATATGACAATATATGATTAAATGACAATATAAATTTTTTTATGCTGATAATACATTCAAATTAAATAAAAATATGTGTAGATTGATGTCCCATAAGATACCATAGTGTATGCTTTTGACTTTTCTTATCTTTTTTTCTGTGATATTGAAGGAATTTACTTTCATTCATAGAATGTAGTGATCAATGAGTTAATAAGTAGTAATTCAAACTATTTATGTGATGACATTCTTCTATTATACATAATGAATTAAAATTAGAATTCACAAAATCTTATACAAATATCACTATTTATCTTATAGGTATTCACTACTTCTTATGACATATCAAATTTTTTCACACAAATTAAGGATGTGGTGATCAATGAGATCACAAGAGATGATCGTTATTACTTATGTGATGATCTTTTTTTATTCTTCATAACTTGACCTAATTAGAGTTAATCATATCTAACATAAAAATCACCACTTATTTCAGAGGCGTTCACCACATCCTATATGTGTCAAAAATATGTATATAAAAAACATTTTTGATTGAAGGATAGAGATGACATACTTTGATTATACTTTAAGATTACTAGGTTTAGGTGAGCCAAAATATTTCGAGAGGTAATGATTTATGGGTTAAGTGAGGAGTTACAATAATAGGTTTTACATTGCATTTTCATCCAAAATCTTAAGACATTAGGTTCATAGATCCATCAATTTATATGTTCCTCACTTTTTTTATTTATTTTATTTTTTATATGTGTGATTTCTTTTCACTCACATTTGAATTTTTAACAAAGATATACCACAATGTACAGTTTAATTAGCACAAAACTTAAGAAAATTAAATTCTACAATAGTAAATTTTACAATACATTTTAATCTAAAACCTTAATATATTAAGTTTATAGGTCTATCAACTTATATTATTTTTACTTTTTTTTATACGTGAAATTTTTTTTCACTCACATTTAAATTTCTAATAAAGATATATCATAATATACAGTTCAATTGACACATAGCTTAATAGAATTAAATTCTATGATTTTAGGATGTTTTGGTGTAGTTTGAATGTCGTTATGCTTTATATATTTTCCAAGTGAAGTATACAGAATGTGAAATCTTCCACACACACGATTCACATCAGGACTTTCTGTTAGTGTTTGAGATGGAGATAGGCATTCATTTGGACTTAGGAATTAAAGATTGCCATACTATATAACTTACAGCTAATTACAAACACAAATTATTTAGTTGTACACCGCAACAAGCTTTGAGGCTAGTAGTCAAAACGCAAAATATCAATTTGATTTATTATAATACTCTAATGTCTGCATCTCATGTTTGTCATATTTCGAATGTCATTCCAACCTTGAGAAGTCTCTTACGAGGAATTGCCATCAATTTATCCCCTTGCCGAAAGTTCTTTCTCAAGAAGCTATAGGTATGGTTCACAACTATCTTATTGAAGATGGATGATTTTGGATCTGCCACTACCTCTGCTTCCCCTAGCAGATACAACACACCCTTCTCCATTGCTTTATCTATAAATTTTATCTCCTTTTCAACTCCCTCGATGGGTGGGGCAGAAAAAGTGGATGACTTGGCCACACCCAATGATTGAATGGAATCAGAAGAGGCACGAGACACACGTAGAGCACCTTGATCTGGGATTATTCTGGCACAAGAACTAGTGGAGGACCTAGCTTTTCCTTCCTTAGCTGATGTAGCATTAACATTGGAACCTTGTGGGATGTCTGCCATCTCAGTCTCATTGGTAGGACTAGGAATAGGTACTTGTTCAGTTGCTGTTGTTGTTCCCTCAACCTCAAGCATAAAGCTTTCTTGTCGAATAAATTCCTTCAGGTTTTGCACTAGCTGGTTCTCAAACTCTACTGGATCCTCAAGCACATCATTGTAACCATACCTCACAACACAACGAAATATTCTGTACTCTCTTGGCTCCACCTGCCGAAACAGAAACCTCTCTTCCAATGCAACTCTACTGATAGGAATTGCCTTAATGGAAACAAACACAGCAACTGAATGGATGGATGGTATGTTGGCAATGAAGTGTGGGAACATAGGAGGAATGCCTTGTACAAGCTCAGAATACAGAAGTCCAATTCCGGGCACACGGTTTGTGTTTGGGTTGTTGGCCAGTTCTCTCAAGTAATCAGTGGAAACCTTGTTGTTGAGCTCAAACATGTATCTTTCCTTGTGAACATAATGCCAGATTCCCATAACCATGGTCAAGAAGAGAGCAGATACAAGAGGAAGAAAACCTCCTCCTGTGAACTTGGTTAGTTGAGATGATAAATAAAGAAACTCAGTGCAACCGAATGTCAAAAAGAAGAGAGCAACCAGCCATATGTTTTTCTTCCATATACCCAACATTATAAGGGAAACCAGGAATGTTGTGATCATCATGTCACAAACTACTGCAATCCCTGCATCAAACATAGCACTTGGCCACTTGTCATGCTGTGCTAATACAATAAAGCTTAGAATTTTGTAGCTTACAATCTTACATATAGATTTTTTGAAGTGCTCAAGCTGATTAAATGTGTGTGTATGAGAGAAAGCGAGAGTTCATGAGCATAATTACCATATGCACGACTAATTTTTTCTGTGGTCTTGAAGGCAGCACTGACCACAATACATGCAATCATGAACATGTAGTTGACCTCAGGAATATATACCTGGCCCCCGTGCCTAGTGGAAGTATGCACAACCTTAACCCTTGGGAAACAGCCCAGACTTGGGGCCTGGGATATAATGGAAAATGCTCCTGAAATCATTGCCTGGCTGGCTATGATGGCAGCAACAACAGCGACAACAAATATTGGCCAATATAAGGGGTCTGCATGTTATTATTCACAATAAAGGAAAAAAAAGAAAAAAAGAAACACCAATTAAACCTTTGGTAATTAAATTAAAAGAACTTTATCAAGATCTTTAAAAATTAATCAATTTGCCAGGTATACATTCATAGAAAGTATTAGACATTTTCCCTGGGAACAAATATATTACAATCTCAGTTTAATTGCAATTATAACAAAATTGAATTTCGGAATATATAGTTTTATTTTGATAGAAAAGAACACCAATTTTTTTGTCATGATTTATGTATGTTTCTTTTTACATTACTTTCATATTAATTTTTACCCAAAAACTGATCACAAATTTTGCATAGACACAGTCATGTGAGTTCAGCACCAAAACTAATCCTTGTTCAAGAAACATAATATTAAAAATAACATAAAATGAAATGATGTTCAACAATCATTAACCACAATGGATCACATGTGAGTTTTTCTAAGTAATATTTGTGCCTATACAAGAAATAAAAATTATTATCTTTTTTTTTTTAGAGTATCATCAACTCGATAAATGAGAAACTAATCTTTCAAGATATACGGTCAGATATTTAAGTGAGAATCTCTTCCAATAATGTTATTTTTATATATATAAATTTCGAAATCGAACTTAAGACCACGTGTTTAAAGAATCTAAACTCTTTTCATTTTGACTAACACACAGTAGTTAAAATACATATATTTAAGTGGTCATATATAGAAAGAAAATACATATATAAAAAGAAAAATCCTTAAATTTGAAGTATCGTGTATTACAAGTATATATTTATTTACTTACTTGAATGGCTCGCACATTAAAGTGACCCAAGTCAGCAAACATGGCCTCAGATCCTATGATTATGCATATATATTAGTTAGAATTAAAGAATGATACAACTTAATTAAAACATTAAAAGCTTAGATGACAAGATGCCACTCACCTGTTATGCACAGAAAGACTCCACCGAGTGATATCCATCCTTGTTTACCATTCCGTTTGAAGTAATCAACTATATATTTTGGATTAAAAGCTCGTAACACTCCAATGTCATGTTTGAATAAATTGTAGAGACCAATTGCACCGATGAACGAAAACCACACTAAGACAATTGGAGCGAATGAAAATCCTACTTTGTCAGTACCAAATCGTTGCACAGAAAAAAGGGTGACCAATATCACTATAGCGATCCCCACAACTGCATCTGAAAAATTAGTAAAAAAGTTATATATATATTTTAACATATTATAATATTTTTTGTCATTAATTACAATAAACACAAAAATAAAAGTAAAGGCACACTAATTTAAGTACCTTGGCCTAAAGATGTACTGATCCCGCTCACCGCTGAAAGAACTGGATGTACATTTGAACAATATGTTTATGTTAAGTCTCCATCCAAAGTCCAAAGGGATAATGTTATTGCAGCTCTTTTCATTTTATACTTTTTTTATATCGTATTTTTTGAACAATTTTTTTCTTTTATATCGTATTTTTTTTATGTGTGGGTGTGTGATTAATATAATAAACTGAAAGCTAGCTAATAATTAACCTGAAATTGATGGAGTAAGAATCCCGTCTCCTATCCCCATGGAAGTTCCCATTATGGTTACAAGTAAAAGCAGAACCCACCCAAAATGACTATTCTCAAGCTTCTGCTTTAGCTTTTGGGGCTTGTTTCAGCTTGTTAGATGGTGTCTCGAGTCGGTAATTAGAAAGCTCGTTGTCCTCTGGTTGTTTGATTTGGAATCAAACTCACCTTTGCATGCCTACATATCAACGAATAGAGTGCAAACGCTCCACCTTAATTAATGCAAAAGAATCTTGTTATTCATTTTTAAGTAAGTTATAATTTACTTGCCAAAAAAAATTTTTAAAAAAAAAACACGCGTTATCATTAATAGGTTAAGGACAAATTTCACACTGACTTCATTTTTTTAACTGGTAAAGACAAATTTGATACTAAAACCAAAGCATAGGAATCAAATCTGAATTTTCGATTACAGCCAAAAAAAAAAAACATTATATAGCTCTCTAGCCAGAGGTTTGAAAAATAAAGAGAAAAACAAGAGTTAAGTAATTTTTTATCTTACCATTGCCATTGTCGTTAGCCCATAACACGATGAACGCATATTTAAGCATGGGTATGAGCACAATGGTGTAGATGATGAGAGACAAGACCCCAGTCATCGTTGTTACTAATACCGTTGGTGAAAGTACTTGCATAAACATAAAGTGGAGATGTAACAATATCACCATATACAATGCCTATGCTTTGAAATGCCAGACTTGGTCCTCCAACCCAACTGTTAATGATCGATCATTTAGAGACTGTCACAAACTTGTATTCACAATATGCATCGATACAATTGCACCACAAAATTTGATTTAAAAAAACCATGAGTTTAAATTTGATGAGTAAGTTTTTCACACTATCATAATATAGAGTTTAATTTTGATATATTGTTATATGTATAATTTTTGAGATAATTATTATGAGAGTCAAATATTTTTAATAATGTAACAATACATGATTAGATAACTTTATTAATTTTATATTTACAGTATATCAAAATTAAATCACATAATATATTAATACATCATTTAAAACAATTATAATAGTCAAATTTATTTAATAATTTAATAATATATAATTTTATAATAATGTAATTTTACACTAATAATGTATTAAAATTAAATTAATAAATCATACATGCATGTATAAGAGAGGAGGGAGAGAAAGAAGATCAAGCCACAGGGCTGTGTGAGAGACCTTGGAGGAGTGGTTTGGAGTCATGGAAACTCTTCCAGCTTCCAAATTGAGGGAGTCTACACGGCGAAACTTTGGCCATGATGCCTTTCGCTCTTTCAGGCTATTTTGATCCAGCGCCTCCTTCCACATTTTCGTCTCTCCCCCCCATGTCCATGCGATCTGCTTCTGCAGACATTTGAGTAATGCTTCAAATGTCTCACTTCTTAAAAATGGAGATGGATGATTTTGGTTGGTGTAAAGCTCTACTTTGCTTTGGATTTTATAGGCACACATCTTCAGATCTTGTTACTCTCACTCATCTATATATTATTATTCCATCATCAATAATGACAATATTTTATTTTTGAATTGCCACCCTCAAGTCTCAATAAGTAAACTTCTAAAATTTTTATTTACAATGAAAACACTTTGGTTGTTTCATAGCAGAGTATGTCTTTTGATATTTTATTAGAGTTACTACTTTAGCTCTAGGAACCCAAAATTATAGTTTGGGCAAAAGTTACAAGAGATAATTTTTTACTCAACCTATGATTTAGGGTTTTCCATTATATAGTTTTTACTAACTAATTTATCAATATAATTAACGTTTACATATCTATAATTAAAATATATATTTTTAAAAAAACCTTAACTACAATTTTTTTTAAGTGTAAGTTAAATTAGGAAAATGCTTCATGTCTCGGCCTTTCAATGGCTCGGGAAGCACACCTAACTATCCTATCGTTTTGTTACTAAGTTTTTAATTTTAGTTTTTTTTAATTTAAATTTTAAAAAATACTGCAACCAACATATCCTGACTCATTCGTGCTTTCCAAGCCAGGATGTCTAGCATGACCCAATAAATTAAAACAACCATACTTATAATTTTATAAAGTATAATAGAGAGATTCATATTTAAAATTTAATAATTATATGATTCAATGTTATTTTATTTATTTTTGGCCATATTTAATTGTATAGATAGAATAAAAATGTTACTTTTGATAAAGAATTCAAAGAAAAATACAAGAACATTTGTGAAGAGGAGACAAGGGTTTCATTGATTGTTGAAATGCAAAAGTCAATTTAACCTAAATACAAAGAAACTATATATAGGCTAAACAGGGAAAGGAAAATACTATTCTACCCTTAATAAATAATAAAACAAAATAACTCAATATTCTTAACATCCCCTCAAACTCACGATGCAACCTACAAGCATCGAGAGTTTGCCAATTAAAACGAAAACGAGAGATGGAATGCGACTTGGTAAAGAAATGCAAAGAAGAAGAAACAAAGGGCAAGGTAATGGTTCCATGCTTGAGATGATGACGAGTAAGGTGACAATCGATCTCAATGTGCTTAGTTCGTTCATGAAAAACCGAGTTGTGAGCAATCGAATAGAACTCCGGTTGTCACAATACATAGGAGTGGGATCGAAAGAGAAACTCCCATATCCGCAAGTAACCAACGTAACCAAACAATCTCTTTAGTAGTAGATGCCATAACGATATTCAGTTGAAGATTGAGAAACAATAGTTTGTTTCTTGCTCTTCCAAGAAATAAGAGAATCACCCAAAAATATACGAAACCAAGAACATGACTTGCGATCTGTGGGATCAACGCCATGATCGCATAGTATACGCAGACTCTAAGGAAGAGGTTGATGGAAATAAAAGACCGTACCTCGAAGGTATTCAGTTGCCCAATATAGTAGTAGGAGAAGCAACAAACCGACTAACAACATGAACAAAATATGCAATATCCGGACGAGTAATAGTAAGGTATACCAAGCTCCCAACAATAGTACGATATAAAGTTCGACAAAGGTAAACCATCGAAGAAGAAAACTTTGCATTAACTTCAATGGGAGTGTTATCTTATTATCAGTAAGTCTAGTCGCTCAAGAATATCTGCAACATATTTCGATTGAGAAAGAAGATAAACCTCTGGGTGAGTAGGCTACCTCAATACCCAAGAAATATCGTAAAGAACCCAAATCCTTCATTTCAAACTGTCTAGCTAACTCTGTCTTCAAAACTGAAATACCATGAATATCGTCACCAGTGATAATCATGTCATCAACATATAAAGACAAAATGATATTTGCACTTAACAAAAAGAGAGAATCATGACTACTTGAAGCAAATTGAGAAAATTTCTCAAACCAAGCACGGGTGCTTGTTTGAGACCATATAATGCTTTCTTGAGCTTGCAGACATACCCGAATCATGTAAAACACCAGGAGGGGTGCCATATAAACTTCTTCTTGAAGATCTCCATTCAAGAAGGCATTTTTAACATCAAGTTGAAAGATATGCCACTGACGAACCGAAGCTAATTGCAATAAGAGTACGAATAGTAGTCATTTTTGCAACAGAGCAAATGTCTTCTCATAATCCATACCATCTTGTTGAGAATACCCTTTTGCAACCAACCCGGCTTTGTATCGCTCAATAGATCCATCAATTAGTCTTGATTTTATATACCCAACGACACCATTCTTACCGGGAGGTAGAGGAACCAAGTCCCAAGTACTGTCTTTTGCAAAGCGAGAAAGTTCCTCATCCATAGCTTGTCGCCAAAGAGGATCAAGAATAGCCTCTTTATAGGAAAGAGACTCGAGAGAGACAATGAATAGAAGCTAAAAAGGAAGAAAAAGATGAAGAATAACAAGAATAAGCAAAAATCGGTAACTTTGTGGACTTACGAATGCGTATGGATTGACGTACGGGTGGATCCACAATCTCAGACGGAATTATGAGGGACCATAGAAGAAGAGGAAGCTTTGTGCCGGAGAGTAAAATTATGCATCAAGAAGGGGTATTTGAAGTACTAGGAACCCGAGATGACAAACTATTAATTCGAAAAAGGATCTATACGAATAAGGTCGGATCTAGTCAAACTATGAGTAGTGGATGGAATAGAAAAGAAAGGTATATGCTCAAGAAAAACAACATGACGAGACACATAAAGTTTCGAGTTATTGGATCAAAACAACGATACCCCTTTTTACCTTTACCATAACCAAGAAAGACACAAATAGCAGATGAGAGGACAACTTGCATTCCACATGAGGACGAAGAACGAAACAAGTACAACCAAAAATTTTAAAGAAAGAATAATCAGGAGCATACCCATACAACTTTTCAAAAGGAGACAAACCTGAAATATGAGAAGATGGAATTGTATTAATCAAACTATAAGAACAGCTTCACCCCAAAACACACTAGGAAGCAGTAGACAAAGAAGAGAGAAAGCAATTTCAATAATGTGCCTATGTTTTCTTTCAAAGCAACACCATTTTGCTCGGGAGTATCGTACATGAAGTTTGGTGAATAGTTCCATCTAAGGCAAAAACTCACAAATTTTATTAGAGGTGTATTCCCCACCCAAATCACACCTAAAACATTTAATAACAATGAGAATGTTGACTTTTGACAAGAGCCCGAAAAATTCAGTATATACCTCAAAGAATTTAAACGGTGTTTCATTAAATAACCCAACAATACGAGTATGATCATCAATAAAAGAAACATAATATCGAGACCCTCCTTTTGTGGCAACATGGAGAAGGTCCCATACATCGAATGAATCAAATTAAATACTTCGATTAAAAGGTAAATGAAAATTTTGCCGATTTACATCCACTACAATCGAAATATCACAAGTTTGTAAATTTCCTAAAGCCCCTGTGGATGCCAAAAATCTCAAACGAGAAGATGAAACATTAGACGAGAATGCCATAAGTAAAAACTAGAAGAAGAATGACTCAAATGAAAAGAAGATAAATCAACACTATTAGCAAAGAAGAAGAATCGGCACTTTTTCATCCAAAATATATAGTCCCCCCTCCCTACGGCTGTCCCAATCGGCTTCGAGATTGCAGATTACATAACAAGAAGAAGAGGAAAATGTGACTAAATTACGTAATCACATAACCGACCAATGAAGCAAGATTTAATTTGAGTTTAGGAATATGATAAACATTAGGGAGAGACAAGTTAGGTGTAACAATGAACCAACACTGCTAAAGGCATAGGAGTGCCATCGCTATCATAACAGAATAGAAGACGAAGGAGACACAGAAGCAAAATGTGAAGAATGCGGAGACATATGATGTTTTGAGACATACCCGAAGAACTATGAGGCAACCGACCCATGGAAGAAGAGGCGGACAATGTGGTTGTAAGGAGAGAAACTTTCGAAATTGCTAGTACTAGGATCGGTGAAAGGACCCGATGAAGCAAGCGCTCGCCGTATTAGGCGTGGTTGTAACCCCGAGGTGGTCTATAAGCATTAGATTGTGGTGGTTAGGCTCGAAGCTTGAGATTGCGTTGCGATTGGTTATGTTGTCTCAACTTAGGACAAGCCTTCCAATTTCGCTACGTAAACCGCACTCGTCAATGGCAACCCTCGTATAAGACTTATTCGATTATTGGAGGTGGCTTAGAGGATACCGCTAACACAGAGGGATTAGAAGTAGAAAGAATTCTCTTTTGAGAATAAGACTTAAGACGTATTTCTTGACCAATAACTCACCGACAACCGAGTCAACGAAGGAAGAGGAGAACGATGCAAAATTGAACCTCTAAGTCCTTCAAAATCACTGCGAAGTGCCATTAAAAATTACCAATCGCCGCTTGCGTTTTACGAGCAATATAAGCACCACATGCCTTTAATTGCGTCGATTTCAGAAGAGCCAATTGATCCCAAAGATTAAAACTCCCGAATACTCATATTCTTTTGAAGAGCTCGTATATCATTCTCCAATTGATATCTTGCTTTGCAAAATTTGATTGAGTGAATAACATTTGCAAATGATCCCAAACCTCCTTTAAGTTCATACTTTCGCCATTTGTGTACCTATGGAATGCTCAAATGAATTGTTAATCCAAGTAATAATTTTTGCATTGTTTGCTTCCTGGTATCTATCAAAGCAAAGATACCCTCAACCGTATTCTTAGGTTTTTCAAAAGTTCCACTAACATATCCCCACAAACTTTTTACCCTTAAGAAAGTTTCTCATCACATAACTCCAATATGAATAATTCTTTCCATCCAACCTCACACTCACAGACTGAAGCGAATCGTCTCTTTCAGTAGCCATAATCAAAAAACCAAGAAGGTCAAAAGAAAACGAAATACCAGATTGCAGCCAAAAGAAAAACGAAATACCAGATTACAAGAACTGAGCGAATACCAAAATACCAAAATATAGAAGTTGAGCGAATACCCTCGCGAAAGCTGTGTTTGAGATTAAGCCTCGTCCCATGGCTTTCTCTGATACCATGATAAAGAATTCAAAGAAAAATACAAGAATATTTGTGAAGAAGAGACAAGGGTTTCATTGATTGTTGAAATGCAAAAGTCAATTTAACCTAAATACAAAGAAACTATATATAGGCTAAATAGGGAAAGGAAAATACTATTCTACCCTTAATAAATAATAAAACAAAATAACTCAATATTCTTAACAACTTTAATTAATTTTGATTAGTAATACTAAGGGTTAATTTGGTGTGAGATGAATATATAATATTTGATTAAGTACACGGTCACATATTTAAATTATAACTATATTAATTATTTGAATTGTGAAAGTAAATGTGTGCAACTAGCCCTAAACACTAACCATGATATCATAACAAGAAATTATCATATTAGTAATTTTTTTTATGTCATGAAAGATTTATATATTTTTTATTCATTCTTTTTGTTACTTTACCATTTTTGTAATAATTAATTCAGATTATTGTTATCAAAATAAATTATTTATATAATTAATTATTTAATTAATTATTTTTTAAAATAATATTATATTTAAATTAATAATATCATTAATTGCTTCAAAATAATTTTATTATAGATATCGATTAGTTAATCAAAGAGTGCCCATTTAGTTTATACGCGTTGGATAAAATTTTGGTTTTCTTTTTATTTTTATTTTAATAATTAAAATAATTATCGACATTTCAATTTATATGATTTTATTTTATTTAAATAATAAAATAATTATTTGTTAATTATAATCTTTAAGAAAAAATAAAATTTAAAACATAATATTAGAGAGAGACTAACAGATTTTAATATTATAATATAAAATATAAATACAGATTTATTTTATTGTTTCATCTGTATATTAATTTTTTAATCAATCTTTTTATTAATCATTTTAATTATTAAATAAAAAATATTTATATTTCTAAAATAATAGATATTTTTATTTCTTTATTTAATATTTTATTTATTAAATATTAAAAAAATTATTAATTTTTTTTTAAAACTATAACAAAACTCATTAATTTAATAATTTCCCATTGTCACTAGTCAACACATTGCGTGTTGAGAAGAGAAGGAAGTTGGAAAAGAAGCGATAGACCATACTTTTCTGACAAGAATTGCATGTTCGGAAACACTTAGTTTTTTTCAGCTTTTTTAAAAAAAAGTTATTTTAACATTATTATAATATATTTGTATAATTAATTTTAATTTTTACACGAAATTTAATATATTATAAAAAAATTTAAATTTTTTAATAACACAGAAGATTAAAATTAATAATTTTAATTTATAGATTATTTTTTATATTTTGATATGTAAATATTATTTTATTTTTAATTAAATAATTTTTTAAATATTTTATATCTATTTTAATAATTTAATACATAAAATAGATTTTTTTATACTATCAAAATAAAATAGATTAACTTAAAATCACTTTTCAATTAATATATGCAAACATAAAAGTAATTCAATTATAATCGATTATAACAAAAAAAATTTATACAATAATTAATTATTGAAATAATCAAATTTTCATAACTATCTTAAACATACACAAAATATTAAGAAATAGGCAAAATTTAAGTTTATTATTTTATGTTCATTATATTTATTTTATTAATTAAATTATAATATATGTACTTTTTTAAAAAAAGTAAAAATATATATATTAATAAAGATATATTATAATTTAATTATTAGAATAGATATAATCAATATAAAAAAATAGATCTTAATTTTATCATTAGAAATATATTTAGATATAATCAAACCCAATAAAAAATAAATCTGTTTTAATTTTATGGGTTCATGGCCTGCTAAAAGATAAAATAAAAAAAAAAAGTAGATATTTAAGACCTTAAAAAATAAAAAAATTATATAAAAAATAATAAATACTATAAAATAATAATAAATAATAATGATAAAAAATTACAAACAATATATCTAAAATATAATTTTTAAAATAATCTAATTAAATATTCAAACATAAATTATATAACATCAAAGAGTTTTTCATTTATAAATTACTTATCATTTAATAAAAAAATCACGTACCCGGACCAACTACCCGCTTAACCGGGTTAATTTGACGGGTTATGCAGATTGAAAAAAAAATATGAGTTCAATCTTTGAATCCAACTCACAAAAAAATAACAGATTAACGGATTAACCCGACGGATTAAACCCGTTTTATCAGGTCTACCTCTTCCTAACCTACATGTTGACCTTTTGTCTTTTTCTGTCAGCACTAGCAACCAGCAAGCCTCAATAATATAGGAGAAAGATCAATAAAAAAAACATAATATAGGAGAAAGGAGTTGACTTTTGGTGTTTTTCTTATCTTATCTTACTTTTTTTTAAAAGGTACAATAAGCTCAAAAGTTTTTTATATTTAATATATTTCTTTTTGATGTTATTAATTATTACTTATTATCTTATTTCTTTTGTAGATATAATGCCAAATTAATGAAACCATTCTGGATGGATTGTAAGATAATTTTTATATTGAACTTTAATTTATTTGAGTTTTCTTTAGAAATATATATTATGTAAAAAATTTCTCTTTTTTTTTTCTTGAGAATTTTTTATATTGAACTTCTCGGCCTTGGTATATGCTTTCATATACTTCTATTGTTTGTGATTATCATATTATAGTATGCAATCTATCTTGGAAAGTAGGTTGTATATGTTAAATACTCTTTGCAAGGTGTACTTAAGTGTTATTGTAATAGCCACTTTGGGTCTGATCTCGAATAAATTTTATTTTATAGATAACTTTAAAAAATATAAACTATAGAAATGTGTCTTCCATTATCATTAGGATGCAAGTAGAAAGGGCTAATGTGGAGATCAGACGTCGAAGCATTCACAGCTTGTGTTTTGCCAAGTATTAATTCTTAAAGAAAATGAACAACCAATGAATGGATCAGATAACAATGTGTCAAGAGCTACAATTTCTGAATAAGCTACGAACAACAAGATGAACCAGAAAATCCGAATCTAATATCAACTAATTAAGCAAGATCCACAAGCATTGAACCAACTTAATTTCAACAAAGACGAACCAAGAAAAATGCGCAGAACATCAGGGACGATCAAACAAACACATGCATAGCACTTAACAGCACCAACAAGAATCACGATCACAATGAATAAAACTGAGATGCGATCACATTGAACAAAAATAATTAAGTTGAGTGAGATGAACCAGTTAATGAGATGGATGCAGTATCAACGAATGAAGCAACTTCAACAACGAACAACCAGAGAGCATATCAACGAATGGAGAAGCTTCAACAACGTACAACCCAAAATCTTCAGCAAGAGTGCGCAGCAAAGAATAACTGAAAGTGGTTACAACATCCTCTAGAATATTCTTTTGTTAGAGGCAGGCAGAGAAGATAGAAGCTCCAGAATATTCCCATGCATGGAAGGAAACCAGCGCATGCAAAGTCATGCATGAGTGCTTAGTACTATCCCGGTGCATGTCAAAGAGTATAACATAGATATTGAGAGCTGCCAATATATAAGTAAAAATGTTCTATTAATCCTTCCATGTTTGGAAGTGATCTTGGGTTTTACTTTTACTCCTCCCATAGTATCTTGTAGTCTTGAATCTCCACTTATTTCCAATAATGATTATTCATCTTCTCAAGCCAAAAAAATATTTAATGTTTTAAAAATCGAATAAAAAATTAAATAAGTAAAACCTACAAATCATGATTTGATTGGTGTACCAATTAAATTTGTAATTAAATGGAATAACATAATAAGGGGTAATTTGATTGAATATACAATCGATTTATAGACCGATCAATTAAATCAACTAGTAAGGTCCAAATCTCCTAAAACATTGCTACTTACACAACTGAACAAATTAACAAATGTATCCCACCACTTATATGTATCTTATACATACCTTTGTTGTGGAGCTTATTACATAGAATGTATATTTTTTTCATTACATTAAAAAGCAATTTACTTTAAATCGCTTTAAACTATGTATTCTTTAGTGCAGTTCTGTTTCTTCCCTCATTCTCACTCTAAAAAGAAAAGGACAGGTCACCTTATAATTTTGAAATTGAAACTGGTATAACGATTATATATGTAACATAATAATTTTTTTTTCTACCTTTTGTGAGTTCCAACTACCAAATAGTTGGAGAAGCAATTAAGCATTTGAGTTGAGCCAATAAAAATCATGTAAAGATGGTGTTGTGATTTTTGTTTGTTCTTCATATTTTTTTTGTTAAAAAATATCTAGGTGAAGGTTTTAACTTTTTAACTTTAAGTAGGTTGGAGAAAATACCCTAAGTGTATAATATAAAATGAAAAGTCTCACATTAAAAGAATGAGAGAAAGAAAAAAACTTTATAAGATTAGTGAATCAAGACTCAAATGGTTAACCTTTTTAGGTCAAGTGATCCAATCCAAGATACAAGTTCATATTCTTGTTCATAGTCGAACATTCTTCCTCTAAGATCCAACCCCAAATGTCAAATACTATCCAAAGCCCAAATCATGTTATACAATGTCATGCAAAAAATTCAACATGGTATCAGAACTTCAATAATCTTAGACAAACCTGTGAGCAAAGAATAATTCATGGAAAAGACTAGCTCAACTGAGAACAGATGGAGAATCCGATTGCAGCTTATATGGAGTGAGGAAGTGCAGTCTAGGAGTATTCAAATGTGGGAAATTAAATGATACACTCACATGTGAGAGAGAGTGTTGAAAAAAGCACATGTGTGTGTGTAATATGAAGTGAGAAGTCCCACATTAAAAAAATGAGAAAGAAAAAAAAAGAGTTTATAAGTTTGGTAGATCAAGACCCAAATAATTAACTTTTTTAGGTCAAGTAGTTCAATCCAATGTACAAGTTCATATTCTTGTTTAAGCTCAAACTCCCCTCTTCCAAGATCCAACCCCAAATGCCAAACACTATCCAAAGCCCAAATGATGTCATACACGACATGCAAAGAATCCAACAAAAGTATACTTGAGAATTCATCTATTGCAAGGCGTTAGGGGGTGGGTCTGTGGGGTGACTAATTTTTGCTACATTTGGTAGATCTCACTTTTCCTTTCAACCAAGCGCCTAGGACTCTCCACAGAGCTCCTCTATTTGGCTGCCAAACTTCAACAGCACTTAAACAAAACTCTGTTGACTCAGCATACGATTATACAAGGTGCATTTTTTATAAGAAACTACAAGTTGAACCACCCTTCTCAGTCCTCACCTAGAAAATGGTTGCCAACCAATGTAAGCAAGTCAGACTTTAACCATATAAATTCACATATTACTTTTGCTGTTTATAAAACCCAACATAAACATATGTATCCCAATATAGAAGTACATAGTATGTTTCTATATTCTCAATTCATCTCTCTAAGGCCTAAGCCACTATTTAAAACAACGAGTCACTTGACCAAATGTTACTGATCTACCGGCCAAAAGAAAAGAATGGGGGAGGCTGAGCCACGCTGGAGAAGCAGGGCACATGCTTGATTTATCAAAGTTGGGAGCATGTGCCCTGGCTCTCCAGCCTGGATCCTTTCTCTTACGACTATAATATTGGCAAGGTGGTTATACAAATCAATTTGTCCGCCACAAGGTAAGCTCTTCCAATTGCTGTGCGTGCATGTAATAAAGATTCCCATTGGAACCAAATGCTGTTTCAGGATTTCCACTTTAAGTCAAACAATGTCAAGGGCACACTACTCTTCCTTGAATTTAAGCTTTCTGTTCTGCTTGACTGGCTGCACTTGCATTTTACAAGGTGTGTCAATCAGAAAATCATATAATAGCTCAACTTTATCAGAACAAACAAGAGCCTTCAACGGCTGTTTTTCAGTTTGATTATAAGGCAAATTGATATTTAACTTCAATTTGATATTTTTCCTTTTGCAAAAATAGCATCATATATCACATTGCATTTTGAAACAAAGCTAGCCAAGGCAAGCTTCCTTTAAACATGCCTGGCTCAACCACATTAGATAATTTAAACTTATAAATAACGTTAAATAATATATTATTTTAAAACAGTTTATTGTCCTAGAATCAAGCTCGGTTCTCCAAAGCAAACGCAGCAGAGTCAACATGTACGAGCAAGCAAGAATAAACTTTTTGCTTCAATCTTTCAACAGTTTCCACCAGCTCTTCACTCTCTAAGTTTAAAGTGCTTCTCAGTTTTTCCAACCATTGGTTTGAATGCTTAAGGTGGGACAACGTGAGAGCTATGTGATTGGCATGTTCCATTTGCCTCCCTGCAATGTCCTTACTCATCTTGCCCTTCTTCTCTTGGGAGCTCACAGAGAACCAATCATCCAATGTCTTTTCCAAGTATTTCAAAAACCATGATCTTGTTTCATTCAAGAGGACTTCTCTCATCTCGTTTATCTCTTTTAGACCATCTCCTTTGGCCCATTCTTGTTTCTCGGTCACTGATAATTTGGTTAAGTGTGTTGGAGACTTTGATGTGCTTTTACCAGGCACTAAAACTGCCTTTTTGCCAGATTTGTCTATTTCTGCAGGAGATGAAATTTTATATAGCTGAAGTGATTTATCTTTCAGTGGAGTTGTACCATTTGAGTTTGACTGCTCCATGAGCTCTTGGAGGGCAAAAAACTTGTTCAGTGTGACATGGGGGTTCTCTGATGCTGCAGAAGAGCAGATATTGGCGAACATACTGAAAAAAGAAAGATAAAGGCAAATAACTGAAGATAGTTAGCGGCAAAAGGAATCATGTGCTCACCTTTTTCCCAAAATAACTGATAAAGAAATTTTTTTGATTCCATGAATGGCTAAATCTTTTAAGTAACTAATGTGCCAAAATTTAGATCAAAAGCTTAATATACCTTAGGCACTTGACAAGGGCTGCGGTTGCAGTTGCTTCTTTTTGAGCTTCTACTGTAACCAAAGAGGCCAGATGTTTCCTTCTAAGCATTCCCTTGTAAAAATAAAATAAGGTGAAAAAGGGAGAAGAAATAAGTTTGTATGATTGCTAAGAAAAGATTCATGCAACAGCTTAGATAGCATTGCTTTACTAAACAAGACAAAGATAAGATGAGCTGATGAAATTTGATTCATTTTGTTCAATATAGGGATGTGATTTCGAATGCTAATAATAATATTTAAATTAGAAAACTGACTACAGAGAACAAGGGAGAGAGTAAATTGCAATGCACCTTTCCAGGCCTCAAAAGGTTGGCTGGCAAAGAGGACCATGGAATTGCCTGTGTGTAGCTTTTATCTTCACTGCAGGACAAAACATTCAAGTTCAAAGTTTCCTGTTTATTAGAATTGCGTTTGCTAGAAGTGCGCTTAGAAGGTGCTATGACAATCTCCTGGATGTTAGATTGAGCAACCTTGTGCTTTGGCGAATGTGCTTCAAGTAGATTACGAGTTGGAGTCACTGGTAGTACCTGTAGTGCTAAATCCCATCATAATCACTATATTGTTTCATTATTAGCATAGAATACACTCAGCATTAAACTTGATTGTTTCCTTTAAGTGCCAAAATTTTGTCATTTGTTTTCTATTGTATTCTGGCAATGCAATTGAATCATTTTCAGTTGCAGTGCAGAAAAAAGATTATGGAATACTCTTTCTGCCCTCTTCTTCATATGTTTGCTATACATAAATGATGACACTACACTTTTTTGCTTAATTGAATATTTCCTTTGTGGTATTATGCAGCTTTGCATTCTTTAATTATTGATAAACAAAAAAAAAATCTCTAACTGGTTATATCCACAAACTATTCTAGGTTTATTTAAATTATTTACAATCTTCATTGGAGGGGCCAGTTATAGTTGTTCCCGTATTTCTCTCAAATCCTAACCATACTATAGCAACATAGAAAGGTCAAGTTCTGAAAACATAAATTCTTGAGCCTGCAAAAAGTCAAATCCAAGACAAGAACCATACCTGACCTGTAATTTCTTGTAGTTTTCCTTTTGCAGATCCCACCTTCTTGCCGTCTATACCATTCTCTAAATCATTTCCTTTTCTTCCTACATTAGTATCTGGCCCATTCACCTTTGAGTTTGGATTTAGAACACCCTGCATGTACCTGGATGCAACAACAGCTTTTTCCTCTTTAATAAGAATCTTCTGCCTTGGACTTCGGCTCTCTTTGGCTTCTGTTAAATTCATGGATTTGGAACCATTAACTCCATCATTAACAGATTGCCCTGGACCCTCTGATCGCTCTAACATCTGCATTAAATCCTTAGGATTGCCAACAAAAGGGTGCCGTCCAGGAACTGGTCTAACATCAACAAGAATAGGGACTGGTGTTCCAGCCTCTATCCTGTCCACATAAAAGAATTGCCCAAGCTGCAACTTATTATTCAAGATAAGCTCATTGTCTTCCTTTGAGAGTGAGACATAGGTTGAATGAGAAGAGTCAGAAACTTTTAAGAAGAAACCTTTGTTAGGCCATAATTCAGACCCAGTTAATGCAGGCACAATGCTGATCACCTGCAGAAGGACTGATCGATATTCCCCATGAACTTTTACATTAGAATCCATACTTTGGAGAAGCTTCAGTAGAACTCCAGGAATGAGGGATGCCATTCTTCTTCACTTTATTCTGTTTTGATGTATTATAGTTCAGGGTGTCAGCAAAATTGCATGTCTGGTATATTGAAGACAGGGAGCTGCATATCAAATAAAAATTAGTGTATTTCGGTAGATACTTCGGTGCCATAAATTGACTCATTTTTTATAGGTCCTAAGATGTAGATTTCCAATTCCCTTAAAGGTCCAAATAATGTTGCAAAGATGTAGCTAACTGAATATTTCAATCGGATCATGAGATCTTCAAAACAAGAAAATTAAGCAGCAAGATCTCACATCAGGTATAAAATAAAAGGTAAGCAGAAAAACTTTGGAAAAAGAGTTTTAACACACACATAAAGTAAAAATAAAATATGTTACCTGAGAGTTGAAGCATAAAGTCCCAAGAGAAGAGTATAAGAGAAAAATCAAAGAGGCCTTGTTTGTGAAGGGGTTGTAAGATATTCTGCACACACACAGAGGACAACCGAGAACTAGTAGGCTTCCAAAACAGAATGCTTAGATTGCTTCTCTAGTGGCTTTACCAAAAGCATATAAATCTTTTTTTATTAGAGGCACGTAAACATCAAATTCTCTTGGCTTGAAAGCCAAGGGACAATAACACAGTTGCGCGTGGGAAAGATGAAGCACTTTTGTGAGACACGAAATGATAAATCAACACCTTTACCAAAGAATTAAGCCTAACCTCGTTTGCTATTTAATGGATATTATAGGCTCCATGTCGGTGGGGCTCAATCTGGTCACATGTCGTTTTAATTAGAGGCAATGTAACCATTAAAAAGTTAAGGATAGCCCCATGTCCATTTATTGTGTGTAGTCACTGGCCTCATTAGAAGACCTCTCCATATTGACCCCTATTTTTGCAAATGGCACATGCGAACATGAAATAGATTGGGAGTTCCACTTTGAGCATGCATAGTCATTCTTCTACCATAATCAAGAAAATGTCTTATAAAAGAAACAATAATATTACTTGCACATAAAAAGTTTTTAATATAACTCACATAACTCTCATCACTATCCACAGTTCAAAAAACAAAGAAAAATAACTATCATCACTACCCGTCTACCATCTATTTCTCTTTTTTATTTTTTTCCTTCCCTTTTATTCATCAATATCAACAGTGCATTATCTATATGAGTTATGTGAGTTGCAAATTAACATTGCTATGAAAGAAAGTATATAAAGAAGTTAACGTTTTTCCTTGTGAATTTACAAAATCAAGTGGCACATAATACATCTTTTTGTTTTATTTGAAAAAGAAGAAAGTTGACCCAAAATATAGGATCAAATATTGTTGTACAACCCATACTTAAAAACGGACTCAACAAATTTAAGTGGGATTTTTCCATATCCAATAGATTTTGGCCAACGGGTCATTGGGTTGGGTCAGTATTGCAATGTTCAGAACAATATAACAGGCTCAGATTATAAGGATCAAGCAAAGGCATTGGCTTCAGTCTCAGCACGAACTAGGCTAGCATACAAACCATTTTGAAGGGAAGCCATTAGAGTGTCATGGCTCCCATACTCCACCACTTCCCCATCTCTCATAACTGCGATCCTTTCAGCCTCTCTGATTGTGGAAAGACGATGGGCTACTATTATGGTTGTTGCCTTTTTGGAAACATTCTTAAGGGCTTCTTGGATGTGCTTCTCTGATTCCAAGTCCAAGGCACTGCTTGCTTCATCAAGCAGAAGCACCCTTGATTTCTTCAATATGGCCCTTGCTATTGCAATTCTTTGTTTCTGGCCACCTGATAACTGGACCCCGCTTTCACCAACCTAGTATAGAGAAAATGGGAAAATAAATCATATTCTTTACCAATACTGAAAGTGGTGCAGCATAAAAGAGTTATGATTTAGGGTAATGCTATTTAGAGCACTACCACTCTATAGAATTATTGTATTTTTTTTGTACATTATTTTTACAATACTTTTAAATACTTGTACATGATTGGTCACAAAATGAGGCGGGTTCTGCACAGGTAAATAGACACTATGAAATCGTTCCCCCCCACCACCCCCCTCCCCCCCAAAAAAAAGACACTATGAAAGGACCTATCCGGTAAAGAAAAGTTAGTTTAAAAAGTAATGTAGCATATTACCCCAAAAAAAAGTAATGTAGCATGAAATGGTTATAATTTGGAGTAATGCCAATTGGACAGGAAAAAAGAGAAGGCTGGGGCTATGGTGGACGACTATTTATCAATCAAGGGTTACTTTTGATTGTTTGAGTAGCATTACACTCTAAGGAAAAAGATGTGGAGATCAGGGTGTATGTAAAAGTGGTGTGCAAATTTTGGTGTGTGAATAGCAAATCTGACACTCTAATATCATCCTTCTTATGTGGGATATAGAGGTTATCAAACTTGCATCGTTTGTCAAAAAAAATTTGCTTTGGGGGAAGGATTTAGTGTGTATTAACTAACATACCTGGGTTTCATAACCTTGAGGAAGGCCACTGATGAACTTGTGGATGTAAGCCTCCTTTGCAGCAGCTTCAATTTCAGCCCATGAAGCATCTGGGTCCCCAAAGGCAATATTCTCCCTTATACTCCCAGCAAACAGTGCAGGTTCTTGACCCACCAAAGCTATTTGCCTCCTCAGCCACTTCACATCAATCTCCCTCAAATCTAACCCACTCATCATCACCTTTCCTTGATCAGGATCATAGAACCTCTGTGTTAACCATATGACCGTTGACTTTCCTGATCCACTTGGCCCCACCAAGGCCACTGTGCTTCCACCTTTGACCTTCAAAGAGAAATCCCTCAACACAATCACCTGAGGCCTACATGGGTATGCAAATGTCACCATCTTGAATTCTATTTTGATGGGCTTTGATCTTTCTACTTTCCTACGTTTTGTTCTCTCATTGCCTATCAGTGGCCTACGATTTATGATATCTTGAACTGCAGGAATTGCCGTAGCAGCCATAGAAGTATCTGGTGCTAAACCAGCTAGTTGTCCCACAGAAAATGAGCTCAAAACAAGAATGAGAAAAATCTTATACACGTCTTCAAATCTTGCTTTGTCATGTTTTACAAGCCATGCACCAAACCAAAGAGTTAAGGTGTATGCTCCATACATGGCACCTTGAAAGAACCCAAATGTAAGGCCTTGAATTTGTGAGCTTTTTAATGATTTACTCCTAGGTTCTGATAGGGCTCTATCAAAGGACTTAACTATCTGTTCCTGGGCAGAAAATGTAGTAACTGTCCTTATGTTGGACACTGCACCAGAAGCAATATTGCTAGCTCTGGCATAAGAGTTGTTATCAACACGTGGCCCAATGTTTATGATCAAGTTAATGTAGCTTGCACCAAGAGTGAAAGGAGTTACAGCAGCTGCCAAAAAGGTTAGTCTATAATTAAAGTAGAAGGACACACCAAGGCCCACAGCAGCTGAACTCAACCCCATTAGAAGGACTGAGAATCTGTCACCAAGTACTGAACGAAAACTAACACAGTCTATTGAAAGCCTTGACACTAACACCCCCTTGGAGTTTTCATCAAAATCAAACCATCCAGGTTCTTGTTTCAGTATTGATCTAAACAAGAGGTCTCTAACCCTCAGTGTGAGCTTTGATCCAGCCCAACCACAGAAACCTTGCTGTCCTGTCATGGAAAGTATACAACCAAATCCAAGGCCAACAAGTGCTAAACAAAGGTACCCCACATTTCTTTTCATCTTTGAAGTGTCATCATCAAAATATACTCCAAGCGATATGCCTAAAACCATTGGAAAAAGGGACAGAAAAGCACCAGCGAACATACCCAGAAGGAATCCTGAAAATAGCATCACAAATTCTGGTTTTTGCAATTTCCATATCTCAGAAAGTCTGAATTTTCTTGGCTTTTTGTTTTGCTTATCGTCCATCTCGGCTTGTTTTTCCTCCTGAGCAGATTTTAAGTATTCAGGCCTTGAGATATCAGCTAAATATCTTGATCTTGATACATCAGGAACAGATTTATCATAGATGGAAAGATCATTGGCTTTTTGCATGCCATTTTCTTTAGAGAGAGGTTTTGAAATGGCTTCGGTAGCAAGCTTGACAAGGTTATAGTAGGTTCCAGCTTTCCCCATAAGCTGGCGGTGGTCACCAATCTCAGTGACAGAACCATGTTCAAGGACCACAATGGCATGAGCATTCTTCACTGTTGCTATCCTGTGAGCAATGACAATGGTTGTTCGGCCTAAAGAAATCTTGTCAATGGCCCGTTGGACTGCAGACTCTGACTCTGCATCAAGAGCACTGGTAGGTTCATCTAAAAGAAGGATTTTAGGATCTTTGATCATTGCTCGAGCCAATGCAATTCGCTGCTTTTGACCTCCGGAGAGTTTTGTACCCCTGTCTCCAACCTGCATAAAAGATGGTACTTTCTAGGTAAGAGTCAAACCATAAATTCTTTAATATGCATGTCTATGTTGTGTATACTCTTTGGATGATGAATCTTTATATAAATCTTTAATGGTCAAGAACTGGCCCTCTCACCTATCACAATAAACCACTCCTTCACTTGATATGCCCATATATATATATATATATATGCACATACACTTAAATATATATCTTGCTTGATGATACTGCATAGGCTAATTCTTATTAATTGTACAACTGCTTTGCAACCTTAGAGCGCATTTGGTTTGTTTCTTGTTTTTGTTTTAAATTGATATATTTTCACTAATAATTACAAAAATGTTACATTGTTATCATTCTGTTTCTTGTTTTGAAAGTTTTGTAAAGGAAATTGTAGAAACAACAAAATTTTGATTTTATCATTTCCTTCAATATTTTAAAAACTGTAACAAAATGAAAACAAAGTAATATTTTTGTAATTAGCAGTGAAAACATATCAACTGAAAAAGAAAACAGAAAACAAACCAAACAAACCCTTAGTTTTGTTGAATATATTAATCAAGAAAAAGGAGAACTATCTTTGTGGTTAGTTACTGCACCTGAGTATCATAGCCAAGTGGTAGGCTAGAGATGAAGTTGTGAGCATCAGCAGCAATGCAAGCAGCAATTGCCTCTTTCTTGGTGGCGTTATCCTTCCCCATCATCACGTTTTCCAGTATAGATGTGGCAAAGAGAATTGGCTCCTGACCAACCATCCCAATCTGATCTCTAAGCCACTTGACTTGCAGTGTCCTCAAATCATGACCATCCAAGGTTATTATCCCTGCAAAGATATTGAAACTCAATGAAGTTAGTAGTAGAATTCATTTTCCTTATCTTTCTGAAGATCTTTAGCCACCATCATATTGTTATTTTGATGTATGCTTACCTTCGATAGGGTCATAAAACCTCTCTATGAGAGCAAAGATAGTGGACTTGCCCCCTCCACTGGCACCAACCAATGCCAAAGTTTTTGAAGATGGAAATACCAAATTAAGGGAATTAAGTATCAGAGAATCAGGGCGAGATGGATATGCAAAACTAACATTTTTCAACTCAATCCTTCCACGAACAACAGAAAGCTTCCTACCCTCGGGGCTATAAGGATCAATCTCAGGGATTCTCTCTATAATAAAGAACACACGGCTTGCTGCAACAGTACCTTGTGCAAATTGTGCAAAATATGAAAGTGCCAGTGCCAAGCCTCTGTCAGTTACAAAATAAATAAATAAATAAACCTTTGAGAACTCAATTAGGCATGGAAAGTCCATGTAGTCTTTAGTAGCAACTTGAAGAATCATTTCTTTATATAGTTCACTATTTTTGCTTCCAAATCAAAACATAGTCAAGTAGATTAGAGAGAGAGAAGAATCCACACCTTCCCCCTACATTGACACCAAAGAAACAAGCAATAGCTGCACCTCCATCAATGTCACCCCTGGCAATTAAGATAGAGCCATACCAGAAAGCCAAGGCCCATGTTGAATAGGTTACTAAATAGATAATACCCATGCCTGCACCCTTAGCAAAACCAAGTTTTGCCCCAATTGGGGCTGATTTTAGCAGTAGTTCAGCATATTTTTCAGCCAATTGGCTTTCTGCAACAAAAGAAAACACTGTCCTAATTGAACTGATTGCCTGCTCCGCAATGCTGCCAGCTTTCCTATAAGAAGCCTTCAGCCAATAAAAGATGGAATAGAATGAACAAAGTGCTAAGACACATCATCAAATTTAATAAATGATACATAAGTCTGTATTTTTATCTTACTTCCTCTTTTGCTGTTAGACCACCATAAAGTGCTTTGTAAGCTATACCACAGAACATTGTCAATGGGGTGACTGCGAATACCACCAGAGAGATTTTCCATGATCTTTTAAACCCAACTACGTACCCACATATGAATGTAAATACATGATGAATGAAGTGGGCCATCTGCAGTGTCAGAAACAAAAAAGAATCAAACACACACTTAAGGCTTGGTGTCAAGTTGTCAACCAAATATGGAGCAAAGAACTTGCTAGCTTAGATTACTAGCCTCAGAAAACTTATGAAACTTATTGTATTAAACGGCAGTGGAGTTTCAAGCACACAGAATTCAAATAATGATCAATGACTGCTGACACTCTATGGTATCCATAAAAAACAAGGTAATGGATGCACATGAACTGAAAATTGCAATGAAAATTATAATGCTTCTTAAATTAGGAGAAAAATGTTGGAGCAAGTGGGAATGTTGTTCAAGCTTGTTGAAAAGAGAGGAAAACAAAGCGAGGTCATTACTTCAAAATATTGTATTATTCTATTTAAAATTGTAAATTATATTAATATTAGTAATACATAAGTTAACCATTTTAATTTTGTCAAAAAAATGTCAGAATACTGGCTGAACATAAAGAAATATTAATAAAAAAAGGAAAAGGTAAAAACAATTGAAAATATTTTTCATTAATAATAGAAATGAAATCCAGTACATACTATGTTCTTTTGGCTTTCAGAAATAAAAGAAATATTAAGAACAATATCCTGAAAATATAGTATGATTAAATGGATGGCATATACTTCCGTCTGTAAATTGACCTAATTTTCATTACTCTTAATTTTTTTCTAAAAGTTCCAACGTCAACAATATCAGTCACCTGAATTTTGTCAGCATAACAAATAAACTCTTTAAACATATAGCATGCTTAACAGTCAATTAAAATTGATAATTCCAAATAAAGTACCATGTATTATCACTGTTTTTGGGATAGGTAATCAAATTAAAAAATAATTCTTATAACCAAAGTTCAACTAGGAATAATATTCTGCTGATGTTTTGGTACATGATAAAATTTCATGGTATGCAGACGAAAGAGACGAGAGGGGAGGGGGGACACCAATTTCATAGTTTATATTTTTATAAATGCTCCATATCAAAAGTCAAAATATTTTTTTAATTATATTAATGCAATGTAGCTATTAAGTGGTTTGTCAGCAGAATAAGAGAAATAAGAATTAACCTTCTCTCCCATAACTTCTTGAATTTGTGCAACATCACTTGCAATTCCATGCATAATATCACCAGTGTTGATCTCTGTGTCAAAAAAACTAATGTCCTGTCGAAGAACTGCTCTTAAATACTCGGTTCTGATTCTTTGAGCAGATCGCTCCCCCACTAATCTCCAACATGTGATCTCTGCCAATTTTAGTGATCAATAAATGTATTGTAACACCTCTGAAATATACTTCAAGACTCAAAAGTTCTAGGCTATGCATTGAAAATTATAAAAAGAAAAAGGAAAAAGCAAATATGACTAAGGTTTTATTCTCCTTACGCAAGTATGCTCCAACTGCCACAACTGCAGCTAACCCGGTCATAAATAAGCATATCTGAAAATTACAATTGGAAGAGGAAGACATTAATGAAAATATGTTCCAACTCCCACTTCATATGCAAACATTTGAATTAGTATAAAGGAAGAAGTAATACCTTCTCTACATCCTTCAGCATCTGGGCTTTGTCCTCGTTTGATGATCCTGAAATCTTATTGACCACTTCTCCAAAAAGAAAAGAATACCAAGGAAGTGATCCTCCATTTATGAGAGCTCCTATGCAACCCACAAACACAAGCACCCAATCCCACTTTGTTGAGTACCTAAACAAGCTCAACAGCCCAACTGTCCTTGGAGGCCCTGCATCTTCCTCATCCATATCCTCCTCACCTTCTTCATCATCCTCTGAAACCTTGTCAATGTCATGGTGACTATACCCACCATGGCTTCCATAAAGTTGGATATCTGATTTGCTACCATGTGATGGTAGTCCATAACCAACATGATGCCCACCAAAACCACCATGATCATGTTCAATATATGATAATTCAAGATCACGACCATCCTTACTAAGTGTAATAACAGGTTCATCTGATATGCTATAATCCATCACACTGAGCTCATCTTCCTCAGCCAATGGACTACTAGGCTTACCTCTTCTACTACTCCCCTCTTTGATGAACCCCAATTTTGATATCACACTAGGCTGACTATGCTGATCAAAGTAACTCTGATCATTGTCCCTAGCAACATAGCTCTGAAGCTCAACTCTGCCATAGCCAGAATGTTCATAAGGAGAGTTTGTGAGGCCTCTGAACCTGCTTGTTCCAGAAAGGTAGTAGTCATTGGCTGACCGACGAAACACACGGCTGTGATCAGATGGGGAGCTAGCCGGCCATGGACTCAGAACTGAGCCCAAGTTTGTGCTATACTCGCGCCACCCTTTGGCCTCAAACTTCCATGAAACCTCTCCTTGCCATGAATGATCATCATCTGAAGCAAAGGGTGTAGCAGGAACTCTGGTGTTGCGAGCTCTTCTGGTTCTGGAACTGGCTTTGCTTCTTGAGCTGGATGGTGTGAAAGAGCCAGACAAATTGCTGTGATGACTCACAGGCGTTGGATAGTGTCGTCCTTGGTGGGTTAAGGAGTAGTAGTCAGTCTCAAAGGAAGAATCAGCCATGGCTAGCTTAGCTTAGCTGCCAGTGTTTGTTTGATGTTTGATGAGAATTAGAAGCAGTAAAGGAAAACGGGGGAGGAATAGAAATGGTGAAAAGGAAAACAACAAGGGGAAACCTTGTGATTTGTTGTCCAATGCATCAAACAACTTTGCTCGTTCCGCCTATGTTTTCTAGCATAGCCAGATAAACAGATTGAACAAAACACCAACACATAAAAGGTTCACTGAGGGTGATGTAAATTACTAAATAGATAAGAGGGTCAAATTTATTGGTTTGTGTAAGAATATATTGAGCCTAATTGTTATGCATGGACGGCATGCAAGGCATAGTGGCCGGCTGAGCCCGAGCATAGTTATGACCGGCATGTCAATTTTAGCAATTAGCACATTGTTATTTGGAGTATAATGTTGGGATTGAAGTGACTTATGTGGATGTTTATTATGTCAAGTCAACCTTTCTCTCTCCTAATCATAACATAAACTAACAAGGACTATCCATTTGTCATGCAGAGATGTTCTCGTGAATGTGTTTTCTCGCCAAGCAAGGTTACTGTCTTGACTTGAGCTCATTATATATTGCCCTCCTGAATTATAATAATAATATTGCCCTCCTTGACTAGGTAAGATATGTCATGTAATTTATTAAGAAGTGAAAATTTTAACCAAGGAGTTTGAAAGGAATATTTCAGAGGAAAAAGAAAAGGAAATATAAAAGGAATAAACAAACATTAACCATATATACATCGTAAATGTTATTCCGGAACTTACAAAGGAATATTGTTCTTCTCAAGGAAATAAGAGACAGTTAGTTTTCTTGGAAGTTACATACAATGCCTGCAAATTTGAAGGGTGGAACTTGTACGAAATTTAAGGTCCGGTGGGGAATCTGTTAAACAGCAGGATGTTGCATCACTGGAGAAAAGTGCATTGGCAGCATGATTAACAATGTGTACGTTTAATCCAAGAAAATCAAATGACCAAATCAGTATCTTCATTTGTTGTTAATTAACCGATTTGCTTCCTAGAAGATATCAAATAATAAAAGATTGTGTCGGCAAATGTTGGTCCAGTTATTGACTGAAATTCGTTTGCTTGCTTGCGTTTCTTATGAGCGGCAATTGAACATGATCCATGATCATCCATTTCTTGTTAAGCCTTGACGTTAAGCATTGATAAAACTCACTTCCCAATAACCTATTCATGGTTAAGGGTATTAGATGAACAACTGAAATTGGAATAAAATAACTATTGATTTTAACAACACTCATAAATTTTAAATAAAATAACTTAATGTAGTAGTGAAAATCATTTTAAAATAAGCATTTATTATTACTACATGAGTATACAATAATTTCTGCATATACTTATTCTTTAGTAGATTTTAAATAACAATTGACTGCCAATAACTTAGGGATGACAAATTTTACAACCGGAAGCCTTGAGCGTCTTTTCAAAATAATCTGGTTTATATAGTGTATGGTTCTATTCATACATAAACTGCTAAGTAATTAATATTACATAGAAGCTGAATGTCGTTCATTTTGGAGGTCAGTTATACTTGTTTAGGTCTTAATTATCATACAACTAGAACGAGATGATTTTAATGGTCATGAACGTACGCGCACAAACTCGGTATATGCTGTTTTCTAGGTACCAGAATGCATTTTCACCATCCCTCCCAACATACATCATCGAATAATGTTATTTACACAATTATTATCTTGCATTTATAAATGACCACGGCAGTATAGGTGACTCAACATCTAACAGGACAAAGTTGCAAGTTGGAGTAACCTGAACAAAAAATGCAAGTTTTAGTTGAACAATAAATAGAGAGAAGTACAAGTAAATATTACTCTATCTCATGCAAGAGCATCCAAATTACAGCTGATTCAAGATTTTGGGCCAAAACGAAAGGGTGGGATAAAAAGAAAAGTGACTAAAGCGGATATCCATAAATGAACTTAATAGAATGCGATTAGAATTCTCCAGTTCCATATTCACACGACTGAAATCTTTGAGCAATAAACAAAGGATGCAACATCACAAGGTAACAAGGATCCACTGCCAACTCTATTTAGTATTTACTGTGTGACGAATTACAAGTAGTTGAAAATGTGTAACTATCATGATAATGAACTTTAACAACTAAGATTATACAGCTAAGAGTACAGTGATGTGGCACATAAAAGAATAACACTACAGTAAAGTGGCAAAAGATAAGAAGACAATAATTCTTATTCGTTCTTTTAGAGGGGATGGGGGAAATAATCTTTTGCAAGCTATTATTTTACTCCGCAATCACATTACTCTTCTTAACTCTGACTATACTGATTCATTCTAACAGGAGTTCAGCTCTAATATACATCACACAAGTAAATCAAAATAAACGGTAAAAGAATGCCTCTACTGCCAAAATCACAATGACAGTGCCCCAATAGGCGACTCTTCATTGACTACAGTATGCAGCATATTTCAACACAACCCACAACTAACTAAATCACGGGAAAACCTCATGAATCCAAGAAAATATACATAGCCCCATCATATATATCTTTTATATAGATCATTGTATCATGCCTACCTCTCTTTTCTGTATCATATTTAGTAGTGTCCTTTACACCCTACCATTGAAGATGATCCAAATTACTTCCCAGGCCCACTCAGTGAAATTTCATCTGGGCTTCGAATCACCACCCTTGCTTCGGAAAGATGAGAGCGAAAAAAATGATTTGGGAGCTGCACAAATTGAAACTTACACGTAACTATAATGTTGTGTGAAAGATACTAAAATCTGTAGCAAATAAAAAGTTATCATTCTTGACATCTATGAAAAGAAACCCAAAGCATATGTATGAAGCCCAAGTCTTTAATTACAATAACATAACTTTTTTTTTATAAAAGAAGAAATCCATTAACACGAAGAGAAGAAGATCACGAGATAGGAGGATAAGAGATCATCCTTACAAAATTAAAAAAGAGAACAAACAAAAAGAAAAAAACACCAATGAAGCAAAGCCGTCCAATCTCTCAACATTTCTGACAATAGCATAACATTATTTTCCCTTAAGTCAAGATTACATCCTATGCAAGACACAAAAGACAATTCCAAGAGATCGAACCCTTAATCCAGAATGAACTACCAAAATCAATGAAATGCAAAGAAAGAGGACACATTTTGAGGATTCCTCACAAGGCACACAACTACTTCATCAGCCTGATACTTGCAATTATGCCAAAAACGGATGAAAAATAGACCTAGAATAAATTAGGTTACCCATGCATCACCTTTTAACGAACTTCCTGATATATGATCATCCCTCAATTTAAAATGAGCAGGAGGTGCAGGGATAGAGCTTTGTATGGATTGGACTGCAAGAAATGAGAATCAAATTAATCAATTAAAAACTGATTGTTCCTTTATCCATTAAACAAAAAAGTGAAAATTTTAATATGCAGACATGACATGAGCATACATACCCAGAAAACACTTACTGAAAATAATATAAATCATGATCATGAAATTAATGCCACATTATTGGCCAGCTCTAAGCACATTACAGTTACAAGAATACAACTCTCCCACCCATGACCCCCCCTAGATCTTATGATAGGATAAAAAACTAATCTAACCAATTTTTTTACCAATCGCATGCAACCAATTTTACTAAAAAATCCAAGAAAAAGGTGGGATCAGCATATATATATATATATATAGAGAGAGAGAGAGAGAGACATACACACACCACTTTAGACATGGAGGAATCTACAAAAAATATTGTCTACATAATGCATCTACTCAACTATGACCGACAATGATAAGATAACCCTCAGTCTACACCTGAATACACTATCATCAAGGAAGTGGTTGGGTACTCCGGCGTGAAAACAAGTTTAGAAGAAATTAGAGTGTGACCCCTTCAAATTCCTGATGAGAAAAATTGAGCTTTTTCTAATTCATTTGCATTTATATCTATGAAAGAAGAGTCTTTTATCTAAATGCACAACCTACGATGGAAAGAATGAAAGAGGATCCATTTCCTAATAGCAGGATAACACAAGAGGTTGGCAATAAAATAATAATAATAATAAAATAAAAATGGTTTAAACTTAAATATCTAAGCAGTAACCAAGCATGTTGATTAATAACAAGGAATTTGAGAAAAGAATAGGTTACCCTGTTCATTGAACAGCTCACTTTCATTGAAGCTGTCATCAGAAGGATGACCATGAGAGAGTCCCATTCTTGATTTCCTCAAGTCTTCTGATGACCGGTTGGCAGGATCTCGGCCATCTTCCGTATCATCATCTCCTTCAGAAGTTGTAGCAGAGATCCAATCAACCAAACTCTCTGACCCACGATTTTTTCTCCCAAACTTAAGTAACCGCTTAAAACCTTTTGTGACATCCTTGCGGGATTGATTTTGGGATGAATTAGCAACAAGAAATGGTTTTTGAGCACTTCCCCATTTTTTCCTCATTCGAGAAGCATCACTCTCACCCTGGGTAAGAGAATGAGAATTCCAAGATGCAGGGCTTCCAATTGGAGAATCCACAGAAGCATCAATGTCAGAGGATTCATGTGGGTAAGAAAAAGGATGAGGCATGCGTGAGTTCCATGAAACAGGACTTTCAACTGGTGAGTCCTGCAGAGATCCTACACTGTTGAAAGTTGATGAAAACGCAGCAGGCATTTCACCCGCTGAAATAGGGTCTACTTGAGAAAGAGACCTCGTAGAATCACCAATTTCAGACCCAGAATTACCAGATTTCTCAGATTCCCGGCTCAGACTCACCTTTCCATTATTATTATAAGCACCATCTTTGACAGCAATAGTTTCAAATTCATCCTGTTCCTCTGTGGCCATATGCAGAGAATCTTCCACCTCAAATTCCAGTTCATCACATTCTTCATTTTCCTGAGTATCAGATGCCATTGAAGCTTTCATCCTGATAGCACTTCCCACAGAACCTGGGCCTGTGCTATTACCCTTTTTAAGGAAAGACCTTGGTGATTGATCATAAGGGCCCAGATCAGTCTGGTCCATATCAAATTTCAGTGGAGTCAAAACAACGCCATCTGAGTTCAAAGGGGATGAATCCCTAAACTCTGCAGGATTAGCAGAACTTTTCCGTAAAGACTGAGTTCGTTTCGGCCTCTCTTCCTGGATACCTTGCATCTCTTCAGTAGTGCTTTTGCTACGGGCATAGTTTCTCACCTGAGAGCGGGTTGTTTTACTGATTCCAGAAGAAGGCTTTGTATTTTCTTTTCTTAAATCAGAGAAGTTTGGAACAGACTGAGTAAGAGGATTGTCTCTTCGCCTGCCAGATGAACGTGAGATCGACACTGCTGTTGTGCGAGGTGTGCCTGAAGACATATGTCTGTTAGGCAAAACTTTCCTACTTTGCCTTGAAGCACCATAAATCTTTTCTTCTGAGAATTCAGAAAGATTTTCATCCTCTTCATTCTGAAGGGAATCAATCGGATGCTATTGAAAAAGAAGGGATTTTAATTAGAACCAAAAAGGATTTTTGTGTTTAAAATGTCAAAACAAACTTTGCATTCTAGAATATTAAAATTTAGCAGTTATCACACAAACCATAAAACAAGTAACAAATACCTGATCTCTCTTGATATTTGATTTGAAATACCTAAGTTTCTCAGCACGATAAGCACCTAATACTGAATCTTGTCTGTTTATAGACCCTGAAAACTTGGCCTTCATTTCAGCTCTACTCCGCTCAAGACTATCCTGCATGGCCTTCATCCTAGCTTCCTTCTCTGCTCTGTTCGAACTCCATTCTTCCCTAAGTTTAGCATTCCTCTTCTTCATGTACTTTTCATAAAATTTTCCTCTAGAATCATCACCAAAGTTAAGATCCAAGAAACTTTGCTGTAGAGCATCACCATAAGTGTGACCATCCACCATCTTCATAAGTGACTTAGCATGAAAGTTTGCCACATTGCTAGAACTCGCAGTCGGTTCGAGCACAGTGTTTCTGGAAGGCAACTGAGGAGTTGACTCCACTACTCCAGGTTTTCTATACTGTGAGCTAACAGCCTGCTCTACATGTGCATCCGCTGGCTCGATTCTCCACGCAGAACCAGACTGGTCCCCAGGAACCCTCAGTTTATGCTCTGCAAAAAGCTTTTCAAGCTCATCTGCCTTTATTTTCAGCTCATCATGTAGCCCCTGGTTTCCTTTAGGCTGCCTTACTCTCTGAAGTTGCTCTGAAGGTGCACCTGATGTTACAAGAGCATTATCCTGAGTCTCCAAAACTTCTTTACCAGGAAGATTCAACTTGCTACTTTCATTAGCATCCCGAATTTCATCCCTTTTATCGTGAGACTTGCTGATCTGTTCACGACTACCAGGATGAGGTTTTTGGTACTTCATTTTTGGGACTTCAGAATCTTCAACCTTCTGCTGCTTGCTTGAGAACGAAGAGTCCTCAGGGTCTCCAGTAAAAGACCTCAAACGGGGCGGATGAGTAGATTGATCACCCTCACCCCGAACAGAAGCCTCCCTCAATTTCAGTCCAATACCACCTTCAAATTGTGCTGACAGAGATCGAGAATGACTATGGGGACGTGACTGGGCAACCACATGATTTTTCATGCCACCATCTTCCCTTCTAGCAGAGAATTTGACATCAGATACCACATCCCCCACAGCAGTGTTGACAACTCCAGAAGACAACTGAGAGTTTTTCCTTCCAACAACCTCGGAACCCTTCAAGGGTGCCTCAGAAGTAACCAGTTGATCCTTAAACCCACCACCACCAGTTCTGTCTTGATCAAAAAAAGATACTTTGGACGTGTCCTGAGAAGACCCTTGATCAGTTCTCACAACCTGCACCGCACAATTGAATGCAACCTCGGAATTGAAATTGCTCTTATGATCTTTATCTTCATTGGACTTGGTCTGCGAAACAAAGGAGGCGGAAGATGGCGTGCACAAGGGGCTTTCAATATCCTTCTTTTCCCCACTAACGTCAATGCTCATGTCACTGGCGCCACTCCACCTTCGCAAAACGGACTTCTCGGTGGCCAAAGAAACATCAGAGGAGAGCCTCCGAAGCTCCACGGATTTGCCAACGATGGGTTTGGCGCCACCACTGGAGGAATTCTCCTTCTGCTTGTTCTCGAAGAGGTTGATTCGGTCCTGCACGCTCAGCCGCCGCGCCGCCGGAGCCGGTGACGGAGTCGACGGCGATGACTCAGTGGGGGCCTCCTCTTTTTTGTTGTTGTTGTTGTCGTGGTTGGCTTCGTCTTTCTGGTTTACGTTGTCGTTGCTGCTACGTCGTTGCAATGCGAAGGTGGCAAAGGGCTTGGGCTGTTGCCACGTGGAGGGATTTGGTGGCTCGGGGGCTTGGGTTTGGGCTTGTGGGTGATTGGGCCCGAGGTGGGCCCCACGGGCTTGGTGGTCTTCGGTGGTGTCGTCATTGTCAATGGACATGTCGGAGCCAACTGATGAACGTAGTTCCCTGTCATCGCCGCCACCTTGCTTCCAAGGGCTGATAAGGTCCGGTCTTCTTTGATACAGTGACATATATTTTGTGCAAGCTTCGCTGCACCCAAAATTAAAAATTACAAATTAAAAACAAAAAAAATAAATCAAAGGCATTATTATTTATATTTATTAGACATGAAAATGAAAAATAATAAAATATTCTATCCAATTATAATCACAGAAAGGATTCAAACTTGAAGGGCTACATCTTAAAATGAGATAGATTTAGGAGTAGGTTGTTACTTCAAGAGATGAGCACCAAATCGATGTGCAAAATGTTGGAGTTGAGACACAGTGTGGGGATTAAAACCAGCAGCTGATGCACGAGCACAAGCTACGGTTAAGTCTTGCCTAACTGCACCAAGTCGTACATCAATAGCCCTTAGGAGTTCCTTCCTGTACAAGTGGTAAGAAAAAACAAAGAAGAAAAAAATTAGCTAAAAATTTCAAAAGAAAGAAAGGAAAGAACCAACCAAAACTATGTTGAATAATTAAGTCTTTCATTATCTAAACCAAGTTTTCAGAATGGTCATTTAGATCAAAATCTTCGTTAAAGATTTCTCTTTTCTTTGGTCTTCCTCTACCCATGTTCACCAGGCTATCCTCCATATGATCAAGTCTTCTAAGAGCTCTATTGGTTTTTTTCTCTCGTAACCAAACCATATGAGGCAAGATTCTGTCATATTTTCCTCAAATATGTGTTATTCCAACCTCTCTTTAATATATTCATTAATGATCTTATTTTTTCTAGTACATCCACTCATCCAGTACAACATTCTCATCTCCACGGCACTTAACTTATGCTCTTGTTAATACTTTACCACCCAACATTTAGTACCATAAAGCACCGTTGGTTTTATAAAAACGATAGAACTATACTTGTACTGCCTAGAATATTAGGATTATTATTGTGTTAGAATATTAGGACTATTACTATGGTGTTAGGAGTCTTATCATGTTAGAAGCGTTAGTACTTGAACTATACTTCTAATTCTTAGAATATTAGCATATATAGGTGCATTAGCCTAGTGATTATTATATCTCTCAACATCAACATCTCATCATCATAATATCATTCTGAGTACTATTTCTTTCTTTTCCTCCTTTTTCCTATAATTTCAACAATAACAAAAGGAGAGTCTCTCATCTTAAGATTTGAACCTGCAAAGTTTCTTATCTCTATTACAATAGAGGAAGCACTACCACAGAAACAATAAGAAAACATGCAAGATGTGGTGCACCCTGATAAAATGAAAGAGGGTAGAATGTTACGTGGTTGCATCTGCTGCTGCAATGGCTCCTGTTCCATCCCCACCTGGAGCAAATTGACCAAAATACTGTCAGCATATTTTTATCAATCACTCTTAATTAGTTAGTAAAAGAAACTCTGGGACTCCTGAAGAACCACAACTCTCAAATCAAAATGCCCACTTCTTTCTTAGCCACTTCCTCAGACGTCAGGGCCATGCATAACAACAAGCTTAATATAATAATCCAACAAATATCACCTGCATCTAGCATCCATGAATTCAACAGGGCACGATGCACTGAGATTTTTGCTACATTGCTTATGTTAAGTCAAAAGAGACAAATGAGATAAGTATTTCAATGTCAACTTTTTCTATAAAATTTATAGAACTTAAATTTCTTCTTGGTTAGCATTCACTTTCCTCATTTTCTTCGCTTTATCATTTTTTTCTCTGTATCTGAAGTCCAGGTGATTCCTGGTTCAATATTGAATCTTCAACCTGTTTTGACATGCTCTTAGCAATTTAGTTATAGCACTTCTGTAGAAGCAATTATGGGAGCATGTGTAATTAAGAATTGAATATGGTTTTCTTCCCTTTCCTCTCTGGCTATACTTAACTTACTTCCTTTTCTATCTATTCAGATATAGAACCTCCATTAAGATGATATACAGTATATATTATCACAGTATCACCAAATTAGGCAATAATTAGATAAACCATTACAGACACAAGATAACATTCCCAAGGTGCCCAAATACCTAAAACAAGTAGCCAGCACATAAATATAGCCTGAAGATTTTATCTATGACAACAGTAATTTCATTTCATGGTGAACTATATGTAAAATGCATTAGTGGACCTTTAACAGTAAAATATACTCAAAGGGGAAATACAAAGGAAAGAAAAATGAAGATTACTAATGAACTTTGATATTAATCAAACTTCCAAATTTGGACAATATAATCCCAACCAATATAACTAAAATTTATAACTGTACAATATTTTTTGTCCTTTTTTGCACAACTGAAGAGGAAACATTATTTTTCTCTTTGCCTCCATGGTATGCAGTTGGGAAATGCAACAAGAAGGAACTACCTTCCATAAATGGCAGCGTATGTGACCATGCAGACTAAGCCAGCAAGTCAACTAAAGAGGACACCAGTTGTTTGATGCAAGATACAAACAACTAATAATCTTAAGAGTGGTACAATTGATAAGACAAATTCATCAAAGTAGTGCGGTAACACAATCAAAAGATAAGTTCCAAATCATGCAGAACATAACAAATTCAAGAAGTCTTTTCTTAGGTTTAATTGAAAGTAGAACATACCTTGTGAATCCGTATGCTGATCTCCTACCCCCTGAAATAAGACATTCCAAATATCAACAACAAAAACAAAAACAAAAACAAAAAAACAAAAGTGATTGATTGGTTCAGTTATTTGCACCAATCTTCTCTGTTTGATCATGTCTGTCATTACCTGAGAATATATTCTTCGTGCTGCTTCCAATTGGGACATCTCTGCGTCAAAGGTATTGACCATTTCTAAAACCTCTGGCGTGCTAACAAACCGCACAAACCTGTAAGCACCAATGCCAATCAAGTCAGAAAGAAAACCAGAAGGCTCAACGCATACTAAGGCAGCAACTTCAATAAAAAGAAGTATAAGTTTCCCCATTTCATTGCTTTTACCTCTCAAGTGTTCCTTTTGTAAACCACGTCTCAGCATTTTTATGTCTCTCAATTTCTAGCTTAATTGACTGGACAGCTAGTGCAACCTTCTCTTCTGCAACCTTTAAATGGGTCAAGAATGGCTTTACTAATCCTGATGCTAGTTTCTCAGTGTTTCCATCACTTGAAACAAGCAACTCACATCTGCCCGTTTAATAGAAAGAAAAATAAGGAAACATAATTACAAACTCTAATCAGCAGAAAAGCATATAACAATTAGAAAATCCGAAGGAATGTTAGCCGCACCTTGAACGCTTTGGAGACAAATGGAACACAGCATAATCAAGAAGTGTGTCAGACTTCATTTTTGTTGTTTACTAAAGGGTATACTATATCACTCCTCGGACCTTTTCAGGTAACCAGATGCATTCTTCACCATCATTTTCATTTGGTGCCAATCAAAATCAGCAAAACTCCACTCAAGAAATCCCAAAATTAGAATAAAGATTCTGCATAAAGCGGGGGAAAAATAATAATAAGAGAAAACGAAAACTTTTTACTAAATTCTGTATCAGAGGAACAAGTGTATTTAGAGGGTCATTTCCAAATTGGCATTGCTTTACAAATCTACATTTTCAATCAAGTTGAAATTTGAATAAAATTAAGTGATTACCTAAATGCCCATAAGGTAAATCCCACTTGTTTCAATGCTTAACAGAGGCATACCACAGATCCCAACTCAAAACCCAAATCAAAAACCAAAATTCAAACTTTTGCAGCAACACAGAAACCCAAATTGCCCACAAAGAAACTAGGAGAAATAGATCTGATTTACCAAAGACCGAACTTAACTCGAGTTGCATAGACACCCATAAAACCAAAATCCAATAAAAACCAAGCTAAACCCAGAAACTTGCAAAATAAATAAATAAAACAGAGTTTCATGAAGCATTACCATGGTAATACACAAACAAATATACATGCAGCAAAATCAAAAAGGAAAAAAAAAAAAACCTAATGATTTACATTCAAAAGTTGGAGTGGAAATGCGAGACGATCGTGGAACTGAATGAGAAGGGCAGATATGAAGTTCCGAGATCTCGGATTGCATGACCCGATCCTCCAATTTGGAGTTCAAAAGGGCACCAGCATTTGGCTCCCCTTATCTTTTATGTTCTCCTTTCTCTTCTTCTTCCTTCTGTTTTCTCACTGTGGAACAAATGAGCCTCTTTCTTTCTTTCGTTTTCTTTTTTTTTTTCTCAAGTTTTTATTTTTTTGAGTTTTACGAAAACCCCACAATGAAAAAGATGGTTTTTGCTTTACTCATCCTTCATTTCAAATCTCTTTTTTACTTTCTCTCTCTACACTCGAATATACAGTAGAGATAGAGAAAATGGCGTGCTTCAGACCAAAAAAAAGAAAAGTTGCCACTGTTACATTTGCAAGTAATATGTCTATGTTAATGTAGTAACTAACTGAGATTCAATTCAAAAAGACAAGAAGCAAACAGTGTGGTGAAGTATCTGGGCTTGATTGACTGTGGCAAACTTCATTTTGACTGAAACTTCTACTAGGACGGATTATCCGAAGTTTTCGTTTAATTAATTTCTTGTCTAAGTTATGGTCGTGGTTAAATCTAATCATCTTCCCTCACTTTGGGATGATTGGCCAAGATTTTCATTTCCCATGTTTTTGTCATAATCATTCAATTTCGTGACGTAACTTATTTCATTTTCACCCTTAATTACTTATTATCATTCATGTGATTACCAAATAGACCAAGGAATTTGACAAAATGGACATTTTGGTAATTTTAAGTATGTGATTAAGGTATGGTCAACATCGTGACTGCATTGTATAGCTCAAAAGTGTTTAGATATATATAATTATTTTTGCAGAAAATGACAGCGATATTTTAATGAACTTAATCGCAGGGTCTTCAGAGTAACCTATCCTCTCTAGTGCACAATTAATCTTTCACCTCGCATACACTCTTCCAGTCTACACCAATCAAAATCAAATGCCTTTCCCACCCAATTGATTACTGTTTTCAAGTCCAGTCTCTCCGCCTCTCTTGCTTATTAGACTACGAGAAATAATTATCTTGCATTATTTTTTAATATTATTTTTTATTTTAAATTAATAATATATAAATTTATAATTAATTATGTATATTAATTAGTTAAAGAGTTAATTTATAGTTTAAAATTGAAGCTTAAATTTATTTATTAATTAATTAATATATATGATTAATTATGAATTTATATATTATTAATTAAGTATAAAAAATAATATTAAAAAATAATATAAAAATGTAGGGGTTGTTAGCTTTATATGTCTTTCATGAAACACCATTTGAATTGAAATATGCTTATAATGTGAACCCAAAACATAAACATAATAAATTGACTTAATCATAATTGTTTATTATATATTAATGCGTGAGATTTTAGTTTTAGTTTTAATATTCACTCACTTTCTTTATATATATATATATATAGAGTGTATATGATAAGATAAATATTTATTATAAGAGATAAAATGAATAAATTTTGATCATTAAATCTTATATGAATGATTAAAATTAAAATATAAATGTATGTGAATTTTTTAAATGATCATATGATATTTAAATAACTTTTAATCTTGATCATAGATGTGTGATTATATAGTCAAGATTTATTCTTCTCACTATCTCACAATAAAAATTTATCTCATTAGATATGTCTTATATTTCATATTGACCATACAACTATACATAGATGATCAAAATTAAAAGTTATTTAAAAGTTATATGTCCACTTAAAAAAATCATATGCATTTATGTTCTAATCTTGACTATTTATGTAAGATTCAATAGTCAATATTCATTTTTCTCACATCTTACAATAAACACTCCTCTCACTAGATACGCGTTATATATATATATATATATATACTAACGTGTGTTAGTTCGAGTGGAAGGAATATATATAATATAATTATATATTATATATATATGTGATATATATATATATATATATATATATATATATATATATATATATATATATATACTAACGTGTGTTAGTTCGAGTGGAAGGAATTTGAGTCATTTAAGCATGTGATCATACGTTCGATCCCAAAATTCATGTGTATAAAAATAACATCATTGGAAAAGGATTCCAACTTAGGCGTCTGACAATATCCGAGAGATTAATCTTTCACCTATTGAGTGAGTGAATACTCTAATAATAATAATAATAATAATAATAATAATAATAATAATATTATTATTATTATTATTATTATTATTATTTTCAAAATTTTAAGTTTTTATTTGATCACATGATTCTTCAAACAAAAAATAATTGATACGTGGTAATAACAGATATATTAAGATACTAATTTGAAATGCTACGCTTATAGTAGTAAATTATACTTTTTCTTGCATTTTTCTTGTTGTTTATCAAATAAAAAGTAAGCTCTATCTACATTTCCCTTGTGACTGATTCTTTGGCAACTCTCCTTGTTATAGGCTAGTTTATTTTTGTTTCTTCTCATATTGTAAGGGATAAAGGATATGATGTTAGTTATGTTAGTTAAAAACAGTTAAAGAATTTATTACGAGTTAGTTACAACAATTAATAAATCAATTGAGTTAGCATTGTAAAATCACAGTATAAGTGTGTGTTTGGTATAGAATTTTTTACTGTGTAAATAGTTTTTTTAAAAAAAAGCTGTTTACACAGTATTATAACATATTTGATAAAATCAATTTAGTTTTTATACGAAATTCAATGTAAAATAAAATTTTTTGAAATTAATTTTTATAATACTAAAAATTGAAACTTATGATTCTATCTTATAGATTATTCATTACACTTTGATATGTAAATACTACTTTGTCATCAATCAAATAATTATTTTAATCATTTTATAATTATTTTAGTAATTTAATGTATAAAAATGATTCTTTTTTATATCATCCAAAAGAATCAAATTAGTTTAAAATCACTTTTCAGTTAATGTATCCAAACATAAAAATGATTTAATTATAATTGATTATAACAAAAAGTTTTTATACAATAATCGAATACTAAGCATAATCAAAATTTTGTAATTTTACCAAACACACACTAAATGTACTCATTAGTGCATCACAACAAATGAGATGAATTCAATCACAATATCATTGTTTCTGAAATTTCCTTCTTTTCTTCTCTCGGTTTTCTCTCTATTTCATCTTCAGTCTGGCCCTGATACCTTACATGGTATCAGAGCTCAGTTTCCATGGAGACACACAATCTTTTGCAACTCAATTCACGTTGCATACTTTCTCCAATTCTATGTCAATCAAACTTGATGAAAAAAAAATTTACCTTGGAAGCAACAAGCTTTGGCTACGATTAAAGGTCACAAGCATCATAAGTTCATCATTGGTTCATCGATTCCCAAGAAGTATGAGACTACAGAAGATGAACTCAGTGAGAATTTAAGTGATGATTTCTTGAATTGGGAATAGTAAGATCAATTGTTATTGTCCTGGTTGCTCTCTTCAATGAACAAGCCCTTCACCTTAAGAATGGTTGGGTGTGAATATTCCTATAAAGTCTGAAAGAAGTTAGAAGAGTTCTTTGCTTCCTAGAGTAAAGCAAAGGTAAGGCAACTCAAACTTAAGCTGTGAAATACAAGAAAATAGTCTTCAATTGCTTCATATATTCATGAAATCAAGAAAACTATTGATACTTTGGCATCAATTGGGTTACCTATAGATGAATTTGAACATGTGGAAGCTATTTTAGATGTCTTAACAGATGAGTATGAGTCCTTTGTGATAACTATTGTTTCAAGATCATATGCATTTAGTGTTGGACATCTTGAGGCACTTTTAATGGCCCAAGAGGAAAGAATTAAAAGGTTTAGGAGATTTGAAATTGATTCAGTTCAAGCTAATGCAGCTTAATTTGGTTAGTCAAGTCAACAGCCAAGAAAGCAATTTTTTAGTAGAAGTGGTCAAAGATCTCAAGGTTTTGAGTTTCATAATGGCAGATTCAATTCGAGTTTCAAAGGGCAATCACAATTTTTTAATAGAGGAAGAGTTGGAAGAACTGGATGAAGGTTTAATAACAAGAATTCTTGACAGATATGTGGAAAAGGTGGTCATCTAGCTTCTCAGTGTTGGCACAGATTTGATCTGACCTTCAATTGTCCTCCCTAGACTCAAAATCAGAATTTTATTTGTCCTCAAAGTCAGAACCAGAATTTTACTCCTACTGTACAACTACAAGTGGAGAATTAGTCACATTAGCCACACTTTATGACCTAAACCGGTATCCAGATTCTGGAGCCAATCACCATTTGACATCAGAATCTTCCAAATTGTCAACAAATGTGGACTATGGAGGCTCAGAACAGGTTGTAGTTGGTAATGGATCAAGTCTATCTATTTCTCACATAGGGCACTCAAAATTCTTTTCTTCAAATCCTGCCTCTAAGTCATTTTGTCTAAACAATTTGTTGCATGTTTCTTCTATTACTAAAAAATTACTTTTAGTGTCTCAGTTTACAAAAGAAAATAGGGTTTTTTGAATTTCATGCTAATACCTATTTTGTTAAATGACAAGTTACCAAGGAGATCTTTCTCCAATTAACCATTAAGAATGGACTATATGTATTTGAAAACTTTCATCTTGTCCCATTTGCTACACAGATTCAGTCTAATATTGCCTCAACTAAATCAAACTCAACTTTTCAATTATGACATTAAAGGCTTGGTCATCCTTCTCCTTCAGTTGTCATCAAAGTTTTACAGCTTTGTGATATTTATGTAGATTCAAATGTTAATAGTTCTATTTGTTCTGATTGTTGTATAGGAAAATTGCATCAATTTTCATTTCTTGTTTTTGATACTACGTACAGTAGGCCTTTAAAGCTGGTATATTCTGACATTTTGGGTCTAACCCCTACAAATGTAGTAAATGGTGCTTGTTACTACATATATTTTATTGATGCTTATTCCAAATACACTTGGATTTACATGTTGTATACCAACTCCCAAGCTTTTTTTTGTGTTTCTTTATTTTAAGCAAATGGTAAAGTTACAGCTTGGAGTAAAACTAAAGGCCCTTCAAACTAATAATGCTAGGGAATATTTGACTTTTTCTTCTTACTTAAATTCTAATGACATTATACATCGCTTGTCTTGTCCATATGTTCATCATCAAAATGACAATGTTGAGAGGAAGCACAAACATATAACAGAAGTAGATCTTACTCTGTTGGCTGTATTTGTTCCTCTTCAGTACTGGGGGGAAGCTTTCCTCACTGCAACTCAACTCATAAACTCTCTTCCAACTCCTGTGCTTAGTTAACGTCTTCAATAAATTCCGTTTCATAGATCCTCTACATATAAATCCTTCAAAATATTTGGTTGTGCTTGTTTTCCTTTTCTCAGGCCCTATAATAAAGTAAAATTTGATTTCAAGTCTCATCTTTGTGTTTTTCTTGGATACAACAGTGCACACAAAGGTTACAAATGCCTTTCCCCCACTGGGAAAGTATTTATAACTTCTCATGTGGTCTTTGATGAGTCAGTTTTTCCTTTCAAAGATCATCTTACTTTGGTTCAGTCTCAATCCTCTTTTTCTTCTGCTTCGGACTAATTTCTTTCTCAAGTTCCTGTCATTCCATTGTTTACACATAGTGCCCGATCTATGCCTAGATGATCGGAATTTATTATTGCTACTAAATCTATTTATGTTGCTAACAATCTTCCTAAGCAGCCCATAATTGATCAGTCCATTCAATTGTCACTTGATTCTATTGGTGTTGTATTAAATTCATCTGCTGCTACTCATGAGTCCAATCATCACCCAATGATTACCAGGGCCAAGGCTGACATTTATACACCAAAAGCATATTAGATTTATGTTGAACCAACCACTGTCAATCAAGCTCTTTCATATTCTAAGTGGAAACAAGCTATGACAGATGAATATGAAGCTTTAATGAGAAACAAAACCTGGCACCTTGTGCCATTGCCTCTTGATAAAGTTGCCATAAGCAATAAGTGGGTTTTTCGTGTGAAGTATAATGTTGATGACATAGTTCAGAAGTACAAAGCACGTCTTGTTGCAAAGGGGTTCAAACAGAGGCATGAATTTGACTATAGTGACATATTTAGTCTTATGGTTAAACTATTGTCCACATGGTTGGTTCTTACACTCGCTTTGAGCAGAAATTGGCCAATCCATTGGTTGGATGTCAATAATGCATTTTTGAATAGTGAGTTACAGGAGGAGGTTCATATGACTCAGCCTCAGGAATTTGTTGTTAGTGACAAAACTTTAGTTTACAAGTTGGATAAGGCCCTTTTATGGCCTTAAACAGGCTCCAAGGGTATGGTTCCAAAAGCTTTTTGGTGCTCTCAATTCTCTTCGTTTCACTACAACAAAAGTGATGTTTCTCTCTTTACCAAGTTTACTTTCACTTCAACTATCTTTGTCCTTATGTATGTTGATGATATAATCATCATAAGGAGTTCATCTTCTGAGATTTTTGCCCTCATCAAGACACTCAACTCTACTTTTGATCTCAAGGATCTAGGTCCTCTACATTACTTTCTTGGGATTGAAGTGACACTTACAATAGATGGTGGTTTGTTTCTCTCTCAATCTAAGTATGTTCATGATCTATTATAGAAGGCTCAAATGTCTAATTGCAAGCCTTATCCAACACCTATGACTGCCAATCTAAAAATCTCAGCTACTGAAAGCAATCCTTTTTCAGATCTAAGTCTGTACAAGTCGATTGTTAGCAGCCTCCAATACATCACAGTTACTAGACCATAATTAAGTTACTGTGTGAATCATGTTTGCTAGTTTATGCAGCATCCATTAGACTCTCGCTGGAAAGCAGTCAATCGCATTTTGAGATATTTGAATGTCATTTCTACCTTTGGTCTTCATCTGCAGAAACCCCCTCATTTGGACCTCACAGGTTTTAGTGATTTTCACTGGGGTTTAGACCCTGATGATAGGAAGTCAACCTCGAGCTATTGTGTTTTTCTGGGTGCAAATCTCATCTACAGGTCCTCAGCATCCATTAGACTCTCGTTGGAAAGCAGTCAATCGCATTTTGAGATATTTGAATGTCATTTCTACCTTTGGTCTTCATCTGCAGAAACCCCCTCATTTGGACCTCACAGGTTTTAGTGATTTTCACTGGGGTTTAGACCCTGATGATAGGAAGTCAACCTCGAGCTATTGTGTTTTTCTGGGTGCAAATCTCATCTACAGGTCCTCAAAAAAGTAGCATGCAATCTCTCGATTGAGCACTGAAGTTGAGTATAGGAGCTTGACATCCTTGGTTGCTAAACTCACTTAGGTATAGTCTCTTCTAAGTGAGTTACGTATTCCTCTTTCTCAGCCCCCAAAGGTATTTTATGACAATTTTAGTGCTATTCTTTTGGTAGCAAATCATATTCTCCATCCTAGGACAAAACACTTCAAATTAGATCTTTATTTTGTTCAAGAAAGGGTCATTCAAAAGCAACTCTTCATCAGTCATATTCCTTCCCATGAGCAGGTAGCTGATATTTTGACAAAAGCTATCTTTAACTCTCAATTCAATGCATTCAAAACCAAACTCAGAGTTGAGAATTCTCAACTGCTGAGTTTGTAAGGGGATATAAGGGATAAATGATAGGATGTTAGTTATGTTAGTTAAAAACAATTAGATAGTTTGTTATGAGTTAGTTACAGTAGTTAGCAATTTAGTTGAGTTAGCATTGTAAAATCACAGTATAAATGTACTCATTAGTGCACTACAACAAATGATATGAATTCAATCACACTATCATTGTTTTTGAAATTTCCTTCTTTTCTTCTCTCGGTTTTCTCTCTGTTTCATCTTTAGCCTAACCCTAATACCTTATATATATGTACAGACAAAAAACCTCTATTAACATCTTTTACATTATGAATCATCCATGTAAGTTACACCTCACGCATTAAGTATGACATAATCATTTCTTAATTGTAAATAATGCTTAAATTATTTTATATTATTTTTGTGTATAAATTACCCAAAATTATCAGTTGATGACCTAACTTTTTTATATGAAATCCAAATCAAACATGTCATTATAATTTATTACGTTAACGTGAACAAAGAGAAATCTTGATGATAATACAAATTAAAAACTCAGTTATGGAATTATCGATGATTCATAATAAAAAATATCGCCCCATATCTATGTAGGAAAGTAATGACCTGATAATGATCATACTGATATGCACAAAAGCAATTTGTTTGAACTTATAAAAAGGCAAAAGCGCAAGAGCCAATGCACTAAAAGAGATTTTTTTTAGTTAGAAATATGTTATTTTTTTAATTTTTTTAAACAATAGAGAGTTAATTATAAATTGTAAACTATACTTTTTTTTAAATACCAGAACCTACAATCTAATTTAACCAAATAATCACATAGGATGTATCACAATATGTGAGGATTGAGAGAAAGAGGAGGATACATAATTCTGAATTCATGCTGCTAAGGGAAGCGAACTTGGGCAGGAAGGACCATAATGGGCATGGGATTTGGGCGGGGTGGGTGTGATAGAGACCTTAGAGGAACAACAATGTAAGTCCAAAAAATTGTTTGTTACGTGTTATGAAATTGGTCAATTAACTTCGCTGTTTGTTGGTTTACCAATAGCATTGTGAACTTTCACTTTCAAAGCAGGTCTTCTGGATGGAAATGGAGTGGAATGGCCCTATATTCATTGATTTGGTTTGCTAAAGAAACTGTCCCCCCAATTACAATACAACGCGTGTCATCTTTGTAAAAAATTCAAATCATGAATCATATCCCAACACTTGGAGCGATACTCATACTCTATAATATATATTTTATATAGTAGCATGAATCTACAAATACAAAAAGCTCTTAAATTTTTTTATTCATCAATCCACAAATACAAAGAGTTAAAGCTTTTAATATGTATAAAGTTTCATTAATCTCTTTTATAGATATCTATATACATTATAGAAAACTATAGGTATAAATTAAGTATAAGCCTTAACTAATTAACTAGACTCCCCCCCCCCCCCAAAAAAAAGGCCCTACTTTTGTGGTTTCCCTAAATCTTTGATTATGTCCTGATTACTAAATGCTTGATTTTTTTTATATGGAAGAGAGTCTGATATTTATTCACCAGGACCAATAATGTCTAGCAAAGGAAGATTACAAGCTGAGGCTGGTTCCTCTTCAGCCCATACATGGTTTGGGAACTCTATTCCCACTTCTCTTAACAAAAGATGTTAGAAGCAATGGAAAAAAATCATTTGTTTCTTTTTCTTGTCTCTTTTTTTGTTTCTTCATTTAAATTTTATTAAATTAAAAATAAATTATATATTATGTACTATAAAAATTATAATTATTTTAATTTTATTTATTTGACAAAACTTAAGTTAAGAGACAAAGAAATAGATAAAAAAAAGAGATAAATGATCATCATCTATAGAAGTAGATCTGAATTTACTCATACAAACAAACACAATCTTATATGATAATTCCAAAATAAGTGTTGAGCTGCTAGCCAAGTGATTACTAAATGCTTGATTGGTACTATTATTGAGGATAATAAAATATAGGTAAGGGGATAATTTTTATTTGATTTTGAGGTTAATCTAAAAGGTTGAAACCCATTTGTGTAATCATAAGTAAATAGACTTTTAGAAAAATAAATAAATGAATTGCCAAGCAATTAGATAACTACCGGTATGATACACATGGTGCACGTACCCCAGCAATTGTAATCACAAGGCACTGTTGGTCTGTATATGGCCCCCACAAGCCATTGAGAAAGAAGATTACCGATAGGACCATCCAGTATATTTTGATCTGAGGGTCCATACTCTCCTCCATAGTGGGTTTTTGGAACCAGGACACATTTGCTATAAACTGAAATTGAGCATTTTTTTGGAAAATCATTTAGTGCTCTCTCAAATCTTAATAGCTAGCCTTACATTTGAATTTAGATTCTTGACCCACCATTGGAAGAGTAGGTGGTATACATGTATGCATTGACCAATAACATTTTTTCAAGGGTGTTGATTTTTTATATTTGATATTAAAGGGATATTTGGGAAAGATTATTCTTATCCCCAACATATGTTAGTTGATAAAAAAAGTTATTGTAACAGTAATTATGTATATTTGATAATTTTAATTTTAATTTTTACACAAAATTTAATATATTTTAAAAACTTTTATTCATAATGCTAAAATTTTAATTTATAATTTTAAATTACAGATTATTTTTTATATTTTAATATATAAATATTATTTTATCATCAATTAAATAATTTTTTTAATTAATCAAATAATTTTTTTAATTATTTTATATATATTTTAATAATTTAATTCATAAAAATAATTTTTTTATACTATCTAAAGTAAACAGATTACCTTAAAATCGATATTCAACTAATATATCCAAATATAAAACAGATTTTATTATAATCGATTATAATAAAAAAATTTATATAATAATCAATTATTAAAATAATTAAATTTTTACATTTATCCTAAACACGCACTAAAATTGCTCTTCACCTCGGATTGCTTTTGATTTGCTTTGATGTTTTTTGTTCTTTTTCATCCAGCTGTATGAACAAGTAGAATATTTATGCCATCAGCTTTGTTTGAGTCAAGGACATTGTTACCTACACTTTAGAAGCACTTCATCATAACTTTGTTCCCTAAATTAAAAATAAGAGATTATAATACACTTATGGGAATTTAGAGGAAATGACTAGATACAGTCATATCTGCTTAACTCATTATCTGGGAAAGTGGATTGCCAGTTCATTATTTGAAGATTACAGTCTAAATAAATAAACTTTCAGCTACGAAATCGAGGATGCTTAATCTTGCATGCCGTGTAACCTCACTTAATCAGTCCTTAACTTGATTCGGGTTATATGTCGGTTATGCACAATTCCTTTATGCCACAGGGTGTTTGTGATTTCATTTTTGGGTCTTTACACTACCCACAGACGGTGTGTACTGTTTGTGACGAAATTAGCAATATTGTGTGTGTTTTATTTGGGGCTGATAGTAGTCCAACTGTTGCCTTATTCCAGTGAGTTGGGCCACGATTACATGTCCTAAAAGGGTTGAGCCCTGTGGGCTAAGAAGCAAACACTGCTCAGGCTGGGCTCATGCTTGGTTCAGTAAGAAGCTAAACCGTGGGTTAACGCAGTGCAACATCAGTATTGCATTATTTGCACTTTGTAGGGTGCTTTTTCAGTTTTAGATGCCGGTAATGATAGACGGGCATCCTTTGTCTGCTCTTCATGATGGACGGGCTCCATGTATATATTATATAGTTACATCAGTCAATGGCATCGTCTGTGGGCTTCTCCTTTTATTCTCATTCTCAGTGATGTCGTAGACATGATTCACCCTTTGGGGTTTAGATGCTCAGGGCAGTGGTATTTACAGCTACTTCACAAAGTGGTTCCAGAGGACATTTCCCTTTTCATTTGTGCTATCCTTCTTCCTTATAGGCGGATAGCTACTACGATAATGTACTTTATTGGGACACTTCTAACATTGAGCTCTACACTCGCACTCTCCCAGTGAACTTATCATTGGCTGACCCATGGTATTGAAACTTCAACATTGAAAGAGATTTGATTATTTGAAGGTTCCTCTGCAACCTAGTGAATGGAATGAATCTAAAATAGGGGCACTGGTGGAACAATTTCCATTTTCATGCCGCGTTTCAAATCATATTCTGTTGAGTTGCTGTTCAATAGCAAATATCAAACAGCTTTAGTCACCAAATCATGCCTAGTTGCCTATAGAAGTGTTTGTACTTTGAGATTCAAAATTTTCAACTCTCTTGAGATGGCTTTATGCGTTATCGTCATGCTCGTAATATATAACTACCCTTCTATTGCTGCTTTCTAACCAAGTTGATATCATATTTGACAAACTAATAGAGCAACTTATACTCTATTAATCTGGTTCTACTGTTAACAAAGCTCGTGTATATATTCTTGTGAAGTATAGCTATCTAGTATAGATGCCACTGGGCTATTCTAAATCATGTGGGGAAGTTACCATATCAAGTGCCTACATTTTGATTTGTAAATAGCCACAGAACACCACTAAAGCTTCGAGAGACATGCTTTTTCTGGACATACCATCATATAAATCAACGTCAAAATTCAATGCTTTAGCTATGAGCTTTCATGATACCATCAATTAAACCATGAACATGTGATCAATTGGAGTCATTTGGATATCTTTTTATGTCTTTCTAGATTCGTACTTTGAGTAAAGCACAGAATAATGATCTAAGAATCCCTACTTTATGTATTGAAGAGCTTTGGTTCCATTACGGTATATGTATACGGGGGCATCAGTCATTCATTTAACTCAGTTCTTCGTAGGGCTGATCAGTAATTTCGATGTACCTCTAACATTCAGGATTTTCCCTACATATCTGCACTAGTAATGAAATAAGACATAATGAGGACTCAAAAAAGCAACGAACTGAAATGATTGACAGCATCCATGAAAGTGGGCTAGTGTTAGAGACGTAAAATCAATCTTAACAGTCACCTAACAGCATGAGCTTTTGGGTGTGTTGGTCATTTACACTTAAATAATAGCATTTTTTTTTATTAATGTTCCAAGATTAGCCCAGCTTAATGTGATAGGTAATCTCTCTATGCTGTGTTGGGTTCTCTGTTAAGTAGAATTTAAAAGTTATGTCGTCTTCAGTGCAGATCACTTCAATCTACTACGTTCAGACGGACCATATATTCTTTAGATAATAATCAACATACTAGTAAAAACTCTATATATCCCTAATTCCAGGTACCATTTTGGAGGAGAATATAAACAAGTCAGGAATTTAACTTGAAATTATCGCAGGAAATGGCTATCCAACTGGAGAAATTCAAGATGTACCAAACTGCTCTCCATCAGGTTGCATATCCGTATGTACAATACTACAATGTATTCAAGTAGCCATCAATGAAGATGATATGATCCCTGATTTTGATAATTTAGAATGGTGTTACACATGACAAATAATACATCTGCTGCAATGGCAAATAAATTATTTGGCATATATACCCTTCTTTTGCAGCAATCCCACTAAGTTAAATCAAGGGATAATTACTAAACACATACACTTCAAAAAACTAAAAAAGTTTCTGATTCACGAGTCTTCATTCTTCACAGAAAGGCTAATGGAATGGAATCTAACCTAGTTATCACTCACTGTCACTATTATTGTTATGATGGTTGTTGTTGTTGCTGTGAAGATTACTAGCATTTCCACCTTTCCTCCCAAGCTTGAGCTGCGAAATCTCCAACTGCGTCTTCATGAAAAACTCTATCCTCTGCAACTCCAAGTCCTTGGCAAACTTCATCCTCTGCTTCTCCATCTCCACCACCTGCTGCAGCTTGGAACTCTCCGCTTGCTCATAAGCCTCCCCAAACTTGAGTATCGCCTGCGTCAATTCCCTCACCGCACTCCCCCAACCCTTCCCCTTCCCCTTCCCCTTTTCCCTTCCTTTCACAGCATTCGAATTCATCTCTCTCTGCAACCTTGGCCTCTTCCTCTCGTAACTCTCCGGCGGAAAACTGTCACTGGAAACCGGCGACAACGCTTCTCTTTCCGACGATTCGGACTCCACCGGAGCCCGCCGCCGGATCTGAATCTTCTGGTTCTTCAACGGTAATTGCTGCTGTTTAGGTTGGTACTGATTCGCGCTGCGAATCCCAACCGGAATCCCTAACGGCACTTTCTGCAGCGGCAAATTACTGTTCCCGGCGGCGCTGGTTCCGGAACCGCCGGAGCCAGGGATCTTGGCGGTCGGACCGATCAGCCGGTCCAATCGCTCGAAGAACGGCCACTTGCTCGGCGCGCCGGCGGCGGCGATCTTCGCCTTTTCCGATTTGTACTTCTTCTTGACGGTGTCGATCCGGTTTTTGCACTGGATGTCGGTCTTCGGCGCCTTGGTGTAGTCCTCTCTCCCGCTCACGATCTCCGCCACCTCCTTCCAGTGCTTCTGCTTCAGGTTCCCCCTGCTCAGCTCCAGATACCTCTCTCCCCACGCCTCGATCAGCACCGCCGTCGCACCTTCGCTCCAGCAATCCTCCCTCCCTCCTCCGCCGCCGTTGTTTCCCCTCGGCTGCTGCTGAATCGGAAGCGCTAATGCCAAACTGTTCGTCGGCGGTGGCTGCTGTGGGGCCGGCGCCGCGACCGTCACTGTTATCCTACCGTTGGCCCTCGGGGACGAAGTCGGGGATCCGCTCGCCGGCGATGGGTGGGACTGGATCTCGTCGTCGTCGTCCATAATTTCCTCGCCGCCGATCTGCCGTGAAAATTCGCAAGAGAGAGAAAGAGAGAAATAGAGAGAGAAAGAAAACGAATCTAGGGTTTTTATTTATTTTTATATTAATTTTGGCCGGCGAGAATATATCGACGCCTTTTCGTGCTTTTGTTCGTGTGTTTCTTTTTTAAATTTGGAAAAATGTTTTCGAACTTTTTCGGGTTTTCTTTGGATGGATTGACGGAAGGGGGTGATTTGACGGTGACCGTGGAGAGTATCGTACACGTGGGGGGAGCGCAGAGGAGGGAGGGTTGACGTGGAAGGATGTGATTGGAGGAGAGAGAGGACTCCGTCACCGGCTAAGGGTTTTTGTGTGCCGGCTCAGTTGGTGGACCTTCTTTGTAATATGTTATTATCTGGTGTGGTTGGTTCATGAGTTGATGATAAACACTACTATCATGCCTCTGAATTACCGATAAAATCTGCCTCCATCATATAAGATGTTATCCTTAATTTACCCTCTTAATTTCTTAACTTTTTATTAGACATAAGAAAATAGTAATATAGTACTGGTGTTTTTTTTATTAAACAAAATTCTTAAACTTTAGTAATTATTGCAGTTGATCAGAAAATTTTAAGAAGTGTTTTTAAAAAATATTAATAAATTATTACAGTTATTAATTAAATTGAATTTCATTTTTCGTATATTCAATAAGAGGGTAAGAAGGAGAGAGAATTTGTATTGGTATTGGTATTGGGTGGGTGTAGCTGGTTGAGGAAGAGATGACGTACAAGAATCAGTAACTCACAGCCCACAGGAAACAGCTTTTATGGTGTTTTACTGGTTTAGAGGTGTGACGTCAAATGAGAATGAATTTTTGTACATGTGTTTTTTTTCATTTGAAAAAGTTACGTGAAGAAAAAAAATAAGTATAAAAACTTGTCTTGCTATAATTTATGGAAAAGTTATGTAATGGAGAAAAATAAATATAAAAACTCTAAGTCTTGTCATAATTTGTAGGTTTTATTAAAGATTTTGTATCTAATTTTTTTACATAATTCTCTGACAAAAAAAATACACATAAGAATTTGTTTCTTGTAAACTAACTTGTAGTTGTGGGTGCCTATGAATGGTGAGATGTGGTGTTTCTATTATTGTTTCTATCCCACCTTAACCTCAAATCTCAAGTGGTATGAATTCCTACAAAAGGAGAGATACTTGTAGAAATGGAATGGTTATTGTTTTGGACACTGATCGGGGCCTAAGTCGGAAGAGATCGGTGAGAAGAAAAGGAACCTAGGTAGGTCAGAAGAATGATTACAAAGTATACAAAGGCTAGTCTGAGTAAAAGATGGAACATGTCTAGCTTAGGCAGTCAGACCAACTTATATAGGAGTCTGAGGACTGATGCCTTAGATACTTTTCGTTCAAGTCATTTAATGCTTTGATCGTTCGGAAACATTATGTCCAACCTTCATGGCACGAGGCCGTTTCAAGCGGCCAGATAATAACTGGACCAGGATGGTCCACAGCCTTCTAGCTTGGTTATTTGTAAAGATGTGCCAAGCTTATGTGAGAGGGCTGAGGGCTATGCAAGGTAATTACCTAGCTGCTTCATACTTCAGCGCATTGTAGGCTGCGCTGTGTAGGCCACTTGTCACACATTCACTAGGTAGGTGTTGTGTCAATTGTTTCACAATTAATGCACCCTTCACTTGGATGCATCACAACCATTAATCCCTGACTTTAAACTCCTATCGTTAGATACATCTAACGGTCGAGATTAAAGTTTTTCATTTTCCTTCACCCTCCACAGTCGATCTCCAACGATTTCCTTTATTTAAAACTTCTTCACTTCATCTCCTACTTCATTAATTTTATCCTGGAAACTACACTCAAGCCTCCCTCTTCATATTTTCTTTCAAAAGCGGCTTCATCACTTTCTTGATCAAGTTCTACATTTTCCATTCCAAAGATTTCCTATACGAGAGACTTATTCACCAGGTAACTCATTATTCTTCCCTCTCTTGCACTTTCTTTAGTTTTGTTTAGAGTGAGGAAGTTTTGGGTATGGAGGGTGATATTGAACGCAACGCCTCTGCTGGAGGAAGTAGTGAGAGTAAGTCCGTGGAGATTATGGGAGAATCTCCTCTGCGGATGCCAAAATCTCACCAGCAAGACGTTAGCGATTCCCCCCTTAAAAAGAATAAGAAGGTTGGGGAGGACTTAAGCATAAGTACATCCGACCGAAGTGTTAGAAATCGGTTGCCTACTATTAACTTGGAGGACCCATATGGCTGGGTCCATCCCAATGTTAAAAAATACTACTCGGTTTGTACTTCGACTGATAGTATCACTGCATTTCACAAATGTATCGTAATGGCATCTGACGGGAATAAAGTTGGGTTCATCTGCTGACCGTGCCATTCCGAAGAGAAGATCTATATGACCCTTGGTCCGAGTGACAAATTAGGATGGCTTTACGTGTACGTCACTTTCTTCATCTTGCTCAGATTACGGCTCCTCTTTTCATACTTTCAGTGTGAAATTTTATCCAAGTTGAATGTTGCTTCCACCCAACTTCATCCGAACAGTTGGACATTTGTTCAGGCTTTTGAAGTTTTAGTGAGGTACCTCGGTCTGAACTTGAGCATAGGAGTATTCTTTTCGTTTTTTCAGTGTAAGAGTGTTGGCAAGGATAGATGGGAATCAATTAATGGGCATCTGAGGAAAAGGCTTCTTTCCGCGTTTGACTCTTTGTACGAGAATTTCAAACCTATATATTTTCGCATGAGTTCTCCCCCGACTGAGCTTTTGTTCTTTCTTGACAGATATAGGGTAGAAAGATATCATTTATATTGGCGGAGCAATCCGATCTCTATATTGGGTGTAGAGTACCAAAGTTTATCATTACACGACCGAACTCTTGTTGATGTCTTAGAGAAATCTCTCATTCTGGACACTAGTTCTTTAGTAAAGTTTGGAGATGACTCGATCGAGCTTTCCAAAATTTTTTGTAAGTATTTTTAATTTTTGAATTTCTAAGTTAATTTACCACTAAAGTATTAATGATCTTCTTTTTAATCGCAGCATTAATGGCTCCTCGTCTTAACGCTCGAGAAGTATAGATACACTTTAAAAGGTTGAAGAGTAAGGAGGTCGCCACTTTAGCTACAACCGATCAGACTATGCTTCGACTGGAGCCATTCCTGACCCATAATCTTCTGAAACCAAGTCGGATCCTCAAGTGAAGAAGCATTCAAGGATGGATTTTGAAGATATTGGTGCAAAGATGATGTCAGGTTCTTCGACTGGAGGCCACTATTCAGTAGGTGAGGATTCTTCATCTCGAAACTTATATGTTCAGGCTGCTTTCAAGGCTCTGAGTGGATTTGTCATTGGTGTAGATATATCATCTCTTTGGTTGGTCAACTTTCCATTTGAGTCACTGCTAGACAGTCAAATTGCACTTTTCGTTCATAAAGATTGTAAGGACAAGGTCAGCGTAATTCGTTTTTGTTGATGGGCCAAGGTACAACTTCTTCGGACTACGAGTGTCATTCGGTCAGCTGAATTAGAGTTGGAAGATTCCAACAAAAAGATTTCATCCTTCAACTGGCTTTATCAATCAGAGCTAGAGAAAGCTCAAAATGCACACTCGGGTGAGGTTTTTGAGCTAAAAAAGGAGATTGAAGGGCTAAAGACAAAAGCCTACCGAGTTGAAGGCCTCGAATCATCTTTAGAATTGTTGAAGGAAGAGAAGAAGAAAGTCAAAGAAGACTTGACTGCAATCAAAAAGAGGAAGCAAGAAACCGACTGAGAACTCAAAGAAGCTCTTGACAGTAGAGCGAAGTTACTTATCGAGCTGGAGAGCTTAAAAGATGAAGCAGTCGAGCAGAGGGCTGCTGGTTATGAGATCAGTCTGAAGCATGCCAAAATTCTGAATCCCATATATATGTCTGATGATCGTCTAGGCAAAGTTGGAGTTTGCAAAGAAATAGTTGACGATCGATTTGTTGATCCTCCTAAAGAGGATGATGAAGTCGATGCAATGGCCGAGGACCAAGACGAAGCATAAAGACTTTCAATTCCAATGTTTTGTTTTACCAAGTGTAACTCGGTCATTCGAACTTTGTAATTAATTTAGCAATTTTTGTAACATATTTCACCATGCAAATTGTACTTTTTGACTATATTCGAATAGCAAATTGTGCTTTTGACTTAATTCACTCCTTTTATTTATATGCTTAGGATAATTTCGCAGGCCTTTAGTTTAAACAAATTATTTTAAATTTTTTTCGATCTTTTTCGACTTCAAAGGCATCACCATAACCTCAAAATTTTTTGAGCTTTGGCCATCTTCAAAAGCACTATGGCGTAGCCATGACCTCGAAATTTTTCGAGCTTTGGCTGTCTTCAAAGGCACCATGGCGTAGCCATGACCTCAGAATTTACCAAGCTTTGGTTATCTTCAAGGGCACCATGGCGTAGCCATGACCTTGAATTTTTCTGAGCTTTGGCTGTCTTTAAGGGCATTATAGCATAGCCATGACCTTGAAATTTTTTGAGCTATAAGTAACATTATTCTATTTGAGACAGCAGTGGAAATAATTTAACAGAATTAAGACAATATAACATTATATCCATTAATGAGTTGTGAAGAGTTTAACCATAGATAATCTCTTAACCATCCCATCAAATAGGTAGAAGATTCATTAAACTGTGAAACATTACCCTGCCATAGTGTAATGTGCTTCCAATGCCAATAAAAAGTAACCCATCCAATGGTATTTAACATCTAGAATACTACCAAAATTGCTAGAAAATTTATATCCACATGAATAAAATTAATGGATCTACCTTTAACCTCAATCTATGACATATATATAAATAAACAATAATTTAGGTTTTTAAGGTATAGAATTACTTTATATTAAAGGAAAAATCACATCTTCAAGGAAGCACCATCAGAGAAAGATAGTTGAGAATCATTTTGTTGTCATGGAGGAAAGAAACTACACTCATTAAACTGTGAAACATTACCCTGCCATTGTGTAATATGCTTCCAATGCCAATAAAATGTGACCCATCCAATGGTATTTAACATCTAGAATACTACCAAAATTGCTAGAAAATTCCACATGATAAAATTAATGGATCTACCTTTAACCTCAATTTATGACATGTATATAAATAAACAATAATTTAGGTTTTTAAGGTATAGAATTACTTTATATTAAAGGAAAAATCACATTTTCAAGGAAGTACCATTAGAGAAAGATAGTTGAGAATCATTTTGTTGTCATAGAGGAAAGAAACTACACTCATTCTCTATATGTCTAAAATCTTTGTAATTTCAATGGGGCAACCATAATACATATAGGATAAGAATAGTGATATCTCCTTGTGTTTACAATATGTGTTAACACTACAAGAAAATAGTAAATTTGTGACAGATTTTTTGTGGCGGATTCGTATCTGTCGCAAATTACGAAAGCGTTGCGGCAGATTATGATCCGTCTCAATTAGAGGCGGATTTTGTGGCGGATAATTTTTGCGACGAATTTTGGGACGGATTAATGCAAAATTTTTTGGAAAAATTTAGAGTGAAATCCACGAGCAATTGGAAAAAAGTTTTTGCGAGAAATTAATTGCAAACTTAATAAAAAATTTAAAAAAATTTAAAACTTTTTATGCGGATAAATCCGTGCAAATATTCTTGTAAATTATAAAATAATAAAAACCGATGAATTCCACCGCAAATATAAAACTAAATTAAAAATTCGTGGAAATAATTTGCGTCGGATTTATCCGCCACAAAAATCTGCCGCAAATTAAAATTCGAATTTGAGGTGGCCAAATCCGCCTCAAAATTCACCACAAATTAAAATTTGATTTTGTCCGCCGCAAAAATTCACCGCAATTTGAAATTTGAATTTGCTGCTGGAAAATCCGCCGCAAAAATTAGATCTACCTCCTGTCTTCCTCTTCCATTTTCATTTTTTCGAGTTCATACATTCTTCCTTCAGCTCCTCCACTCTCTCAACCGACCGGGACCTCCACTGCCTGCCGCCACCGACCGTCGACCGCTGACCAGGACCTCCACACCGCCGCCACCGACCGACGAACCGCGACCATGAAGCCACCGCGACCGTGCGAGCCACCGCTTCTCCGTCGTGCCGCGACCAAAGACACACCGCCACCTGCCCGCGCCGTCGGTGAAAAGACCCGATCCGCCACCGCTCGACCGACCCGCCGTCCGCCGGCCGACACCGACCAAGACCGCCCAACCGCGACCGCGACCCGACCCGACCGACCCCGACTGACCGCGCGACCGCCCAACCCGCGACCGCCCAACCTGCGACCCCCAACCGCCGACCTGCTACCGCATGCGACCGACCGACAACCTGCACTGCGACCGCCAGCCACCAGCGCTAAGCCTCCACGGTCGCCCACCTACCAAGTAGGTACCCCACTGTTAATTGATTGCTCTGTTAATTGGTTTAGTATTTGAACCAATGATTTGTTTGCTGAGAAGATGAGTGATTTGTACATTGTGAAATAGAGATTTAGAATTTGATCACATGGTAACGAATGAGTTTCAAAAATTTATCTCTATGATCAATTTGAATTTGATTATTGCAATGTACTTTGTGATTCTGACTGGTATTGTTGTCTTTGTAATATATTTGATGCATGTGGTAAATCGTATTATGAGCGAAGCCTTAGTTTCCGTTTGAGATTCAATATTAGTGAGCACAGGTACTTTTTGAAGGAAGTGCTCATTATATTGAATCTTGAATTGTCCAATTTGGACAGTTTAGGAAGAAACTTTTACTTCACTTGATTATAGTTACTCATTAAATTTCATACTATATACTTGATGAAATTTTGTTGTACAACATATTCTTTTGTTCTCTGGGTGCATACTTGATCGTGGTAGATGTCACCACTTTCTAGTCGTGTACTTGGAGACCAATGGGAAATGCTGTCAAAATTTTGTCAAGTATATGATGTGTGATTTTTAAGAGTACTATCAATCAAGTGCTGAAAAGGTTTCTTCTTGAATGGGATAGGGTCATACCATGTCAAGAGATTTTAAGATTTTGGAGAAAATAATTGTTTGCATTGAAATATTTATACAAGTATAATTTTAAAATGTATTAATTATGCAACATGTGTTGTGCATTTTACATTTTTGTATTTTGATTTAAGTGTAAAATTATAATTGCAGAAAATGGTAGTTCCGAAAATCGTAGATGGATGTATAATAGGACTCATTCGGTCGTAGAGGACTTACACAAGATTTTGTACGTGGAGTTGAAGAGTTTGTGAATTATGCATGTCGATCTTCTCATTACTTAAGTGAAGGAACAATTAGGTGTCCATGTTTGACGTGTTATAGTGGGAAATTGTTGAAACCTGAGATTGTGAAAGTTCATTTGTATAAAAAAGGATTCAAACCTAGGTATTGGTATTGGACAGATCATGGAGAGGAAGAGCCTGATCCAATTAGTGTAGATATAAACTTTGATGTGAACACGCTAGTAGTCCTATATTAGAGGAGGAAGACATGGTTGATAGATATCAAAATATGATTTGTGATGCTATTTGGACGAGAATTTGGGGATTTTAGGAGTCATTTTCAACGGAGTGTTGAGGAGCCTCCACATCCAGAGGCCGAAGAGTTTTATGATCTATTAAATGCTTCAAGTCAACCATTATGACTGGTGGAAACTCATTCGAGTTATCCTTGGCGATTCGAATGTTAAGCCTCAAATCGATTATAATGTAACGCGCGTGTTTTGATTCATTTATGGAGATATTAAAAGAGGTTGCTCCTCCAGGATCACGAATTCCTCTACGAATTACTATAGAACAAAAAAATTGGTTTCTAAACTCGGGCTTGCTTCAAGAAAAATAGATTGTTGTGTAAATGGTTGTATGTTATACTATGACAATGCCGGACAATATAAGTTTTGTGGTCAAAGATACGAACTTAAGTAAAACCAAACAATGGAAATAACAATGAAATTCCGGTGAAAAGAATGCATTATTTACCTCTTATTCCTAAGGTGAAGAGGTTGTATTCCTCTATGAGCTCATCTCGCACACATGGGATGGCATCTTTGAAAATAATAGGAAGTTGGGGGGAGATGTCTCACCCATCCGATGGTGAAGCATGAAAGCATTTTAATAGGACATATCCTGAATTTGCAATTGATCCTAGAAATGTTAGGCTTGGTTTGTGTCTTTGATGGTTTCGCTCCATACAATCAATCTGCTTCTCCTTATTCTTGTTGGCTCTGTGATAGTCACTCCATATAATTTGCCTCCGAAATGTGTATGATGCCCCATACATGTTCCTAACATGCATTATTCCCGAGCCTCTAACAATCCCAAGAGCAAGATTGATGTTTATTTACAACCATTAATCGATGAACTGAAAATTTTATGGCGGGTGTTTTAACTTATGACGTGTCAAGCAAATAGAATTTTATGATGAGGGCTGCATTGATGTGGACAATAAATGACTTTTCAAAGATATGGAATGTTGTCTGGATGGATGACTGCTGGTAAATTAGCGTGTCCATATTGCATGGATCAAACAAAGGCATTCACTTTGAAACATGGGGGAAAAAATTCGTGGTTTGATTGTCATCGTCAATTCTTACATGTTGATCACATGTTTAGAAGAAACAAAAATGCATTTAAGAAGAAAAGTGTGGTGAGTGATTTGCCTCCACCAAGATTATTGGACATGAATTAAATGAGATTGTTAGTGTCATTAGTAAAATAACTGAAATGCGTCGTGCAAACACTATGGGTATGATGTGTTTATCATAATTGGACTAAAGAGCAGCATATTTTGGGAGTTACCATATTGGAAGGATAATTTAATTAGGCATAATTTAGATGTCATGCATATTGAGAAAAATGTCTTTGATAACATATTCAACACTTGTTATGGATGTTAAGGGCAAAACAAAGGATAATATCAAGGCAAGAATGGACTTAAAAGAATATTGTCAACGATTTAATTGGAGCTTATTGATTTTCCAAATGGTAAGATCATGAAACCAAAGGCTAATTATACTTTTACAAAAGAGCAAAAGAAAATTGTTTGTGAATGGGTGCAACATTTAAAAATGCCAGATGGTTATGCTTCAAACTTAGCTAGATGTGTGGACATGAATCAATTACGATTGTCTGGGATGAAGAGTCATGATTGTCACGTGTTTATGGAGAGTTTGCTTCCAATTACTTTTTCTTTGTTGTTAGATCAAATTTGGAAGCCATTGACTGAATTGAGTCAATTTTTTAGAGACTTGTGCTCAACGACTTTGGAGAAAAAACATGCTTCAAATGGAAACGAGAACATTAGGTGATTTTGTGTAAATTGGAAAGGATATTTCCAAGGGTTTCTTTGATTCTATGAAACATTTACCAGTCCATTTACCTTATGAAGCAAGAGTAGGTGGGCGTTCAATACGAGATGGATGTATCCGATTCGAGAGGTACTTAAACAAGATAAAGAAAACAGTTAAGAACAAAGCACGAGTTGAAGGTTCTATTTGTGAAGCTTATTTGATTCAAGAGATATCTCATTTTGTTCATTTTAGTTTGAGCCTCATGTTAAGTCAATGAGAACTAGAGTTGGACGAAATGATGATACAGATGAAAATATGTCAATGGAATCGACTTTGTCAATCTTTAATCAACCTGGCCGAGGTTATGGAACATAAAAAATACAATGGCTAAATGATCTTGAGATGAAATGCGACATTGCACATCTTGCTAAATTGTGAAGAAGTTGAACCATACCTCAAGTAAGTGGTACAAATAAGTTAAGTTTAAATTTCAAATGTATTGCTAACTAACAATCAAATCATAAACTTTTAATTTTTCAAGAGTTTTTTACAACATTTCAACATTCCGAGGAACATTCAAATGAAAGAATAAATGCAGATTTTATAGAGTGGTTCAAAAGTTATGTAAGTATTTAAACATTACTAAATTGTTGATCCCAATCATTATATATGATTTAGATCATTAACATTAACTATATTTTTTCTAGGTTCACAATCCACAAAATATGGTGAATAATTCTTACTTGCATGATTTGGCATGGGGGCCTAGTAGATGTGTGACATCTTGGCCAATATATTTTGTCAATGGATATAAATTTCACAGATGCTTGGTCAGATGGGAAGAAAACAATCAATAGTGGCGTGTGTGTTAAAGGCTCAACTAATGGTGAAAATGAAAATGATTATTATGGAATACTAAAAGATGTGGTTGAGTTAGAATATCTCGGGAACCAAAAAAAGTTGTTCTTTTTAAATGTGAATGGTTTGATCCTATGATTAATAGAGGTACAAGAGTTCACAAAGATTATAAGATTGTCGAGGTTCAACACACTAGACGATACGAGAGGTTTGATCCTTTTATCCTTGCTTCCTCTGCGAGACAAGTGTATTACGTTCCTTTCCCTGGAAAGAAAAAGGATAAGGTCCAATGGTGGGTGGTAATAAAGACTAAGGCAAGAGGTCGAGTTGAAATTGAAAGTACTCAAGAAATTGCATTTCAAGATGATACTATGACTCCTGTGGATCCAATTGTTGATGTGGATCTCATTGACCATTTGCAAGACACTAATGTGGTTTTTAATATAGTTCAAGATGTTGGTTCTAGTAGACAGGATGAAAATGATGAAGATGAGCAAAGTTTTAGTGACGACGATGATGAAACATCTTCCAATCATGAATATGAAACAAATAGTGATGAGGACAATGTTTCCTCATAATTGTGAGTATAGACTTATATTAATATGTTGTAGTTACTAGTTATACATCAATTATTGTGTTGTGTTTGAAATTTATTTACATTATATTTTTATTATTTGTGTAGATGTCATCATCACGAGGTGATAAGGGAAAAGGGAAGGAGAAGGAGAAGGAACAACCTCGACGTCTTAGGATCAATATAGGGAGGCCACCTAGGGGCAAACATCAGGATCATCTCCACCCCCAGATCCAATATTGCCCACTACAGGTTTGCTTCAGCCACCATCTTCTGAGTACATTATGATACCCACACTTGGATCACAACGCCTGTCACATACTTCATATTCACTACATGGTACATCGTATGATTCTGGGTCACCTACTATTGGTCCGTCACCGGGTACCCGTGAGTCACCGGGTACACATCAGTCGCCGGCTACCCGTGATTCTAATATTCCCATTTCTGCAACAAATCAAAGCAACAAGACATTTGTTGAGCCCGATTGTGATTTTGGGTATGTGTACAAGTACTTGTTATTTATTTATAGTTATGCGCATTTAAATTTTTTTTACCAGTCCATTTACATTTCCTTTTTTAAATTGTATCGTAGGTTTCTGCCATCTAAACCTATTGTTGATGCCATAACAAAGATTATACGATCTAGGTATAATCAACCTTGGACATCATGGGGAGAAATACCCAGGGATACTAGAGAAATGTGGTTTCGAGAGTTTCAAGTATGTATCATTTTTTATCTATTTAATTATGTTTGTTTGTCTTATACTAATGCAAAATTTTTTAACTGTGCTGATATTTACGACATATTTTTGAAGGGTTATGTTTGGTGGATGCCTCAGCATCATAACCATATGCGAAAGTCATATAATAGTCGTAGTTCGAAGAGACTATCAGTTTGTTTAGGGCGGTATGTGCACGCAACTTAAATGAAAGGCCTTTTTGGATTGGAGAAGGCATATGGGAAGACTTATGCGTGCACCGGGCTAGTAGCGTGTATAAGGAGAAATGTCGCAAGCAAAGATGAATCGTGCCGACATTGGTGGATGCTTGCACAGGTGGTTGCATTTTCTACCGGCACCCATGCACAAAAATTGGTAACTATTATCATCATTGTTTAGTAATATTTTTTATTATTTTGTTATTAACTTATTTTCTCATTATTACAGGCTAAGGCTTGGGGTAGAGAGCCTACAGTTGATGAGACCTTTCGTCATGTACATTTGAGAAAAGAAGACCGTACTACATAGGTTTCTACAAAAGCTCATGATATATATGTTAGTATTTCTTAACTTAGAATTTTTTATTTTAATATTAACTCATCTTATAATAATAGTCATAACAGTTTTTTTTATTTCCATCTTTAGGAGGAATTCAAAGCAAAGGAATCCGAACAATCTTCTCAGTGCTCCAATGAAGAAGGGCATCTCGGTACACAACCGACTGACCAATCGTGAGCTTTGGATTCAGTTTGTTGGCGGGGGTAAAAAGGGACGTGTTTATGGTCTTGGTTCTCAAGCATCTATCTATGACCATGAAGAATCATCATCTTCAAGGCCTAGATCGAGTCAAGTTCCTGAACACGTTATTAATCAAGTTAAGTAATAGTTGCAATATTTTTTTATTAATTGGTTTTTAGAATATTGATGGATGTACTCAATCATTCCATTTTTCGTATTTTAGGTTAAATAATTTATTTGTGGAATGATTAATGAATTTGTATTTATATATGTTAATCGGTGAAGGAGCAGTTGCAATGCAGGAGATGTTGGATCGGGTTCAGGAGATTCAATAATAAATGGAGCAACGGAGCCAACAACGTGACCAACAACGTGAGGCGGAGTGGAGAATGCGATTTGAACAATACCAACTTCAACAACAACAAATGCTTGGTAATATGATGAAATCATATTTGCAAGCCGCTGGCACTCAGCCAAGCCAGCAACAACCACCAATAGAAGAAGACAATGAGGATATTGAAGATGATCATGAAGATGGAAATGATAATGATCATATGGATTGAAATTGATGTTTGAGGATTATGATAGTTCTTGCTAAACTTTGTATTTGACGAAACTTTGTATGAATTATGTTTTTTTTATGGATTGCTTAAATGCATTAACAAGTTAAAATTGATGTTTGAGTGTTGTTTTGAATGCATTGGCAGGTTGAAATTAAAATCTGAGTGCTGTGTGTATTAATAATATAATCATGGATTTTGAACAATTCTTTTTAATATTAAAATATTCAAAAATTTACGGCAAAAAAATCTGCCGCAAAATCCATCGCAAAATGATGCATGACGAATGCAATTCTGCCTCAAAATCCGCCGCTAATTAGCGGCGGATAAAATCCACCACAAATTATCTGCCGCAAATTATCGGCGGATAAAATCCACCGCAAATTACCGGCATTCTAGTAACGTTTTCGGTACCTTACCGGAGAAATTTTGCGGCGGATTTGAGGCGGCATAATCCGTCTCAAATTTGCGGCGGAAAATAAAATCCACCGCAAATAAATTTGCAACGATAGTTTTTGCGATGGGCACGAATCTGCTGCAAATCCGCCGCAAAAGGATCATTTGCGGCGGATTTATCCTTCGCAAATCACGATTTTTCTTGTAGTGTAACCTACCCATAATAGAAAACCTATACACAAGGCCCACAAACCCAAAACAACATTATCCACATGAGTTTAAGTGCTTATATGAGCCTAATAATAAGATTAATCACTATTTGAGTTAGAACAATAGATGATCAACGACATTTGACATTTAATTAATTTGAGTTTTAGAAAACTAGTGACTATGCTAGTCCATACTTAATAAAAAATATAACAATCACTAACTTGGACAACATAGACACTTATTTTAAATAAAATAGCTCCCCGGATTAATGTGGCCACAAGAATGTTAACTATGAGCAAACTTTTCAACCATTAATCCAAAATAGAATTACAAGCACCTCAACAATGCAGAAAATCATACTCGATAGGAGTGCTGATTTCATACATGCAAGATATTTATAATCTAATGACCTAACAAAATGTGGAATGTGGATCAAAAGGAAATAACAACAAAATTGCATGCCAAAAGTATTATCAATGTGCAATTCCCTACAAAATAGCCCTAGCATCCGCCTAGGATGCTTACTAAAATTTAACAAAATATCTCAATTCAACAAAACGAGACCAAGTACTAAAGTCTCCAACAACATGTCATACCAAGCACGCACAAAAGTTAACAACATATGGCAACAAAGTTTTACATGTCTCGAAATAATGTTATTATAATTATAGTGTTCACTCTCCCATGAATCTAACATACCAAAACAACACAATACAAATATTAATAGTTTGACTATCAGCTTTATGATAGAGTACTCAATGTGAGTTCATAATTCACTATCTCTCTTCAACAACACGAGTGTCAAAATAAAGAGAAACACAATATTGCAGGATTATCTAAAATATGGTCAAAACAACAGAAACAATACTAAGCCAAATGTATATAAAATTTGTCAACTACAGAGTCTCACAAACTATCTTTATTATCAATTACATACTTTACTTTCACAATTGAGGAGACCACAAGTGTTCATATAACACATTACAAAAAGTCAACTCTTCTCAATTATCGCAAATACAAAATCATAATGACTACTTTATTTATCGACAACTAAAGCATATGAGACCTATACTTAACCACCATTGAGAACATAACACAACATAAAATCTCTAACTCACACTATGACAAAGTAACAAAATTCATAGGTAGTAAGATTATAACTATATTCCAATAGTACAAAACTAAGCATATTAACAACAAACTTGCCCACTTACCCATGACATGGCAATATGGATTGATACTAATAACACGAACACCAAAATAAATTTTAAACAACAATGTCTGATAGTCCACAACAAGCCATATAAAATAACTTGTACTTAATCATTTATTTGCCTCAAATATTAGGTTATATATGTATGATAGGTTTCACATATTCACAACAAATACTTTAAGAGAACAATAGTTACAAAGTTCAATTTTCTTTAAATGATAAAAAAATGCTCTGTTCATGATAATTATCAAGCATTTTACAAAATCAATCTATAAATACATTGGATTTAAGTATATATACCTTTACTTTATTCAAGAAATGAAGTTGTTGAAATTAAATGCCATAAGTATAGAAGTTTTAATTCAACAAAAATTTATCAAAATATATGTAACATTGATAAAAGAAATTTCATAAAGTGATTAATACAATAATTTAGGTTTATCAACATTAAAAGGCTCTTGATGAGAATACACTTATGTGGCATTGTGAATACACTTCTTTTGAATGTAGAAGCATAATAATACTGAGAACTTGTTTGGAATTGTTTATTTTGATAAAAAATGAAGACTTTTTTTTTGTTTAAAAAAAAGTATTTTTTACATTTTTTATCATGTTTAGATGACTTTTTTAAAAAAAAAAGCAAAAGTACTAGTTTTTTAAACTATATTTTAATACTTCTCAAAAAAGATTTTTTTTCTAACATAAAAATTATTTAAACATTAAAAAATACTTTCTAATATAACATTCAAATATAACATACTTTTTATTTTTTTTTAAAAATCACTTAAAATTTTATTTTATTTTAAAAGCTCATCAAGAGCCTTATTTTACAGACAAAAGTGCGAGTTTACTATATTATAATATACTGAATGAGATGTAACAATGTCCTTAATATGTCTCAATGATAAAGCGATGACAGACACAAAGCGGAGAGAAAACCATAAACTGAAGCATTTAGCATACTTTAAGCAACAATAGTTATATTGGTTTTCTAGTGCTCAATTAATTGGGCAATTAATTGAACTAGAGACATTGCATCATTGCGATCTCGCCTAAGGGTTCTGGATCGCAACATACAAGTCTCTCACACTTGATAGAACAAAATAATTGAACTAAAATTACCATAATTATATAAAAGCCTTTTTTTTATTTCCAAAATAATTATTTTAAACTATTTTTTCTATCACACAAATAATTATATCAAATAATGTCATACCAATGAGTATATCAATTACTTACACAACTTAACAACAATTGCAATCCATTCAACAAATATTTAGAATTTTTTTTGACAAAATCACAAATCCAAAGAATAATAGTAGATTGTTACATAATGTCCAATTATCTCAATTGCTACCGTTTTAGTATAAGTATCTAGAACAATTATATATCATAACGAAAGATGAACCAACTAGGACGCAGTAAGTGATTATAGGAAGAAAATAGTATTGGCAACTAAGCCAATACCATATTTTAGATTATTAGAATACATAAATGTTAGTTTGGTATGGGATAAAAATGGGGTGAAAAATTCCTTTCTCTACCTCTCATCCCAGTTGCAAAAAATTCCAGCATTTGGATTTTAGAAGAAAAGTTGTAAATACACTTCTTTTGAATGTAGAAGCATAATAATACTGAGAACTTGTTTGGAATTGTTTATTTTGATAAAAAGATGAATACTTTTTTTGTTTTAAAAAAAGTATTTTTTACATTTTTTATCACGTTTAGATGACTTTAAAAAAAAAAGTACTATTTTTTAAAACTATATTTTAATACTTCTCAAAAAAGATTTTTTTCTAACATAAAAATTATTTAAACATTAAAAAAAAATACTTTCGAATATAACATTCAAATATAAAATAATTTTTATTTTTTAAAAAGAATTTAAAAAAAATCACTTAAAATTTTATTTTATTTTTAAAGCTCATCTAGAGCCGTAAGAGTTAAGACGTGAGTTCCATGGATATCAGGTTTTCTTATTAAGGAAACTGGAGACGCGGGATATCAAACCCCGTACCTCTCACATGCAAAGCCAGCGCTCTATCATTTGAGCTATATCCCCAAGTTCTTTTGTTGTTCTTCTGCAATATTTTATAGTAACAAACACGTTGAGCAACAAACAATCTGCCCTTCTCCTTTAATAGAAAAAGAATGACCATTACAACTTGTGTAAGACTTAAAAACCATATAAAAAAAAGACAATTAAATAATAAAGTTATGATGGATTGTGCATTGAGAAATTATATACTGCTGTGCTGAACAAATCTCAATAGAAAAGCTGAAAATGTGTCAAAAAAAAATAAATGTCGTAAAAACTCCATTGTATATTTCTTACGATTATGCCAACAGCATAATTAAATAATTAAGGGATCACCTCAGAACAATAAACAATTTTTTTAATCTAAAACGTGTTTAGTTTAAAAAATTTGGAAGAAGAGCAATATATAAACTTATTTTCAGTAGTTTAGGTGAGTGGTGATTAAGGTAGAAATTCATTATAATAATAGTAGTAATAATATATTATTATAACAATACAAAAGTTTAACTTAGAGTAACAATTTACAGGTGTTCAAAATAAGTGGAAAAGGAGGAGTTTGGATTGTGTTGTCACATTGACAATTGTGTTGATCAATTTTAAAGCAACAAATTTGAAGGTCTGGCATGCACCATGCAGCACCAATGAAGGAAATGTGATTACCCTTATAGTGACTTTTTTTATCAACTGTGAGTGTTGGAAAAATTATTTATTAAAATATTAATTTTTTTAAATTATTTATTAAAATATTATTTTTTTAAAATTATATATTAAACTGTCACCATTTTATTTAGTGTGATATTTTTTAAAAATTTATGGTTCACATAGGATGCGCCACCTTATGTGGATATGTCATCTTACATGATATTTTTTACGTTGATACGTCATGTAGGATTATGTTTTTTAGTTAAAAATGCCAACACATTTGACATGTTCCACATGGAAAAAAAATTTTAAAAAAATGTCATGTTGTGTATGCTTTTAGGACACTTAATTCATTTTACGTGGATCTCGCACTCCTCCCAAAGACACATACATTTCACATGTTTATTAGAAAGTGCACCATAACGTTGGAAGACATCAACATTAATTAGCTTATTTACAGACCAAGTGTTTGTTTCTGATCTGTAAATTAGTCGATATAAGACTTTGGTGTTGACAAGACAAAATAATTAAGTAAGGCAATAAGATACTTTTATTCGATATGGGACTTTGATGTTAATAAGGCAAAGTAACTAAGTAAGATATCAAAGTACCTTTATTTGATGTGAGACTTTAATGTGAAGGAAACTAACTTACAATAAGACCATTCGGCCAATTGACACTGAAACCTTCCACTTTCTTAATAATTGTACAACAATATAAAGATATAGCATGTTCAGTATGATTCTTGGGGGAAAAACTTGACTTTCGATATGATTCTTTCAAAGATATTCAATATAATAATACTTCCAGAACATTTGAGTATATAGCATGTTCAACTCAACGTATAAAGGGTAGCAATAATGTAACAACTTTTATTTTTCCTCGACGAATAAAAGTTTAAAAGTGGGAGAAGTTGTCATTCTAAGGTTATGACAAGTTATAAAAGTCTCAACATAGTACTTCTAGTTCTAGATAAGTTATTAATTTATAATAATATAAAAATAATGTAGATGGTTAAAAGAATATTATTAAAATATGATAAGAGAATAATGCTGTGTCAATTGGCTGAGGGGTCCTATTGTAAGTTGGTTTCCTTCACATTAAAGTCTCACATCAAATAAATGTACCTTATTGTCTTAGTTGCTTTACCTTGCTAACACCAAAGTCTCACATCAAACAAAGGTACCTTATTGTCTTACTTAGTTGTTTTGTTTTACTAACACCAAAGTCTTATATCGACTACTTTACAGATCAGAAGCAAACACTTAGCCTATAAATAAGTTAATTAATATTGATATCTTTCAACGTTATGGTGCACTCTCTAATAGGCATGTGGAATATTTGTATCTTTGGAAAGAGTGTGAGATCCACGTGAAATGGATTAAGTGTCTTATAAACACACGTAACATGACATTTTTTTTAAATTTTTTTTGTCTACATGAAAAATGTTAAATGTGTTGACGTTTTTAACTAAAAAATGTCATTCTACATGGTGTATCTACATAAAAAACATCATGTAAGATGACGATATTCATGTAAGATGAAGATGGCCAAACAAGGATAAGCAGATCCACACGTGGATTATGTCAATATAGATATAAATTATTAAAAAATATCACATAAAATAAAAGAATGATAATTTAATATATAATTTTAACAAAGTGATATTTTAATAAATAATTTTAAAAAGTGATATTTTGATAAATAATTTTTTTACCAATTACTGTTTGGTTAAAAAAAGTCCCTTTTATCATTTAATATCAGTTTGGATAAGCGGAATTGGAATTCAAACATGAATTTTAATTTCAATTCCAATTCTTTAAAAGAATTAGTCGTATAAAGTAATCTTAAATTTATGTTTGGAAATCGAAAAATTAAGATAAGAAATTGTAATTTAAATTCAATTATAATTTTATTGTTTAAAGATATGATCTAAAATATTAAAAAATTATTTACAAAAATAAAATTAATAAAAATATTCATACAGTAATATTTTTATAATATAATAATCATTTTTTTTTCATAAAAAAATTTTCATGAATTTTTTTATAAAAAATAAATAGTTATTATAATAATTTTTATATAAAAATATAAATAATTTTTATATAAATATAAAATCTCAATAAATATTAATTGATAATTTACATGGTATAGGTTAAAATGAAAAATTTTAATTATTTTTAAATTAGTTTATAATTACAATTCCAATTAAAAGTATTCCAAACATAAAAATTAAATTAAGAAGGCCCAATTCCAATTTCTAAACTCTAATTAATTTCAATTTTAAACTAATTTTTTTACTGTTTGGACACTTTTATCATTTAGTGAAGTTATATAAAGCGCTGCAGTAGATATAGCCTGGCCCATTCAATGCCCCATCAGTAAAAGAGACACATTTTCTGGTGCAGTCCGCCCAATTCGTGGCTCATTAAGCAATGTTCCTTTGTAATCATCGATTCTAACTCAGGCTATTCCCTATTGAAGCTAAAACGCTGTATATAATCTGAATGGCATGAACCATTTAACATCTGCATTAGAATATAGCCTAAAAGTACTTTCATTTAAGAGCTATATTCTTCTGCACCAACATTTTTCTAGTTTAGTTCTTTCCCCAAATAAGCTATGGCTTCTATTCTGTCCACTTCGTCAACTCCTTCGGCCACCCTCTCCTTCAATTCTGGCGTCAGAACAACAACCACTCGCCCAATGAGCAACCTATCTACAATTGTAAAACAAGCACTGTTTTTACTTCACAATAATTTTCTATATTGGTGGGGGCAACTTATCAATGGTTCACACCATTCGTTTTCATATGCAGGGAAGCTCCATGTTTGGTGGGCTAAGACTTGTGAATAAAGTCCAGTTGGTAAGGGCAACCAGAACATCATTTTCACTTGCTGGTGGCATTGACACTAAAATCTCCTGCTCCATTGTAATAATTTCACCCATTTTTCTCATATCAAATGCTTTTCTCTGTTGTCACTATTGGCTTCTCCTAATATGTTCTATCTACTGGCTGAAGGCTCAACCAGAAACTCTGCAAATTGTCCAAAGCACTATTGCAAAACAACTTTCCATTGATGAAGCCACCGTGACTCCCCAAACTAAATTTGCAGATCTGGGTGCTGATTCTCTAGACACTGTGAGGCCTCAGATTTAATCAGTACTTTTTAGTTGTATGATGAATAGAAAGAAAAAAAGTACTTATCTATGAATGAAGTGCATTGTCATATGTTTTGGTATGCTTGTATTTGAACAGGTTGAAATCATGATGGCTTTGGAAGAGAAATTTGACATTTCCATTGGAGAAGGAGGAGCTGAGAATATCTCTACCGTTCAAGATGCTGCTGATCTGATTGAGAAGGTGAAGACAGCGTCAACCTAGGCCAAGCTGCAGCCACACTGCTTTCGTCACTCGCCTTGAGATTTTGTCATTTCCAAACTAACTTCAAAAGTGATTTTTCTTTACATTCCTCAAATAAAACTGCTCTGTAGTCTTTTGAGTTGATTGCTTGAGAACATAAACTTTGATGTAACAATTATCTATTTTGAGTTAATAGTTAAGACACACTCAACCTCGGAGTATTTATATATGAAGATCTTTCGCTAAAATTTCCTATAAAATGAGCATTACTTGGAAGAGTACCCTTGAATACAAAATACAAACTAATTGATTGTAACAAAAAACACAAAGCATCAGATGTCTAACAAAAACAGAAACATAATAACTTTCAAGCTTCATTGAGTTCCACTGATAGAGATTTCAGAGTACAGAGTACAGAATCCATATTTACAACAGCCAAAAACTCATAAAAGAGGAGGGGGGGGGGGGGGGGAACCATATATACAGAGATACAGAAGCTGGCTTTCTACTCCTTTACATCCTCAGAATCCCATGAAGCATCGGCTCAATCTGCTGCAAAAGACCCTGCATCATCTGAGCCATTTTTGTTTGTAGGTATATATACTATTTATTTATTATATATAATATATAATAATAATAACAAAATGGCATGCAATATTATGACATGATTCCGCTTGGAAATTGGAATCTGTGTTCTGGTATGTACAGAAAACGTAATCCCTCTGCCTCTGCCGAATTATTTTCAAAGCAAAACATGTCACTGCCTCTCTCAACAACGGTCCAAAGCACTCATAATCACCCTGCAAACCACAGAACAAGAATATAAGTTAAGCACAAAAGGGGATACACATGCAAAGGGCATACGTGTGATTTCACAAGGAAGAAAATGGTAAAAAAAAAAAAAAGGTCGAGAAGAGAACCAATCGTAAATGGTAGGACTTCGATGCTCGGAGCTCTCCACTGCATCGGCTGACGATTTTCTCCTTGAGAATTTGTTGAAATCCCCACCTGGCGTCTTCGCTGCCAATATATATTTTTTTAAAAGAAATTACTTTGTTAAAAAATTAAGGCACAAAACTTTAATAATAAAATTTTTTTATGGCATAGTATTACACTTACGGGTTAACGGGGTGGGAGGGGAAATAGGGACAGAAGGAGAGGCAGGATCAGATTGAGAGGTGGTGGTTCTGAAGTTGGAGTGGGTCCGAACAATGGTGATGCTGCGACTGATGGGAACATCCTCCATCGCCACCGGTGACCGGGTGAAGGAGTTGTACTTGCGGAGCTTCCCCAGGCCAGTTTCCGGTGTGGGGCCGGCCAGCGTTTCGTCCCACAGCTTCTGGAGCAAACCCATTATATAATAATAATAATATGTGCTCACTTCTCTGTAACAACAACACAAAGATCAAAGATATATATAATATGGCCCAGATATGTGAGGGAACGAAACGACAGAGAGAAGAAGAAGAACAGGCAAACGTAGAAACAAAATTTGTTTTTGTTTTTTTTAATTTTTTTTTTTGTGTTTGGTGAGAGTGTTGTGGGTACTTATAGAGAGAGAAATTAAGCGGAGGATGAGGATACATGATGACTTGATAAGGTTAATTGAATTGTTGACGGCTAAGTTTGTAGCTCCGGCTAATATGGCTTTCTTTTGGGCCATCAAATTGATACCCATTTCTTCTATATATTTGGCTCATGCTATATTTGCACAATTTTCTTTTGTAAAACTAGTAGCCTAAATTAGCATTTTGTAGTACTGATTTGTATTATCTTTTTTTTTTTATAATTGACTTGTATTATCATTATTACTGAAAATGAAAATTTTCATAAAACACTAGACATGTAACATTTGTTAGTTATTGACTTGATCACATATTCATGTGTATTGTGTGAACATGTAAAAAATAAAATAAAACAAAATATATGTTATGATTTGAAAGTGAAAATGGAAGGAAAGGAGCATGAATATTGATAAGGTTAATGGTGAAATATCTTTAGACACAATGAAAGTAATAAGTAACTGATTAAGTTGTAGTATTTAACCATTAATTTTCATTTCTTGAGAATAGAAAGGATTGTCAAAAAAATTTAGTGAATAGTGATGAGAGGTGAGAAGTGAGCCGAAGAAGAGAACGTAGCCGCAACTCAGATCCAAAATTATGGGATGGATGTAAAAAGGAGACGGAGTCGGTCAAGTACCAGGAAAGTGGAAACAGTTGGGCCCCATATTTCATTTTCAACTCACCACTTACAAGTTACAACTACACGTCAATTGGATAAGTTCTCACGAAATCTGGGATGAATCCAACCCACCTCCACGCCATGTTCATAACAACTCTAAAATTCAACACACTTATCAATTGTGATTTAATATTATATATTTAATTTCTAAACTAGGTATTTTAGTTAATTAATTTAGTGCATTATTGAAAAAGTACGGAAGAATTTTCTCAACAATTCCAAAGTTGAAAACTTCTCACATGCACCTTACTTTGCAACGATGCATAGATACACCATGTGATCAAGCCATTGATATGGTTGAAAATCACATAAATGATCTTAAATGAATACAGGTTACTTGTAAAACAGGTAAAGTTGGTCTTAAATGAATCCGTTTTCTACCACCATCATCTCCCTCGCCAGAGAACCTCTCCACGGCGAATCCGTCATCCAGTCACCGCCATATGGTGAACCCCACCGCCTCTTCGTCGATCTGACCCGTCGCCGCCGCTGCCTCTGGATCGTGTCGCAAACAACGACTCGTCTTGGTCCTGGTGGGCGTCGCCATAGCCACCTTGTGCCTTCCTCCTCTGGCGTACCGTATGGCAACAGTGCATTAGGGCCTAGGGGGGGTGGGGGAAGGTGCCACTGGGGATCAAGAGGAAGGGGCTCCGTCCTCGTCGGTGCCATCTCAAACTAGAGGGGAGGACTGCATCTCAGACCAGAGGGGAAGACTGCACTTTTTTTTTTCTAAAAAAAATATCTTTGGGGTTAGATCATAAATAATGAAACAGTAATATTGGGTGCAAACTTAATTATGCAAAAATGGGTTTTCACTCACTTTACCTGCCATTGGGGGTAAAAATAAGGAGCACCCATACACCTCTGTTGACCAGGGTGCTTGGCAGAAGACTCCAAATCGGGTCCAGTTGAAAATTCAATAGTAAATAATATTTAATACACAAATATTTTCACAATAATATGATCCATTCCTCTCCCATCTTAAATATATTTACAATATGAAATTATAAAGTGTAAAGTAAATTTTTACCCACCAATGATTGGTTGTAATAAAAATAGACTATAATTTCAAGTGAATTTTGTTTGTAATGTTAGATGTTGGAATCTTGAATTTTATCTAATTATCACATTTTGTTTAAATTTATGTGAACAATTAATCAAATACCAAAAAAGTATAAATAAATAAAAGAATAACCTTAAAAAAATATTTTTTTTTCGTAGTAGTGTATGTGTGGTTATTTGTTGTAAGCCAAAATTTCCATTAACAAATTCATATTTGAATTTTGTAATTGAAGATATTTTATGTACTCCTCGAACGTTAAGATTATTGCATAAGATAGTGTCATTATAATATAGAGCTTATACATATTTGTTTGATTAAATACATAGGGCTTATATAAAACAATAAGATCGGCTTTGTTTTTTCTCTCTTCTTTTTGGTTGCTTATTATCCTGGTTGGTTCTCTTGTTAACATCAGAATAGATTAAACTCAAGTGTCAATCAGACAGCCACTCCCAACTTTGCTTGGAAATGTCCTTCCATCTTAAAAAGACCCCACAGAAGACTTTTACCTTTTCTGGGTCTAAACAAAGACTATAGACCCATACAATCCGTCTAATTTCAGGGTCATATTGCTGCCTCCAATAATGTAATCTAGTTAGGTAACCTATGATGGTGAAAGCCACCAGCATTAATTATAGGGTTTTAATATTTTCAATGTCATAGCTTCTTTTGCTCTTATATTCTTCCCAAAAATACAATATTAAAAAAAAAAAACCTCCGTGGTTAACTGGTCAGGATTTTATTATATGGTCTAACCTGGCTCTCTTTATCAAATACCTGGCCAACTTTCTTTTTCGAACTACTTAGATAGAGAGCAGAATAATTTATTAACATTAGATTCTGGTGCAAGTGAAAGATGATGCAGGAGTCATAAAGAAACCATGGCAAATTAATGCTGATCGGGAGTTAGGAAGAAGCTTTATGTAGTCAAGAGAACTTGGTGAAATCATGTTTCTCGGAGATCCATACTCCTGAAAATTTAATGCAGCCGTTAGAACTTGATACCTAGTTGATGATGATGTGAAGAAAATTAACTAGAACTAGTGTCACAGATGAAGCATGATGCTTCGTAAGTTGAGGAAGATAAAGATGGAAGAAGTAACGTTGCCCAAAATTACAGTAAGGGCATGATGAATCACTTTAATTATTAAATTGCCATTTTGTAAAGGGATTTGCTGCTGAATGCTCGAGCTGATAAACGCTCAAGTAACTGCAGTGTTATGAAGTTCTTTCTTTATTTATTTGTCCATTAAAACTCACATATCTAAATGCAAATTTGTTAATCTAAAGGCTACGACACACGAGCGTTTATCAGCTCAAGTATTTTGTAGCAATTCCCTTCAATGGTGGGGACTCTCTAATACCATAGTGAGTCCTAGTACCCATAAACAAAGAATTATACAGCCAATCATGGTAGAAACCATGTCATAACTAAGAGAAACAATATTGATTGTAGTAAATTACCAAATATCTCCCTAGATTTTTAGGGTTTATTTTATCTTTCTTTCATGATTTCTCTTTCACCGTGGACTTTTTTTTTTCATTACCAAGTTCATTCTTAGTTTGGAGATGTTCATATAAGAAGTTTTTTTTTTCTGACAACATTCACTCAAGAAGTTAATTTTTAGTTTTTGACTAATTATTTATGCAATTTAAAATAAAAAATGATAATTAAGTAAAATCATTCTTAAATTAACGACTTCACTACTGGACACCTAATTTCGAGAATAATTATTATATTTTTACATCAAATAGTGTATACATATTTTTTCACACTTCATCTTATATCATTTATTATACATATTTTTTTCTATCACTTTCTCTCACTCAATCACATCTCTTAAAAAATATGTGAATAATATTTACATTCTTTTTGAGAGGTATAAGATGATCATTTTTCTTTCGAGAAGTTAATTTCTTATTATTAATTTTTCGGCCTAGCATTAATTTTGTCTTGGCCCGAACATTAATAAGATGCTATATTTATATCAGGCCTAATGAAACATGCAGAGTGAGCCCGCCCACCTACTGTGTGTACAGAAATTCAATGCTTAGACAGTCTGACTCTATCCAGAGAAAAGACACAATTAAACTATCAAATGAAGTCTTGAATGGGCCATATTGGGCCTTATGTGGCTCAGACCACCAAGTGTATGGATTGTGTCACTGTATGAGTTATGGGCTTGCTATTTTTTTTTGACGGGCTGCTAGTTTTTGAACTGCTTAAAATTTAGATTTGCATCAAAATGAAATTAATGTTAAACACTGGTACAAACTACAAACATTCAACAATCGTGAGCAATAGAGCAACTCAAACTTTCAACACTGTATACTATCTGTAAAATGAAATTTATTATTATAATATTATGCAACACTGACAATTGGTTTTCCACTACAAAGTCCTATTTGATTAAATTTTCTTCTCTTAAAAATCGTTGCTATAGGTGGTTTCCTCATAAAATTAACATTTGATAATAACACTATACTGCCCTATTCCTCTAGTTGGAAAATTGAAGCGCAAGTGGGAGTTGACCAGCAACTCAACCCAAGATCCAAGATCAAATTCACATAGTGAGAGATTAATCAAATAATTAGTTAATAATATTAGGTTTGGTAACTAACTACAAATTTGACCAAGTAAAGTAGTTCGATTAATTTGACAGCATTCATATTCTCGAGAAAGACTTTCATATGAAAGAGCTGCCTAATGCATCAGCTACAAGAAAAGTTCCCAAACCAGCAGAGAGGAACTCCTAAGAACATAACTTTCCGAGTCATTGGCGCCCATCTTGGCTAGTCTGAGAGAAACTTTGGCTTCTTGCAATTGGAAAATAAACCAATAGCAGAAATTTCAATTAAAATTGATCTGACCATATTAAATTGTTATATTATTTACATGTTATTCTGACTGACTCAATGTATATATATTAAAAAAGAATAAATTATCAAATTAGTCATCGAAAAACTTTTACTGGAGCAAATTAGTTGTTGGAAAAATTTAACCTGCTCCGTGTTCCTCTAATGTCTTTTAAATCACTTTCAATTGGTTTTTATGGCAATGCAAATTAGTCGCTCGAGCACATCAAATTTTAGTCAATTAAAAAACATTTTTTTAAGGATTAATTTGTTTTTTGCTAAAAATTTTCAGGGAATAGTAGCTTACTCTATCAAGAATACAAAGGAGTTTCTATAAGGTTGGATGGAGTATTTCAAAATTTAAGAGAATTTAAAATACTATGAAATTTAATTGCTTTATATAAATTCTCTTCATTTGTAATTTTTATTATTTAGATGAAATAATTAAATTTTTTAACATTTTTGAATTTCTTGTTTGGATAAAGTAATTAAATTTCCTTCATTTATAGATTTTTTTATCAAAACAAATATTGTTATTTAGAGTATTTAAAATTCGGCTTGACCTTAAACTAATGGGGGCAGATTCGACCATTCGAATTTTATAAATTAAACCTGATATATTTTCAAGTTAAGTTTAGGTCACACTTTTGATTTACCCAATTTAACCCAATGTCACAAAATATTTTGAAAATTAATAAATCACACAATCTAATTGCAATGTAAACAAAATGAGATGGAATGAATTTAAATATAATACCATCTAATATAAATTGGATTAGGCAAAAAAAATACAGTAACAAATATTTAAAAAAACACCTCAAAATTAAGCCTAGAAGAATCAATATAATTGTAATATAAATTGGACACCATGTAAATAAAAAACATAGATTGAATCCATAATTCAATATTTCAACTAATGATATTTTTAAATTTGTAATTCCACATCTATAACTAGTAATAGAAATTAAAATATGACACTTAAGTAATATAAATTCTCAGCACCTAAGTCATGTTTTTACTCTGAACATTACATCAAGACATAAAAGGCAAGATGTAATCCTTTTTTTTATCCAATGAAAAAGCTCTCACAACCACACTAGTTGACTAGGATTTTCTATCAACCAATTAACAGCTTTCAACCATTGTGGGTGATCAAGACCGGGTATTTTCTCCAACTCATTCGGCATGTCTTGAACATCTTTTTCGTCCATCTTCTTTGTAGTTTGCACAAATTGCCCTTTGTCTTACCCTTTCCTTTGGATGACTCCATAGAAATTACACAACTTGACCACAACATAGTACACAGTTAAGAACTAACAAAATTAATTATAATAAGTACTATAACTGTGTTGTGCCAAGTACTGTAACATTGAAGGACCTATTGAACAAATACTTGAAAAAGGGTTTAAAAAAATTACCACACTACATGGTCAGCAGCATTAACAAATACTTGATCCACTTTACTTCATTAAAGATAGCTTATTAACAAAGGATAAACAACCATACCTGCCTCTCAGTCCATATGAAACAAAACACCAAATCATGCACAGGTAATTATTCACAAGAAAAATAAAGGATATATATATGTGTGAAGCGTAGGTGCAAGTGCAGTGAGCGTGATTTTTCTGGTGCAGTGAATGATATATATGGAGTGCAACGTGCAGTGTTGTGTAGAGATTCTGTGAGTGAGTGATCGCTTGTGAGTTTGAGTGATAAGTGAATTTCTGATGTGTATTTGAGGGTGAGGATCAAGGCTTAAAGGTGTAAGTATGGTTGTTGTGTTGATGATTTTAGTGCAAAAGAGAGCTAGCGTACAACCCATTTTACATGATAACACATTTCTAGCTCATGAAACTTAGTTAGAATGCATTCAAATATTTTTCATAATGTCGTTTACAGCAGCAGTAGAAATCAATGGCACAAAGCATCAAACAAAAACACAAACAACAATGCCAAAGAGAAGCCAAGAATATCATCTTCACAAGCATCTCATGAAATCAAAAAACTCAAAAGTAAAAGAGAGCATTAGAAACCTTATTTGACATTGCTCTTAATTCAAAACAAATACACAGTTATTTGTGTGCATCTTTTACAATATTTTCAAAATGTAATAAGAAATAGTGGTTGAAACTTGTACAAAAAGTAAAGACTTAAGACATTAACTTAGAGTAATATAAGTGATGTCATGTCAGTAATCCACTTATGAAGTTATGAGAGTTTGTACTGGCAAGTAATGAGATGCAATGAAATGGCAAGTATAAATTTTTGTATCAGCCATTACTCTGTCCTGAGGCAATTCAAAAATGTTATTGTATTTTGTAAAGCGATTGTCATTCTTCAAAACTCAAAAGCACATTATCACATTCCTCAAATTGCTGAAATTAAGAACTTGAAGAATCACCACCACGAGGAAGAGGGGCAATGGGCAAGGGCTATAGGGGAGTAATAGTCATTATAAATTAAGATGCCAAAAGGCAATAGAGAGAAGCATTGACGAATTGATATATTGACTGCAAAACCAAAACCAAATTCTATATTCATATCATATAAACCAAAAAGTAGCTCAACCTGCAAAGTTTTGTCTCAATAGAAGGCAATGATTCTAAAATATTAACACTATCAGTCATAAATTCTCTTCCACAAAATAGATTGAAGAATGCCCCTTTAGTGCCAAATTTGTTTAAGCTCATTCATGAACTTGGAGGAAAACAACATTTAATCTGCTTCTTACACTTGTGCTTACACTTACACAATATGTGAAGTTAAAATAAAAAGCACCAAATTGAGAGTTGTTGCAAATACAATGTGATGGAAGCAAAATCTGAGCACAAAAGCATAAACATTCTTTCTAGCTCGAAGGATATAGTAAATAATATAACAAATTATTTCTATATTTCTTAAATTTTAGGTAGCCATTAACATTATGTAGAGTTTAAATTTGCTATGTGGATCCACTATTTATCAATTTATCGTGGAATTACAAAATGATTCATATTAGTGTATCAAAGATGATAAATGCAAATGAACAACAAAACCTAATAACACCTCCATGTCTAAAATTCAAATACTTCAATTTGAGTCAAAAAGCTACAACATAAGCAACATCACAATTCATAAATCTACCAACCACTCCATTGGGCAATATATTCATTACAGAAAAATCTCCTAAACAAAGAACCACAAGTTATAGCAATTATAATATTGCTTATGAGAGAAGAAGATGATAAATACCAAACTAAAAAACAAATTGTGGCAGTTTTCAAACAAAAACCAAATAAAAAACCAAATAATAAAATATAATACTCAAAATCATAGAACATAATCAACAAAATCAAGAATAGAAACGAATACCTAGAATAGATCTTAGAGGAAGTTCTCAAATCATTGAACCAGAGTTATGGAGGAGAAATCACAAGCTTTGCAAGAGGATGATAGGCAAAGCCATGACAAAGAAGACATATATATGAGGTCAATGTTAGGGTTATTGGGGATGAGAGAGAGAGAAGAAAGAGCAAGGGATTTCGAAAATTCTACCTCAGAAGGTGTAATTCTAAATTCCTTAATTTTGGGTTAAAAAAACCCGATCAAAATGTTGACAATTTCAAAATATTTCTTAAAAAGTATCCAAACAAAGCATTTTAATGTACAACATTTTAAATTATCTCAAAAATTACATTTCTCTTCTAAAATACTTTATCCAAACCAACCTAAGAGAAAATATTTTTACCCCCAATACTTTTGGCAAGGATGCCATTAGTATGCGTGAGATTCTAATAGGCAGTCAAACATTTAACTTTGAAGATTATTTCAGTAAAAAAGTTATCTATATATTTATTTTTGAGTTACATCTCTTACATTTATTTATGTGACAAAATTAGAGTTTAATTATAATAAAATAATAAAAATTATAAAAATGTGAGATGACGTATGTTTAAGTATATAGTTAACATTGTTCTTATTTCATAGTATTTGCAACAAGTAACTTTTTTACACGAGGCTACTCAACTAAACTCGGATGCCAAGGTTTTTGTGGGGAGATTTGCCCACCAACACGAGACTTTAAATGGTGTCAGGGGGACTTGAACTTTCACCCAAAGAAAGCAAAAGCACAAAATAAAAATCTTAACCACTAGTACCAATTTCGTTGGCATATATAAATTATATTTATGTGTTAAAAAAATTAGAAATGAAATTTAAGATATGTATTCTTTCCATCCTTTTATATCTGTATTTTTTTAAAATTATTTTTATATTTGATAATATAAAAAAATATTAATTAATTTTTTAACTTTATCTTTACTTTTTATTATCTCAACTAAATCCAATAATTATACATAATTTATAATTAATAGAGTGAAAAAAGAATAATTTAATCATATTAAGCTACTCCTATATTTCTATATATTTAGAGTTATTTAATAGTATCAAATATATAATAACAATTAGTCTATAAATCACTTGTAATGAGCCTATTAATTAAAGCTTAAAGGGCCACTTTTTCCCTCCTCCCCAAATGACAATGTAATAACAAAGCCAATTATATAATATCGCGTGCTTGCCACACTTATTCAAATTCGTGCCTACAAATTATAATATGTTTTTAGAGTATAATTAATGTGTGTTTAAAAAAAATTATTATTAATTTTAAATAAATTTACATATATCTTAGACTACTAATTTAATATTATAAGAAATTTAAAATTCTGTATGAAAAATAATTTTATTTTAATATTTAATATATTGAATACATTAATTTTTATACAAATTTTTTTATTTTTGATAAATATTCTTAAAACACTCGTTAGAAAGATTTTAATATTAATTATAAAAATCTTTCTTAGAATATACATTAAATTTACGCTAATAACATGCAAAACCCAATTTCTTATTGGTGCCATATGATTAGGATTAGATTAAGCAATAATTGGTAATTTTCTATAACAACGTGGCACCAGCAATCAATGTTTATAGCACTCAACTTGTGGATTTTGTCTGTACGGATGATTCTCTTCTCTGGACTGTTCCTATATATCTTGTAGATTAATTAATTTCAAATCCCCTTTTGGTCTTTAAAACCGTGCCTCACTGCCACGACTTGGGCCACTTGTTACGTCCTACAAACTGCTACTTGTTATCCTTAATGAAATAAATATTTAAAACCATTTAATCAATCATCTTAATATTTTTTTTAACTATTAGTAAATAAAAAAATATTAAATATGTTTTATGTTCTTAAAATATTAAATGTATTTTTTATTTAATATATTTTATTAAATAATCTATCATTCTATTTTTATTTATCTATTAAAGTTATTGTATAAGAAATAATAAAATTATTAAAAGTTTTCGACTATTAATAAAATTAATTTAATTGATTGAATTATCTTTTATTAAAATATTCAGAATATTATTATCATTTTATTTATTTTCTCTCACACTTATTAATAACGAGAATAAATTTAAAAAGAAATTACTAACTTATTATTTTTTAAATGAATAAATAATTTTAGATATAAAAAGATTTTTAAATAAACAAATAAAAATAGACAAAAAGAATATATTAGAATAATTATTATGAAAAAGTTTTTTAAAAAAATAGTGAAACTCAATAATGATTCATGAGTTGAAAAATCTGAGCTCCTTGTTCGACAAATCCAGAACGTTGCACCAAGTAACAACTGCCAAATACCAATGAACGAGAATGACAGGAACTCTGCAAGTTGTGGCTTGGAAATTATGTACACCACGTTAAACACTGGTTACAACTTACGTAACTTGTGTGACGAAAGCCGACCAATTATTGTGCGTCAAGGACCCACGAATCACAAAGCTAGCATTGAAAATATTTGGCTACTTGCTTGGGAGAGATTTTATCATAAATTTAGGTTATTTATACCAATTACATTATTAATTATGGTAAATTATAACAATTAATTATTAATTTATTATATTTATTAATTAATGATGTAATTAATTTATTACATTCAATTTGAACGTTCTAAATTTATGCATTACAAAAATATTTTTAAATACTTAGTATATAATATTAAACATTGCACATTTGCACTACTTAGAAGTGTGACTTATTATTCTCATATATAATATGTAAAGGTAAAATACATACGTTTAGGATTTTTTTTTGTTGACTAAAAATAAGAGGAGATTTTGTTAATTAAAAGTACATATTTAAATTTAGATATCATATGTAATATATTTTATTTTATTTTTTTGTTACATATCGCATGTGATATGTACCATTTTTATATATGTAAAATAAAAACAGAAACTCCTATATCCTATCCAAATAAATATATGGTATGTGAATAAAATATTATCTATTCTGAATTTTCAAATTCCATAAGTAGTTCGCTTTGCTTGGTCCTAAGAGGCTTTCAAAACCGAAAGTGAACTTGGAAGTGTGTTTATGAATATCTGCTTTATTTAGAATTGACAAGTTCATTGTACCTGATCAAGTTTCCACGGCAAAGAAGCAGACAAAGGCCTTGCCAGAGCGGCAAAGCCTATGATCATTACAATCATACAATACTTATTCGGATCCCATATATGGGGTCTCTCCCCGCATGCTGTAGGACCCCTCCATTTATAAAATTAATACACAGCACCTGCCATTTTCCTTTGCTTGGATTTATCATTTCCTTGTCACACAACCATCACCTCTAATAGCTTCACTTTATTTTCATGATGCTTGGCAAATATCTCAAGGAAAGTGAGAAAGCAGAATATATTCTACAGCATATGAAACGGTGAATTGGTCAACATAAGTTAATTACTTTTAGGTTCTGTTATTGTCATTATCCTTTCTTTCCCTCGTCAAATTTAGGCAAACCCAGAAGGATATTCCCTTCAAATTGAAGTGAACATGAAGAACGGTACCATCATCCCCGCAGTAAATGGCTAATATTGCACTTCAAACTAATTAATTGAAAAAGAAGAAATTTGTTTTTCTGAAGTAAACTTCTATATGAACAGGTAAAGTATATTTACCATTATATTATTTAGTAAATTAAAATTATAATACATTTTAGATTAGATTAAAAGTAAATATACCTTCTTTACTGTAGAGACAAATTTACTTTAAAAAAAAATTTCTCCAAAAAATAAATAGTAGAATTCTGCATAAATGAAGAGGGCAAGAGGCTAAAAGTGGTTGTCAATTGATTTCAATTCAAAGTCGTAGAATCAGTGTACAATGGCAGCCGTGGGTACAAGAGATTGAAGGTGCCACTACCATTGCATTTGCAAGGCATGGCAGGAGGCTCCATTGGCCTAGAACTAATTTGGTGACCTCCCCGGGCCAGTACTACTGAGTACTGAGTACTGATATAAATTATGCTCTTCCCTAATCCTTTCCCCTCTAAATTTTTAGTTGTATAGTTGCACGTATCTTCCATTTGAAATCACAATTCTTCCACCAGCTTTGCTACAAGTCAAGATTATGGATTTCCCAGAACCAGAATGCTAAGTTTGATGCACAACAATTAGCATGCCATCAAGTTCATTACTTAGCGGAAATGCCAGGGTAGTCACTAGAGGAAACATCAAGGCCATATGAGATTTTTTGCTTTCTACCGTGTCTATGTCTACTGCTACCTCCTCCTTCTGGGATTCCTCCCTTTCCCTGATTGATATCTTGGAGTTGCTTCACCTGTCTTCACATCAAGAACAATAAAATACTGAATCAACATGAAGGTATATGTACAGGAGTAGTTTCACAATATTAAAAAAGGCCGCATTTGCATATAGGTGCAGCTATATGCCATGGAATGTCTGATACAAATGTGAATTGGGACTTTCACAAAACACTTCATTACCAGCCAAAGAACCTGATATAGATAGATATTGTGTAAGGAGAAGACCAGAGGGAATCACTTACCACTTCCACATACCTCAGACACATACTCCATTTTTGTATCCTCATTCATTTGTAATGATAATTTACAAGACCAACCTTGAGGACATGAACAACAGAAAAGATACCACTGATTAAAAGACTCTAAAGAAAGATTCAACGCGAATAAACTACCTTTTCTTTTAAACCAATTAACTCTATCCTGGCATAATTCGCAAAGCTACATACCCGAACAGATCATGCAAATCTTTATATCATCCCCACAACCTCAAAAGTCAGATCTGCGTTAAACTACAGAACTCAATTACATGGTCAACCTATACTTTTGGTTTTCAAAATTGATTTTGCCTCATTCATCATAGGCCTAGAGAGGAAAGAATCCCAAAATGCCCCACAATCAAACAAAACACATGCAACTCGCAGAGAACAGAAACTAGGTTGAGCATGTAATTTTTGGGACTCCAGGGGCACTTCATTTCTCATGATCATTATGTATGCCATGGATGTTACATCAAATGAAAAACATGAAAAATGTAATATATACTAACCCCTAAACAGAAGTTCTGGTAACTGACATCGAAGTCAAAAGAATCCTCTGTCTTCCCAAAATTCATCTCAGTGGAATTGCGTTTATTTGAATTAGAAGTTTCACTATAAGTCATGTACGTAGATGAAGTAGAACAACCAGCAGCAGTAAGAGAGGTGCTTCCATCTGATCCAATACCCTCTTGAAACATATCTTTAAACAGCTGTTGCAACTCCTCAAAGCTCTCCTCTCCATTTTCCTGCCATTTTACACACACATTCATCAATTGTCCATGCCCCCATAAACTTTTTGACTCCAAACTTTTGATGCCTTCAACTCTTAATCAAATTGTCACCAAAATATAAGACCAAGGATATTACTTTCAAAATTAGTATACTGTAAGGAATTCTAAGACCTATAGTCACTAACATTCCAAAAAGAACATATGATGAGTTGATTTTAATAGATCAATATGAAAATCATAGGAGAATCATACCGTGGCAAAATTTAAATTGTTAATACTATTTTATTTTTTTGGGTGAAACTTGTTATACTAAATTTTGTTTATTCTAATTTAGACAAGAACGTTAAAGTGTGTTGTGTATCTGCCTTCAACAACTTCCGGCCGTGGTTTTCTTTATTTGTTTATTTTTGGTATCTTTTTTTTTGGTCTAGTTTATTTTTGGTATAAACAGAAACTTCAACAATAGCATTCCGATTTCCATTTGGACCAACAAAATACAAACATCGTTTGGGCCCAAAAAAGAAAAAGGTCGACCCGTGACACTGGAATGGCCCATTCAAAACAACAAAAAAGCTAACTACATAGTATTTACAAAAGCAGACACTATGTTTATGTCTAGCTTTAGCTTTATCCACTAAACAAATAAAATATATAAAACAACATTGTTTGTATCTAGCTTTATCACCCAATATTCCACTAATCACATGCAAAAAAAAAAAAAAAGATTCCAATGAATTAAAGGGGGCTCACATTTGGTTTTGTTTGGCTCATCATTGTTACCATTTCGTTCAAGAAATCCCCCATGCCCTGCACAAGTAAATTTACAATTAACTCATAACAATAATTCGATCACGGACACACCTCTGTTTGGTGGAAGCAAGTTCCAATTACACCCTCCAACACAAACTCGATTCTATGAATTATTACCTCTCATTGAGATCTAAGAAGAACATGCCCATGTGCTGTGTGACACACCATTTGACTTGACTTATAAGAAATTGTGCCTTCGTGGCAATCCCATAGAAACAAGCATTTGTAGGACAAACTGGATTTCTTATTATTCCCAAGGAAGATACCTCTTTTTCCAGGAAGTAGAAACAAATAAAAATGGACGGTGCAAAAACCAGAAACATGACAAGACTGCAGATGACATGACAAGTGGACAACACCAATAAACCTAGAAAAAAGAATTAACAAAATTGAAAAAGACAGATGCCCAACCCAAATTGGTTACTGTGAAAAAATGATGGTCAAACTAAGACTGCTTCTCTCAAAGAAGGGAAAGGAGTGAAACATAGGATAAGCAGAAGGTTGTTATGTTAACCATCTATAGGGCCTCATGTGAACCGAATGACTTACGTTTTCATCGTCATCACTGTCGTAGACTCCTACGTCGTACATTAACCTTTTGTTCGCGTCAGATAAAACTGTGCACAGAGAAAAACACCATTTTAGACCAAATATATAGCATAGAAATGAAAAGAAAAATAAAATAAAAATTCCAACTTTTCTTCAATTTGGAGGAGAAAATGAATAAGTGAATCATGGGTCAATATTCAATCATGAAAATATTGAAATAGAGAAGCAAATGGCAAGTGGAATTTACCAGAATAGGCTTGCTGGATACCCTGGAATTTCTTCTTAGCTTCTTCCACGAACTTTGAATTCCCCGACGCTGAACAACGATCAGGGTGCCATTCCTATCCCATCAAACAAAATACTTTTCTTACTATACAATTCCAACTTCCATGGCAACAACAATTCATTTTCAATCTCTTGTGCAAATTTTCCAACACATGGACTCAAATTCACTTTATGCAATTCCCAAAACACAGGAAATAGAAACTCTTTTTCTGATGAGAATGGAGAAAACCCAGACTCTGTCAATCATAATTGGGTTGTTTCAACCATGAAAAACGTGATTTTGAGATGACCTATGTGAATTGTTTTTCTTTAATAAACATGGCTCTGAGAAAAGAAAAAAAAAGGAAGAACTGAAGAAGAAAGTTTTACAAAGAAGCATTCAATTCTAACCAGTGCAAGTTTCTTATAGGCATTCCTGAGCTCTGATTCAGTGCACTCCTTATTCAATCCCAGGACCGCATAGAAGTCACTGCTTTTGTCTCCTTCATTAGCCATTGTTCCCAACAATAAAAATCCAAACTTTCACAAACAGCAGCTCTGAAAAACAGCACTAACCAACCAACCAGACCAAATGAAAAACCAATCAAATATCAAACTAAGATTTCTTGTCGACGAATTGAATCAACCAAACCCAACCATAACACACAAACTCCGTACAACCATACCATAAAAAAAGAAAAAGGCACGAAAATCACACACACACCATCACAATATATATTACTATGTATATTATTATATGTTGTACAATACAACTTGGATGACAACTTGGGGTTTGGGCTACATATTTGTGAATTGGGACACACAACTAGGCATTTTGGTTTTCATTCCGTGGGGTGAAAGGTGAAGAACAAAGGAAAAGACCTTTCCTCTGCAGACTCATGATTCATGAACACTCCAGAAACCTGCACCTTATATAGTTTTTTTTTATATATATTATTTTCATATTATTTAAATCAATATAAATACTAAATTACTGTTGTTTGGTTTTTAATAATTAAATTAACTTTGACCATGGGATGAAGATTGTAAGGGGTGGTGATGTAGGGCTGAGATTTCATGTAGCTGTAGATATTTTGTGGGATTGTGTCTCCAGAAGGTTCTGTGTGCACTGTGAATGTGAAAATCATTTTAATGTGTGACTGTGAGTTTGTGAACAGTGAAAGCAGATAGATGAGAGTTGAACCGAGGAATGGGCCCCACAATATTATGAGGCTGCTCAACAGCTTGGATAATTGATTGCTCACTCTCCATTGTCATTGACTCATTGTCACATTATGCAGAAACTGAGAAAAAGTTGTGGAGCTCACTTTTGAAAATCATTCCAGATAATTTTATCTATTTTTAACAACATTATTTTTTATATCATATAAAATTAATTAATAAAATATAAATTTATAATTAATAATATATAAAAATTGATTAATAAATATGTAAAAAATTAATTAATAATATATATAAATTAATTAAAGAAGTTAAATTAAAATAATTACATATTTGTATATATTCAATAACTAATAATTTATATTTCATTAACTAACTTTCATATAGTATTAAAATAAATATAAACATTATTTGAGGTAAGATGATTATTATTTTTTTACAAATAAAATTCTGTTTATAGAAAAATATATTTTATAAATAAAATATTAGTAACATATTTTTTAAATTTTTTAATATTTATTTTATTATTAATTTATTTTATATATTTGAAAAATTATTAAAAGAGGGATGTTAATAATATTTTTTAAAATTAATAATAAAGTAAATATTAAAAAAATGTTTTAAAAAATATATTATTAGTATTTTTTTTGAAAAAATTTAAAATTACTTATTTATATTTTTATTCACATTATTTTATATTTGTATAATTTTATTATCTAATTATAATTAATTTTATTTAAATTTTTAAATATTTATATTATAATTTTGTCACATATATTATATAACTAACATTTTTCTTTACAAAATATTCTTATTTGATCTTAACTAGGAGTGTACAACCTGACCTGCTGACCCGCCAACTCGACTAACTTGACTCGACCTGATCACATATATTCAGATTGGTTCGAGTAATCGGGTTAGTTCGGATAAATTTTGACAAATTCGTTGAATATCGGTTCGGTAACGGGTTTAATGACCCAACCCAACGACCCAATAAAATGACGTTGTTTTGTCTTTATTTAAGATTTTTTTCTTACAACCCGATCCAGTGACCCGACCGACCCGATTAATCAACCTGATTCTAATCGGGTTAATTCGATTCGAGTTACTCAAATTTTTCCTCTCAACCCGACCCTAACCAACTCAAACTTACATGATTGATTTAAATTTTTTTCTCTCCTAAATTCGATCCAATCCGACCATGATCACCCTAATCTTAACCAACAAATAAAGTGACCCGGTGGGGGGTGCGGGGTGGGGGACGGCTAAGCACTGAAAATTATGGATTTGGACCTTTGATAAAGGACACCCAGAAATGTACTCAGCATGCAATGAATGCGAGATAGAAACACCAAAAATACTTCCCCTATATGACTTCCTATGGTGCATTGTCGTATTGCCAGATTTTCGGTTTGGTTCTTTCTATTTTATACGCCTTGTTGGCTTTAAAATGCTGACAACAAAAGAAAGAGAACAAAAAATACCTATTACATTCCACGTAATTTGTTCCCCGTTTTAGTTCACCCATTCGTCCTTGTTCCACGTAATTTGTTTACTTTTTCATTTGAAGTACTGAATTTATACGGAATTTGAATATTTAAAACTATTCCAACGGATCAAATCCTTTAATTACTATGGTGATCACATAATAATCAAAACCAATTAGGGTGAACCTAGCACTTAGTATGTCAGGTTTACACGAGGAATGTACTGTTTTTTATTATTAAAACTAGTAAGTAGTCCGTGATGTATTTTTTTAAATTCAAATAGAATTTAAATAAATATAAATTAAAAAATATATTTAAAATTATAAAAATCATATAATTAATTTATTCATATAAATTCAAAAAGTTTAAATTTAAAAAATTAAATTATACAAAATATGCATAATTAATTAAAAATAATTTAAATCTAAAATCTAAATAAAAAACTAATAACGACACCTGTTATTTTTAGAGAAAAAGTAATTTAAGACATTAATTCATTCTCAAAAAATGTATTTTAATTTATTATATTAGGAGTTGATTTTATGTATTAATTAATATATGACTTTTTTTTAATGTCTATTCTTTATAGATTCTGTTAAATATGATCATAGATTACATGTAAAAAACATTTAAGCCTAATCATTTTTAAGGAAAGTCAAAAACTTTACAAATTCAAAAAAATAATAATAATAAAGAATATATTTCTACTAGCACGTCATGGGTATGGGTATATAATGTGGTAACCCCTCCACTTTGATTATTATTAACGTTAATCACGTAAATTTGATATAAAATTTTAGCTTTTTTTTAAGCTTTTGAGTGGTTAAGAAGAAGTTGTCTAAAACGATTCAATTCTAGTAACCATGCATGTCAGTTCAGAATTGGTTGAATCAAGTGGTCAACTGCAATTTTTATAACACTAGTCTAATTCTAACTTATTTAAATCAACTTAGTTATTAGAATTTAGAAGGAAAAACACACACACTTGTCTTAGCCTTAAGCTTATCTTATATGTGATTTTTTTCTCATGATTTTTAAGTTAAAAAAAATGTGATCATTAACAATAATACAAATGTTGAACGCAACCTAATTTACAGTATTTCAATGCATTTTAAATTGTGTTTAATTAATCTTATAATGAAAACTAAGGACATTTGTTTATATGCATTTTGGTTTGATAAGTTTTCTTGTCATTTTATTTCTAGAATTTGTAGTGTGGTATATTTTTCCCTACTTTGCCAAAACGACTTGTAACGGTGTATGGGTGAGCATACCACCACACTTTGTGATGTGTTTTTTTTGGAGGCTGATATTGCCAATTAATTTAATTTTCTTTCAACCAAAAAAAATAATTGTGCTTAATTTATTACTAATATATATATATAAAGACGCAATTCAGTTTTCAAAGAATTCGTATTTCATTGATCATGACTGATATTTTTTATATTTACAATTTGTAATCTACTAAGCCAAAGGATAAAATATACAAATATCATGTTATCTTTAAATTAAGGTTTATGAGATAAGTGTCATCTTCTCATGTAAAGAGAAAGCTTTTATAAACACGTTATTTTTTCTTTGAATTTAGCTACAAGACAAAAATTACACATATTCTCTTCTCATTAAAAGAAACACGTTATATTCTCATGTAAAAGTTCACATGTCATATTCTTATACAAAAGTTCACATGTTAAGTTCTCATGTAATATTTTTCTTTTCACTTGTATGAAATGTGTGAATAAATAAATAATTAAAAAGATATATTTTCTTATAAATAAATTTAACAATTAAAATAAATTTAATTTTTAAGTAAACATTTTAATATTAAGATTATGAATAACTAATAATTAATAAAAATATTAATAATATATACATTTTTAAAATTTAATATTTAATAAATAAATAATATTTTATAATAAAAATATTAAAAATTAAAAATTACACATGTCTTCACTCATTAAAGGAGGACACATATTATCTTATCATTCAAAAGATCATGTCATATTCTAATGCAAATGACCATTACTATTCATTCCACATGTTAAGTTTTTATGAAATGTTTTTCTTTTCACAAGTGACGTGGATTAAGAAATAATTAAAAAAATATTTTATTATAAAGACATTTAATAATTAAAATACATTATGTTAATAAGAATATTAATATTTTATAAAATATTTAATATATTTTAATATTAAGATATTGAATAATCAATAATTAATATTAATTAAAAATATTTATAATAAAAATATTTTAAAAATTAAAATACATTAGTATTTACATAAAATATTATAATATTTTAATATTAAAACATTAATATTATAATATTTAAATATTATATAATTTAATATTTATAATCTATTTAGTAGGTACATTTTTGTTAATTTATTATACTATTATAAGCACTTTAATACACTTAGTAATAATGGTGTTGTTATCGTTGCATATCCAAGATAAATAAATTAATTGAAGAAAACAAGATGAGTTTACACTATTTATTCTATGGGTCCACAAGTAATTTTTTGACTTTCTTATGTGTGTCACATCTAAATACAAAAAAGAGTGTGAGAGAAGGCGATTACATGGGTAACTGATTTCAAACTAGCAATTTTTATTGTTAAATAGTTATTTTGTTATCAAATGAAATGATTGTTCTATTAATGCTTCCAAGATTTTGTTAAGTGATAAATTATTAATACTCAAATTACATTGTTATATCTTAAGTTTATATTGTTGGTGGTTTATTTTAGATAAAATAAAAAAAGAAAGGTGACTATAAAGTTATAAATGATGATAAAAATTTTACATTAATGATAAGTTTGATATAACGTTTAAAAGAAAGTGAAAATTTAAAAGATAATTATTTATTTTTGTGATAGTAAATGTTTTTTATTTGTAGGTATATATATACTTTTAATATATGTACTTAATTACTAAATAATTATTTTCTTATATATATAATTTTTTTTATCAATTGAAATAGAGATGTCAAAACGAGTAAGATCCAATCGATTAACCCTTTTAAGCCGTAAAAAATGACGGGTTAAGTTGCATTTTGTAATCCTTTTTTTAAGAAGGGTAATTTTAACTTAGCCTATATAACCCACAGGTTATAGAGGCAGGTTGACTCACCAAGTCACTTTTATTTTTTTCCTTTTTCTATTTTTTGGTAGTAGATTAGGGAGGTCAACTTATTTGTTGATCAATCTAACCGTCTCTTTTTATTTATTTATTTTTTTTTGTGGCATCAACCTTTCTAACATGTTAACCCATCTTTTATATTTTTAGTCGAGTTGACTTGTCAACCAACGATAAAATGGGGTGAGTAAAAAAAAAGATAAAAAATATTATTCTATAATTTTTATAAGATGGTAAAAAAATATTTGTATTTAATTAAAAAAGAATGTTAATACTTAAATGATACTAATACTAGAGTTGATAATATTTTTTATTTTAAATTTTAAAACAATGGTTATAACTAATTTAAAGAAATATATGGTGTATAATTTTCTGATTTTTTGAATTAAATAATTAATTGAATTTAAAAAATTTGAAATTGAATAAAGCTTCATTAGTTTTGTCTTTTATTTTTTATTGTTAGATAAATGTTAAATTATGTTTTTATATTATTTATTTGGAGTCAATTTTTTCAAAAATAGATGAAACTAAAAGTACACATTTATTAAATATTTAAATCTTGATTAATTTTTTTATAGTAGTAGTTATAAGATTTAAAACAGCCAATGGAATACACGAGAAAGAGATTTTGTGTAATATATATTATAATTCTTAAATAGATTTTGAAATTTCATTTCATTAATTTTTATACCCTAGTAGTTTTTATTTAGTAGATATATTCTTTGAATTTTTAGTATTATTAGATATTGATTAATTAGATTAAGGATTCATTTGGATAGGCTTTGAATAAAAATATTTTAAAGCTATAATAAAAAAGTAATTGTTTTTAGATTTTAATTTAAAGCCCTATTTTATTGTTTAGATACACTTACAATACTTTTTGAAAAATATGAACAATAACATTTGTCATTTTGAAATGATGTAAGGATATTAAAAAAAAAACTTTGCCACCTCCTTAAATGGTTTTTTTTTTTCTTTCCTTTATATATTCTAATTATTTTTAAAAGCTTACCCAAAAGCACTTTAAAATTTTTTAGAAGTGATTTTTTCATTTAAAAAGTGCTTTTTAGTAAAAAAAAAAATTAAACAAACACATTCTAATTATTTATATAATTATTTAGACTCCTAATTAAAGTTTTTATTTTAGATAAAATAAAAAGTGTATATCAAAATAAATAAATTTATATAATAAAATTAAGTTAAATTATTATATATAAAAATAATAATTTGGTAGAAGTTATTACTCATGCGATGCAATGGTCAAAAACACTAGTGTAAATACATTTTAAACATATACAACTTCTCTTCCCCTTACATATTTATACATAATTCAAATTTAGTGATATTTATTCACAAAGAATAGGTCAAAATGATAAATAATATTAATTTTTGAAATAAAGATACAAATTTAAATCTCAAAAAAATAACTCTTATAAAAAATTACATAACTCTTATACTCTTATAATTGTACAAAAATTAATCTCATAAATACCTTAAAGAAATACCTTTGTGGTCTAAAAAAAAAGTAGTGATATTTTGAGCGATTGGTTTAAGACCCTCAGGCGTTATAATCAACTAGACAGATGTATGATCCTGTAGGACCGAAGTGTGGGGCAGCATGTATTCAACCTTGGAGGTTATGGCGATGACAAAGACATATAGGGGTCACTACTGTACTGACTTACTGCTTAATGCTTGGTGGTCTCGCAAGAAATGCCCACGTGGCCATATTGGATTGGAAACCCCTCGAAAATCACGTGCCACACCACAGAATATGGTTATAATCTGAATTCTGAACCAGATACCCGATGCTCATCACAGACAGTTAAAGGTGACAGGAGTCACTGTTAGGAAAATGTACATTCATAAGTGGACTACTAAGGGCCATAGCTTGCATGAATTGTAAACTTACTGTCTCCAATATAAAAGAGAATGCTTTCCAATGCTAATGTAAACTTTTTTTACCACATTAAACAGTGGTTATTACAAAACTTATTATATAAATTGTCACTACCTCAATTATTTGAGTTTAATAATAAAGTGGAGATACTGATGTCATTTGACTTCGTAGTGGAAATAAGTGTTACTATTTACTTTCTTTTAATCTAAATGCCTTTAAATGTAAAAAAAAAATGTTAAACTAGAAAAATACAGCCGATGAAAGAAAAAAAGGAAAAGAAAAAGACTACTAGAAAGAGCAGCAAGTAAGAGGATAATGAGGAGAAGCAAAAGGCAAAGATTCAAGTGGCCAATAAACTATTTTTGTCCACATGATCCTTCATGGAGAAACAAGCCCTTCAGCTTTGTATCAGCCAGTCAGCATTCGCTGCTCATCTGAACCAGAAACAAAAGGTTTGGGACCATCACCTTCTTTTCTAAGCAGATCTAGATTCTTTATTTTTTTTTTCTAATAAATACAAGTGTTATATATATATATATATATAAACACACTATATTTTTTTGTGCCAAAATCCTAAATAAAATTATATTATCATATTTCTAAGAAGAGAAAAACTATATCCTTTCCTAGCTTGTGTTGTTGGAAGGCATTTATCCACGCATATACAAAATTCTCGTCTCTAAATCTCAATCGTCTAAAAGTTTGTGAGCCACACCATACAACACCATCCCCTAAATTTTGAGATTCAGCATGACAGCACCCAATGATAGACACCAATAAGGCAATAAGGCAATGCTTGTTTTGAGTTCAGCTGCCTAAACTTGACCAATTAGGCAATAACTTCATATGGCTACTGCAACTATTTCACATGTTGCTTATTGACAGACACCAAATAACAGCTATTTTTGGTAGTTACGTATATGGCGCCATTACAAAGTACAAACTTCAACCACATTTCCAACTTGGTAATGATGCAAAGAAAGGAAAGAAAAGAATACAAAATAGCAAGTTGCAGCAAGAATGATAAATTAACTGTCAAGTGGCTTTAGTGTGACAAATGAGGACCTTTATTAGCTGAATCAATTCACTAAGTCCCTTCCAATTCCCAAGTTCAAATCAAAGGGAAATTTTTATGGTACCCTTATGAATACGTTACCAAAGTGAATTGTTAATTTTTTATTGAATACTAATTTTATAATAAAATTTAAAAATAACCAAGAGCCAATAAAATAAATGATAATTCACTTTGAATACCGTATCCTAGAAAAAAAATGAGTACCGTAAAATTCTCCAAGTTAAACACAACTTGATCGTAGTTTTTGCCTTAGTTTTAAGTAATTTCTATGGGCACAAGTGACTGGTTTGCTTTTATGCTATGACGCAAAACGACAGTATCTTTTATGTGTGTGTGTGAATGATGAATATGATATACGACATGAAATGGACCCTGTTGATCAAGACAAAAGCCAAGTGTATCTCTGCCATTCAATTATTTCTAAAATATTTAGACAAGCGCTGTCTACTTCAAACACTTAATTCAACATTAAATATGTATGAAGTTATGTTGGTTATGTCAGAAATATGCTTATCACTAAAAAATATCCTAAAACGTGTCACTAGTTGAATGAAGTGGCGTAAACAGTGCACACATAAAAATTTCTCACACTTCATCTTTAGGGTCTTCACCATCATTGTCAGCTAGCACTGTGATGAGATGAGATATTTCTTCAAAGAAATGTCAAGATGAGATAAGTCATACTAGTAATCAATATCCCACCTGTCTATCAACTGTTCAGCTTAAGCTTTAGTCAAGATAATAAGGATTGGGTAGTGGCATGTATTGAAAGAAGGAAAAGAAAAAAATATATATATTCCATGCAATTATTGCCCCAATTAGGAGAAATAACATATTGAAGAAGTTGGAACTTGGTAATTGGTTCTACGTGTGACAAATGATAAGATGCCTATGACAAAAGACCAATTAAATTGTGAGCTAAAGGCAAAAGCTTTCAAAGTCAGAAGCCCTCTCTGAAGTGCAAAAGAGGAAAATAAAGCATACAAATGGAATCTCAACGCGACAGCCATTTTGGCAAACCAGAGTAGTCAGCAAATATCCTATAGCATGAGGTAATTGCAAATTGCAATTGCAATTGCTGGTAATCAGCTAGCTTTAATTTAAGCAATCATGGGTACATAACAAGTTAATTGATATTGATATTTGGCCCTATTACAAGGTTGGTGTTAATGTACGTTTCTATCACAACACCACCATTTAATTGATGACTGACAACCACATTAGCTCTGCGATAACCAATTCATTTCAAGGTGACAATCAATATTGATTCTTCTGCTATGAATATGATGAAAATAATGAAATCTGTTTTCTGCAGATGTTTCCATGTGAATATCAAAACCATTATTGGACCTGCCCAGCCATGAATACCAGAAGAGCATTGACACTGGAATAACTACTGAATATATTTTCTTTGTGAAACATAAAAAGAAACATTCTTATTACAAAATAGGGTCAGAATTTATCATCCTGAAATAAGAGCAAAATTCGTGATTTTTATGTGTAACCTATACTTCATTCCGTTCTCAAGGCCTTAATCCAATCAAGTTCAACTCTGAAATCACCCGGTCCAGATCTAGCACCTGGGACACCACCCCCAGCATTGACAGACAGAGACATGCCCAGAACACGGGATGGATTCATCTCTATTTGTGCATCTATAACATTCCCTCTCCAAGTAGGTAAATATCGAGCTAGAGGAATCTGGTTAATCAATGAAATTACTAAGCACATACCCAAAGTGTTGAAATTCACAACAGAAAACAAAGGGAACCAAATGTGCAAGTATGTATCACCACTTCAGTGCTTAATATGGGCCAATAACACCCAGCACTTCACTTTCACATCTATAGAAAATCAACAAGGTACACAACCTAGCAACAAGTTATCCTATATGTTGTCTACTCAATTTCAAATAGTAAAGATCAGTGCCCGGGCCTCTTTTACTCACTAACAATGTTGATACTTTAATAAGTAGCAACTCATGACAGATGCTGATAAAATTCACAAAAGCAGTTCCAAACAAGTAGACACACATTTCTTATGCACAAAAGCGGATCCTGAAGCTTTCCAACTTACAAATTCTATGATCATGTATTAAACAGATAATACTCCAGAGATTTGTATAATCAAAGCAAAAAAACATACTATTCCTACTCACAACCTAGACCTTGTGTAAACATTGCAGTGCTAAGGTTCTTAAGAAAAGTAGATGGAAAGCTACAAGAGCAATGTGCATAGGCTTTCAATGCATCCGAGTTGTCAAGTCTTTATTCACAGCAAGGTAACTCCTTTTCACAATTTAATTTGGCATGACTAGTAAGATAGTCTATGGCTGGAAAAATAGTCACAAGCAACAGGGCATTATATATGTCACTTAAAAATTATTTGAGCAGACTTCCTACAACATTGCAGGTTATCACAAACACCATATGAGAGCCTAGTCCGTCATGAGTCATTGGGTTGAAAGCAGTGGGATGTAAATGGAAGTTACCTTTACAATATACCAGTTGTCTTTGGGCACATAAACAAAAGCTTGCCACGAATTATCTTCCATCTGTGCAGGTGAATTGACCCAATTCTCTGTGTAGATCTGCACCAAAATCAGACTAGTTACAACACTTGCAAGACTACCCAGAAATTAAAAATCCTCCAGATTCCCTAGTATAAAATTTTGGCATTGACAATGAAAAAAGGCACTCACAGTAGATATATAACTTCTGCCATCTCCTTTAAGTTTCATTGCAATAGTATCATAAGAATCCAAATCAATGAAGCCATCAAACTGCAAAGAAGTAAATAATTGAGGAAAGATAATTTATTCAATATTAAAAATTGAATTAGCCACCAATCATATGATTATTTTTTTAAGTTTCCCGGGGTATCCCCACACCTTTTGGGTGTGAGACTAACCCCTTTAGGCATGCAGTAATATGGTTAGGCCCTCCTCAAAAGTGATGTCTCCAGGGCTCAAACCTTTGTCCTCCCGTGGGAGTGCAGCTTACCACTGCATCCCAACTCACTGTGAGTACCAATCATATAATTAAATCCATTATGTACTAGGCATGCACATTGCACAGGAGGTAAGAAATTGAAATCATGTACGATGTTGTGAAGTAGGAACAGATGCTAAGTAACTTGAGAATCTTAATTGTTTGGCAATGTTGTTGAACAAGTGTTTTGCAATTGAAGAGTGTAGGGGAAAGAAGAAAAAAAGGAACCTTTTTTGAACGCATACCACAGAAGCCACCACGAGAAATGTTCCATTTAGAGCCCTTAGTGACATCCAAAGAAAGGCTTCCGGAGAAGATCCCTGTGGTTAGTCCATTTTCAGATTCAGTTATCTCCAGAGATGCAGACGACAAACCTGGGTAACAATCAAACATTAAACATTGAGATAGAGCTAGCTACAACAGATTCAGAATTAAAAACATTAAAATAAAATAAAATTGCAAACTTTACTACTACTACTAGTAGTAGTAGTAGTATATAGTAGCATGTAAGATTAGATTACCTCCAAGTTCAGAATCAGAATACAAATGCCACTTGTTTAACTCTTGCTTGGAATTGAAACTGAATATATATCTCTCAGGTGGAGGCATCAAATCATCAAAATTCCCCGCCAAAACTTTTGTTCCACATTGGCACACATACAAAGAGACAATCAAAATGTATGTTCATGAAAACAAACATAACAGTAACACAAATGAATGGATATTGAAAACAAAGCACAAACAATAAATAAATACCTCTCTTAGTAGCATTTACAGAAGCTTCCAACAGTTTTCGAAATCTCGACATCTCTCTCTCTCTCTCACAAACCCCAGAGCACGAGGGCACGAGAGCACCACCGTCCCCAACAGGCGGCGACAGCGTCAAGACTAAACTAAACCATCTCCGTAACTGGGCCTAATTATTTCTATGGGCCTTCTTTTTGGGTTTATTTTTCTTTTTTAATCTTGGTTGTGGTTGGCCCAACTTTACATACACTTAAGTTTTGTATACTGATGTACTAGAGTGAAAAAAAAGTTTCAAATGAATGAAGTATTTTTAACCCAAAAAAAGAAAAAGAATGAAGTATTTTGGTCATCTTTGGATGAGCTTACTAAAGTAGCTTTTGAAACATATATAAGCTTTTTTTTTATCTTATCTTCATAAGTTAGGAATTGAAACTTATGAAAATATACCACTGCAAAACTAAATAGCTGTATTTTAATAATAAATTATTACTAAGTTAACCTTAATGAATTGCTAAAATTCTATTTTTATATAAGAGTTTCTTCGAGTGTATATTTAAATCCTACTCGGCTTATTTTAAATTGCACTTAAACCACATTTTTTTTTAATTGCATGAGTCCTTCATTAATGCCTTTAGTGTTTATCATCCCTTAATGAACACTTTACAATAAAAAACGTGCTTAGTGTTTTTATGAAGTTGTCTTGTGTAAAATTATTTGATTCTCTGGTTGCTTGGCACCATGGAATTGTGAGGAAGTTGATTTTTGAATATTTCTTTCTTTTAAAAAAGAATTGTACGATGCTAAATCACACATCATTTTAGTTTGGTGTTACATCAAACCCTGCATTTCAATATAATGCCAATTGCCAAACTAGATTCAGTCAAAAAGAAAATAACTAATCACGTTCCTATAGTTACTATCTATAGATGGCTGCCATAAGCTCAACGCTATCCTTCTACTAAAAAAAACTATGGTTGAATAAGATTTTAGTGTCAAATGAAGTTATTTTTTGAAAAAATGACAAAAATCCAGTCTTCTGCCAACTAGATTAATTTCGTTTTAAACTAGCTAGCCTAGGATTAGTACAATAAGTACGTACTCTAAGTCGCTATAGGTAAAAAAAAAAGTATGTTTGAATAGAATACCGTGTGCGGGGTGAAAATAAGTCAAATTAGATTAAGTTCTGTCTTAAATAAGTTTAATATGTATCTCAATTATAAGGTCTGAACTTGACTTGTAAACTTATAATAAGTCAATTTTTAATATCTGACTTAATCTTTTTAAAAGTCTGACCTGACCTGAAAGTCTATTTAAAGATTTATTTTATAATGAGACCTTTAAATAAACTAATAGACCTACTTTTAAATAGGTCAATATATTTTTATATAAGCTAATAGACCTACCTTTAAATGGGTCAACATGCCTTAGATAAGTTAATAGACATACTTTTAAATAAGTTAATATGCATTTACATAAGTTAATAGGTTTAAACCTTGAAATAAGTCAATGAGCCTACTCAAAACTAATATATTTTTGTTATAATTTAACACTTACTTTCTAATTTTATAGATGCCCACTATTTTCTTATTCTAGTCTTTGGTTGATATGGGACTTAAAGATATACCAAGTTGTTCATTTTCTTACTCTAATCTTTCAAATCTCAAATCGACTAAAGATCAGAATAAGAAAAGTATTGAATATCTATAAAAGTAAGGGATAAGTTTTAACTTATTATTTTTATTAAATATATTAATAAATATGTTATTTTTATTCTAACTTATTAACTTAAGTATTAACTACTAACTTTTATTAAAATTTAATTAAAAATATATTAATATATTATAATAAATTAATAATTATAATTTATAATTTATATTATAATAATATATATTATATTATATATAATTAAATAAGTCGAACCAACCTATCGTCAGGAAAAAAACCTATTAAATAATCTGAAATCTAATTTTTTAATTTAATAAAATTTTAAAAATTTTTACCTAACTTATTTAATAAATAAATTAAATCAAGTCACGCCTCAAACAAGTTAGGTTATAAACTCCTGACTCATAGCTTGACCTATTTACACCTATAACTGTGTGTTAAAATAAAATTGAATAGGCTGGCGTTGGGGGATAAGGTGGGATTTGGTTCAGCCCAACCTTGCACCACATTCTTACGCGTTAAAATTCTCGCTTATCTTGCAAGAAATATATTAAAATTTGTACTCATCCTACATTCTCTTATACTTATGAATATGTTAAAATAATTTATATAATAATTAATTATTATCTTAAAAAATAATTTATTATCTCATATAAATTAAAAAAGCATATTAAAAATAAATATAAATTAACAAAAATAATTAATATAATTAATATTATTAAAATAAATATAAATTACTGGGACGGAACAAGATGGATTTTGACTCCAAACTCTCGTCTACCTTGCTTTCTTGCGGAACAGGCTTTAAACCCGTAACATGCTGAGAGGTGGGAAGGGGTGAGTAATAGCTAGTAGGGTCAAATCGCCATCATAGTTGAAGCATATAGCCAACATTGTAGTTACGGCATTCAGCATCTCCGAGGCATTACACGAAGTACAAGTATAAACACAATACTATCGTCGTCATAGTGAAAACAAAATTTCTTTCATCAACCTTAATATATGGGACATGGAATATGGAATGTAGCAAGGACATCAAGTACCTCACGGCCAAATACATTTGCGTGAGCTATTTAAAGCTGTTAGAAGTGTCTGAAAATCTATAGCCAGAGCTGCAGAGAGAGGGGCTTGGCAAATGGGAGTTAGAGAAAGTAAGTTAAGGAAATGGGTTGGTGGTGGCAGTGCTTTCAAGCGCATAGAAGGCCCTCTATTGGCACCTAGAGGTTATGTTCCAATTTGTGTTGGCACAAATGAGGATACTTGCAGGCGATTTATGGTTCACACCAGCGTACTTGGTGATGCAGATTTCTTCCAGCTGCTGGGTAAGTCAGCAGAGGAATATGGGTTTAGGAATGATGGGATTCTGAGGATCCCATTTGAAGCACAAGATTTTGAAGAATGGTTGATCAGAAGCTCCAACAAAAATATTAAAGATCAATATATATATATATATTCTCCAATTAATAGTTTTTCAGCCACTATTATTCTTAAGATATAAAACCCGTAGAAGACTTAATTTATGTTGACATTACAAAGAAACCAAATTGCCTCAACAATGTGATGAACAATAACAATTCAATTTCAGCTTAATCATATATTGCAGAAAAGAATTAAAGTTGTATTTAACATCAATTTGTCTATTGAAAAGCACATTTCATTTTGATGATCTTAAATTAACATTTTAAAGACACTGAATTTCGAAAATTAATTCATGGAATATGTAAGATTGCTCAATTAAATGTTACATTTGGATTAAATTTCTCAAGGAAAAGAAAACTCAGGGATTATAAATTGCCAGGTTAACATATTATTTCATTATACAAGTCCATCAACAATTGACTATATAAATGCGATGAAGTTGCAAACAATATATCACCGGAAGGGCATAATGACAAAATATTCTTTCCCCGGTCCTACCAAATTGATGTACAATTGAGCATATAAACTTCTGCTAGTAGATGACTTATCCATGCATGTATAAGGCATTTTTGAGATGGAGGACCAGAGAAGAGAAAAGGTCTAAAATCGCTACTCAAAGAAGTGCAAAGAAAAATAAGAAAACGATAGTCACTATTTTCTCCTATAATGTTGGTTTCTACTTATAAACAGCTAGCAGCTGGTTGTATTCTTTCAAAATGTTTCTCTATGCATTTCGTCTTGTTTCCTAGTTGATTCTTCCTTCAGTGACAAACGAACAAAACATTATTTACACTCATGAGTCATGATAAAATATAAATATTCACATTTAATTTATTCTAATTTGTTAAGAGTCTTATATTATTTATCTTAAGAAAACGTTTTTCGTTTAACTAAATACTCTAATTTTTGTTTATATATCGTATGCTTCCGTACATATGTTTGTTGACTTTTTTATATGCCAATATTTTCATTTCAAATTTCTCATTTCTCATTTCTTGGATTCACTAGAAATTGATATAGATTAACTACTTATTTTCAATGTATTAACCAGTTAATTTTTAGCTTCTCATTTCTTGCTTATTGGATTCACCATAAACTGATATAGATTGACCACTTATTTCTAATGTATTAACAAGTTAATTTCTCGCTTCTCATTTCCTGGTTCTTGGATTCACTAAAAACTGATATAGATTAACCACTTATTTTTAATATATTAAACAGTTAATTTAGATTTACCAATTAATGAGATTCATCAGAAACTTATAGTGATTAATCACTTTTACGTAATGTATTGACCAGTTATTCATTATTAAGAACTCTTTCTTGAATTCACCAGAAACTGATATAAATTAACCACTTATTTCTAATGTATTAACCAGTTAATTTGGATTCACCAATTAATGAGATTCACCATAAACCTATAGTGATTAACTACTTTTACTTAATATATTAACCAGTTATTCATTATAGAGAACTCTTTCTTGAATTCACCAGAAACTGATATAGATTAACCATTTATTTCTAATATATTAACTAGTTAATTTGGATTCACCAATTAATGAGATTTATTAGAAACCTATATTGATTAATCATACGTAATGATTAATTACATTATTGAGAACTCTTTCTTGGATTTACGAAATGATATAAATTAACCACTTATTCTAATTATTGAGAATTAATTTGAATTAGATTAATGATATTCATTAAAACTATATATAAATTTACGTAATTATTAATTAATTATTAATTATTAATTTAACTTTATTAGATTAATAAAATTCATCACTCATTTTTAAAATCTTAATATACTTTGACATAATTAATAAAAATCACAAAATCTTATATATTGTAATTAAATTAAAATTTTGGATAGACAAATAATATGATCATTTATCTTAATTTTTTAAGTATAATTTATATATTTAATAAACTACTTCACTTAATATAAATTAATTTTAAGTTAAAATATAACATAATTAATTATAAATATAGCGATACATATCAATTAACTATATGCAGTTGTGACAATAATGTCGTACAAGTAATATTACTCCACTCAAGTTTGATGCCCCACTTAGCTCTAATCTAATAACTTGTCAGTTGTCACCTCGTCGACAACTAGTACGCTCATATCTCTCCCCAAATTGATCTTATCAATATCACTCAACCTTCAAATAATATCACTCAACCTAGCCCATGATGCCGTGGGCGTCTGAAACTAGCCACCACAATTTCGGTCATTAACTTTCCATGAAGAAAAGAAACAGGCGTGCATGGATGATGGATAATACAACTTTTATTTTTATTTTTATTATTTTAGTGCATCAAAACGATGGGCGAGGCCCCCTGTAATATATGGAAAATGATCCACCTGGATCAGATAAAAAAAAACTGGCCCTTTATACGAGAGGAGAGGACCCACGTACTGAACTAAACTGTCAATGAAGCGTGTAAGACAACCTAGCATAGTTGTGAATTATTAAGTGTATGTATCTTCTAAACATGTGATTTTATATTTTATTTTAAAAAATATATATATATAAATAATATTATTAAAAAAAATCATTTAAATATTTAATTATATTTTAAAAAATTAATCTCTTATTTATTATATAAAATATGTCGTGAAAAGTTAAAAATTTAAAAAGTTCTGCAACCTTGGGTTTGTAGACAGAAAAGGAACAAGAATATCAGGGATCATTATGCACGAGTAAAGGAAAACATTTTTTTCTAACTTAAATATAATAAATGTATATTTATCGTATATTTATGTAAAATATATATTAAATTAATTTATATATAATTGTAATATTTTTACAGAATATAAAATAAATTATGAATAAATTAAAAAAAAAATTAAAATATAAAAATTAGATGAATAATAAAAATATACAATAAAATAAACTAAAAATTCTTAAATTCAACTTCAGTTAGATTTCAGATAAATTGTTGAAGAGAGAGAATATATATTTGTGTTGATTTTAAATTTAAAAAACAAATATAATTATACTAAAGTAAATTTTTGTTTTCCTAACTTTTTTATTCACTTACAAATTTTGTCGTTATGTGGCATCTATCTATTGAAGTATTCGTTCATGATTACTGCTACAATTTGGGATTTCATATTATCTCTCTTTTCATTCTTGAATAAAATGCTATTGATTAACAAAGCTAAGAAATTATTATTACTTAAGAAAAAAATATTACGAATTAAAAGAAGTATAATTTTTTACTTACTTAACAATATTCTATTACGAAACATATATGGGACCGAAAATTTTGAGCCTGAACTAAACAAGCTTAGAACAGCTAGCAAAGCATCTCGTTCTAGATAATGATGCATTTTATTTTAATTATTTATTATTGATCCATTGCTTATATGATTTTTCTATGGTTAATAATCTTCTCATATGTATTAAAATTATTTTTATATATTAAATTAGAGTATATTTATTTAAACGTGTGTTAATATTTTATTTTACTTTTCTTTAAAAAATAACATATATCATTTTTAATTTTATTTTTTAAAAGAAATCAAATTAAACTCTCTTTCAATCAACTATACTTTTTTAGTTTACATTTCATTTAAAATTTTAACTGAATTTAAAACGATCCGTGCAATGTATAAAATGTTAATTAGTACTTTTTTTGACCGTGTATGCTAAGATATAGCTAAATTTATTTGCTTAGGTTGTTAGAACAGTTAAAAGATATAGAAATACTTTGTGGGAGTCAATAAATACTTAAAAAATAGTTTTAGTATTTAAAAATGATAATTATTGTAATTTGTTTTCCATCAATCTTAGCTATGTTTAAATATAATAAAAATTAAATTACAATAATATCAACTATTTTAATACTACAACAATACAAAAATATGTTTCCTCAATATCGTAGTATCTCATATTTTCTATTGATGTATTGAGCTTTAATTGAACTCCCAACATATACACAAGTTGATGATCTATGTGGGGGGCTCGTAGAGTTGGTAAAATGGGCCAACTTTTCTCTAACCCGCTTCAACCTGTTAAAATGTGAGACAGGGTGGGTTGGTCTGTTTTAAAAAATGAGTTAAAAGAGTTAACTCACTCTGCTTTAATGCGGGTTGGTGGGTTGACGGATTGGCCAACATAAAAGATAAAATAAAAAAAAATAAATGAATTGACGGGTCAACCGGTTTAATTTACCTAAAAAATAAAAAAATTATATAAAAATCAATAAATACTATAAAATAATGATAAAAAATTACAAACTACATATCTAAAATATAATTTTTAAAATAGTCTAATTAAATATTCAAATATAAATTATATAACATTTAAAGAATTTTTTTTTATAGTATTACTTATCATTTTTTTAAAAAAAAAAAAACCCGCAGTGACCAACGAGCCATTCGCTTAAGCGTGGGTTATGTGAGGCAATTTATGCAGATTGAAAAAAAAAATATAGATTCAATCTTTGAACTTAACTCATAAAAAAATAACGGATTAACGAATTAACCTGACGGATTGAACCCGTTTTACCGGCTCTACCGTCAGGGTTTTCTCTAGCGTCGCACTTGCCAGAGCAGTGTGACTTCTGTTCTGTAGCCAGGCGGCCACCATCACCTTGGAAAAACTCTTCTAGCTCGTCTAGCTCTGCACACCTACACCCTATCCTTCCCTTTGACCAATCCCTCTACGACAGTGTCACCTTCATGTTGCACAATTCAAACAAGCATAGGCGCCAATTCCTTTCCCTACAAACACTGCCACACCATTCTGTATATGGGCTTCTCCAGTGTTGTCAACACCACTGAGAACTAAGATGAGGACGACGCTAGCTGGCAACACTGGACAAGACAAAGAGGTGGATATATAGCAATTTGAATCTTGCTAACAACCAAGCTGGGATCACTATCTACCCCACTACTTGCATGGTTAATGGATTTCAGTCGCACTTCCATACTTATTAAAAGTAGTATTATATATATATATATATATCCAAATGTTTGTATTTGAATCTTAACTTCCTCTTTAATTTCAATAATGAATTATCTATCTATGACAAATAAATAAATAACTCCAAACATATCTGAAATTGAGGCCTATACCATATTTCTCATTTATTTAATCTCAACACATCCCCATTCCATAAGTAAAATATTTGAAAAACAAAGATAACAAGTGCTATTCTTCCCGTCTAGCATCAAATCCTACCCCAGTTTCTAAATACTAGATCCTGTAATTTCGGCATAGATCTTCGTTAGTGTTGCATAAAAAACACTTATGCTTGCGTGTATAGGCTCAATTTTCTCGTTTATTGCTAATCTCCATGTTCCTAAGCATGTATTATTGGATTGGAGTACAATTTTAACAAGACAAGTCTCTGTGTCCAAGACTTTCCATCTTAGAGTCATATTCTTAATTTATGGTCAAATGTCCTTGATGAAAAAATGTGAAGTCAAACATATCAATGTTTTGATTTTGATCGATCCAATTAGATGTATAAGATCTTGGGGACATCCATTAATGGTTGAGCTAAGCAATCGTCACCATATATAACCTCGTGTGTACCTAAAGCACCATAGAATGGTTTAGCAAATAATAAAAATATCAACTCAAATTTTTAATTATATTTTTCTTTCACATTATTTTTTATATTATTTTTTATATTATTGTGATCAACATTTATATGTCACTATTTTTTTCACTTAATCATAATTATTAAAAGTAATATGAAATCATCATTTTCTTAAAAATATTTGACCCCACTTTCTTTCTTACATTTTATCTCCACTTTCTTTCTTACATTTTATCCACAAATCTCATCTATTTTCTTACTTTCTGTTGCTTGGTTCACTCTTAGTGAGAAGTAGTTGATTAATATAATAAAATCCTAGTCTATCTTCGGTTGAACAAAAAAGAAATGCTTAAATTAATGTTGTAAACCATAATTTAAATCTGTTAGTGTAAACACTTTTAGATGTTGACCATGTGTAATTCTATTAATTTTTGTCTCCAACATGTAAGATAAATAATACGAAAAGAATTGACAAGTCTGATGTAAACCAAAGAAAACTCCAGGATACTTGTATCTGCACCTAACCAGTAACAGTTTTATTGAATGGATTTTATATCAGATAAATAGTACTGTAAATTGGGTAAGAAGGATATCAATGCATCAAAAGTAGTGAGGTATATTGCCATATTTAGTATGAATGTGTAAGGGAAGGAGGGAGGTAAAAAAATGATCATATAATAAAAGAACAATAAAATTGTATTTCCATTCAATGGATGAAACAGAAGCTTAATTGCTTACCAATGTCGGCCACTTTCAATAGAAAGTTCAAAGGGTAGTAAAACATTATAATAAGTACCATAATTACAGTTTCTTAATCAACATGAACATAGATCATCGTCATCAGTAAAAGGTAAACTGGCTTAACAAATCATCCTCATTTGCCCACAAGCAACCAGCAGTACAACTCAATTACACGTCTTTTGTTTTTTGGTACCAAAAGCCTACCTATAATTATATAATCTTCACTTTAATTAATAACATATATATAACAAGTAATCAATCTCAATTAACTAAGTCACAATTTTTTTTTCTTCTGTTCACCATAAAAAAACAATTAAAGTCAGATACGATCTCTCTCAGCATAGATCATCAGCATGCACAAGTGTAGAACTCAACCAACTCATCCATGGACCCCAACTGGGTCTCATTGCTCTCAAGCATCCACAGCAAGTGCTCAAACAGCACAACCTCACAGGAAACCACCACCCCATCATCACACCCACCAGAAGAAGAACAAGAAGACCTGTCCACTAGCTCCTGAAACACAGGGTGTTCGATGATGTCGGAGTTTACGAGGTACCGCCGCCTTGACTTGCCAACGTAGACGGCGTGGAGTTCCTGTTCTTCCTTGGATGAGGAGCTGGCGGCGACTTTGTGGTAGGAGTCGCTGGCGGCGGAGACACAGCTGTTGTTGCGGCTGAGCTTGGTCAATGAGGGCCACCTTTTGATAGCTGACTTGAGCTTTGTTAGCTTCCCCAATTTGGCCATTTTTGGAAGGTGTTTGATGAATGTCTCAATGAGTAGAGGAGAGAAGAGAAGAGAGAGAGGGATTGGTAGGTGAATGGTGATGAGAGGCTGGGGTGATGTATGTGAAGGTGAGAGGGAAGGTTCGGTTATAAAGGGAGAAGGGGGAACGGAAGGGAAGGGAAGGGAAGGGTTAAACACGTGCATGGCCCACTGTTTAGTGCTGGGGACACAGCTAAGAAACACAGCTAAGAATGAGATATTTGGTGGAAATTTGGAAAACCAGTTGCTCTTTCTTTTGGCGTTTAGTGTTGGGGGTTGGGATTGGGAAGCTTTGCAAAAAAGACAATTGCCTTTGTTCTTGTGTGCTTTTACATGCATGCCCTCTTTTTTTCCCCCACCTCGAGGACCCTGAGTTTTTCCACTTTTCCTTTCCCAAAAATTGTTTTATTGGGTGAAAAATGCCTACTGATTTATAATTGTATAATCGTTACATCATTTCAAACTGATAAAGATCTTTACTTCCAATTGTTAATTGCAAAAACTTATTATGATATATACTAGATATCTTGTTCTCACCCCCAGAAAAAAAAAGAACTGCATATCATGTTTTATACAAGGAATGGGGGAAAAATAATTTAGTTGGAACATGGGTTATACACAAGAAAAAATAAAACCTCCAAGAGGCTTTCAAAAAGTCTAAAGAATTGAGCATAGAAAATTATTAATTGAATAAACTGATACCTTAATTTTTTTTTCAAAAAAGTTGTTTCCTTTTTTTAAATATTTTTTCCTGTCATATTTAACAATTTCAAAGTTTCTGCAATATTATAGAATATCAATAACATCAATAGACGTGGCAATAGTTTACTGTTTACAGCCATGCTATAACAACTTAATCACCATCTGTTGTAAAGCAGGCTTGAAAGTCATAGCACTATAACATTATAATATACAGAGCTTTCTTATTATATATTATAAAAATAGAAATAGAAAATAATGAGGATACTTATAGGATATAAAAACCTTCTTTAAGTTGTTGGACCTGATTTTTATTTACGTTCTAATTCTTAGAAGTCGTAGAAGTTTAATGTTACAAAACAAGCTTCCCTTAATATAATAATAATAAATAAAAAAACCAAAGAACAAAGATGAGTCTAATTAGGTACTGAATTAGAAATGATTTAGATATACATGTTGGTTTTCTTGTCCTTGTTTGTTAATGGCATTGGCATGGCATCATGAAACAGCAACAAATTAAGGTGTTGGTTGGTAAGCAAGCCAGCAAGGTTCGCATCTGTAAAATGCACTCAGCTGGGCTCTGGTGAGGTTTTGGCATATTCATCTACCTTGCAAACTTCAAAGCTATGGTATAGTGCCCACATCTTGTCCTTTACTTGTATATGCTTTACTAGCTTTCTTTGGTACAGAGGTATCATTAGCTCGGTTCTAAATGCATATGGGGCCAAGGAACCTCATCTCACAGAACACTAACAACTCCAATTATGGACTTTGTCAAATTCTCGGAAATTCAATTTGAAGGGCATTAATGAAATTTCTTAGCAGTCTCAAATATGAAAAGGAAGTAAACAAATACTCTTAGAGTGTGTTTAGAATGTAAAAAAATAAGAAATGATTTTATTTGTAAATAAAATTTAATTAAATTTTGTATTTGAGATGTTAAAAAATAAGAAATGATTTGATTTTTAAAATCTTATGAATTTCATTCCTTTTATTTTTTAAATTCTATCAAATTTGATAAGATTTGTTAGGATTTGATTTGATTTGAAATAAATATACTATTTTACCCTTAATAATTATTTCTAACAACTTCTCATGATGGTTAAAATGTAAAATAATAAAATCAAATCAAATCAATTCTCATTTTAATGAATTCCAAATACAAAATTTGATTTCTAAATCAATTCAAATCTTATTTTTTTTAAAGTTCCAAACACAAAATTTGATTTTTAAATCAAATTAAATTAATTCAAATCAAATCAAATCAATTCATTTCTTATTTCAATTCATTCCAAACACACTCTTATATACAGAATATCTGCAGTTAAGAATTTAGGTGAGTTCACTGTAAATTCAAATTCTACTATGTGTACAATTTCTTTTTAAAAATAAAAAATAAAACGGGTATAAATTAGTGTATACCTTATATATATATGAAACAATGAAACACTAGCATATGCAGAGTTTCTGAAGGGGAAGGAAACATAAACTTGGATGTATCATGAGTCATGTGAGTCCTTTTTGTGGTCCAGGACATAGTGGGTCAAGAGTAAAAACAAGAACCTCAGCAGAAGCAAAATTCATGTATAATTCTCAAGCCAGCCGCCAGTGGTCCAATAGTTCCTATCCCTGCTGACTAAGCTGGTGCTTCCAGACCCCCTTCAAGTTTAGCCTTTCATTCAACATTTATTTGGACGGACGCCAAAGATTTTTTGTTGTTGCAAAGGTGATTGTACAAGCAAGTTTAAAAACAATCCATGTTAATTATTCGAGTCGGAATTTGTTAATATAACCTCCTTTTATTGCTCCTTAACTGGACACAGGCTTCTCTGATTGCTATTTGCTACCCCCAATAACTATTATCAGCAAGCTTAAAAAGCTATTAAGGTTTGAATTTGAAAAAAGATAAAAAGGGTGAAATTTTGACTTATAATTGATCTTTGAAGATGAAGAGGGATGACTGGATACATTTATGAGAAACTAAGAGAAAGACTGAGAAAATGTGTGCAGCAAAACTTACACTTTTTGTGCATTTTGGCTTAGAAAAAAATGTCCAAATAATATCAAGTTATAACTAACTGTTAAAAAAAAAATTGCCCCATAATAATGCCATTTGCAACAAATCATATATCCTAAGAGTCTAATAAGCCAATATGTTATATGATATATATAATTATGTTGGTGTTGCTACAAAAGAAAACGCCCTCTCTCTCACTCTCTTACCCAACACATTATGATGGCTTCATAAATAAATAATGGTTCCAAATCTTTTGAGCAGGATATCTCTTAACTGATCATGTGCTTAAAAAACTGGGATGGGTATCCAAGACTAGATTAATTTTAGGGGCTTGGACCATCATGTACAATAAGAAATGCATTAAATTTGAAAATCACATTTGGATTTGTTAATTATAAATGTGCCGTGAAATTATGTAGTGTACAAAATGTCAAAATAATTGTCAGATCAACCATAATTGAACAGAGCATTAAGTTAGCAACTTAATTAAACAGAGCATAATTACTGTTCGAGAGCAAATTAGCAGACATAATATCAAACACTTAGGTAGTTATTTTGTTTTTGCATATAGTGTAGCAATAGTTAAGAGGCTCAGTCCTTGCTTGCGCTCATATACGTACAGTCAACAAAAAAAACATCCATATTCATCTTCCTTTTCAAGTTTTCTTATTTTTCTAAAATAAAAATTGGTTAATAACTAAATCTCTCTTAAAGTTGGAGAAACTTACAAACACAGCTGAAAAGGAAACACGTAAATTGTTCTACTTATAGCAATTCCTTCGATTTATATGCTGTTTGTGAGAAAACAAAAGAGAAGTTATGTATTGATCACATCTAGGTTTACTGGCTATAAACCATGTGCCATGAAATAAAATTATATAAAAATCATGTTAGTTCAAGTATTATTGACCAGAGCATGTGATATGTAGTTTAACATATTATACAGAGCATATATGCTGTTTGAGAACCGATTACTAGACAAAATATCAAACACTTACTGGGATTGTGATCCTGCTGCATGCATTTAAAGGGCAAATCTTCCTTCCTAGTGATTATGTCCATACATACAGTCAACAACTAGCATGCATCTTGGTGTTTTGTACATTTCTTCTTCTTCTTCTTTTTTTGGGTTTTCTTTTGGCTGATTTATCTATGTATATTATTATAATATATTTTAAAAATGCTCTTTTCATTTCATTCTATCTTTTTTTCCCCCTGACTGTCCCTTAAAGCTAAAGCTTTAACTTTAAGAGTTTCTGTAAGTAGAGCCACTATTGAGTTCACCAAGTTTCATTTTTTGTTTTATTATATTCAAGGACAGGAACATAAATTTTTGAAGTTTAGCCAACAAGTGTTTCGTCCACTACATTAAGCCAAGAAGTTAACGTCTTGTTCTATGAAATTTTAGAGAGTTTTTAATCCAAGGTTTTTTTTTAACGAGAATATGTGAATCGTGTTGGTGTATATGCATTCGAACTTATTTCCTAATCTTTGTTCATGCAATTACTTTTATATACTTAATAACTTACATTTGTGTGAAAAAAAAAATTATATCATGGCCAATTAATTGCTTCTCCATGCTTTCTTTTAGAAGAGGCGACATCCGCATCATGTTCTTCAATCCATGAATTGTTTTCAACCGCTTTACTTTAATAATTTTATGGGTTTAATAAAACTTTGTTAAGATCTTACAAAACTTTATTAATTCCATCACTTAAAACAGATGTGATCATGCTTATGGGATATATCATCATACATCATGTACTCATGAAAGCATCTCAAGAATGTCTCTCTATGGTAAGCTTCAAGCCATGTGCCATTGATAGTATAGTCATCATCCTGTATTTCACTGGATGACCGGGAACCAAGTTGAACTTGTAAAATCTGCACAAAATAGCCAGTACCATCCTCATCTGGAGATATGCAGAGTCCTTGCCAAGGCATATCCTTGGCCCTGCCTGTAAATCCAAAGGAAAAAAAAAAAAAAAAACTAAGGTGTTTGTTGCACATCTTGGTTCAAACTTACAATACCTGCTTTGTATTGTTATTGTAGATTCCAAGACAGGTGAACTTACCTGAAAAGCAGTGAATTTGAATGGTGATTCATTTTGGAGAATACCATCCTTGAACCATCTTTCAGGTATAAATGAAGCTGCATCAGGGCCCCAATTATACTCCATCCTTCCCATAGAGTATGGAACATAAGTTACCATGCCACCTGCTTTTATTTTGGTTCCATCTGGCAAGACATCGTCCTCCAGGATGCCTTTGGGATCCTACAATTATGCATTGATATTTATAGAACAAATTCATTAGTAAATTTAAAGCAACAACCTTATTGAACTTCCTCTTCCAAATTACATGAAGGTGCTTTCCTTAATAATAAAATTGAGGTAGCACATGCCATTTCATAAAAGAACTTAAATTGGACTGCCAAATTCATTTTCTTTTGGCAGCAATAAATTAATTCTCAAGTCTCACTTTTCCTGGAATTTTCATAACAAGCACCAATTGAGTGTAGAAAATGCATACCTGAGGAACGGCTGGATACAATCTAAGGGTCTCCGTTATGACTGCATGCAAATAGTGCAGTCTCTCTAGTGAATCTTTGTTCAATAAACTTGAAAATTGCTCTACTCTTTGATTGAATGATTTAGGGTCCCCAATGTCACATTGAAGCAAAGAGACATTCTCTTCTTTTGCTCGATTCTCCTCAAAAGTTTTGAGCTCTAAGTAGAGTTTGTCAGCAACATGAGCATGTGTATTTACCATATATATGGCCCATGATAGAGTTGTTGCGGTTGTGTCCCGACCAGCAATCACAAAGTTCAAGACAACATCTCTCAGACTCTTGTCTGTTGCATTGCTCTCTCCCAGTTCTATAAATCTTGATAATATATCATGTTTTATCTGTTTTTTAATAAGATAGGAGTGATCAATTAATATGAAAGCTTAGATTTGAACTCCAATATCAGGTTTAGATACATTGTTTCTATGATGCTACCTTATTTTGTTGGCCACTCTTTTTAGCATCCTCTATCTCTGCCTTCCTTCTCTGAATTACTGAGTAAGTGAAATCATCGATGACTTTGATGCTCCTGTCAAGTTGTGCTTCTGAGCCTATATTTAGAATTTTCTTAATTTTCCACAGTGGATCAATGAATCGTAGTGTTACTATGATGTTTGCAGTGTCAAAGGCGTGAGCAAAACAATTGTCTGGTAAATTGGGAGCCAAAGTTCCAATTTCCACACCAAATCCCACCTTACATATGGAGTCTAAAGTCATTCTCATCAACAACTCCTAGAAATTGACATTTCAAGCATCACCAATTACAGCCTCCACTACTTCATAGATAAAAATACAAGCATAAAGAATGTTTGTAGTCACCTGCATGTCTATTTCTTGGTTGAGGAAAGATGCTTGACTGAGAATGGCAGAGAGTTTTAAGGCATATTCCCTGAAAACTTTGGTGCTGAAATCCCTCAAATTTCTGGATGCAAACTCTAAGCTTGCAGTCTTCCTTTGTTTCTTCCAAAGCTCCCCATCAACATTAAATATCCCATCTCCAAGCAGCACTTCCATATACGAATGGTACACTTCACCCTGCAGTTAGAATCACAAGCTTGTCCATCAAAAGCATTAATTATGCAAGTTAAAAAAAGAACACTGAACATGATTCAAACCTGATTCTACATCAAAATCTGTACCATGTGGTTTAGTATTGAAACCAATAAGGCCATTGAAGCAAAAAAAGATGTAACATGATGTAACATAGATTACCTTAGGATAATTATTGAAGTTGGTCTTAAGTACATGTTCCACATTAGCAGGATCAGCAATGTAAGTATAGGTTGTGAATGGCATTGGCACCACAACAGTTTTTGATTTGGACAAGTATTGGACAAGCCAATCGTGCATCCTATTATAGTTCATCAATTGTTCAATGGCAGCTCCAAGAAAGGGCCAAGTTTTGGGGCCTTTCTTGTTCCTTTGACTCCATCTGTGTATGAACATCCATGAAACAACCATGCAGATCAGTAGCACTAACCCTCCCATGTTGCATCCGTCCCTAAAAGGAGCAACTAATGCGAGGTTCGTTTCTTCTCCCAATTTTAAGATATGAAAAATGACAAATGAAATGTCACAAAAGATGAATGCTTGAGTGATTAATTGAGGAGTATCTTATATATTAAGGAGATCAGAGGTGGTTAAAATGTAGGTACGTAACTGGTTTATTTTAAATATGGTTTTAGCTATGTATTAACAACACTTTGTCACAATCTTTAAATGCTTATGATTTATGAATTTGTAAGATAAAAAAAAGCTTCATTTGTTTCGTGCCCTTGACCAAAATTTCCTAGAATTACTAATATGACCGAGGGTGAGGGAGGTTGGAACTTTTGGCAAGTCACTAAACTATCACGGTATCACCCAATTAGGAAAATTTATAAAACAAAAAAATTAATTAAAAATTATTAACTTAACTAGGTTACTACATACTAGTAGATTGAGAGGCACTAACGTATTTGTCAATCTACATTTTTTATTTTTTATTCTGGTATGGTGCAAGGCTTTGAACAGGAAAATCATCTGTATAATTGTGAAGAAGTTTATACTAAGAAAGTAAGAGAAGGTGTAACTATTTTGTTAGACTTAATTATTTGTACCTAATAACATGCAAGCACAAATTCAAAATTGAATTCTATCTATAATCTCATACCAATTCAAGATGATTAACAAATGCGGAAGCGTACCTGAAGAGTCCATGAGAACTTGAGGGAATGGATGATCTTCTCGACAGAGTAGTGATCTTCCAATTGTAGAATTCTTCAGGGCCTTAGTTCTCTTCTGATAGGATGAAGATAAGAAATATGTTCTTGTTCTACAATTGGGAACCATAACCTCTTATATTTATAAGAAATACATGCCCTTTCATGAAGAGTAATGTCTCTTTGAGTTCATATCCTTTCATAATAAGTCATGACTCTTATACTTTTCTTATTTCTATTTCGGCCCATCATAAAAATAGAAATAAGACTTATGGTATCTACACAATATTTTTTATGACAATTATATTCTTAGTCATAACACTTTAATCCAAATAGACCACTTTGATTTTGGCTAATTAAATAATGGCTTAACACATTTAATTATTACATGTGTGTCCCTAATTTCACACACACACACACACACACACACACATATATATATAGGGAGTGTATCTGGTGAGAGGAGTGTTTATTGTGACAGGTGAGAGAAGTGAATTTTATGGATCTTTATATGATAAGATTAAAAGATAAATATGTGACTTTTTTATTCTAACAATCTTGACCCATGTATGGTTGTATGGTTAAGATTTACTCCTCTCACTCTCTCACAATAAAAACTCCTCTCACTAGATATGCCCTATATATATATATATATTCTAACAATCTCCCACTGGGCCACATATGTATCCTTATAAATGTGTTAGACTTTATGAGTTCAAAACTTTGCCATTATAAACATAGGGCATATCTGAACAATCCCGTCCATTAGTTATATCAATATAGGACCAAAGCGGCTTTTGTTATATCAATCATAACTGAACCCATCAATGATCACTAATATTAACATAACCAAATGACATAGATCAATCATGAAATGTGCAGCATGAAAATCACATGAAGGTGATCTATACATGTTGATTTTCAACTGGTCCTACTTTACTTTAGTAAGATCATTTGAAGATATTATCATACAAAGTGTAATAAACTGAATACCAAACTTCATTTCTGATCAGAAAAATATCCAAATACAAAAGTATACAAATATAATACCAAACATATAACACAAATTACATCAATAACTAACTCCCACTAAACCAAAGAATCCTCAAACTGTAAGACACCCATGTGAGCAGTGTGCTCATGAAAGACCTTGGGTTGAAGGCCTTTTGTAAGAAGGTCTACTATCATGGAGTTTGTCCCTAAGTGCTCTATGGAAATCTGTCCACTCTGTACCCTCTCCTTGACAACTAGGAACTTGATGTCGATGTGTTTTGACTTAGTCGAGCTCCTATTGTTATTGGAGTATAAAATGGTTGATTTGTTGTCACAATATAACTTAAGCGGTCTTTCAATTCCTTCTACAATTTGCAGCCCAATGATAAAGTTTTTCAGCCAAATCCCATGATTTGATGCCTTATAACACGCTACAAACTCTGCTGCCATGGTGAACGAAGCAACAAGAGTTTGCTTGGCACTACGCCAAGAAACTGCACCACCAGCCAACAGATAAATATAGCCCGAAGTGGATCTTCTACTATCTTGGCATCCGACAAAATCGAAGTCAGAATACCCAATTATCTCCAAATGGTCTGACCTTCTATATGTGAGAATATAATCCCTTGTTCTCTTCAAATACCTCATAACCCTTTTGGCTACTTTCCAATGATCCATTCCTGGATTGCTTAAGTATTTGCCTAACACTATAACAATGTACGCTATATCTAGATACGTACAAACTTGAGCATACATTAGACTCCCTACTGCTAATGCATAAAGAATCTTCTGCATCTCCTGAATCTCAAGGTTTCCTTTTGAGCATTGACTGAGACTAAATTTGTCTCCCTTAGCGACTGGGGTATCTCCTGGTTTGCAATCATGCATACCAAACCTTTTGAGCACCTTATCGATATAGCTCCTCTGTGACAATCTTAGAGTACCCTGAGATCGGTCCCGGTGGATTTGGATACCTAATACAAAGGAGGTGTAACGCCCCTTTTTGGGAGGAAACGTCACACCATCAATTATAATGCAGAAATCAAAAGTATAAATTAAGACCTGGTTCATTATATAAATATAAACTTGCTTGGTTGTAATCGTGTGATTAATTTAGCGAATATTTTTTTCTTGTTATAATTAATAAAATATAATGACGGGACGTAATTGTAATAAAGAGTAAGATAAAAGTAAAACATACATTCGAACAACATGCATATACACATATATATATAATTATAATTATATCAAACGTGTTTAGTTACAACACCCAATATACAAAAAGTAAAACTATGCATGTCCCAAAAGATCATACATGTACAGCCCACCAAAAGATAAATCATCAGGCCCTAAAAAGAACACAGATAGCCATCAGTTACTATCGACAGTATCAGCCCCTACTGAGAAAAAGAAGGAACCGAGACTGGATCCTCCTCTGGGGTCTTCCTCGTCAGAGGAAACCCTCATCGAAGCCACCGAATTACGTGCGAGGGCTCAGGCAGTAGAGAGGAAAGAATCTTCTTGTGAGGAGTAATAACGTTCACCCCACATATCCCTAATGGGTAAATAAAATTCTAAATGCAGACGAACACTACAGGTAAAGATTGGAGGATCGTATTGCCCCCAAGCTAACGACATCGTCACGTCTCCAAGGTAAACATAGCGATCCATAGCTAGGTTAATATGCCAGCAATTCGGACCTCCGAGAAAAGTCAGCCTCACGTAACCCAAAAAGTCTTGCGAACGGGTCGTCATGATCAAGCAAATACTAGTCAAAGTTGGGCCAAAAGCAAGGGAGTTCATGTATTCTTCACTGGCGTCTTCGGAGAAACATACAAGTAAACAGAATAGTAGAGATATAGAAAAGAGGTGAGACATCCTACATTCAGTACCAATTATGGCAGTAAAGAAATAGAACGGCGTAGGACGCCCACATAGCATTATATGAATAATAAACAATTTTGGAAACAGATATTAAACAGCTTAACAGTTCCAGACAGTTATACATCAATAAGATAACAGATATCAATCATCACATAAATTAAATATCAGATAATATATTGACTCACTATGCACATGCATACGATATCAAAATCCTATTCTATGGAGCTAGACATAAACATTCAGAGAGAAAGATCAGGAGGCATGTCTGTAACTCGGCTGCCGCGGCCAAAGTGCTATAATTCATAAATTTATCCACGTGCACATCAAGGCATTGTATAAGACATTCTTCACTAGATCGCGATATAGGACAGTGTCTCGGTCCGAATTATCGGTGTGTTTGCATCGGTCTATCCCACGGACAGAAGAGCTACCAACTGTCCATTGCGAGGTATCCGCACCCCGACGCCCCTAAGGTCAACATTATGACCTACACTAGTCTACTCACACTCGCACTAAGGTATGTTCAATCTCCTAGGCAACATGACCTTAACAACAGTCCATCGGACTTTCATAATGCATTATGACTCAATGCATATATCATGTATATTCAACAGTAATATACTTTGCATGTCGTGTCGCAATTCGGCTAAGATAAGTATCAATACATTCTTGGTCTCACTCATGGATCCACATTAAATATTATTAAGTCCTTAAAATAATACATTACACTTTTAGGGTACATTATAGAATTATTTAATATTCTTCCTTACACTCATAGTCTTACTCTAATTGAAAATTATTCTAAGTATTTGGATAAAACTTCATTCTTAGTTCTTTCCATTTTATGAATCCCTAATTAATTCCTAATTATCCAATTAATTAAGTTTCACTTCAATTTAATATTTCTTATGAAATTCTTCTCTAGGAGAATTCTCTTGATTGTTAAGTTCCTTACTTTAAGTTTATTCAAAACTCACTTAGAGTATTATTCTAAGTTTTCTAAGTCTCACACACTCTCATTCTTGTCTTAGGTCTAAAGAATTACTTTAGGTTATCAATTGGTTTCTATCAATTACATTATTAGCCATTTAATCACTTGATCATTTAAAGTCCAAGGTTGCATGATATTACATAATTTGATCCTAAATTGGCCCTAGAGGCCGTGGCCTCCCAAAGGTGGAATCCTAAGTTTTTCTTAACTTCATTACATTTTAATCACTTGATTAGGTATGTTGCTAACTTGATATAAATTTTTAAACCATGAACACCTTATTTCCAAAGGTGTGGCCGTGAGTTTCATGAAGGAGGGTAAAGAACTCTTGCCTCCATTCCATCTTTCCAATCCATCCAAACCAATCCAAGATCATCAATACACATATACATACAACCAAATAATTTAAACAAGGTAAAATCAACATTTAGTTATGAAAATCACACATCAAAAAGAGGAACCCTAACTAGGGTTTCTCACAACTAATACAAAATCAAGTTTCTTACTACCAAGAGAGGTTGAAGAGAATCATCTCTCTCTTACCTAAGGGAAGTATAAGAAAAGAAATCTCCTTGCTTGCTCCTTGACAATTTCGGCCATACCCTTCAAAACCCTAGAAATTCCAACTTCAACCAATCAACACCAATGCTTGAAAAAGAGAAAATAAATGGTCATAAGGATGACCTTGAAAACGAAAATGGAGAGGAGAAGGTGAGGAACCAAGAATATTATCATAAAGCTTCAAACTTGAAGCTTGAAGAAGATGATGAAGATGGAAGCTTTTCAAGAAATCTTCAACTAGAAAGGTGTTTAGAATGTAGTGAAGATTAAGAAAATGTGGTTGTTTAAAATTTTTGTGATGGTGGAGGGCATGGAGAGGGTAGCCGTGTGGTGTGATAGTAGAGAGAAGGAGGAGAACTTGAGAGAAGAGAAAAGGTAGAGAGAGAAGTTGATAGTAGAAATAAAGATGATGACTTTGGTTTTTTTGAAATTGGAATAGTTAACTTAATTAAGTGAAGCACAAATTTTGGGTTCCAAGAGAGGCATGCAGCTGTGTGTGAGGGGGGAGGAGACATAAAGTGAATTACATTTGGATAGGATAATTTAGTGATAAAATAATTAAAATAAAAATGTGATTAGGATTTTAACTACAAGTTATTACCCAATGAATAATTATTACACTGTACAAAGCCAATATTAATTATCCAACGGATAATAGAGTGTGTCGCAAAATTTTACTTAACAGTACGTACATAGATTTTATTTATCAGATAAAATCTTAAAAAACGTAAACCTTGTAAACTGTACCCGACTTTGGTTTTAGTAAGATCCTCCGTCAATGCTTCTATAATTCAAAGTTTACCAGCCTCAGAGTAAACATTTCGTTTCCCCGGCTCCGCTCAGTATGTACGCAAAACGAGAAATATATTAAAATATTCAACATTTTTGAAAAAATCTAAAAAAATTCTCAAAAATAAAAAATATTAGAAAATGACTATTCATCATAAAACAAACAATTTACAGGGTGTTACACTGACTCGGCTTAGTGTGCACGTAAAATAAAAAATATATTAAAATATTCGATGTTTCTGAAAAAATTCAAAAAAATTCTCAAAAATCATAAATATTATAAAATAATTATTTATGATGAAACAAATAATTTTTGGGGTGTTACAGGAGGCGTCACCAAGATCTTTCATCTCGAAATTTCTTAATAGAAATCTCTTGGTTTCGTGCAATATGCCTATATCATTAGTGGCAAGCGGTATGTCATCAATATACAATACCAAGAAAATGTACTTGCTCCCATTAAATTTGTGATACACACAATCATCAACAACATTCATCTCAAAACCAAATGAGAGAATTAGTTGATGAAATTTTTGGTACCACTGACGAGACGCTTGTTTTAGCCCATAGATGAATTTTGTCAGTTTGCAAACCATCTTCTTTGGGTCTCACGATACAAAGTTTTCTGGCTGCACCATATAGATTGTTTCATCAATGTTGCCATTGAGAAATGCCATCTTGACATCCATCTGATGAAGCTTCAAATCATAATGTGCAACAAGCGCCATGATTGTCCTAAAAGAGTCATTCGATGAAACTGGAGAGAAAGTCTCTTTAAAGTCAATTCCTTCCTTTTGAGTTTAACCCTTGGCTATAAGACGAGCCTTATACCTCTCTACATTACCTTTGGAATCCCGTTTGGTCTTAAATATCCATTTGCAACTAATGGGTTTCACACCTTCTGGTAATGGGACAAGTTCCCAAACCTTATTATCTTGCATGGACTTACACTCCTCATTCATTGCTTCAATCCACTTTTCTGAGTTGGAATCATGCATGGCTTGACGGAAGTTGATTGGATCATTTTTCATCATACCATTATTTTCCTCATGTTCTTGGAGAAACACTATGTAATCATCTGGAATAGCACTTCTCATTTCTCTAGTGGATTGTCGCACAGGTACTGGCTCTTGACGCACTGGTTCTTGATGCACAGGTTCTTCAGGATGTTAAGTTTGTCCTTCAAGAACAACTAATTCATCTTGAATGGGAGTTTGAACAATGATGTGTTGTAAAGGTTCCGGACTTGCTTCATCAGAAGCAACTATATGAATCGATTTTGGAATTAAAACCGATTCTTCCTCAAAGACAAAGTCCCTAACCTTATTTCTCCCCCTAAACTCAATATCCTCAAAGAATGTGGCAATTCCCATCTCAAAAATTGTCTTCAATTTGGAATCATAAAACTTATAGCCCCTAGATCGCTCAGAATAACCAATAAAGTAGTTGCTCACTGTTCGGGATTCCAATTTCCTTTCATTTCGCCTATAAGGCCTTGCCTTAGCTGGACATCCCCATACATGAAAGTGACTTAGACTAGGCTTTCGACCTGTCCGAAGCTCATAAGGTGTTTTGGCAACTGCTTTAGTTAGTGTAACACCCCTTGATGTAGCAACCGGAGCATAATTGTCATTATACCTCAGTTTCTAAATCCAAGTGTGTCACAGTCATAATAACAGTAATTTAAATTCTCAAGAGTCTATATATATATATATGTATATATTTTTTTTTTTCTTTTGCATAAGTAGAAAATATGAGCCTCAAATGAAATATAAATATATTTAACCCATAATACAACCATTGAAATAAGATCATATTACTCACATATACATATTTTATGGTCATTTTACACCAATTACTAATGACATAGAATATAACAATTACAGAGTCCAATCAAATACAGTGGAGATAAAATACTAAAGGGGAAAAGTAGTAACCCATGGGATGGGCACTACCAGCAGACAAAACCGCAACCCCATATGTACATAACGCATAGTGTCCCGGTTGACACGACGGCATCAATGCCTCCACGCGGCTACACTCTTACGTAGTCGAAGAAATCTTATCCAGATGCTCAAGCCAATCAACCAAGGTGTGGTCTCTCTTTATCTTCCTCACGATCTCTTATCAAATATAAATATAAAATAGAAATGCACAAATATAGGAAAGAGGTGAGACACCCATCCTTCATTACCATTATTGGCGGAAGAAACAAACACGCAAGCAAGCCTTTGCCCACCAAGCAATACTGATTCATATATTCATCAACGAAATAGTGAAATTTATAATAAAAGCAATTCAATTCTAAGCAAATATGAATCAACAAGTGATATTTATAGTATAGGTAAAACAACAATAAGCAATAGCATTGATCACAATAGTAAAGAATCAACACAACAATAAGATAATTACTGAAGTAAAAGTTATCTTCACATTCACAGTATTCATGCCCAACGTTTATGAGATCGACAATGAACGATGCACAATGCATTATGACACCACAATTCCTACTCCATGGAGCTAGACATAAACAGTCGGAGAGAAAGATCGGGAGACATGTTCAGAACTCATTGCCGCGCCAAAGTGCTATAACTCATCAATTTATCCACGTGCACATCATGGCATTGTACGGACATTCTACGCTAGATCATGAATAGGGACAAGTGTCTCGGCCCCGGATCATCGGTGTGTTGCATCGGTCTAACTCACGGTACGGAAGAGCTACCAACTGTTGCGAGCAACCCACACCCCGATGCCCCAAGGTCAACGAGAAGACCTACACTTGTCTATTCGCACCCGCACTAAGGTGTGTTCAACTCCTAGGCAACTCGGCCTTAACAATGTCCAACGGACGTTCTCATTCTTTTTGTGCAATGCATGACTCAATCATGCTCCTCATGACAACTAGGTCAATCATGCTTCAAATGCATGTCATATCATTTAGCAACAAGGTTTGATCCTATCCACGGATCCACATCAAGCCAATAGTACATTTCAAGGATAACCACAATCTCATTCATTAATATGTATGATTCACAATTTCATACAATTCCATAATATGTCGCAATTGACCAATATAAGCATCAATATACAAATGGTCACTCACATGGACCCATAACATCAGAATACAAGGATCAAGTCAATTGATGCGTCATTAGGTTCATTATGAATCCTAACTTAGTATTTGTTTCCCATTTTCAAGGTTCATATTCAAAATCAATTCTTAAAACCAATTTAACATTCCAAGGCTATTCAATTTCCCAAAACTTGTAATTTTATTTAAGCTCTTAGGCCTCACACTCTCATGTTCTTCACTCACTTAGGATTACCTTAAATTTTATGATGCTTTCACTCTTAGTCCTTTAAGATTTATTAAGTCTTGATTTTATTAAATCCTTCCAACTCATTAATTTTCCATTTCATTACATAGGTTTCTAATTTCTTAATTCCTTATGATTCCAATTTATCAAAATCAAATACTTACACTCAAAATACCTTAGAGGTTGTGGCCTCACAATGGCTCAAATCTCAAATTCATTCAAGTCATCATCTACATGTCACTCCTCTAAAACCCTAATTTCTTGACCTAACTTTAAATTAAAACTGGGAACATACTACATGTGGGAAAATTCTAAAATTTTTATCACATGAAGTCTCATGTCTTAGATTTCAAATGGCACCGGTTTCATGTCCATACGACATCGGATCAAGAAATTATGCAACCTTGTTTACTGACTGCCAGAATACCTTTTTCGGCAGAATCTGTCGTAGGTTCAAACAGAAACTGGTATTGATTGGCTTGCTCAAAAATTCTGAAATTTTTACTACATGAAGCCTTATGTCTTAGCTTTCAAATGGCTCTAGAATCAGGTAATTCCGATATCGGTAGCTCGAGTTATGCAGCAAACATCGCTGACTGCTCACTGGATTCTGCTGAATCCGAAAATGGTTCTTTTGAAACAATTCTCAATTTCAATCATTCAAGATCATTTCCTATGTGATTTTGAGTTCCTAACTAGTTCATTAACACTTAGAAAACATTAATCACTAACTTAAACCTCTTGATTTGAATCAAACCCAAAAAAAATCACTCTCTTAGTTGTTCATGACCTAGGTTCAAACTCAAGAACCAACTAGCTCCAATCTATGGATAAATCCATATATTTCATTCTTAATAAGCTAAATTCCACTCCAAAACTGTGGCACTCCAAGAGATTCCCAAATATTTTTCTTCCATTTCCAATCACGTAATCCAATCCAACATACCATTATATACAACAAACCAATATTCACCCCTAATTTCTAATCAAAACCGTGGCACCATGTTAAGGTAGGAAAATCCAAATTTTCCATTTAGCAACCTCAACATGATCAAGCACAATTAATACATCAAACACATTCAAGAGCATAATCAAGTATCAATCAAATTCAATAGCATAATTAAGTATCAATCAAATTCAAGAATGCCAATTCATTCACAATTTATAATTCAAGCAAGCATACAAATAGCATACAAGGATGGATTTCTCCATCAACACACATACAAGGTCTCCTCACCACCATAAGTGGTTGAAGTGAGTAGTCTCCCTCTTACCTAGAGGAGACAATGCAAGAAAACAACTCCTTGGTTCCTTGATTTTCAATTTTCGGATTCCACCTTCAAGAAAACTATAAAGTGGTCAAATTCTCATATTTACAAACTAAAGCTTGAAAAGAATGATCCTTGGTCACATAGGTAACCAAGGGAAAATGAAAATGAGAAGAAAATGGAGAGAAATCAAGAGAAACACCAAGAAATCTCCTTTGCAAATTTTCGGATTTGCACTAAGAACCCTAGAAATTCCAACTTTGTTAAATCAATTCCAATGCTTAAAAAAATGAAGTATGGATAACCAACATATAGACCATAACCATGAAAATGAAGAGAAGGGAAGAGAGGTCTTGAAACTTACCCAAAAAGCTCAAAGGTTGAAGCTTGGAAAAATGGTGAAGATGATGGATTTTCAAGAAACTCCAAGAAGAAAAGATGTTTAGAATGTTGAGAGAATTCAAGAAATGTAGTTAGAAGAAATTTTTTTGTGAAGATTAGGGTAGTAAAGATCATTAGCCCTTGGTGGAGAGAGGAGGAGAGAAAATTCAAGGAAGAAGAAGAAAAAGAACGTAAATGAAGAGAGAAAAGGTGTTTTGGTGATAATGAATTAAATGTAATATTTGGTTAAATGAAATCAATTCATCCCCTCCCATGTGCTGCTGCCGACGTGAAAGGAGAGAAAAGTGGGTGTGAATTGGCTTCCAAAAGAAGCTAAGGGCATTTAGGTCATATTTTGGTCAAAGCTTCTCAAAGAAGCTTTGATTATTTTAACATTAAATTTGAATTAAAGTGGATGGATTAGACATAAAGTAGATTGCATTAAGATAATGTGATAGGATTTTTATTACACTTTATTATCTAATAGATAATAGTTTGAGTTAATGAAGTCGGTATTTAGTTAATTTGAGATGAATTTTTCGCTATACTTGATTTATTTTATCTGTTAGAATTTCTCAAAAATTGTGAAACCTCGTAAAAGCTGTGTCAAGTCTCAAGTTTAGTAAGATCCCCCATCGACAAGTCCATAGTTCAAGGTTCTCGGAGAAAACATCTCGTTTTTCTCCTTTGTTTATAAAACGAAAAATATATTAAAATATTCAACGAGAAAATTCTCAAAAATTACAAATATTAAAAAATAACTATTCGTAATAAAATTTTCCAACTTTGGGAGCGTTACGATCGTTTTTGATGTGCACGTAAAACGAAAAATAATATTAAAATATTTCACTTTTTCAGAAAAATCCAGAAAAATTCCAGAAAATCCTAAATATTGTAAAATGATCATTTATCCTGAAATTATTAATTTTTGGGATGTTACAGTTAGCACTCTGTTTAGAATGTAATCTGCAGTCTTTAATGCCTCTCCCCAGAGTGACTCTGGTAAGTTAGAATGACATATCATACTTCTTACCATATCCTTAAGAGTTCGATTTCGTCTTTCAGCTACACCATTCATGCTAGGTGACCCTGGCATGGTGTACTGTGGCACGATCCCACATTCCTCTAGGTATTTGGCAAATGGTCCCAGACGTTGTTCACCTGAATCGTCATATCTACAGTAATATTCACCACCACGGTCAGATTTGACTCTCTTAATTCTTTTATTAAGTTGGTTCTCAACTTCAGTCTTAAATGATTTGAACACATCCAATGATTTAGACTTCTCATGTATAAGAAATAAGTATGCATATCTAGAATAATCGTCTATGAATGATATAAAATATTGTTGACCATTCCAAGATGGTGTTGGAAATGACCTACGAATGTCCGTATGTATCAATTCTAAGACATCTGTAGCACTATATGCATCCAATTTCTTTTGTTTGGTCTGTTTGCCCTTAATGCACTTAACACAGACATTAAAGTCTGTAAAGTCAATGAAATCCAGGACCCATCTGATACAAGTCGCTCAACTCTATTTCTAGATATGTGACCTAGGTGCCTGTGCCATAATGCTCCTGAATTCCCATTGTCAACTTTACGCTTAGTACCACGCGATTCCACATTTAAAGTTTCATTATAAGAAATAACAGTATCAAACAAATATAGATTATCATACTCTATAAGGGTACCAGTTCCAACAACATTTGAATTAATAGATAAACTGAATTGATTGTTTCCAAATGAACAATGATAACCAAATTTGTCCAACCAAGAAACAGAAACCAAATTACGTCTAAACGATGGTACAACAAAAGTATCCATTAAATCTAAATAATAACCTATACTTAACAACAACCTAAAATGCCCTATTGCCTCTTCTTCTACCGACTTGCCATCTCCTACATAAATGCATCTTTCAATATCATTTGGCCTTCGATAACTCAAGCAACCCTGCATTGAAACATTGATGTTAGTAGTAGCACCAGAATCTAACCACAAAATGTTTCTAGGTACTGAAGCTAAATTTACCTCAGAACAGACCAAAGTAAGGAACATACCTTTCTTTGTATGCCAAGCATGATACTTGGTACATTCCTTCTTGACATGTCCAGTCTTGCCACAGAAGAAGCAACTGTTGTCACCCTTATTTTGCTTCTTTTGTGCTGGACCCTCAGCAGCTTCATTCTTAGTAGCCTTATTTTTCTTCTTTTTGCCTTTATCCTTAGAGGTGCTTTCCAGGTGAGCACTTTCTGTCTTTTCTTACTTCATCCTCTCTTCCTCTTGCACACAATATGAAATGAGCTCGTTAAAAGACCATTTCTCCTTTTGACAATTGTAACTGAGATTAAATTGACTAAATTGTGCAGGAAGAGATATTAACACCAAATGCACGAGTAAGTCATATGACAACTCGAGCTTTAGAGCCTTAAGCTTGGAAGCAATATTAGACATTTTCATAATGTACTCCCTTACGTTTCCTTTGCCTTTATACTTCATAGAAATCAAGCTTTGAAGGAGTATGCTTGTTTCTGGCTTATTGCTTTTGGCAAAGCGCTTCTCAATTTCGGTAAGAAATTCTTTGGCACTTGTTATCCCTTTGGATATGGTACCCCTAAATGCCTTTGGAATGCCGCGCTTGATGATCATGAGACTCATGCGATTCGAGCGGTCTCACTTCTCATAATTTTTCCTCTTTTCAAAGGTACTAGAGCCCGTAGGAGAAGGGGGTTGCTCCATCCTTAGTGCAAGGTCAAGATCCATGAAGCCAAGAACAATTAAAATGTTCTCTTTCCAGTTCTTAAAGTTGTTACCATTAAGGACCGGAACCGAATGTAGGTTAGCAGATACAATAGCAATAGTAGCTGTAAAGAGAACAAAATAAATAACATAAATATACTCATATCATAATCAAAAATCAATCATCAACAAATTCAAATAATGGTGTAACCCATCTCAAGATACCTAGTGCAACATTAATATCAAGTCTTTGGACAGTAATATTAATTGCTAGTGGTACTATTGTTGTAATGATCAAACATTGACAATAATGCATGTCAAATAATAAACCCATCTTTGGATTGATTTATCATTCACATGTATAACCTTATAATTATCACATGTTTACCATCACAGGTGTGTATGTAATCTGGTCAAATATTAACATTCCTTTGGGCCGACTAATACTCGCATGGATATACATACACACTAACATTCAACATTTTTCATGAGCAATCTACACAAGAGAGGTCACTTTGGCAACTTCTTGTTTTTAATTGGTTCACTTAAAATGTTAAACAATTATATAACCCAAAAATATAACCAATTATTTGAATATTGATTGAACACTTAATCTGAAAATTAATTTTATTTATTTATTTATCATATATTCAATCACATGTACAATAACATGTCTGATCCAAAAATAATTTGGAAACTAGATTAAATATTGAAATATCACCGCCATTGTTTGATATTCCAATAATGTCTCACTAATATTCATATCTCCATTTAAATTAGAAGTGAAAAAGTGATAATAAAATAATAAATTGAAGAAGTACAATAGTGGAGGAGACAAATGGTTTCAAATCGTAATGAAGATGTGTAAAATATCCAACAGTATTCAAGAGATGCAAAGAAGAGAGAGAACGTGACTTGAAATAAAAAAGGTTTCAAACTGCGATAATTTTAATTGCTAACTAAATAATAAGTTAACGATAAAACCGTTATGCGTAGATTAAAATCAGTTAGCACATTCCATCATTCAATTCCAAAAGGAATTTGTTCACGTTATTTAAAATCAATCGGCCATCAAACGTAATTATTTGTGACCCGTTAAATTGACACACACATAACTAATTAACCGCAACAATCATGGTTAAAAAACATCATAAAAGGCCGAAAATTAAAATTTCAATCATGAAAGATCAATAATGAATATATCAGAAAAACTTGAAAACTCCATTGTTGAAGCTATAAACTTTAAATTCCTTAAATCATACATGAATTGATCATGGGTGACTCTGATACCACTTGTTAGACTTAATTATTTGTACCTAATAACATGTTTCTAATTCTCAAACAACAAGCACAAATCCAAAACTGAATTCTATCTATAATCCTATGCTAATTCAAGATGATTAACAAATGCGGAAGCGTACTTGAAGAGTCCATGAGAACTTGAAGGAAGAGATGATTTTCTTGACAGAGTAGTGATCTTCCAATTGTAAAATTTTTCAGGACCTTAATTCCTCTTCTGATGGGATGAAAATAAGGAATATGTTCTTGTTCTACAATTGAGGACCATAACCCCTTATATTTATAAGAAGCACATGTCTTTTCATGAAGAATAATGTCTCTTTGAATTCATACTATTTTATAATAAGTCATGACTTTTATACTTTTCTTATTTCTATTTCAGCTCATCATAAAATTAAAAATAAGACTTTTGGTATTTATATAATATTTTTCATGACAATTATACTCTTAGTCATAACACTTTAATCCAAATAGACTACTTTAATTTTAGCTAATTAAATAATGGCTTAACACATTTAATTATTATATATGTGTCCCCAATTTAACATATATATTTTCTAACATCTATGTGTTGATGGAGGGAGCACTCGAAACTGAGATAAAATTGTGAGTAGGAGCAGTTGAAACATGGGGCAGTAATCATGATCATGATAGTTTTACAATTTACTCCCAGAATAAAACGGACAGGGGTCTCTTTCCCGTTGTCAAAAAAATAAAATAGTTTATATCTCTATTCAAGTTATTTATTTATTTATTTTATTTTTTTAATTCTCTTTTATTAAGTAATAGGATCTCTCTTATTTTTTAATAATAAAAAAATACTTATTTAAATAAAACTGTGAGAAAATAAAAATAAATGACAATTTTAGAATAGTGAAATTTGGACACCAAAATAGCAATCACTACTATAATATTATTATTAATAGATAGATAATAGATAATTATAATTATTCAGTGACTAAATTAAATTAAAATATTTTCATTATAATTTCTCAAAAGATAAGCCAAAAAAAGGTTCATGATATGATGAAGTGCATGGTGAAATGCTATCTGATTGTGACACGTATAGAGAAGCAAGGGGATCGGCTTTCCACAATTTTCCGAGGACTAACACGTGTAAGCAAGAATGCAGGTGATATTTCCAGAACTTTTGAGCAATCACTCTGGAACTTTCTTCACTCTTCACAATTTTCTTTTTATATACATCTAACCACACACACAGTTGTTCAAGTCAATCTCATCAGAATTTCCTAAACATAAGAGTCTCATTTTCCTTGTCAGATTCTCGGTGGCTTTTCTCGTTAGTGTAATTGTGGGGTTGCTTTGCTGTGAGAATTGGTGAAGATGGTGAGCAGAGTTGGTGACTCATTCAACTTGGATTTGGCTGCTGCAGTGAACAATCTGTTTAATATTCCTGAAACCATGGACAAGGTCATGTTTCCTTCCCGGGCTCATGAAAACCAAGAGAGCAGAGGAGTTTCTAGCATCCCAGTGGACATTTTGGACACTTCCAAGGAGTATATATTCTTCATGGACGTTCCTGGTCTCTCCAAGTCTGAAATTCAGGTACTTATCATCTCTATCATGTCTCATTTCAATTTAGTAAATAAAGGGAGATTATATTTTTGTGCTTTCATGTCCATGCTTGAATTGGAAGCTTGCAGAACTTCAGGTGCTAGCAGCTAGCCTAAAATGTAGAAACATTGCTAGTCAAATATTTGTATATTTGAAAATTTTGTTTCTAGGTTTCTCCCTTTTTCCATGTTACAAGGTTCTAGTTATACATTGCAATAAGTGCTTGGTCTCCAACTTATCCTGTAGCTAGCTGCTATTTAGAATTAGATGCTGTGGGTGTGGGTTAGTGCCAATAGGTAGCTCAAAACTTAAAAATTTAGAAACTAGGATTTGCCTATGGGGTAAGGGCGTTAGAGGATGAGTAATACTACTGATCTAATTCTTTAGTTACATCTGCACACAAATACACATATAGCCATTTGAATCTAAACTTCTTTATAATAATAATGCAGTATTATGTAAGCAAGCATAATTTGTTAGTGAAGCGGTATAATCAAGTGGTATAGACTAGACATTGTATTAAGGTGTGATATACTTATGAAATATGCTTGCATTGCAGGTGACAGTTGAAGATGAGAACACACTTGTTATACGAAGCAATGGGAAAAGGAAACGTCAAGATGGTGAGGATGAAGGCTGCAAGTACCTTAGGCTAGAGAGGAGGGCGCCTCAGAAGTTGCTGAGGAAGTTCCGTTTGCCTGAGAATGCTGATGTGTCAGCCATCACAGCAAAATGCGAGAATGGTGTTTTGACTGTGGTTGTTGAGAAGCACCCTCCACCTCCAAAATCCAAAACAGTTGAAGTCGCCATTGCCTGAGGGATAGTTTGTATTGGGAGCTATAGCTCCGTGATTTTTTGGTTTTTTTATTTGTCTTTACTACTTTGTAGTCAAGGGCTTCTAGCTTGCCATTATGGTTGTTTAGGTGGCAATGTAATCAGTTAAGTGTTAATTCCAGTGCATCTAGCTTTTATGTGCTCTTGTTACCTTTAATGAAAATTTTAAATGAAATTTGTAGCTACAGACAGGGTAAATAACAAGACATTATTATACTAGAACAAAAGAACCATATTCTCACCAATACGTGGGCAATCCACATGGCATTTTATAAGACTCATCCCAATCAATATTTGATTCTAATCCTCGCGAAAAAAATTATACACTAGCCAAAAGATGGGTCCAAATTAAAGAAAGAAGCACCAGGTATATTGATGAATACCGGGTCATTAGCTTCAATAGCCACATGCAGAATTAATAAAATACAACCAGAACTATATGAATACAAATTACATGGCCTTTGAAACTTAGTTGCCTGATTTGAGTTTCTCGAAGCTGTTGACAGAATTCGTATTTGATGCGTTCTTACTAACACTTCATCTGGCCATATGTCTCTCATCATAGATCAATAATACCAGGCATCTTAGGGAAATTAGCAGAGTTTGATTAAACTACTTTTTTCTTTTCTTAGACTTGTGTTTCTTTGGGGTAGATTTTTTCTCCGTATGGTCATCATCTTTCATTAGATGCTCAAACTCTTCATAACTTGCAAATGGAGACACAGTACTCTTGCCACCAGTTTTACGTTTTCGTTTTCTTCTGTCAACTTCATCCTCACCATCATCAGAGGCATCATCAATATCTCCAATGTCAATATCACTGCCATCATCATCATCATCAATTGGAGCATCAGCATCTGCCTCTACCATATCTAAGGGTATCTCCATCTCTGCATCACTAACATCACCAATCAAGTCCTCATCATCCTCATTGGCAACTTTATCCAAATCATCATAATCATAGTCACTTTCAGGTTCCAGAGATTGATCAGCAGAATCCAACAGATTCTCAATCTCTTCATTATCACTCTCATCCCCACCATCAACCTCGCCGTCATCAACCTCAAACAACTCCTCAGCAGCCTCCTCACCAGCTGACTTCTTTTTCTTTTTCTTTGGTTTTGTAGAGGAACTCATTTTGTTTGTATAGAACTTGTGGAAGACAAGATCCTCTGGTGGTACATCTACTTCAGCTAGTGAAAGAATTTCTGGCCCAATCAAATGGTTGTTAATGTCCATCTGAAAAATAATAATAAATAAAAAAACAAGTTAGCCAGCTGAATCAGAAGGCTGGAGGATTGTGCATTAACCTCAGAAATCATGTTGCTGAAGAAGCAAGAATATAAATGGTTGATTAGTAAAAAATAACACTTCTTACCTGCTTGGCAGGTTCAATCTGAGAACCACCATGCCACGTGCTCTCTTTTGGTTTCTTCTCCATGAATTTGTCTAGGAAAGCTGTCAGAGACAGGTCATTTAACGGGTTTCCATTATAGACAATGTTGGCCCCAAAAAGAAGAGTTCTGGCCATAGTAGCAACTGAAGGGTGTGCATGCGAAGCAAGTACCATTATCTCCCACCAACTTACACGGTCTGCATTGCTGTTAGGATGGACACAGTATGTAATTTATAATGTAGAAAGATAATTAGAAGGTTCTATAAACAGATAATGAATATAACCGAAAAAAAAGTGCGAGGGTTATCAAAATAATCTTTCTGACTACAACTCCCCCACATGCACCTGGTATTTCAACCTGTAATCGCTTTTGGTCTTGTGTATTATCAAATACCAGAATTGTGGACCACTTTCAGTTCCCATCAGAGGCAAACATACAATATATTATAGGCCTCAGAACATTGTACTTATTCCCCTCTTATGGTGTACTTTCTTGTCAAAAGCAATATAAAATATGTCTTAGACATGGTGCAGTTTATCTTAGCCCCTGGTGCTTTGAACAAACAATTTTATGATCCCTGAAATGAGTACTGTTATGAAAGCAAATTACCAATAAGAAGGCTCTCTGTGTCGTGGATCATAGCCTCCAGGCAGGAAAGACTTCTTGGCAGATACCTGCAATTGCTGGCCTTCATTATTAGATACAGACTTTGATTTCTCAACATTCGTTTCATTCCTTGCAAGCAAAAAATCTGCATCCTCTGAAGCATCATCCGAATCATCATCTTCAGAAGAAGCTGGAAGATCATCTTCACTTTCTGAAGAATCACCTTCGGAATTGGCATCATCAACTTGTTTATTTGATACGGTGCTAGGTTCATTATCAGTTTCTTCTATAACATCTTCAAAGTGTTCAAGTTCCTCATCAATAGACTCGTTCTGCAACAGCATGTTCCTATATGACAAGTGCAGATAAGTATGATTTTTTTTTGGTCAAATGAGTAGATGGTCAATAATATAGTAAACTTCTCAGTACTTGACTAACAATGCACAGAGAATAGATAATTTTTTATGCCCAATGTATATATCTTCCACACCCACAATTACAAAAAATGTAGTTGTAATAACGGCAGTGAAATAGACCAAACAATAACCAGCCTTACCATAAAGGTGGTCTGACTTTAAGGAGTTCAGAAAGAAGGAAAAGGCATGCACAGGCATATTGTGGCGGCTGCTGAAGTGCAAACTGAACAAATAAAAACCATAGAATATTCATTAATTATTTGATATGTTATCTTATAAAAGGAGAAAAGCCAAGAAAGTGCAGTTGAATGTTGAATAATCACCTGCAATAGACGTTTAGAAAATGCAGCTACACGCTTTAAATTAACATCCCTTTTCATTGCTCTTAGAAGAAGTCCAATAAACATTTCTGACTGAAAACGAACAAGTTAGAAAAATACTACAGAGGAGTGAAGAACTGTATAAGCATAAGCATGTTTTGTCCAACGGTAAAATGCAAAAAGAGTTTGCTTTGCCTTGGATGTATTCATGGCAGCTGGAAGCAAAAGTTTGGAGTACAAAGCCCGGTAAAACCGATCACTGGCTATCTGATTCTTAGATGAGATTTTATCGAGAAGCATCAGTGCTTGAACTCCTACATTAAAATTCTTTGAATGAACCTGCAAGTTTGGAGCTTTTATTAATATATCTAGAAACAAAATCAGGTAATGGCAAATGCTCATGCAACATCTTTCAGTGAAATACTGCACACAAACTTCAATTATGTTATCCATTAAGTAATTACCAAATGGAAAAGTACTGGTGTTTGAACATCAACAATGTCATCAGCTTCATTGCTTGAAACAAAAGGAAATGCTCTATTCAGTCCCTGTAAGAATATCAAACAAGAAATAGCAAAAGTTTGAGCAATACAAGACAAAGGTTTGCTGATCACCCAGATTATGACTGAAATTTACAATGTTAAAGAAATTTCACAATCATTAAATGTTTATGAAAATTATAATATTATACTTACAGTTAAGAGAGCTGATAGAAGCCGGGAGTCCAATTCGGCATGTGATTCTGGTGAACCTTTTGACTTTTCCTCTTTTGGATTTGCCTTGCTGCTTTTATCAAAGTTTTGATTACTGCTTGCTCCAGTGATCAATACCTGAAGATCTCTAATTGTGAATGCATTTCTTTTTCCATTTTACCTATTTTCTAACTTACGTAGAATAACCACCCATTGTCATGATATTTCAGTATGAGAGAATCTTAGAGAAAGAAGGATCCCAGGGAAAACTGATACCTTAAACAATGCAAAATATACATCTATTAAACGTTTCGCCACTTTTGGTCCATCTCCTTTATTTGTGAGACGGATTTGGCTCAAGAAGTTAACCTGAAAATGTAAAAAAGGCAGATCAACGAGATTCTTCAGTCAAATTGATGGAACACTGGTAAACACTGGTATAATTCCAAGAATTAGGGCTGAATACCCCAAGAAACTGTATAGAAGAGACAATGTACACTCTCACAGCTCCTGTCACAGATTCGAGGTCTGTGTAACCTCACTCTAAGCCAATGTGGCTTCCCTTCCTTTACCCAAAATGCCAAGATCCCCTCTGTCATACAATTTCCCTTGTTTATATCCTTATTCCCATTCCCCAGCTACTAACCGAGTACCACAAAAATAGCAACTAATCTCTAACTAACTAACCAGAAGTTAGTTAGGTCTCATTGGGTTTAGGCTTATGTCTTCAGACATAAACTCTATTTACTGCAGGCCCAATGCCATCAATACTCCCCCCCAAAGCTTTCACCTTGTCCTCAAGGTGAAAAGAGGGGAAATGAAGCTTCAGGGAGGATGCAAACTCCCAGGAATTATCGCATGGAGGAGCCCCCTGCCACTGGATGAGGAGCTCTGCTGCTCCAACTGCATTATACCTCAGATCAAGTGCCTTTGCAGGTTGTGTTTCCAAAATCCAATCTGCAGATAGTTCTGGAGGTAGAGGATGGGACTGCTGGTCCTTAGGGACTGCTGTCTTCAACCTGCTCACATGAAAAACTGGGTGGACTTTGCTATAGGGAGGAAGCTATAATTTGTAAGCCACCGTCCCCACCTTGTCCATCACCTGAAATGGCCCATAATAGCGAGGACTAAGTTTTTCATTTCTTCTCTTAGCCATGGATTTCAGCCTATAGGGTTGGGCTTTTAAATAAACCCAATTTCCTATATTGAAGACCAAATCCCTGTGTTCCTTGTCTGCAATCACCTTCATCTGCTGCTGAGCCTTATCCAAATTACTTTTAATTCCTCCAGCAGCATGTCTCTGTCAAGATGCAATTGTGATACAGCCTCCACCTTTGAAGGGAAGGTTGTCCCTTTAAACAACACAGGGGGTCAAGTCCATAAAGAGCTCTGAGGGTGTCATCCTAATGGATTGGTTGTGATTGGTGTTAAACCAATATTCAGCTCAACTCAACCAATGGGACCAAGAGCTCTGTTTCTCCCCAGCAAAGCACCTCAAATAGGCCTCTAGACACCTATTAGCAACCTCCGTTTGCCCATCAGTTTGAGGGCGGTATGCAGTACTGAATTTGAGCCTTGTACCCGCGGATTTGAAAAGAACAGTCCAGAATTTACTCAAAAACAGCTGGTCTCTGTTAGAAATAATGGATGTGGGAAATCCATGCAGCCTTACCACCTCATCAATGAATATTTGAGCTACCTCTTGGGCTGTGAAAAGATGGGAAAGGGCCATGAAGTGGGCAAACTTGGTGAAACGATCCACAACCACCATGATAGTGTCTTTGCCTTTGGATCTAGGCAAACCAGTAATAAAGTCCATAGTTACTTCACTCCAAACTTGAGTTGGAGTAGGTAAGGGCTCTAATAACCCCACTGTGACAAAGTTTGTGCTTTATTCCTCTGACACACATCACAACTAGCAATAAGATCCACAATATCCTTTTTCATGCCCTCCCAGAAAAAAATTCCAGCCAGCCTTTTATATGTTCTCAGAAATCCCAAGTGACCCCCAAAAGATGATGCATGGAAATCATGAAGTAAATAAGGAATCCTAGGTGAAGAACGAGGAAGGACCAGTCTTCCTTTATAAAATAGTTGGCTATTCTGCAAGGAATAAGCAGGCCAAGCTTGAGGCTGGCCAACCAACTGCTGTACAATCTTCCTTAGCTTGGGGTCTTGTTGAATCTCCCCACCTAATTCCCTCCAATCCTCCTGAACAGCTATAGAAACAACGGCATACATCATTTGGCGAGACAAAGCATCAACAGCAGCATTGTCTTTCCCTGGTCTGTAGTGGATATCAAAATCAAACCCCATTAGCTTGGAAGTCCACCGAAACTGCTCCTCTCCCCAAATCCTCTGATCAGTCAAAAATTTCCAGGATCTTTGGTCAGTTCTAATGGTGAAGTGTCTCCCAAGGAGGTAATGACGCCATTTCTGCACAGCAAAAACAATGGCCATCAATTCCCTCTCATAAACAGACATCTTTTGCTCCCTTTCAGTCAGTGCTTGGCTAAGATAAGCCACTGGTCTATCTTGTTGCAGCAGTACAGCCCTTATTCCCCTGCTAGAGGCATCGGTTTCTACCACAAATTCCTTGCTTAAGTCTGGAACAGCCAGGACAGGTAATGTGGTCATGGCATTCCTCAATGTTTCAAAAGTTGTTTGAGCCTCTAAGGACCATTGAAAATTGTCTTTCTTTAACAACTCAGTCAAAGGCTTGGCTAATTTGCCATAATTTTTGACAAACCTACGGTAATAGCCAGTTAAACCCAAAAAACCCCGCAAACCTTTCACATCTCGAGGCATAGGCCACTGCACCATGGCTTCAATCTTCTTGGGGTCAGCAGCAACCCCCTCAGCCGAGACTATATGCCCCAAATACTCCACATATTGGCCCCCAAAGCAACATTTCTTCTTGTTCACCACCAGCTTATTAAGTAACAAGAGCTAGAAAACCTCTCGCAAATGCCCCAAATGAGTGGCTGCGTCTCTACTATAGATAAGAATATCATAAAAAAAGACCAAAGCAAACTTCCGCAAGCACGGTCTCAACACTTCATTCATCAACCCTTGGAAAGTAGAAGGAGTATTACTAAGACCAAATGGCATTACCACATACTCATAATGCCCTTCATGAGTCTTAAATGCCGTTTTCTCAATATCCTCTTCCCTTATGCGAATTTGATGATATCCCGATTTCAAGTCCAATTTAGAAAATATTGTAGCCCCCGCCAATTCATCTAACAATTCATCTATAATTGGAATAGGAAATTTATCCGCAATTGACACCTTATTCAAGGCTCAATAATCCACACAAAACTTCCAACTTCCATCTTTCTTCTTCACTAAAATCATAAGGCTAGCATAAGGACTAATGTTTGGCCTAATCATACTGGTCTCTAACATTTCCTTAACAAATTTCTCAATCTCAGATTTTTGGTAGTGGGGATACCTGTAAGGACGAAGGTTAGGTATATTTGCTCCTTTACATGGTCACATCTCCTCAAAGGTGGCAGCCCTATGGGTTGTTGGAAAAGCTCCCCAAATTCCTAAATTAAAGCTTGAATCTGCTCAGGAATCTCACTGCTCAGAGCTCACTGCCCTTGCTGCTGCTCCCCTGAAATTCTTCTAACATCCACCAACAATCCCTCATCTTCCTCTCGAAATGACTTCACTAATGACTTTAGTGAAGCTGCAGCCTTGCAAAATGAAGGGTCCCCTTTTATGAGATGTATCGTTCCTTCCTTCTTGATCTTCAATGACAATTCTCTGAAGTTGGTAGTGATATTGCCCAAACTAGCCAACCAATCCAACCCCAAAACTAGCTCAAGCCCGTTCAACCCAAACACATAAAAATCATGCTGCAATTCTAAGTTCTGTAACTGCACTTTTACCTTTTTACAACACCCTTCACTTTTCACCTTATACCCATCTCCCACTTCCACCATGAAAGAGGGGGTGAACGTGACCTTCAAACCCACCTTCCCCACTAAATTCTGAGCAATGAAATTGTGGGAAGCCCCACAATCATTTAGCACCATTACCTCAACCCCTTGCAACCCTCCCTTCAATTTGAAAGACCTATTTCCTCCTCATTTTCATCTTCCACCAATAACAGTCGCATCTGTTAATTTTTACATACATGGCCAGCTGAATACTTCTCATCATACCTAAAACACAATCCTTTCTTCATTCTGTCATAATACTCTGCATCAGGCAATTCTCTGAAATTCCTCCCTTTCTTACTGACATTTGCAAACTCTTGGGCTTTGGGTAGGGCTTTATCATTTGTCCCTGTCAAAGAAGAGCCCACCATGTTCCAAAATTTGCCCCTTTCCAACCAGAAATGCTGCTTGTGTTTGACCCCTTCTAGCCTCCACTATTATACGTCACAACAGTGTTTTGGGTCCCTGTCCTGTTGTTGGTCATCGTCCTTGCAGTAGAAACGCCCTTCCACCCTCTTTCCATCAGCTCCTTGATGATTTCTTCATTTTTCTCATCAATAAGTTGAGCCAGCTCCATCATATCCCTAAAAGAATTCACCTTGCTCCCTCCTTATCCCTTCCCTCAACCCATTCAAGAAAATGCTCCTCAAGAATTGATGGTCTGAAATTCTTAAGGACCCAGCATAGATTTCGAACTGCCTTCTGTATCCTCTCACTGACCCATCCCCTTGCTTCAATGCCATTAGCAATTCATAAGGGTTCTGCATAGCAGAAGGATGAAACCTTCGAATAATGACCTCTAGGAAACAGGACCAATAAGCCTCCTCATCCCCTCCTTCCCACCAATGAAACCATGACAGCACCTGCCCTTCCAATGCCATAGAAGCCACCTTAAGCTTCTCTCCCTCAGGAACCCCTCGAATTTCAAAGAACCTCTCCAGTTTATGCACCCAATTGTTTGCCTCTTCCCTTGTTTCTTCCCCTTCGAATAGGGGAAGCTCTATTTTGTGCTAGCGCTCCTCGCCACCATAGATTCGCGCGTCGTCCATATTGTCCTCACCTCAGAATTGCAATGGACCTCCACCCTAGGCCCTCCATTCCCCTGAATCGCTAAATCCAGCTTGCGCAAGATCTCTTGGATGTTGTTCACCATGGAATTCATACGAACATCACTCATTTGCCTCCATTCCGCGAAATCCTCACACCTGCACTCCAAAGCTTCAATCCTTGTCTCCATTTGCGTGCTCACCATGCGTGTCTTCCCAAGATGCAGGAGCTTTGATACCAGTTGATGGAACACTGATAAACACTAGGATTATTCCAATAATTAGGGCTGAATACCCCAAGAAACTGTATACAAGAGACAATGTACACTCACAACTCCTATCACAGATTCGAGGTCTGTGTAACCTCCCTCTAAGCCAATGTGGCTTCCCTTCCTTTACCCAAAATGCCAAGATCCCCTCTGTCATATAATTTCCTTTATTTATATACTTATTCCCATTCCCCAGCTACTAATCGAGTACTACAAAAATAGCAACTAATCTCTAACTAACTAACCAGAAGTTAGTTAGGTCTCATTGGGTTTGGGCTTATGTCTTCTAACATAAACTCTATTTACCGCAGGCCCAATGCCATCACAAACCAAGTCTATACGGATTTGGAAATAGTCAAAGTTTAAGTTCAGAATTCATCTAAAATTTGAAAGGCCACTTCTGCGGCTACAAAAAAGTGATTTCAAACAGATATATTCTTGCAATACAGAATATTCTCATTTAACAAAATTAACATATGAAGATACAAATTAAAAGAGAAAAGTCTGAAATGTTATAAGATCTAGCATTTAAGATCCCCTTTGGATGTGCATTATATGATGCCGATGTGAATAATAATGACATAAACGATCATGTACAAACTTTCAGAAACATGATAGGATACATAAAAGTTAAACTTGTGTTTTTTTGTACCTAATATGCAACAACTAACAAAAAACATATGGCGCATTCAACTTTGCATTGAATGATATAAGAAAAACATTAATAACAAAAGTTTGGGACATACAGCATGGTACTGTGCACGTGGTCCTAAATGAGGCCGAAAGAGAAAAGAATCCACCTCGTCAATAACCACAGCCTGTACAAAAAAAAATAAAAAACATATACAATCAGTACCTAAAACAAATTAGGAAGTCAATAGGAGCCTTAATGTCAAGCAAGTCAAGAATGCATATCATTGCCAAATAGCACAGAACCCCAAAATGGAAATAGTCAATATCTTCTAAAAGAGAAGAAAAAACAAAGAAAATAAACCATATGAGGCATGCAAAGCTTTTCAGCTTGTAATTTTTCTTCAAGTATATCTATTTCCTAGTAACATTGATAAACTCTAAACATTGGCCAAAACATAAAATATTGATACTCCCAAAACTAAATTAAAAAGGTTGAAACAACAGAGGTTGATAAATATCCATACCTTCATATTTGGGTGGTCAGACAAAAGGTTTGACAAGTGAAAGTCAGCATTAGATGCTGCCTTATTATCTGGATCCCCAAGCTGAAGTGATTCCAAAGCCCCCCAACCCCCAACAAAGGAAAAAGTGAAAAAGCCTTAGTAACAGCATGTAGTAGTTCTAGCAAGCTCACTAACCAACTACTGTAATAAGATCAAATGAATATTGAACATGTTCAATTTAGATAGGCCATAGCTCAGTTAACTCACTTTATTAACAAGTGCTGAAAGTAGTTTGCGCTCTTGCTCTGACTTCCTACTCAATAGCACATATATGGTCTGCAAACAACAAAGGAAAAGGCACCCACCCAATTTTTAATAATTAATACACTTGATATACTGGAAACATGTTACACCAAATCTCAGAACATGTCTTCAGACATGGCATAACTTACAAAAATAAAAAAGACCATAAAATGTGAGAGAGAGAGAGAGAGAGAGAAACTCCCCTATTATATCATAAGTCAAGAACTTAAAAGTTCCCTCAAGAAATTAAGAGAAAATGTTTTAAGTTAATAAACAAGCAAACCTTTTTGTTATAATAAAGTATACACTAAAGTCACTTGTAAAGGTCTTGTTAAGTTACTAAAATAAGAACAAAAAAAATTATGAAACAAAATGTGAACAGAAAACCAACCTTTAATGCCTTGTTTTTTAGAGCAGGTAGCATGTCTCGGGATGCTTCTTCAAGGGCAACAACAAACCGTTCATATCTGAGACATCAGAAGCTATTCAATGAAAATTGGCATATTGTGATTCCTCAAGCAAAATGTTAATTAATGTGACGTAAAGTAATCATATGGGGAAGTTTTGGCCTGTCGGGTACTAGCATTAATAAGCCCTTTCTCCTATTCTTCAGTGGCAGCAGGGGGTTATACTTCTGTGGAAATGCTCATATAGATTCCAATTATTCTTATAATGGTGGAGTAAGTAGTTAAATGTATAGGGAGCATCAGAAGCTAAGGAAGCAAAAGATACAATTCATAATGTGCACTTCCATTTAGAATTTGCTTAAGAAACCATTAACTAAGTCAATAATTTGATTCAAGATTGTGAACAAAGTGTTGTCAAGCATACCTCTGCTTCAAACATTCCTCCCAATACCAGAAAAGCAGAAGGGAGTTACCATCTTTGGTTTCAGGAACATGATTTAGCGGCCTCTGTATCAGGGTCTTCAATTTACGATCCGGTAATAAGCTGCAAGACAATATAGAAAAATATGTAGTAGATTAGTGTACTGATGACGCACATGATTCAATGCTATGCAAATTAGACAGTTGTCCAGTACAGTCCAAATAATCAGTTAAAATGCAACTTACAATGCAAAACATAAAAGTGCAACATGACATATAATATTAGAATAAAAAATTGAACAGGGGCTATTGTTAGCAGAGTAATGTGGGATGCGAAAAGGAGAGCTTAGATTATCATATTTTACATTTGATGATTTTTCGGCAACTTTCATAGTTATCACTATAAGAGATTTGGACTCATTCTTCTATAATAATATTTTGAAAAGCCTTTGTGATTATATTTTTATAATTTTTTAAAAGATACAATTTTGTAAATGATTATATCTATTTTTTTCAAGGTTTTTATGACTATATCATAGCTCTGACATAATGGGAAGAGGGCAAGGGAGAGGGAGAGACAATGGGGAAACACAGACCTTGCGATAAATAATTCTTGAAGTGCTTCGAAACCTGTTAAGGCATGGCGCTTTCCAACCTTGGATGTCACCATTCCTGGATTAAACAATAAACTTCATCAAAAGCTCAAGTCTAACGCACATATAGGGAGGAAAAAATATATATATATATGCTACTGTAAAGCCAAAGTACAAATACAGAGAGAGGTAATCTCACAACAAATTCAATTATTGAGAAGAAAAAACATGAGATTGAAATAATTAATAGCTAAAGAAAAAACACTTCGTTGAATGTTTGATGGAAATGAAACTCCTAGCAAGTGCAATGTTGGAATACATATCTCATCTGCTTCAGATTTGGGCAACATGCAGGGGAGTGCTGCTTGGATAGATATCAATTTTTCTTTAATAACGTTATATAGAAGTCAAGTTCGAATCATGAGAACGATATGTCACATTCACATCAAAGGGCTATTAAGAATTCAGAAAAATGGGGAAGCAGATTTTAGAAGGCTAGCGGCAAAGGTGGATAATTTGAGAAAGAAATGTGTGCAGAGATAAGATGATAAAATGGTCAAAAACTTAGAAAGGAAAAATTCTTGGTGATACATACAAGACGTCACAAGAAACACTTAGCCCCACCAATAATGGAACATGCACATAGTGTGTGTAAGTCTCTCTTTGGTTTTGACAACTAACCAGATCACACACCCACCCAAACCTCCCAGGAAAAAAAAAAGTCTTGAGCAAATTATTAAGCTAACAAAATGTCTAGAAAAACAACTAATCAGAACTTGGAATGTCCACAAGTTGTCTCTGCACAATCCTTGCTTATTCTTCAACACACCTACTAGTGTTTACTTTTCTATGAACACTTGAAGAAAGAGAACCAATGTAAATACTTGCATTATAGTTCAAACTAAGCATCAATAACAAGTTAACAACAACAAAAGCTCATTAAAACAAAGGAAGAAGAGAATTGAACTTACCCAAAAGAGCATCAATTGAGCGCAAGTTTGCAATTGGGTTGTCCCCAACCAACACAGAAAATGCAGACACCTTGTCAGCAGCAGTCCCTGACCTCTGTGTGGAAACCAACATCTTAATATCACTACTTTTGCCCCTTGATGACTCATAATCCTGAGCATACTGTGCCATCAACCTCTCACCCACCTCCCTCTTCTTCTCCACAAAGCCTTTCCACTCTTCCACATTCCTTATCTCCACCTTCTTCCCCTCTCCAATCACCTTAGCTTCCAGCTCAGCCGCGTCCTCAAACCACACACCCAAAGCACTTGCTTTCACCAACGGAAGCTTGGGAAGGTTCTTGGACTTGTTGAACCCTCTTTCTTTGTTCCCATCTTCCAGTGACAGAACAGGGGGTTTGGGTTGGGGTTTGAGTTTGGGTTTGTCATGGGGTCCATTGTGTTTGGTTAAAGTTTCGTTTTTTGGCTTCTGGGTATTTTGGGGTGTAGGTTTTTCAGGTGTTTCTTGCTTCTTTGGTGGCTTCTTTGGGTTGGTTATGCGAAAATCGACATCGTTGAAGCCTGAATAGGAGGATTGGGAGGTGGACAAGCCAAGGGAAGAAGCGAAAGAGGCTACGTCGGATTTGATAAGGTCTATGTCCTCTGGTTTTTTGGAGGACTTGTTGGAATTGGATTTCACCATTGTTGCATTTGGAAGGAAGCAATGAAGAACCAGTTGACAGTTGAAGTTTCGGAGGTTGAAGTAGAAACAAGTAGGGTTTAAGAACCTGGGCCCATGTTAGTTGGGCTGGCCCACATAAGATGGAACCTCCAGCCCAAAAAATGACCGAACTCTTAATTATGTCTGTTTGAAAGATGCATGGTGCATCCCGTGGTAATTGTTGGAATCAGCAGGCCTTGGTACTGCAGCGATGCACTTACAGTCATACCTCACCTTGAACAATTCTTTTAAAACAAAAAAACGGATTTTGGGGATAGGCCCTTAATGCTATAATTGATTTAAAAGATATAATTGTGATTGTTGTTGTATGAATGTTTATTTATTATATTATATAATAAAAAATTAAATAAATTTCATTGATTCAAAATGTCTTCTAAAAAATTGAGTTTTTAAAATTGTAAGATTTATTTTAATTAGGTGACTGTTGTTATTTAACATGAGCTGCATCTGCTTTGGTGTATCTAGGCAAACACAAAGGCGGATCAAGTCCACATAATAATAGAATCCACTATTGTGAGACTCACCATTGAATTTGTCTAGAATACATACATCACATGCAAAATAATATTTTCCTAGGAACATTACATATTTACATTATTACTATGGTTTACTTACTATTTTATTTTTATTTTTTTGTATATAATCAAAATAGTAGTGTTTTTATAAACTTAAGTTCACAATGAATCTTATAAGTGATAATTTATTCATTATTAAATTTCATAATATACATATTCATAATTTAAATTTATGTTTTAAATACTAAATATACTATCACGTATAGAATTTAACTTGAACCCCGAGTCTTTATGAAATTTACTCCAACCAAAATTGCTCTTATATTTCCTCTTTTGAGGGACCTTATGACTCATCAGATATAGCTTAAGACTCTGTTTATCCGTGGTCTAAAAAAAAAGTTAGAGTTGAGAAGCAAAAGCCCATGAAGAAAGGGTAATTGCGTCATTTAACAAGGGAACTAGGGTTTTCGATTCTGCGATAGTAGAAAACGTAGCGCAGCTTGAAGTCCCAAAAGGCCTCTTCTGCACTCAGTCCTCCCTTCGCTTTCTCTCTTGTAAAGCTGTCTGTCAGAGAGCAAAACCCATTCATTGTTCCGGTAGCAGAGCAGCCATGGCCACCGCCACCAACGCCGCCGCAGCCCCACCGCGCCAGCTGTCACAGAAGGAAGCAGACATCCAAATGATGTTGGCTGCCGAAGTGCATCTGGGCACCAAAAACTGCGACTTCCAGATGGAGCGTTACATCTTCAAACGCCGCTTCGACGGTAACACCTTCTTCGTTTCTCATTGAAAAATGCATGATCTTTGCAATTGCAACACACCCACTGTATGCTATTTATCTGTTTCACTCACTGCCCATTTTCCTGTATCATTGCTACAATACCAGATTCCTTCATCTTCATGCAAAACACTCACTAAACTCTCTATAGAGATTCACTTACTATTACTATGAAATTTCACGAGTTTGAGTATCCCCAATAGAGTTTGAGAATGTTTCAGGAGGTTGCTTATTCTATGTATATTGTTTTGTTGCAAATTGCTAAATACAACCTTAGAAGTAGACCCCAGATCCTCACCCTTTGTTAATGCTACATATTTTACCTGTTCTATAATATGTATTTGTCAAAAGGTTTAATTATTTTGTTGTAGTTGCTTTGGCAGCACCCTGCTTCTTGTGCTAGTTTTTCTTTTTGCTCAATAATAATAATAATAATAATAATTGAGAGTTTTGATGAATTTGATTTGTTCCATCGATTTAGGTATTTATATTATTAATCTTGGAAAGACATGGGAGAAGCTTCAACTTGCCGCGAGGGTTATCGTTGCCATTGAGAACCCTCAGGACATCATTGTTCAGTCTGCCAGACCTTACGGTCAGAGGGCAGTTCTTAAGTTTGCTCAGTACACTGGCGCCCATGCAATTGCTGGAAGGCACACTCCTGGAACATTCACTAATCAGCTCCAGACTTCCTTCAGTGAGCCACGCCTTCTCATTCTTACTGATCCAAGAACTGATCATCAGGTTAATAGCTCTTGAAGACCATTAGAATATAATGTCATTCACATGGGAAAACAAGGCTTTTGATTTTAGCTTGTCCTGCCTGGGTTATTAATATGATTTATCTCTAAGTTATTCTATGCTTATTTATGCCCTCGTTTTTTCTAACTGAATTGGTTATGTGCAGCCCATTAAGGAAGCTGCTCTTGGAAATATTCCAACAATTGCTTTCTGTGACACTGATTCTCCTATGCGGTATGTCGACATTGGAATTCCTGCCAATAATAAGGGGAAGCATAGCATCGGTTGTCTCTTTTGGCTTCTTGCAAGGATGGTATTGCAGATGCGTGGTACCATTCGCCCTGGGCTTAAGTGGGATGTGATGGTAAAATATTTTTTGCTGCTTTTGTGATTTTCAAGTAGAATTACTATTTGATAGATACAGTGTATGCAGTCTTTTGTTAAGATGTGTGAACACATGGTACCCTGCCCCCCTCTGTGCAAGATACAGAGATTGAATTTTGGAAGAGCCAACATTTTGGGCAGGTTTCCCTCAAGTTCCTTGTCTCAAATTTTCGTTAATGCAGGTGGATTTATTCTTCTATAGAGAACCTGAGGAGGCCAAGCAACAAGAGGAGGATGAAGCTCCTGCAGCAGATTATGCCATTGCAGACTTCAATGCAAGCGCTATTCCTGCTGATGCCCAGTGGCCTACTGCAATTGATCAATCTTGGACTGATACAGTTCCACAACCTATTCCAGCGGTTCCTAGTGTCGGCTGGGTGGCCCCAGAAGCTGGTATTTGATTCTGTTTTTTTTTTTTTAAAAAGCTAGACTAAACTAAAACTTTTGCGCTGTTCTTAAGCTATCTTTTGGTGTCTTTCTCGATCTTGCATTTCAACTGAAGGCTGGTATTGGCCTCTGCTAAATTGATTTTTACTTTATTGGCTTCATTTTTTCTATTTGCTTCTTAATTCTCTAATTAAGATTTAAGAGGTGGCAAAATGATGCAGCATTTTTGCTTTCTCTTTGCAGTTTTTAAGTTAATTTTGCTTAGAACTATGTATTCATGTTTTGTTGAACAAAATTATCTCTTGCAGTTGCAGGAGACTGGGGTGATACTGTTCCACCACCACAAATTCCTCCTGCCGCCGCTGACTCTGTCCAACCAACTGGCTGGGATTAGAACTAGTGTTTTTTTTATCCTGTTATGTTGCACCAGTAATTTACATTTACCCTTTGCTCCCCAGAAGTGAAATCCGGATCAGTTTTTTTGTAGTAAAGGAACTTCTTTGTTTACTTCTAGTTTGTTATGAGTGGCAGAAATGTTGTTAACGACATGGTATATTCTGTGAAATTTTTTTTTTTTCTTGATGCAGTCATGAAAATGCGTTGCAATAATTTTTTTCTCCTTTTTTTATTACTAATGACTATTACTTTAATGTTATATTTGGTATACTTCGAAGGTGAGCTCTCATGTGCAACAACTACTGTTTTGGTTGTTTAGGTGTCACAAGTAACAGATTAATAAGTGTGTGACATGTATAAAAATGATGGGCTGTACAGTTTTTTATAACTTGTTATATTCTATCTTTTTACAGTATTATTTTGGTCCACTTTTTGTCTTATTTGGGGGTTTAGACATTGAATATCACAAATAATTAGTGTTAAGTATCTTTATTAACAAGATATTTTATATTAAATCTCATAATTAAAATATTAATAAATTAAATTTTAAATTAATATTTACTATAAAATTAAAATTTATTGTTCATCTTAATTGACTAATAGTTTAATTCATGGTTAAGAAAAAGTTTTATTATATATGATTAGTGATTAATAATATAATTTATATTTAAGGAAATACTTTTTGTTCAAATTTAGTGATTAATAGTATAATTTATGCTTACGGATGCTCATGATTTGTAATTAATAATATAATTCATGTTTAAGAAAAGACTTTTTTATTCGAACTTAGTGATTAATTATATTATCTTTATTTAAGGAAAGATTTATAGTCCATAATTAGTGATTAATAATATAATTTATATTTAAAAAGATTTCTTGTCTATATTTAGTGATTAATTGTATTATTTATGCACAAAGACCCATACTCTATAATTAGTGACTAATAATATAATCTATATTTAGTGATTAATTATATCATTCATGTTTAAGGATAGACTCATAGTTTATGACCAGTGACAAATAATATAATTCATAGTTAAAAAATACTCATTAATCAATGACAAATAATCATGAACATCTTTAAGTATGGATTATATTATTAATCACTAAACATGGACAAAGAATCCTTTCTTAACTATGAATTATACTATTTGTTATTAATTTATAAATTAAGGAAAGTTTCACTAAACATGGTTACGAAAGGCCAACTACTGTTTCACTAAACATAGTTATTAACATAAATATTATTTTCTTTATACAATGAAATTCAAATATTATTTTATATTTTATATCTATATATAAATGTATTATTTTGTAAATTGTATAAATTGATGCATTTTATAATAAATATTAGTTTAAAAATTAATTCATTAACATTTTAATTATAAGATTTAATTTAAAAATTTTGTCAATAAAAAATAATATTTGAATTTAATTATATAAAAATAAGAATACCAATGTTATTTTACATAATTTTATATTTTCTTCTCTTAATTTTTTATCCAACTCTCATATTCTTTTCTCTCATTTTCTCTTCATCTAAACATGCATAAAGAAAATACACTTTTTCTATTCACTCACTCTTTTCTCTAGCTTTTTTCTTTCTATATTATAAAAGAATTTTATATAAAAAATATATTTTATAATATAATTAGTTACTAATCATGGATATTAAGTCTTTTCTTAAGCATAAATTATACTCATAGTCACTAATCATGAGTATTGAGTCTTTCCTTAAACATGGATAATATAAATAGTCACTAATCATAGATATTAGGTATTTTCTTAAGCATAGATTATACAATTAGTCACCAATATTTGACGTTGGACCTTTCCTAAAACATGAATTATATTAGTACACACAAATAATTGACAATGAGTCTTTCCTTAAGCATTGATAATATAATTAGCCACTAATCATGCATTGGGTCTTTCTTTAAACATTGATTATACTAGTAGTCAATAATCATAGACAATGGGCATTTGCTTCAGCAGAGATAATACAATTAGTCACTGATCATGTCCATAGCCCATGATTAGTGACTAATAGTATAATCTATGATTAAGGAAATGTTCCTTGTCAATGTTTAGTGATTAATAGCATAATCCATGCTTAAGGATGTCCTTGATTAGTGAATAAAAGTATAATCGTTGCTTAAGAAAAAACTCTCTGTCTATGATTAGTGACTAATTGTATTATTTATACTTAAGGAAAGATTCATAGTCTATGATTAGTGACTAATATTATAATCTATTGTTAAAGAAAGACTCATTGTTCGTGATTAGTGACTAATAGTATAATTCATACTTAAGGAAATGTTCTTTATCCATATTTAGTTATTAATAGTATAATCCATGCATAAAGATGTCAATGATTAGTGACTAATAATATAATTCATGCTTAAGAAAAAACCTATAGTCCATAATTAATGACTAATTGTATTATTCATGCTCAAGGAAAGATTCATAGTCTATGATTAATGACAAACATTATAATTTATGGTTAAGAAAAAGCCTATTGTCCATGATTAGAAGTAATAGTATAATCTATGGTTAAGAAAAGGTCCATTGTCTTTGATTAGTGAATAATTGTATTATTCATACTTAAGGAAATGTCCATAGTCCATGGTTAGTGATCAATAGTATAATATGTCCATAATTAGTGACTAACTATATTATCTATGCTTAAGAAAAGACCCATAGTACTAATAATCACTAATCATGGAGCCCATAGTTCATGATTAGTCTCTACCAAGGAAGCACGGACACGACACGGGACACGGATACGACACAACAAGGACACGACGACATGACACATTTCAAAAAATATAGGACACGACACGACTAGGACACGTTATATAATAACATAAAATAAATGTGTTATAATCATGAAAAGATATATTCTTAACATAAAAACCCAAATCATTAACATAAAATAAAAAAAAATGGCATCCAAATCTGTAAATGAAAAAATCTATAAATCCTTAACCCAAAGCATTATCATTTATCATACGCATATATTTTAAAATATATGTGTATCATTAAACAGAGGTTTACTTGATCAATTATCATTATTAGTTATTCACCTGTAATGTGAGGTGAATTTTAAAATTAGAAAACGTATAAGGTGAATCTAAATCAAAAGCACTCAGAAAAATGTATATAAAACTAAAACAGTAAAACAAAAAAGACAAAATTAAAATAATTTTAAAAGCTTTTCACTACATTACATACGTTTAACTAATGGAGTTTTCTTGGAACTTAATAGAAGATTTCATATTCTGTAGCAGTGGCTTTTAGTTTAAGTATATATATCATATAACAAGGGTAAAATAGACAAGGGTATTTAGGTAACAAAATAACAAGCTTCACTGTCGACATGGGTATTTAGCTTAGCTCCTGAAACATATGTTTGTCTACTGTGCACTTTTTAGATCACCTTCTTCTTTTAAAACTTAAAAGCTTTGATCTTTATTAGCTTTACGCCCTTACCCATCGATGTCGTAGTCGTGGAGTAGCACTGCTGGAGCGTTGGTGACCAAAAAAAGTAAACTATCGCCGACTCGCCATGAACGTTGCCGCTGCGTGCCTGCGTGAGGAACAAAGGAAGTCAAGAAGAAGAGTGGAGTTTTTCAACGTGAGGAACAGAGAGCTACAGGCCTACAGCAAACTTTGAACCTAACCTTTTAGAGGTGGGTCGTGTCGATGGGCCATTGTGGGCGAGTCTGAGCCGTGTCGGGCATTGTCGGAGCCGTGTCGGAGGGTAGTGCAACAAGCAAACTCTGAAAATGGGGCCGAACACCGTACGGACACGTGTTCGACCGTGTCGTCGACGTTCCGGTGTCAAAAACGTGTCCGACACCGGTACGGCACACCTTTTGCCGTGTCCGTGCTTCCTTGGTCTCTACTAGTATAATCCATGCTTAAGAAAAATCTCAAAGTCCATGATTAGTGACTAATTGTATTATTCTTACTTAAGCAAAGACTTATTATCCATGATTAGTAAGTATTAGTATAATCAATGCTTAAGGAAAGACCGAATATCTATGATTAGTGACTAATTATATTATTTATACTTAAGAAAAAACCAAATATCCATGATTAGTAACTAATTATATTATTCATACTTAAGCAAAGACTCATAGTCCATGATTAGTAATTACCTATAAAGCATGGACACGCCGTTTTTGAGGCGTGTCCGCGTGTCGAACACGTGTTCATGTCAGACACATGGGGATACCCGTATGAAACACGTGTCCTGCATGTCAGAATATGTCCGATTAAAAAGATTATTTTTTTCAATTTGGACATGTCTTGGACACTCTTGGACACGTTTGGATACGTCTTGGACACGTTTGAGCACGTCTAGGACACGACTTGGACACGATCCATTAATATTTTTTTTAAAAAAAATAGTTTCTATGATTAACGTTCATTTTGTAAGCCCGCAACCCACCCAAATCCAATCACATAACTAATGTCTCAAGCCACTAGTTTCATATACTAGTATTTTAAGTTTTATCTTTTCACACATTACTATTAGACTTTTAAGTTTTATCTTTTCACACCACTATTTTCATCTATTCCTTTTACCTTTGTTCGTATCAAATCGTCCATTTCGTCGTCACAGAAGCTTATTTCACACCAACATTTTCCCTAATTAACTTTTTTTATACATATGTACTTGTACATGATTAGTTCTATTGAAAAAAGTTAATTTATGAGATTTTTTAGAATATATCAATAGAAATTATGCTCCATATTTTTTGGAAAAGGCTTAATAGGTAGCAAATATTAGCACATACAACATATATTAATATATTGTAAATCTTCAAGTTTAGAGCAATAATATTAATGAATTATGAATTTTTTTACTTAAATTTTTTGTATGTATATATATATATATATATATATATCGTATCTTATAATTTTTAAATTTGGTGTGTCTCGTGTGTTCACGTCCATGGGTATCGTGTAATTAAAGTATCCAGTTTGTGTCTGTGCTTCATAGGTAATTACCAATATAATTCACGCTTAAGAAATGATCAAATGTCTATGATTAGTAACTAATAGTATAATTTATAATTATATATAAAACTAATAAATGAATATAAATAAATTGCTGATTACAATTGATTGACTTGATTATTCTATCATTAAGAAAAACAATTAAAGAAAAATAAAAAAAAATAAAGTCATGGCCTCTGCTAATGATCCGACGAGGTGGTTTTGGTTCTCTAGTTTTGTTCCAATAAAATAATTTCAACTTACTTTTCATTTTTCTTTCTTTTCTAAGAAAATTGACAAAAGAAAAGTTTTTTGAACTCTGTAAGTTAATTGGGTTATTAGGAATTAATGAACCCACCAACCCCAAATGGCATTCGGGATCCGATATGATCTTGAATCACGTCTGGGTAAATGGGTTGTTGTCATAGTCTAATTCTTTGTCTTTTGTGATTTCTTCTTGTCACTTCTTTCTTCATTCTCTTTCTCTTCCTCTTAGTTGCTTAATGGTAGTGATTCGTATGGGATTAGGCCCACGTTTGTGTTTGTTGTGAATATGTATTATACTGAGAACGAGTTGTTAGAAAATAACATGTTGTTGGTGTTGAACTTGTTGCCAAAGAATACTTTAGTGGGTTTGGTTATTTTTTATTAATTTTAAACCTCTCTTTTAAAGATTTATTGCTTAAGGAGTAGAATGCAATTGCAAAAATTTAACTATGTAGTCACCTAAGCAGTGACACCTAAGCCACTTATGGTACCATATATTTGTCCTACTTTGAATGTCTGGTGATGGTGAGACTGGATTGCGATGGTTGCAATGCAAGAGTGGCCAAGCGAAATTGATTATAACAAATGACATAGACTGATTTATTAAACAGGGTGTGTGTATATGAAAGAGAAACTTTTATTTTTCTTTTCTTTTGAAAGCATTTATCAAAGTTCTTATGGCACTTGAGTATCTCTATTTCAAATAATGACGCTTTATTTTCTGTTTATACTCCTTTAGTTTTCCCTCCCGTCTCTCATTTTGCCTTTTTTTTTTTTGGTTTAAACTTTCATTTTCTCTTTTGTTTTTAATTACATTTGTTGGGTTTTAATTTTCAACTTCCCTCGTGATAACGTATGCCTTTTTCAGTGGAAATGAATATAGTTGACTAATATTAAGGATAGGGAAATAGAGTTTTCTTTAGCATTTAAAATCTTACATCGTTTTTTTTTCAATACTAAGTAACTATGGAGGGGTGGATGTAAAAATTGTTCATAGTTAAGACGTTGGGACAAAAAGATGGAGAATCTGAGATTGTCAAGTACCTTTAACTATTTTTCTATAGCTTTAACATCCTCCCTTGAGAATGTCTGTTTTATCTTTTAACTTGAGTTGTATATATTGACGAAGGACATAAATTTCTTCATAAAGAGATCAATTATTTCATACTCACAAGTGATATATAAATTATTTGTCCTTCTTTTTTCCAATCATGACATTTGTATTCCTAAAAAATGAGAGAATCTAAATTCAGCCTTGACTGCACCTTGCTAGCGTTAGCGTAAGTTTTAGAAGTCGTAAGAAAAATTTCAGTCACCCCTTTTTTCTTAAATTCTCTCACCTTTTTTTTAACTATATTAAATTTACTTTTAAATTTGAATAAGCTAATAGCTCATGGACTATTCGATGAAATTTTAATTTTTTTCTTGATGCACTGATGCAATCATGAAAATGTGTTGCAATGAATTTCCCCCTCTCCTTTTTTGTTTACTAATGACTATTTCTGTAATGTTATATTTTGTATACTTCGAATGTCTCATGATGGTAAGACTATTGCGGTGGTGGCAATACAAGAGTGGCTAAAAGAAATTCATTATAACAAATGACATAGCCTTATCTTATTAAACAGGGTGTGTGTAAAAGAAACTTCTCTTTTTTTGTAACTTTTGAAAGCGTCTAGCAAAGTTCATGTGGCACTCGGCTATCTCTGTTTCAAATAATGATGCCTTATTTTCTGTTTATATCACGTCTCACTTTGTCTTATTATTTTTCCGTTTCAACTTTCATTTTTATTTTTTTTTACTTTTAAGTACATTATTTGGGTTTTATTTTTCAACTTCCCTCCGGATAATTTATACGTTTTCAGTGGAAATGAATATTGTTGACTTATACCATGGATAGTGAAATAGAGTTTTCTTTAGCATTTAAAATCTTACAAGTGATACATAAATTATTTTTCTCCTTTTTTTTTCCTCTTCTTCCAAGTTCCAACATGACTTTTGTATTCCTTTAAAAAATGAGAGAATCTAAATTCAGCCCTGGCTGCTGCTGCTTGCTAGTGTGTGTTTTGTAAGTTGTAAGAGCCATTTCAATCACCTTTTTTTTCCATATAAATTCTCACTTTTTTTTACACTATTAAATTTACCTCTAAATTTGAATGAGCTAATAACTCTTGGACTATTGGCACCGACCACATTCATAGTCTTCTCCTAGATATGCTTGATATTATGGGTTCAACCATGCCATATTCTCTTTCGCTTTCGTTCTCATACTTACAAGGCCTCCCATATTATCACCTAAATAAAATAACCTATAAATTTATACCTTCCTTTTGAAACCATCATAGGCGTGCATAACTATAGAAAACTCCTAATTGTTTGGGATGGAGCATAACTATAGAAAACTCCTAGTGTTATGGACAATTAACTTCTATCACGCAAGGTCAACTCAGAATTGATAGCTTTTCAAAATAAAACAAAGCCAGTGACACCAGCTGCTGAATAACCACCAGTTTGACTCAAAGTATGTCAATTGCAGCAGTAAAATAAAAATAAAACAGCAAATACAATAAAATACTCCTTTGGCATTTGGTTTATTGCCTTATGGTAGATATATAATACCGGAGCACATTTAAAGAAGTAATTCAGTTCTTGATAATGAAATGCTCACAAATCCAGGGAACCAAAAGGGGAAGTGCAGATAATTCATGGGTCAAACCAATTATAATCTGAGAGCACCAGCTATGAATTTTTTTGTTTTTGTTTTCTCGATGAAAGTTATATACAGGGTTGATGATTTTGTCATGTTTAATGTACCTAACGAGACTTGGGGAGGCACAAAAAAGAATTACCTATTGACATCTACCATTACCTCCCAAATGATGCTACCATGAACAATGAAGAACTTTGCGGTGAAAATTAATTTGCAACTCAAATGCCCTTGAACAAAAATCAGCTTCTCAGCTGCTGCCACTGCCATTTGCTTTTTGGAATGATATCATCTTACCATTTATTTCTGTACAGCAAAGTCAGGAACCCACATCCTTTGGATGGGGTGATAAAGGTCACGAGACATGAATAGTCTTAAACAACAAGCATCTCCCCATGAGTTACCCAGCGTTCAAAGCTTTCAGTGTACTCAGCACCTTTGTTGAGCTCTGTTCCACTCTGCCTCCCCTAAAAGACATCAAAAGCAAATTATAATTCCCAACTGGTTGAGTGCTAGTAAAGAATGGACGAAATCGCTAAATATATAGTTCTGTACACCTTATTTATGTTATACCGGTAGTATTAGTGAAAAAGAAAAGGGATTTAGTTTTGATCCATTGTCATTGTATAACTTTTTTACACCATCATCCATCATGTGTTGTCGCATCATTAGAAGAATTTGATATTGATATCAACTAACAACATATACTGACCTTCATGCTGGATCCAGATTCACTTGCAGACGTAGTGGTCTCAGTTATTAGTTCATTCACAATATTCTCTGAGGAGATGCTGGTTGACCTGTAGACATTAAAACAAGTGGCCAGTCAGTCATCATACCTGAACAAAATATGACTCAGAAAGAAAGGATCAATCTTAATGATTACCATCAATAATATTAGCATCAGTACTAAAAGCTTGAAAATCTTAAACCAATCCCTAACTCAAGCACAAGGTTTTTAATTTTTACTCCATAATATTAACATTATGCACCTTAAAAGACTTGACCATGATGTTCAGCAAAACACTCCAATTCAGAAACCTTAAGCCAAATAATTACATAGAAAAAGAAAAGCCTCTTAACCCCTTCTCCATTCATTTTCATGCTCCAAAAATAAAATTCATGCTCTCCTAATTGCACTCCACGATTCACTCCAGCATAAATCCCAAGACTAATATTTTACCACAATTCTAAAAAACTTTCAAGACAGATTAAATCCTTTCACTAATATGCTAATTGAGGGCACTGAGTGAAGGTTTCCAGATATACCGCTGGCTGGACACCTTAACGTTTGCAATCTTTGGTTAAAATGCTTTCCCTCCCTCTTTATTATAAGTTAAAATATTGCTTCCCATAATTGCATGAGATCTGAGTATTGCATAAACAAAAAGGTGACAGAATTTTAGTTCTCACTCCTCATCAATTTTTTAATTCATAGATGAAACCCCCAAAGTAATTGAAATATACTTGTGCTATGATAAAACCATTCTTCTCATTCTCTCACCCAAAGTTCAACATACGTCTCTCTACCTTTGATCAAGATTTGAGGAAAGCATAAACCCAATGGTGAAGAAAGACCGTATTTTTAAATCATCAAGTAACATAAAGTAACAAGAAGATGGCATAGGTATATGATTACTAATCGAATTTAGGACTACCTTTCAAGTAATTCCTCTTCACAAGAATTTCCAGAAGAAGAAAGCCAGTCCACATCAAGGAAATTGGAGCAGTCACGTGCATCTCCATGTTCATCATAACAAATGTGATCACTGTCACAATATTGGTCCTTGACCATTTCCCCACTTATCAGCCTGTACAACAATGATAAAACATAACTGTAAAAAGATTTGAATGTCTTGTGTAATAAATCATATCAAGTCAAACAATAGATCGCATTAAGAACACAAAAGGAATTGGTTACTGCAGTGCCTGACCAATTCTCCTCTATATTCTCTTTTGAATGGAAAACTAAATTTAACAGAAAAGAAAACAATGAATAGAATCAGTTAATAGATATTAACAACTTAGGGAGAAGCATTTACTATTTATAAAAAATTTACAGGCAGCAGCTTCTTATTTTATACTTCTTTAAATATATTGTAAGGAAATATTTTTGGAGACCAGATTCCCTGGGCCTAACCCATCCTCCTTCACATGTCTTACAACACATGTTCCAATTGACTACATGATCCCTCCTAGAATCTCCTGCTCCTGACCCCAGAAAGCCCATCATAATCTTCTCAATTCTTTGCACCACATAACCAAGAAACCGAAGACAAATTAATTGTTTTGAGTGCAATTTGAATCTGAGACCTGGTTCGGTCTAGCTATTTGAGCCCATGGTATTGTTACATTTTCAGCTGGCCTTTCAAAGAAGTTACATCATATTGCTTAGTTTCAGAAGGAACTTTCTTCTTTTAGAAATTAGAATAGTTGTATTCAGCAGTCAAACTGCTAGTCAGTATACCCCCAGTATATAAAAGTAGCCACCAGAGTTTGCAGCATGCAAAATGTCAATCAAGCATACCTGCAATGACAAATAGGACTTCCACAAGTAAAGATGTCTGGAGTAGACTCTGAAAGACAACGCTTATCAATTTTTTCAGTTAAGTGCTGACAATTTGTAACATTCAAGTTACTAATTGTAGTGTCACTTTCACAGAGAATATTTCCATCTGATAGCGATCTTTTAATAATTGACCTACCAAAATAAAGGAATAGCATTGTCAATCTTCTGACAAAGGAAGAAACTTTGAAGAGAATATCATTTTTAGCAAGGGACAGATAACTTGTATTCATTTGCTTTCATCTCAAAAAAAGAAGGATGAATTTGACATTACACTTCGCCTATATAATATTTGTCCTAACATAGATCTTAAGTCAAAGCTAACACCATCTCAATTTCATGAACAAGACCATCTAAAAAAAGTATTGAGCTTTTATAGTGGTAATTCTGTTTTGCAAGCAGCAACTTGAGGGAAAAATAGAAGCAATTACAGTAGACTTGAGTAGAGAGTGAGGAAAAATACAAGGAATGCTTTAAGTACCAAAACTACCTCAAACAACTTACAATGCTTTATAAATTTAAGATCTTCAGATGTGAAGCAACACAATAACAAAGGCACAAAATCATCAACATCTATCTATATGCTTGACCAATATTTTCAATTTGACAATTAAGCTTAAAGCTAAAGACAGATCTAAATAGAAAAGTATATAACTGAACTTAGACACAAAATATCAAAAGTTCACTGACAAAAGTTTTGTTCATATATATCAGTTAACTTCTTGAAAATTAAATATTTACAGGTCACAAAATATTTCTTGTTTATAAGTATAAACCCCCCTCCCCTCTTTCAGATGCTTCATTAAATGAAAATGACAAAAAATTATGCAACCAAATAATCCACTCTATACCTAACATTGTCATCTGCTAAATATGGGCCACGTTTCCCAACAGTGTGATGCTGATCTGAATCTAGCTCCCACAGTGCTGGTTTTCCCTGTTGTGGCTGAAAATGCCCCAAGAATCTGGCCAAAATAATATCAAACACGATAGTAACTAATTCATTCCAATGCAACTAGCATAAATATATAACTTGCATTCGCTTTAAATCATATTACTAAGGAAAATTATGTAAATATAATTAAAAAAATGTGCTTAATTGACTTACACATTAATTGCCTTTTGTTTATCACCATCCACATATGTGTTGTTGTAATAACGCTGTAGGGTTCGAATAAATTCCTGGGATTGTGTTGCTGCCTTCCATTGACCTCTTCTCTCAGAAAATACCTGTATAGCAAGACCAATTATAAAATATTCAAAGGAATTGAGCGCTAATCAGATGAAACTTCCACGCAAGGAAAATAGGACAAGTAAAGAGACAAATTTAGATTTCCACTTCAAAACTCTGGGAAAATTTTGATGGTCTCTTCATGGTAAATTTACTTAAAATCATGAACACACTTGGATATCTCACCCCATAAAAATTGGGTAAAACCTGTGTGAAACGAAACAAAAGGTGTCCAAGCTTCTACTTATAAGCATGTGAATTGGTAAGTGAACAATAAATAAAACATCTTCATTTACTTGTAAACTACCATATATAAGTATTAAGTCCACTCTGCTTGCTAAAATAAATCTTTCACATCATGCACTATCATCAAACCAAAAGGTCAAGCCCGCATCCACACCATAATTTTTTTTTCATTATTATGGGACAAACACATGGCTTCACAGTGTCCAATGGGCATTTTTTCATTAGATTGGGTGCATCTAGGATGCTGCAAGGAGCACAAAAATAAGTACAGCTAACAAGCATTTTTATCACAGGACTAGAGGTCCTTGACTCAAGCTAATGAAGTCATTGCCAACCAGTATGCCAAGAATCATCTCCTACTCCCCCCTCCTAGCACGTGTCCAGGGGGTGGGGGTGGGGATGGGTTGTGTTGGGTGCCGGATGAAGTACTTGAAGCCTTACTGAAATACCAATAATTAAGATCTGGGTCAAGTCTATGCCATGCTGAGGAAGAGTGAGGACAAACTTAATTATCCATCAAAAGACAGCACATAGTAGGGTCATCAGTAGTGACTACTGAGAGTTAAGCACCAAACACCACCACTATACATGGTACCGACTCAAAGGTGACTGCTGAACCAAATGCCACAAGGCCACCAATCTTCAAATTTGAATTACATGACAGGATCCATGATTATGTTACCAACTCAATAGTCACAAAAAGTATTATCAGAGGTCATAATCTTAATTGCCAATTACTTATCTTGTTTCTAAAATTATCAATACCATTTCTTGATATCAAATACTCATACCTGATTGATTACATTCATTACAGTGGCCCAAAGGGGCCGGGGAATATATATATATATATAGCCCCATGAACAAGAATCATGAGAAATTCTACTTATGTGAGTAATAACTGCATCCACATAACTAACCAAGACTAACAACAAATTAAAACCTATTGTAGAAGTTTGTGAATCAAATACATCATGTCCTAGCAAAAAAAAAGGCATATTTTTATCAGAATATGATCCTGCCTGGGAGACAGCATAATAAAAGCAACATGCTTTCAACATTAGGTTAACTTATGTCATTTTGAATTTCATGTGAAAACTAAGATGCAGATCCTAAACAAAATGATTATGCACACAGAATTTCTGATTCCATGTAACATTTCATAATCCCTAAAGCCCAAAGGATAGAAAGATTACCTTGTTGTGCGCTGCAGAACCCCCATATTGAAAGGCTAATGTGTCACCCATGGACTCATAGACTGCCATTAATTCCTTTGCCAAAGGGTTATCAAGATCAATATATGGGGATTCAATAAATCCTAAAACTTGTAGCTGACGTCCAAGTGCAGCTAGTCCATAAGCATATTGAGCAACATTGGTACGATCTAAACAGTCTATGCAATTAGTCCTCAAGACCCCTGCTTGAAGCATCTGGGGTTTGACACTGTAATCTTTGTTCTCATCACCACTATAGTAACAATTGCTATCTTCTATTTCCTTATCAACATTGTCCTTGTTTATACTAGCTTGTTCTGCGACAGAGTGATCAATGACATTGTTATTCCTGCATTATATTTAAAAAAAAAATCATCAATCAAATTATAATTACTTGAAGGCAAAAGCAATTGTTAACCATTGCAATGAACAAGCAAAAAAATTGCAGAATATTCCTTAATACAAGGTATATCATGTAATAAATCATCTAAACATACAAAATGTAATCAATGGGCTAATGCATCAGCAATTGTAAAATAATCAAGTGAAATTTAAACTTGCTTATTTAGTTCAGCAGCAAACAGGGTCAAAATGTGCTGTTATGGTACTTACACAGAGTAGGAATATTGGAATAATCCCTCTAGCCTCAAATTTGGTGTCACTGGACAGTAGAAGATGCCAGTTAGCTTCAACGCATATGCAGCCACTTTTCCCAGTTGGGTCAACACATTAGTAGCTTTGCTGCTAAAGGTGTTTGATCTAATAATGTCAGAATAATACCCAAGAAAAAAACCTGTAGTGGTTGGACAAAAATGGGAGGAGCAAGTTACCATCTTGAGTGCCGATGCAGATCCCAATGAAGGAACCTCAGGCGATTTTCCCCTCTCGAATTTTTATTAATAGACCTAACAGCATTTGCAAACTCGGCTCGCAGAATAGTTTCTCGAGGCTTCTTCTCACGTGTCTTAAACACAAAAGACGAAAGAATATAAAAGGTAGAAATATTTTAGTTTAGACACGAGACAAAGAAATCAAGCATGCCAGATGGTTCCTTACATATGTGGAAATGCTTACCTTAATCAAGTTCAATACAATAATTGGATTTCCATATCTCTTGACAAGATTTTCAAAATGAAGTCTTGTGGCTTCAAAATTATGGTCCTTCCTTGATACTAAGGAAAAAGAAACAAAATGAGCTGTCAGTGTAAGTTACAGTACAAGTGATTAACAAACAAAGGAAAGTTGTTTCCATATCATACATATTATGTCAGGTTTTATATTCAAAGGAGAGGCTTCCTGAGACCAGAACAGAGGGATTGAACCCCGGATCTGCACCACGGAACTTATTTGCATTGGGCATCCATCATGAGCATCTGCAAAGACTATCTGCTCTGTCTCAACATCATTAGCTACTCTACCCTTTTCATTCACTCCTCTTTTCAAATATCTGCACCACAAGATAGAGAAACCAAGGAACATGTCTAGAAACAGAAAATAAACAATGACAAGAAATTTATAAGAAAAGAAAAGAGACAAATTATCTTGGTGATAAATCACCCTGTTTAAATGACTTTCAAGGATTGAATTGCTTGGAGAAAAACCAGTATGGAATGGCAGCCATACCTCAATTAGAAACTCAAGAAATTAACACAAATTAATATAGGTGCAAACAGAAACAAATGTATTTCGTAGACGACCACAAATGCAAAGATGTGAAATATAATGTAGCTTTAATTGTATCAGAAACTCAAAAGAAAGGCTTGGAAATGTACAAACCTGGTCCCAGCATAATGCCGTGAGCGCCTAGAAATGATAGTCAAGTTGAACTCCCTGCCAGATATAGAAAGTTTGACCTACACACCATGCCATGAGATGAACACTTGTCAACAAGAAAATACCAAACCTTTTCTAACAACACATAATACTAGCATTTTTTTCTGGTGCTATCAAAGGAAGGCTTGAAGCAAGCAATACAGGAGCCATTAAAAGTTACCCAGCAATAAGATGTTAGAAATACTTCCTATATTAAGTAAATCAAACCTTCTGTGTGGTCTTGAGGAATGAATTTCCTAATATAAGACAACTGGAACATTAATAATTTGTGATTTAATGACTGCAGCATTAACTCTATTAAATAAAATGCCGGCAAGTAAGATTAGTTACACTTACATATTATAAAAACAAGCAGGTACAGTTATTATTATTGATCAAGTACAAATTAATAAATATGAGCAAAAGAAAATTAATTCCAAGAGATGTTAGTTTCTCAAAGCATATATCAAAGTTCAACGTCACTGTAGACGTAGAAAACTAAAAATAAGAAAGAAATAAAGAAATGTGTACAAGTCACTAGTATTACTCTTAGCTACACTAGTTACCTTCCTTCACAAATCTCTCATAAACATATCTATTAACCAATAAAGGAGACTTCGAATGTACCTGTTTAAAAAAGCCATACACCAAGGCAACTGTCCAGGAAGTATTCTGGAGATTATTCCTGATTCCACGAGTTAAGAACTCATTCCAAACAAACAGTGTTTCATAAAGTGACAGTTCCGTTGTATTATGATCAGATAAGTTCTTTTGAAGACTAAGCATGACATTATATGAGTAGCTGAAAAAGAAGTCCTTCGTAAGATCCATACTGCATAGAAGCTTCTTGTATCTAAGTCACAAGAGAAGAAAGAGCAAAACCCATTAATAAGATGGTTTATTATATGGAGGAATAAAAGGAAAATGAAAGGTCATAAAAACAACTTATGAAGTCATTAACTCTAACCAAAAGTATTAAAAAAGTAAAAGGAAGTGATCTCCTGAGTGAAACCCTGGCGATACCTTGTCTCACTCAAAAAGTTACATTTACATCATAACAGCAATGAAGATTGCCCCTGTACATTTGCAGGAAATGAACTGACAATAAATGTAGAACATGAAAACAACAATGAAGGAGGTATCTACTATGCATATTACATGACTCGGAAATATGGAAGAAGCATTATTGATTCTATTTCAAAATAGACAATTAGAAAGTACCACAGAAAGATGAGAAGGTTGACCTGAGGAAGCCCACATTGTGCATACACACTGAAGAGAGACAATCGACATATATAGTACAAAGAAAAACTCTAAAATGTAGAATTTCAACACAAGTAAAATATGATGCTCTAACAGAATGTTTTCACTACACAATATAACGAACTCAAATAAATAAATAAAATAAATAAGCGTACTTCATAACATAATTCTCATCTACGTACAATGGACAGGGTATAGTTCTCAATGCTACTCTCATATGTCTCTTTAAATGTACCATAGACATATTACAATTACAAGCAAAATTGACTAAAGACCTGTTCTCATCCTTAGAATATGCCATTTTGGATCGCACAGTAGCATGTGGAATTGGAACCATTTCACTCTTTGTGATAGCAAATATAGTGTGCCCACATATTGTGCCGATCTTCCTTCGTTTTGTTATAAGCAGCATGTAGTATGGCTCAAGAAATTTGATAAATCCTAAATCAAAATAAAATACCATAAGATGATGGATTTATTCTGATCATAATAGGGGAAACAACACCAGTAACCATAATAACAAATTTGCTCTTATATAGAAGATAGAAAATACCGATGATTCCATAACAAGTTGTTACAAATTTAAGTCCCCCTGTTGACTTGTTTCCTTCATGTATCCGCCTCAGAAGGTCACAACACTCAATTTCTGAGTATAATGCCAAATCTTCGGTGATATTTAACTCAGATGGCTCCAACCTGTCGATCTTTAAGACCCTCCAAACTGTTCTGCTTTTGTCTCTTCCAATCATATAAAATTTCTGCGCATAGAAGAATAATAAGAACACTGCAATTCTGCTCTATAGCTGTATTATGTGCACAGACAAATGTGAACAGGATAATATTCTTAAAAGGAGAAAGTACATCTCAGCAATTAATGCCATTTATAAAGAAATGAAACAAACAATTCTACTATGAATATCAATTGACTACTAATGCAAAACTTCAGATTATAAATGGCCATTGTAGTGTGGGTGAAGAGCCTTACAAGTAGCAATAAAGATTCAGCGATAATCCAAAATAACAAAGTAGTGTAGCAAATAATACGCAACTAGTAAATTTATGGAAAAAGCTCCTCTAAAGTGAGCAAGTAAGGATGTATCCACCCTTGATTTAATCTAAAGTCCATCGTGATCTTAACCCACTAAAATTTAATGGTGAATACACCCTTACTTGCTCACTATAGAGACAAGCTCAGTTTAGAAGAACCTTATCCTAAATTTATTTCCCATCAGACAGCAAGACGTCTCAAGGTGAAATAAAGCAAATCCCCCGATACATTACAATTTCAGAGTCATGACAGAGAGAAGGAGAAAGAGAAAGAATCATACAGACATCCAAAGTTCGTTGCCCATATTTCCAAGGCAATTGAGGGCAGTTTTCACAGGGTGACTGCCTGATAAAACTCAAAAGCCACTTAACAGCATAAGAGCCTTCCATCATAGTTATTTATTGTGCATTGCGCACTATTGCATCAAGGGCTCATGGTGCCATTGCGCATTGTGTTATGCAGTGCAATTTGTCAACAATAAAATCTCAAAAACTCAAACTTAAATATATTTTTTTTATTTACATCATGAAACATGATTTGGCCTAAGTGTCAAATGAGAAACAGTTTTATTTGGCCTAAATTTTGAGGGTGGGATGCAAGGCAATGTACAATTGCACACATTCCACATATTGCGTAGGCAATGCCTGGGCAATATGAAATGAGCAACGCAAGAGGGGTTATATTGCTCCAACCAGCAACCATGGGCAATTAATAACTATGCTTTCTATGAGTCAACAAGTGGCATTATCTCACGTATTACAATTATTTTTTTGTTTGCACAACCGTTGCTGCAGTTTATTAATATTTCTGACAATCTAAATAAATATATTATAAGGAAAAAAAAACTACACAAATTCCACCAGATTAATGTCAGGTAAATTTTGAAAGTAAGAAGCTACAATTCCTTGTCTTGCTATCAACAGCTTATCATTATATTAACTAGGGGGAAAAAGGAGGCTTGATATTAAGTTAGAACACTATCGATGCTGCCCCTAAACATTGAACATGAAAACACAGACATATGAAAGTGAGAGAGACAAATGAAGGTGACACCACTGCGAGAAGATTAAGGTAAAGTGAAATTTAAGGATGTGACTTTATCACATTTTTCCTTTTAGGTTTCATTTCCTGAAGAAGAAAGCATGGATTAATTCAACCGTTTCAGTTCCTTTTCTGGCCTTTGCCCCATTTTCATCGAAATTTCCGGATATATTCACATGGCTACTCAATCTTGCCAAAGAGTGGGGGGAATAAGACAAGAAAGGATATGCAGTGGCTATCCTTCTGATAACAAATGTCAGTAATGTAAAATTCCAAAATTAAAAGCCGTTTCTATATACGACCAGATGCATGCAATTGATGAAAGAAAATAAAAGAAAAAAACCCTAGTTTCCCTTTTAAGAGAAAAAAACTTAGTAGTAAAGTCAAATGTTTGCAGAAACACTCAATGATATCACAGGCAGCTTTCACGGTGAAGCCCAATGAATTTAGTGCCAATAAACTCAGTGAACAACAATGCTTAGATGTTAGATCATGTATTACACAGAAGTAAACCTAAAAGATTTTAGGGGGGGGGGGGCAAATGAACAAAAAGCGACCATAATGATAATCAATAAATACAATCTGAAAACAGTGGAGTGTAGGAATCCATAAGCCATTTGCTCTGCAAAATCATTTGACAAACATGAAGAACACAAATAACAATCATAAATGATTTATAATGATTCAAGCCAAGCAGAAGCAGGAAATCAGGATCAAAGTATTCTTGCAAAATCGATGAGAATCCAGATACACAACAACTCATCAAGCCCACCTTCATGATGGCAAATATCTAAATCCCAATTCCAAAAAAAAAAAAAACCTTTCCACGCCTATTTGATCCTTTGTCCAACTGAAAACATCATGAACGAAGATGTCTACACGGTAAACGAACATGAATTTGACAGGGAAAACAAAAGGCCAACATAAGGATAATCAATAAATACAATCTGAAAACAGTGGGGTGTAGGAATATATCAGCCATTTGCTTCGCAAATCATTTGACACTGTTATTTACCATCAAATGCATCATGAATAACACAGATGACAATCATAAATGAATTATAATGATTCAAGCCAAACAAAAGTAGGAAATCTGGATCAATTTTTCTTGCAAAATCAATGCGAATGAAAGAACCCTGATACACAACAACTCATCAACCCCATCTTCATGATGGCATGTATCAAAATCCCAATTCAAAAACAACTCATACAAAAAAAAAAAAGCAATCTTTCCACACCCATTTGATCCTTTGCCCAACTAAAAATATCATGAATGAATATGTTTACATGGTACATGAACATGAATTTGACATGAAAAAAAGAAAGAAAGAAAGAAAATTGAACCCCAAACAAAACAACATCTTAAAGCAGCAAGCAAAGAGAAACATAGTGACACAAACAAATTCATATCTAGATCATGGTCAAAAGATACTGTAATGCAAGTATCATTGAAGGGTGTAGAAGAAGATTATATATACCGAGCGGGTTTCATAAAGCCTGAACTTCTGCATATAGCAGGACCTGTGGTCAGCTCCATCTGCATCAACACAGCTCTGTACCTTCTCCTTTGCTAACTCCATCACAATTCAGATCCCGAGCCTCAAAAAGCTCGGGTGTTTATCCAACGAGATCAGCAGCAGAAAATTTAACACAACAACAAAACAGCAACAAAGAGCTTCTGTTTGATCAAACAGAAGCTCTTGAATACATACACCCAATAAAAATTTACAACAAAAAGCTCAAAACTTTACATCAATGGAACACATAAAATTCTGTTTACATACACAATGAGACCCACAACTTAAAAAAAAATGGGGGAAAAAAAACCAACAAGGGTGAAATCTAAATCGGAGCTAAGAAAAAAAAAACAGCTTTTTGAGGAATCAAGAAGGTGTGTGGTTTAGGGGAATGGAGAAGCAGAATCAGAAGCAGCTTTTTGGGTTCAGAGAAGAAAAAGAAGTGAATATGAGATTGTCAGGGAAGCAGGGAAGAGAAGAAAGCCACAGCTTCGGCCACTGCATCTGCATCCACACACAACCCAAAAAAAAAAATTGAATAAGAATAAAAAACAAGTATAATGAGAAATGCAAAGTAGAAAACAATTTAAAAGGACAAAATTTGGTTTTTCTTTCATTTTTAAAATAATGTTTATAGTATAGTATCGATTATAGAACTTGCGTGGCCAACTGGCCATTTTCTCTCTCTACTTGGTTACTGTTTTTTTTTTGTCTGCGGCTACTGTTTTTTTTTTGTTCTTTCACTATCTTTATTTACTAGTATCAAATTATCATGTTTGAATTCGTTTCTAAAATTTGAATGGATCTAATTTGGATTCGATTTAATTATATTTTGTCTTCACTTTTAATAATACGGAAATAATTAAAATTAAAATAAAAATATGCTTAATTTTTTCACTAAAAATATTTTTTATTATATATTAAAAGTATGAAAATTAGAAAAAAAACTTCTTTAAAGCATATTTGTTTGTAAAATTAATAAGTACAAATCTAATCATCCTTTATTTAATTTAATTTTGTCTTCTCCTTTTTTAATATGGAAATAATTAAAATTTAAATATAAATATGTTTATTTTTTACTAAAATATTTTTTATTATATATTAAAAGTATGAAAATTAAAAAAATTAAAAGTAATCTTGATTGAATGAATAAGTAAAAATATATTCACTTTTAATTTAATTTAAAAAATATTTTTATTTTAACTCATTAAATAATTTAATAATAAATAAAATTTAATTTAAATGTACTATTAATATAAAAAATTATATTAATATTCAATTATGTATTATTACATCATAAAAAATATTTAATTTTTATAATAATTACATTAAAAATTACAAATGTGAGAACGTATAAAATACGAGTCAAATTATTTGAGTGAATCACTCAAATTTAATCAAATTATTATAAAAACTCGTCATGACAGAAAACCATATCAACTCAAAGACCAAATCGTAAATTTATGTATAAATCTGGTCCAATTCCTACAATTATGTATAAGAGTATCATCATACCAGCTTTTGTCATCTGCGTTTAAGTTCTGCTTAGAAAAATCTAAAAAGTGCTCCCCATGACCGTCAAAAAAAAAAAAAACACTTCCATCGGCCAATTTTATTTATTTAGAGGAACTATTAATTCCTTTAGACGCTGGCGAAAGTTTGAATTCGAATAATTATTTGAAACACATTCATAATCATAAGACCAACTATTGGACGAAATGTTACTATGCTTTTAGACTTGTTAAAAGATTGGATAAATGCATGTTTTTATTATTTTTGGAACTTTATGTTATTTTTTATTTTTAATAATGAATCTTAATTATCTTTGACAAAAACAAAAAACAAAATCAATCCTTAAAGTTATAATAGATCAAAATTAAATTCTTAAAAAAATAGGGTGGATTGCATTATGTACCATTTTAACTTGACCTATATACGAATTAAAATTTGTGATAAATTTGAACATATGACCTACAAACTACATAAATTGTTAACCAGCTAAATCACTGTAGCTTAGTTAAACTGTATGGTCTGAAAAACATATAATTGAATTTTTTAACTCTGCATTTCGAACAGAAATAATTCTCAACTAATCAAATTGTTAAATATCTTATGAGATTGTTAGGTGAATTGTACATGACATTGAAGAAATGGGTAAATTAAAAACGACTAAAAAATGCAAAAAATAAAATTTAAAACATGTGTTAACCTTCACAATTGAATTGAGAGAAAAACAAGATTTAAGTGAATAGCTTGTACAATCAATGTCTCATTTATAAAAAATTTTTTGGTTACTTGATAATTTCGTTAAATCTCAATGATTTGTTTAACAGATGATATTTTTGCACAAAGTGTAAATTTTAGTGAATCATTTATACATTTTCAGACCTTAAAATATAATTCGCACATGAATCAAAGTTAGAGAGTTTAATCTATCCAGTCAAAAAAAAAAAAAGAGCTTAACCTATAATTTATCCTAAAAATATTAAATGCACGTACTCATTTTTAGATGTAAAATATTCATCATATTTAAGTTTTATATATGTCACTAAGTCAATTCAATATAAACATTTTTTTTCGTTTCTCAAGTTTAGTGGACGTAATCAACATGGTAAAATGAAATTTGTATTACCTTACACCAAATTTTTTATAAAGAAATTTGTTTCAAATATTGGCATTTTGGCTTATGGCAATTATTTAAATCCTCCACTATACAAAGGGTTGACTTCAATAATGGCAAAGAATATTAAATTGGAGATAAAAGAAAATATATTTCGTTGATTCCACGCTGGGAGGGAATATCCTAATGTGCCCTTCGGATGGCTTCGAACCAACCCACCAATCATATGCGCATATTTTCCTTTCCTTCTTTACCACGTCTTTGCTAAATCTTCTACTTAATAAATATCTTTTATTTTCTAAAACAAATAATTAATAATTTTTTTTTTATTTTAAAAGTCAGGCACCCACGGTTTTGTTTTGTTACATTATTGTAACTGAAAAATTTTACTTTTGATTTCTTTTATTTCAAACAATTTTACAGTGAGTAGAGTTTTACAAGTTTTGCTTATGAAGGAGGTGCCCTACATTAATATACTGGAATCACCTGTCTTAACTCTTACAGATTGATAGCTTTTTTTTTAAAGAGTTAGTAATTAGGAAAAAATTTAGGTTGGTCAAACTTGAGAATCGGTTTAGTACTTTTAGTTTTAAGTCTTACCATATAACATAATTAGCATTTCTCTTAAACTTGATCCGATGTGCAAAAACAATATACATTATGTTTGCATTATATTTTTTTATTAATTATTAATTTATAAATTAGTTATATTACAGATAGAAAAAACTTATATTATTTATAATGTTTTTAACAAATAATATTTAATTGATAGGTGTGACAGAACAAGTTTATTCGAGAGTATTTGAAATATGAGTACATAATTTACAAAAAATATGTTTATGTATAAATATTTTATTTTTTAATAAATATTACTAAAACATGCGAAGGCTTTATTTCTGAAATTTTATAAAGTCAGGTGGTTGTTGATAGATGAATGAGGCAATGGCAACCCTCTAGGTATTTAGCACTCACAAAATATTATCCATTAGGACTAATCATATTGAGAAAAGATAAAAAGATGAACGAATAAACTTATTTGTCGACTAAACACAAAAGAATAATGTTATATTCTTTTATAATTTTTTAATATTTTTTAATATTAAATAAAAAAATAAAAATAAAAAATAAATATATTTAATATTTTAAAAACATAAAAAATATGTAATATTTTTTATTTAATAATTAAAAAATTAATAGAAAGATTGAGTAAAAATATAAAATATTTCTCCACACAAAAATATTTGACAAGGTATTGGTTGGAGAGATGTGAACGACTAAACTTATCTGTCGGACATTAAATTAAACACGCAAATTAACATATTTTCTTACTTTTCACACAATGATTGACATTGGTTGGTAATGGTATAAATAGTACGTATGCTAAACATGCCTAATAAATGTGTCCCATAATTTTGTCTTGGCAGAACATTCAACATTTCAACTAAGCTAAATTTTTATAATAATAATAAAAAAAGGTTTCTGATTATATTTGTTGGTTTTATTATATAAGTATTCTTATCTTAAAATACTTGTTAAAGATATTAAAAATAAAATTAAATATTTTTAATAAAATTAAAAAAACTTATTTTTGCATTTTATAATTTTTTATTTGATATTCTTAACAAGTATTTTAAAGACACTTGTTAACAAAATTCTATGTTGTTTTCTTATATTAATATGTAGGCAATAAGTTAACAATGATTAAATGAACTAGTAAGAGTAAATTGTATCAATTAAGTTTTTTGAGATTTGAATAATGGCAGAATTTGTTACTGATAGGTCATTTGTAAAAACACCTATTAGCACTCATTAAATTTAAAGCTTGCCTTAATTTTAAGATGGAACACTCACCCTAACTCTAAACTTTTTTAAATAAAAAAATGTAAGCTATACAATTTAACTTTGATTCATTACTAAATAATAATAAATAATATCTTTTATTATTAAAAAATAAGCATACATTGTATTATTGTGAGATTTTTTATATAAATAGCACAATATTTATTTGGTGCAAAAATAGCACGATATTTTATTATTAGTATAAAATTATTTTTAAAAAATGATATCATATATAAATTATTTCGTTTGACAAAATTGGATTATACCAAAATTTTATTGTCCCATTTAACAAAATGGACTTTTAGCTCCTTGAAAATAAAATGCATTTAGTATTTCGGATATGTACTTGAATTAATTGCTTCTCTATTTTTGCTTAAGAACATTAATAAGTGTAAATAATGGCTTGTGATAAAATATATATTTGAGATAATACGATTATGATATATTGGTATGCAATAAATTTATCAAAATACTAGCACGCTATAATAATTACATTTATCATGAAATAAATACCAAATAAAACACCTTGAAAACTAAGATTAAAGATAAGGGAAGTGCTAGATTAGTCGAGCATCAGCACTCACGTTTTTCATTCTTTTTTTTTTTTAACTTTGTTACAATTCACAATTTCAATTTTTTCTTATCATCCAATGGCATAAAGGCTCGTGCTTACCCCAGTGTGAAGTAGCAACGTCTTAAAGATAAAAGTAATAAATTATAGATGCCATTTAAAATTTGGATTAATTTCTAATTTCATTATGACATTTAATCATTTTTATTATGTAATAATGGAACTCTGTGTGAATATATATAGTATAGAATAGTAGGATTTTTTTTTTAAGCAAAAAAGGATACCATTAAAGTTATTTAAGATGTGACATAGGCACATGAAGTTATTTAAGATCTTAACATGGTTGCAAAATGAAAAAGTCTTCTTTCTTTCCAACAATTATATATAAATAAAATAAAATAAAATGAAGTAAAACGTTATTATATATTTATTTATTATGTGAATTAAAAAATTGATGGTGGAGCCGAATGATGACGATCTGACGTCAATCAAGAGGGTAACGAACAAAGAGTCTAGTGGCCCGTGGCTGTGGATGTGGATGGCCTTTTAAACGTGACCAGATACTTCGGCGTAACTGTCAACAGCTGGCATGATCACGTGTCAGTATGTGGACATCTCATCTTAAACCACGTGGATAATGTTTCCCTCACCTATAGAAATTTTAAAATACACTCAGTACATTATTATGAGAAATTTTATATTCATTTATTTCTAATTTAATAATATTTTATATTTTAATCTAATGATATGTAATTTTAAGTATTTAATTTTAATAAATTATCACTATAACTTTTTTTATATTATTATTAAATCATATAGTAACATGTCATTAAAAATATTTTATTCTCATAATAATTATTTTAAAAGTCATATATATTAATTATATATAATTAATTGATAGTTATAATGCATCAAAATTAAACTTTAATTTTAAGTGCTATGTATTACAATTTACTTATAAATAACATAATAAATTTTTATGTATGTATTGATTTATAACATTATTTTTTAAGTATTTAAATTATTATTTGACATATATGATAATATATTAAAATTAAACTCAATTATTAAATCTTTACTATTTTTTTTACCAAAAATCAAGAACTATAATTATAAACATGCTTGTTCTAATAATAATAAATAACAAGATTTCACAAAATATATAAAATAAATAAATAATACATATAAAGTGGTAAACACAAGGTCATAGCAAATTATGTAAATAAAATTAATCAAAATATTAACCCATTGCATGTCTGACATGTACACTGACTCTCATTAATTACCTACCCAAAACTATGGCTACCGTGTTTGACAGTGCACTTCATTATAAATTAGGTTAATGTCCTTCTCGCTTTACCTCATCAAAATTTTCATTTTGGTCCTTTTGGATACTACGATGTACTTAATTAATTGGTTATAAAAAAAGTACTAAATTAATTGTTCACCGAAAAGTAGTACTAAATTAATTTAAAACCTACTAAACATTTGTTTTGTAAAAAAAAAAATTAATTTAGTTAGTAGAAACAAGTGCACACTTTATTTAGAACTTGTTATAGAGCTATACATTTTTTTTAAATCTGGTTATACAGCTATACATTTGTATAAATTTCAAATATATAAATATATAAAAGTTATGAATAATTCATTAATTTAATGTAAGTTTTATATAACACTTACTTCGTAAACAAAATTGTTAATTGTTGGGTGAGTTTAGTATGATTTTTTCTTGGTCACCTTGCAAATGTGCCTTCCGCAGTCTGGTGTGTTCTAAGTTGATTCTTGTTTGTTCATTGGGAATGTAATCACTAATCAGGATTTAAAATTTCTCTTGTTTAATTTTGAACGTGAAAGAGAGAAAAGAAAAATCAATGTCAGTGTCCAATTAATGTTATGATACTATATATTGAATTTTTATTGGGGTACAATATATATTGAATAATTTACTTGATTTATTCGAATCAGCCAGTTGCTTTTCTTTATTGATGATTTAGAAAAGTAATTAAGTGAAACTTTCTTCCGACTATGTATAATTGTGTCAGATCGCGTTCACGTTGCTTTCATTCAGTCTTTGGCATCTTCAGCTTCAGGTGACTTTGTCCATGTTTGACATGACCCAAGAACAATATACACTGCATTAGAGAATAGAGTGAGAGAGGGAAAGAGAAGCAATAATTGAGAACGTGGAAAAACAAAGCCAAAAGGAGGGCGTAAAATGTCAAAACAAAGCTTTTTAATCATTCTTCTCTTATAATTGTTGGGTGGGTGATACATTCTTGAATTTTATATGAGACTTGAGAGCAGTGTCAAATTATCGATCAATTATTGCGCACTACTTCTATTCAATATGAAAAAAAAAAGGGCAAGAGAACATATAGGATTCTTCAAGCTCAGCACCACTCAGATTTCCAATGGCACCTACCTTTATGCTTGCAACGATCTATGAATCAATTCAAATTTTCAATCACCGAAAAAGTGAAATCCATGTCCTTATTAATCACCAATATGTGTGGCAACACAGTCGCCACTACATTTCCCCTTCTTTGCATCTTATCCCAAATTCCTATACTTGTAAGTATCAACAAAATTGGTGTTTTTTATGGAATTTGGCATCAGTATTTTCCACAAGTGGGTGGGACTAAAGCAATAATTGATTCCTCCTTTCCTTTTCTTTTCTTTTTCAAAATTATAGTTTCGTTTGGCCAATTTTATGATGTATATAATGGAGCCTTGCAAAATGCAATACTTGCTTGGAATTTAATTATAAAAAAAGTTCATTTACCTGTTTCAAATTCAATTTAATAAATACTAACAAATATCGACTCAAATTAATGATAAACAACTTTGAATTAAATAATTAATTAAAAAACTTATATAATATCAAAAAATTCAAGTATGCTAAAATGCACGACTAAAAATGACAACCTCAAATACTCTAAATAAAATTAGTATCACACTCGAAAAGTGAATAAGTGGACAAGGAAAAAAAAATCAATTTAATGATCTCGTCGAGTAGGCTGTTGTATTGGTGTACCTATTGCATCGATCATATAGAATTGGTATAATATTTTTGTTTTTCTTAATTCCTTCCATGGGCAAATTACCATTTTCCCCCTCTCGAAAGGCTAAAAAAAATGAACAGTTTTTTTCGCAAATTAATAATACCCATCGTCCATCGAAAAGATAGGCGGTTTAAGATGTCCAATTACCCATTAAACAGGATTATATATTCATTTATATTTTGGAGTAATGAGTTTTTCTTAAGTTTATTTATTAAATTTTTCCTTGTTTTGGTCATTCTTTTGGTTATTTGTCTCTATGAGAGCTACTGCCTTACATCTTCGGTAGCAATCTTCGCATTTTTTCTCCCTTATTTTTTATCATAATTTCTTCAATAAATTTATTCAAATATTTTAGATTTGTTATATTTTAGATAGTATTGAAGACAATTGAAGAATTTAGTTTTGAGTTATCAAATCTGCTTCACGATATGGAAGATCTCAATTTTATAACTTTTGTTTTCTTAGATCATTCTTAACCCTTGTAGATTAGTAAAAATTTCAAATTTTTTGAGATAAAAGATGTGATATATTCTACAAATAAAAATATTTAATGTGTCATTCTCTATATTAAAAGATGTATTACTATCACTATTAATAACATTTGAACTTGAAGTAAAGTTACAGATGATAGGTTTATTTTGAGTAAAGTTTTTATCTATTCTTTTCCTCTTAATAAATCTTTTGTTGTTTATTAAAATTGTAAGTGTTATTCTACTATTATTTGAACGAAATTATGTATATGGTCAAAAAAACTGTAAGTGTAATAATTACACTGAAATAGCCCCTTCAATATACGTGTGGTCCTAATGAATTAGCGCCATAAGTGGAGCTGAAAAATATTTTTTCTAGAGAAAGATATAGCTAGAAAGAGACGGGGGAAAGAGACTTGTGTAAATTATTGGATAGACATAACCAGCAAGTTATGTAAAGTTTGTTGTTCATGTGCTCCAAATTGTTGCTTTTACTCATCCTATTTGTGGCTGGTTCCTTGAGATGCTTATAAGTTATAGCCACCACGCTTCCAAAGGCCAAACCATCAATTATCTGGTGATTTGGTGTATATAATAATCATATACAAGCCACAAGCGTCTGATTTGTATTCATGAGGTTGTGCATATTTATGGTTTTGTTATTTATACATAGCTATTAATTTCTTAATTTTATTAAATTTCATTTTCTTAAAAATATAAATAATATTAATATAAAGTCTTAAAAATTAAAGATAAATAACACAATTAAAATAAAGCCAATGTATAAGGTTTTCCGTCTATATGAAAATCTAATGCGTGTAATGACATATTCGAAACTAAAAAAATTTGAACATGGTTGCATACCCAAGTTTTATTTTTTGATCAGAAAATGTCTGAGTTTCATGATAAACAGATTCCCATCCAAACATATCACTGTACAAATGATGTAAATATATTGCAAATTTTAAAGGAAACACATATATTAGTTAAGTATGTCTTCTACTCTACTTTATTTATGTAATTTTTACCCTTGAATGTAAATTTAAAATTAGAGATGACAAAATTATTCATATCCATAATGAGCCACGAGAATTACCTGCGATAAGGCGGAAGATGAGTACTTGTTTAATAAATGAGGTGGGGGCGGAGATTATAGATCTTTCATCCCGCAAGTATTAAACCCTAAGATTAAGTATATTTTTTATTTAATATATATTATATATTATATTTTTTCTTTTTTACTTTAAAATAAGATTAAAATACATATATTTTTATTATTTTAAAATAGATTTTTTATTGAATTAGCACATAATGATAAAACTTGTTAAAAATATATATATACTATTTATGTAATAGTTATTTATGTAAACTAATTATTATAAAATATAATTGAATTTAGTTTGTTATTTATAATATTCTTTTAATTTTGTAAGAATCTTAAATTATTAAACAAAGTTATAGTATGTGATATTAAAGTTTTTTTTTTTTTTTATAAATTTTTATATTTTATTTTAAATTATTAACTATATGCGGATATCCATTTTTACTCCCACTTATCCAGTGAAGATCACAAATAAGTATCATGACGGAGGCGAGGCGGGGAAGCACTACCCGTAGTCCCGTCCGTCCTATTGTCATTATATTTAAAATCATTTCTTTACATTTCCTACAACTCTCTTCTTCTTTTAATAGAGTGATTCTTTGAATAATTTGATTTTTTACTTTTTTATTTATTTTCTTACAAATTTACTTTCTTGTTAACTTTACTTTATTACATAATTATTTTTTGCATCTTTATTACTTTTTTTTTTTAACTGCCATCTTTACTTTATTACTATTTTAACTTTTAAGCAAGATTATTTCATTGTATCTTTATTACTTTTATTGCTTTTATTTGCACATTTTCTTTGTTTTCATTTAAATTATAGTTGAATTTACTCTTTTGCAAATTTAAGTTTTTTATTTTATGTGTTCTTTACTTGCTTTATTTCATTTCTTATTAAATTTGATTACTAGATAATTGCATTCATTTATATTTTAATTCAAATACCAATTTGTTTTGGATTGTTATGTTGCTAGTCTATACCTTGGGATCACTATACTTTTTATTAAATTTGAGGTAAATTTTTGATATTTTTTCGATTCACAAATCATTAAATATTTGAAGGTCTTTGAGAGGAATAGATTTCCTTTACAAAATGATAACTAGAATCGAAATTTATCTTTCACAAATTTTATTGTAAACTGATATTTTATTTAAAATGTCCCAAAACCCATAAGGTTGCCAACTGCTGTCTAGATATATATGGAACTCATGTTTTATTTGTATTGCCACTGTACATTTTAATGATTTTGTCTTACCAACTTGTGCCTCTCTTTATCTTGTTAGTATCGTTCATAATTTAAATATCTTATTAAATGGAACCTATAAACATTCAATAGACCATGGTGGATAACATATAAACGTTATAAAAGAAGAAAGTTGTTGTTTAGTTTCCTTTTCTCTTGTTTGGGCCTGGTGGCCCCGTCTTCTACCAAAAGAAGAAAGTAAAATAGGCTGTGTTGAACCATCAAACGAAAAATGAAATGTATAGGATTATTTGTAAGCAGTTGGAAGTTACAGATGATGTTTTAAAAACTGAATCATAAATTGAATTAATAAGACCTTTGAATTATGGTTTAATTGATTTGATTGATTAAATTTGTATTTAAATCATGATTAATTAAATCATAATTAAATTAGACATTAATCTAACCGAATATATAACTAATTCATAATTCAATGTGTTTAACCGAACAATTCGATCTGCTTTAAAACACTGGTTAAAGCCTAATTTAAATGTAATCCCTTGAACTCTTGAAAAAGAACGAACACTATGCCAATATGTGAGTGAAATATATAGTTTGTCACGAAAATGTTTTGTTATTATTATTTTCTAGATAAAATTTCACCTTGAAATTATTTTTATCATGGATATATATTATCACTTCAGGCTATAGTTACAAGCTGGCCACTTGTTGTTTATTCATTATGCCTTGTAATCTGTTACTACAATGGACAAGGATTGAGTCCATCAACTTGTTCGTATTGATCAATGATCATATGGTATATTACTCTTTAAATCATCCCTTCTACTATTTGTTGTAGAAATAGGATAATTCTCTGATTGAGAAATATTATTTAGTGCAATCTGTTTTGAGAACAATTTCTTCATAGTTGTATTCAGTATATGATTTAATTTCCGACTTTCGTCCAATTTTTTTCCTGTTTGTGTTTGATTACTAGTAACAGAAAAGACACTTACTTGAACCTTTTCTACAATACACTTAGAGCATGTTTGGTAGTTTAGATTAGCGTTTTTTAGTTTTTTTATTATTTTAAAACAAAACTATTTTTACAGTATTATAACATATTTAGTAAAATCAATTTTAATTTTTACATAAAATTCAATATATTATAAAAACTTTTTTATAATGTTAAAGATTAAAATTTATGATTCTAATTTATAAATTATTTCTTACACTTTAAGATGTAAATATCATTTTGTCCTCTATCAAATAATTTTTTAATAATTCTATATTTATTTTGATAATTTAATGTATAAAAGTAATTTTTTATACTATTTAAATAAAATAAATTAACTTAAAATCCCTTTTCAACTAATATATACAAACATAAAACTAAATTAATTATAATTGATTATAACAAAAAAAATTATATAATAATAAATTATTGAAATAATAAATTTTTTACATTAATCTCAAACACACACTTAAAACAGCAACTATGTGTTTTGTTTAGATACTAAATTAAATACTGGATAATCATAAGCAGTGTCTCAACGCAGAATTTACAACCCTTATTTTTCTTTTCAATCTAAAAACACATTAAAAGGTTATAATTTTTGCAACGACAACACACAAATTTGAATCTCGCAATCAAATTGTGAGTGAAATCGCAATCTTCTCTTCCACAAGATCTAAGAAACTGTTCATGAAATCAGGAATATCTATCGAGGCTTCCTTGGCAATTGGCATCTCCATTGTTATTGTTGCAGAATTACAAGCATGATTAATGTCTTCTGAAAACCTTCTTGAGTCTCGAAGGAAGAGTTTCGTGCTCTTCGCCAATGGTGACGACAACCTCCTCGAGTTTGAAGACCGGAGCAACCTAAGCTCCGGTGCCCTTGTAATTTCCGGTGGGTGCTCCTCCTCTTCCAGGTGGTTGCGATCAGCACTCAACATCTGAGTGAGAGAGAGATGTCATATTTTCCAAAGAAACAATTGGAGAGAAGGGAGAACCGACGAATTTCTAAAATTTCACTACTTTAGCAGGAATTTCAAATTCTGCATTTTGAGATGAAAAAAATACACAATCCAAATGCTTGGAAATTTTAAAATTCTTTCACTTAATATCCAAACAAAGCATTTTAAGATATAGCATTTTAAATACCTTAAAAAATTACATTTCACCTTTAAAATGATTTATCCAAACACACCCTAAGACTAGCTATAGCCTTCCGTGGCCATAAGTCATTCCCAATTTCATCACTCGATCATTTCTATTGCCAACATCGTAGGAGTGTTAAATAAATGAATTGATTTGATTTTGGATTAAATCATAATGAATGAATTTAAAATAAATTATTAATCCATTTAATATTTATTATAAAATATTTAATATTATCTAATTCATTCAGAACTTAATTTAATGAATAGATATCAAATTCATTCATTAATATATTTTAATAGATTGAATGAATAACTATCTAACCAACTCATTTTTAAAAAAAAATTATTTTAAGAATTTTCATTCTCTTTCTAAAATTTTTTATTATCTCTCTAAAAATTTTTATTATTTCTTTAAAAAATGTTTCTTTTTCTCTCTTTAAAAATATTTTTCTCTCTAAAAGTTTTATTTCTCTCTTCTAAAAAATTTTATTCTCACTCTAAAAAAATGTTTATCTCAAAATGTTCAGCTCTCTAAAAATTTTATTTTTCTATCTAAAAATTTTTATTCTCTCTCTAAAAAATGTTTCTATCTCTGAAAAAATTTCTTTCCCTTTAAAAAATTCTCTCTAAAATTTTTGACATTCAATGCTTTGTGCTTTATGCTATGAGCTTTTGAACTTTAATAAAAGTGAGAGTGTTGAATAAAAAAAATATAAAATATATTGGATATTTATTGAATTAGTCTTTAATTGAATATCGTTGAATATTCAATGAATGTTTTGATTGAATTATTAACTATTTATAATTAAATTTAATCTATTAGATTTAATATAATAAAATATATTATTTTTATTAGATAAACTGAAGTAATTTTAATATAAATAGATTGAATGAATTAAAAATTAATAAATTTTTTTATCAACCCTAAATATACAAACAACTGCTTGACAGTGTAAGGCCTCGTGAAGTTTGGAGGTCCATTCCATATTAACTCTGCTAATTGACGGTTTGCTCCTTCAGTTGTATGACCACCATCAAACCACACATATTCAATTAGGTTATTGCATAGTTGATACGAGTCTCCATACTTGTCTCCACAATCATTTCTCCTGAAGCGTCCAGTGCCACAGTATGCTCCCTTGCCCACCTTAAAATCTTGACAACATATATAATATCACAAAGTTATGTTAGGGGCAAACATTGACTATGTGGAATTGCCAAACTTAAAGTATATAAACACATTTTGCTCACCACTTGCGTACCGTATTTGGATGGGTTATCAGTTCTGTCTAAATTGGCATGATAACAATCAAATATTGAATATCTAAACCCTGATAGCTTCCTTTCTAGCTCCTCAAGTGCTGCGGATAAAGCTATGTTGTGTTGTCTTGCCATGCTCGATAAATTTTCACTACAGTTATTGTAATCTATTCTGGAAATATGGTATGCAGCCCAACGGTCCTACGTTTTGAAATGCAATTTTCCGACCTCCTAAACTATAGACCTCCTACAATTAAATTATAGATAATAAAGAAACAATAATGTTGTCCTGTGTTGATAACTCAGTTAGTTGAAATTAAGGACATACAAAAAGATTAACGAAATTTAATTCTCGTAATTGTTCTTTATCTCAATTTTTCTTTTTCTATGTCCCTACCCCTCTCCCAAGCTCCATTAAAGGGTCATTTAGGGATCTTTCTAAAAGGTTCTTTCATCAAACTCATTAAAGTAGGTCATTGACATTACAAAAAGAAAAAAAAACAATAATGTTATTTGTAGATTATAAATTGACAACTCATCAACATGTTATATTCTTTACACACATTTCAAAATTTATTTAACATATAACAAGAAGTTAATTATTACTAACAAACGAACCATAAATTACTAGTAATAATAAAATATTGGCAAAATCATACATATTTTGTGTTAGGATCAGTTTTTTTTGTTAGAAATAAAAATTGGAAAGGGATAAAATTATCTCAATTATAATAAACTGCAATTTTTTTTTAAATGAACAAATCTTAAGTTTCTCGTTAGTTGATAGACGCTTTGTAATTTTATTATAAATTTTCGCCGAAGTTATATAATTAGTCTTTGACTTTAAAATTGTGGAAAACCTTCTCTCCCCCTTAAACTTTTTGTCTACTACAAGAAAAATTTCTTTGAAATGAACAAATAGATTTAATTAAAGAATCATCAGGTGGAGAAATATGGAGCAATACTAATTTACTTAGTCAATTGTAAATAAATGTTATTCTTCATTTATATTGATATCCTAATAATCTATATTATTTATCTCTTCAAAAAAAAATCGAGATGTATACGTATCTTGAGCACATTAGTCAAGTTTCCGGTCACCATCTTTTAACGAATGCTTTCTTGTACGACTCTATAGTATTGAAGGAGAAATAATTGATGTGTAAATTAAATTAATTAATAATTAATACATTATTATTTGTAATAAAAAATAATTATATAATTTAAAATTTTATATAATTACTCAAGTATTAATTAATTTAATTTACATAATTATACAATCAATGTCTATACAATCGTCAAGTTAAAGTAATCTAACATCACCAATCCTAAACAAGTACACTGCATTGTTCAAAACTCTTCTGGCTTCTAAATCACCTTGTTCGTATCCAAGTTGTTCGCAAAGATCGATATGAAAAGGTAAGAAGAAAAACCAAATTTACGCTAATTTAAAGATAAATTCAATATATTATACTCTATACACGTACGTGATCTTTCTTTGCCAGAAGAACACATGCTCCAACTGACGAAAAGTTAGCCCCATCCGTGAATTGATGGGGACCGGGTTGCAAATAAGGTGGAAGCATAGGCAAGTCTACAAATGTAGCTGCGGCCACAAAATTATATAGAACAGAAGAAGGATATATATATATATATATATATCAGCAGCTAGCAAAATTCAAGAAATGGACAATGAAAAATACTATACCCTGTATAATGTAAGAAATTAAAGCTGCGTTTTTTACATTGTATAAAAAAGATATGATAAAAAAAGATATGATAATATAAATAAATTTTAACATGCATTTGGTATTGATATATAATAAGACAGTCAAATTCAATCAACTATTTTTATTATATTTTTATAAAATAACTTTATCATTTTTCTCATTTTATGATAAGATCTGATAAGATAACTATATCAATCTTATCCCTCACTCAAAGCTTTCCCTATTAAAATGTTTGAATTTCTTGTCAAAAAAACACAAAAAAAATAATTATAAAAAAATTATTAGTTTTTGGTAATCTTCAAATTAAGAATTTAAAAGAACATTTGTTCCTAATTTAAGAATTTGAGCTTTCATTATGCTTTTGATATCTTTATCTTGTTTTCGAGAAAAGGCATCTTTCTATCTTTAAAAACTTCAATTTTTTGTTAGGCTCTTTGATGAAAGCTAATGAATTTCGAAAGAGTTATAAAATGTTTGATGTTATATGTCAATGTGTTTCTTCGCCTGTTTACACATTCACTACTGCAATTACTACGTTTTGTAAGGGAAGGAGGGTTGATTATTAATGCCTGAGACAAAGATGGATGAAGATGTGAAAAGCGAAGAAATACCTATTTTCAAAGATTAATAACGTTATTTTTGTGAATACTGCGACATCTGCAGATCCAAAAAGACCCTAATCACCTCTCATATCAATTCACACCACAAGGTACTTTTTTTAGTTGTTTTTTCTTTCTAATTTTTAAATTGTGTGTTGCAAAATTAAATCTCTTTTTCACACAAAGTTATCTAGTTGATGACTTTTTTTTCTTTTTTTTTTTGGGAATTGAATCATTGGGCTTTGTTTGGCACATTAAATCTCAAATCATTTGTTTTTTTTTTTAATTTTATAATCTTACATCAAATATTATATATATATTTTTATATCTTATTTAATATTATTTATTATATATATATTTTATTTTTTCTCATTCAATCATATTTTAAAAAAAAAATATAAATAATATTTAATTACTTTTTAAAAATATAAGATGATAAATTTTTTTAAAGCCTGAGACAAAGATTGTAAGAAATATGAAAGATAATATAGTCATATTAAATAATTTTATATATTATTGAATTACTTAATTTTGTGTATCAAATATTTAATAATGTAAAAATTTATAACTTTTTTATCAGACCTTATTTTATTATTTTATATTATTATATTTTATATTATTTATTAGGTGTACCAAACGCACCTTAAGGATGTGTTTGATTTGCATGTTTCTTATTTTCATTCTTCAACAAAAACAAAAAATATGTATAAAAATACGTTTGGTTAGATTTGGGTGAAAACATTTCCTGAAAACATTTCTTAAAATGAGCTTAAATTTGGAAACAAGGTTCAATTTTGACATTAACTGAAAACTTGTTATTTCTCACCATAATCCACATTCTCTCTCCATTTACTCTCTCTTTCAAAGCCGTCACTTCCCTAGCCTTCGTCTTCTTCATCCGAGACTAGCTAGGTTAATCTTTATCAGGTAAGCTCTATCTCTTTCTAGCTCTCTATACTTCCTTGCTTTCCTTTTTTTTTTTTTTTACTCTAAAAAATAGGTGCAACAAATCTGAAGGTTCCATTTCTGAAAAATTGCTCCTTTTGGTTTTTAATCTCACCTCCCTTCTTCTCCTGCATTTTTGTCTATGCGTTTTCATCACTGTATAAGAATACGCAGTCTCTTTTATGAGCAAGGGTTCATCATCCCGCACCCCATCTGGATTTTGTGCTTATTTGGAAATCTATTTCTCCTATTCCATTTTTAATTTGGTTCAATTTAACCTTTTTAGATGATGGAGTGGAGGTATTTGGTGGGATAGTGTGAGTGTTGTGTGATAAGTCCCAAGCCGTATTCTGAAAATTATGGGACAGTGTGAGTGTTGTGTGATAGCTGAATGGACATTATAGCTATAGCTCAATTCTATCGAATGCATAGAGCTTAAATCTATAGGCTTTTTTCATTATAGCTGAATGCATATAACCAAATGCATATAGCTTAATTCTATCATTTTATCATTGGATAGGTGTAAATTGTGTATATGTTTTCATTAATAAAAACACAACTAAATATATTCTTATTAAAATTTATTGAAAATTGTTAAACCAAACGTATTTTCATTGTTTTCATTTTATTAAAACAGGAAACAACAAACTAACCTAATTTGCTTCTTTGTATTCCTATTTATTGGTATCTCTGACGAAGAATTCAAGTTCAACCACATGACTTGTAAGCAGGTATATTAAATATGAATGGTAGACAAGGACCATATTGTCCACCCCCCTCATAATCTTTTCATCTTGCAAACCAAAATTTGACAGGAAGATGATGAATAGGCTGTAGGCAAATAGTACAATTACAGAACCACATAAATCATAAAACTTCGAGTATCAGCAGCTTTGTACTCGTAATTAAGTAGGATTGAATTTAAACGGTGGCAATTAAGAGAGAGAAGCCCCATATTATTAATTTCTTCAATATTCAAGTCCCCTAAGTATATCTACCTTTGATTTGATAAAATACATTATAATTTTAACCCATTAAATAATTAAAAAATAAATAAACTATTACTTGTTAACTATAGAGACAAGCGGAGCCTTTTCCATACATGAAAATACATCTCATAATCTTTACATTTGCAAGCCAAAATTTGACAGAAAGATGTTGAAAAGGCAGTGGGCAGACATCAATTAAACAACGTACTGAAATTTCCTTATCAAATATAGAAGAAAATTGAATAGGTCAGCAGGGCAGCTTTATACTTACTGTGAAAAAGTTGTACATGTCCCACCATATCTTAGCTGAGAAAAAGTTCCTCCACGATTCCTTGACACATACTTACTGTGACTATACCCGCTTCTGTTGATGCTGGAATAGAAGATATTAGCTCACCATGCATTGATTGCTTTCTTTATTTATAGGTTGGTGAACATCCGTTAGCCTAGATTATTGATCAGATTCATGCTTTGATTGCAACCTCAGGCTTCAAAGTCTTTGTTTTTTTATAAGAGAAAAAAGTTTAAGAAAATTGGAGGTTGTGGATTTCAAATTCAGGGTACATTATGAGAAGATAAACTTTATTTTAATAATTAATTATACATGGTTTAATGATAGGGTAATAAATAAAATTTTACCTTGATGTGGATCAAAATTAAATTTCAAATTAAAATAATTTTGAAAAAAAAGAAGAAAAAAACACTGCAATCTACTGCATAGTACATATTGGTGCAACGATGCGTTTAAAGATGCCGCTTGTTCTCGTTCTACTTTCTACCATATAGGGTTAGCAGAATTGCAGCTAATTTGCCTTTATTTCCCGGACACTCGCACTCATATTTCTCTAAAACCCTTTTGTTTTGTTTTAGTATCAGATGGCTTTGCGAGGGGTTTGGCAACTTCAGAAGCTGATTGTCAGCTATTGCAACTGGGGCGGAAGCAGTAGAGGTATAGGGTACAATCCTATTATATCATCAATTTACTATGTTATGTTCATATTTATGTTCTTGGGAACAATAAAACTTGGTTTTTTCTTGTTGGGTATTTGGGTTTATGGAATTTTAGTTGGGTACCTTGCATTCATTTGTTTATAGCATTGCAATTAATCTGTGAGGCTATGTTTGGGATTGGGAGTTTTGTAGGGATGGGGTATAATGGTTCATAAATGGTCTGGTCATCATGATTCTTACATGATGATGACATGTAGTATAATGAGTAGATACCTGATATTCCTTCCAGGACTTAACAATTGAGATTGCTTCGTATATAGTTACATATCTTCAAGTAATAATGTTTTAATCTGGCTTGTGTTCTGTGGAATAGATATTGTATTGTTTTGCCCGTATTTGATTATGTTTCTCCCTTAATTGCAGGCTTAACCTTTGTTCTTTGATTTTGATTACCGTTAAAATTTAAGTCTTATGCTTGTTCTAAGTCTAGAACTGTAGATGATAAGTTTTCTTATTTAAATAAATGAACTTTATATTGAGCATTAACTTTTTCTCTTCAGACTGGGAAAAATTTATGAATTACAATTTACAATTTGTTCTTGCTTGTATGGTGCTTTTACTAACATTTCACTGTTTTTCTTTTGTCTTTTTGGCTTTGACTTCACTCATTCCAATCATAACCTTTTAACAATCTAGTTAGAGACCAATTTAAAATCTACTCTACATCTTGATGACCACATTTCTCCTTTTGCTCGCCTTTGCATTATACCTAGGCTAGTACTGAAGGCTTGGAACCACAATGCTATGAATAGGTATCTTTTTCACATTTTCTCCTGCTTTCAAGAGGGGATTCTTACTTCAATTTTAAATATTTGATAGGGCATTTATGGAGTCGCAATTGCCAGCTTTTAAAGAGAAGAATCCTCAACTGGAGGTGGTTACTGAACTCATTCGTGGTCAGCATCCACATCTGAAGGGTTTTTACGGTAAGATTCTTGTGCTCACTTGTAACTTTATTATTAAAAATCTTCCTTGGTTGTAATTGATGGTTCTCCTATCAAATACAGAGAACAAAAACCAGCGAGTGATATGTGTGAAGAATATGGATCCAGAAGACATACTTCTGCATGCAACCAGGCTAAGGAATGCATTGGGAAGGAAGGTAGTGAAACTGAGGACAAGACACGTAACCAAACACCCAAGTGTGCAAGGCACATGGACAACTGCTGTGAAATTTTAAGATGCAAAAACCAGGTGTATGAGAAAGTTCCCCTTGGTGTAGTTCCAAAGTTGTTTCGTTCCTTCTGGTGAATTAACCGATATTTGTAAACTAGTGAGTATAAGTTCTCATGCTGTCTGGAACAATTTTCCTGTATTTCAATAGTTCAGATGGCTTTTTTATGTTTCGTTGTTGCTAACCCATGATGAAGCTAATGAGAAAAACCATGATAAAAGCTATTATTGGTTCCGTTTAAATGAATAAACCTTCTGGTAGTTGAAACTTTTGTTGTGGACCATGAAGCTTGAAGCGAAACCTACAATTAAATGAGACAACAAAATCGTGAAATCTGTAGCATATAAAGTACTGTCCTCAATGATTATTTCTGTATAAATGAAAATCTCTTAGGGTACTGTTGGCTCTTCTTGTTTGATAAGATTTCAAGAACTGTAAGAAATTTTAAATTACGTAACTCAGTAGAGAAAGAGGATAGAAGTGAAAATCTAAAGAAGAGGAAGTAGTTATATATATTTTAAAAAACTTAATAAATGAATGATATTTATAAAAAATAGATTTTGGTCATTTGGTAGAATATGACCGTTGCAACATGTCTGTCGGAATATGATCATTGGAATATGTCTGTTGGAATAAATCAGGTCAAAACTCGGATAAGAATAAATCATTTTAAAATCTCTTCAAAGACTTACTTCCAATTAATATAAGACATTTATTCTTTTGAAATAAAATATTTTTCACAGCAATCCTCCACATATTTCAAAAAGATATTAAATAAAATCAATAATTTTAAAAACAGAATCTGGGTTACATCATAAGTGCAAACGTTTCGAATTTAGTGTCTTTTAAACTATGAACCAGACCTAGATAAATAGGATTTTAACTTACAATACAATTGGTGAAGTTTAGACTTTTATGAACTAAAATATTTTTCGTGTAAATTAGAATCTCACTTAATCACATTTACACCCTCATTTATCTCTTGCTATTAATGCAGTTTTGCACTTTTCGACCATGTGCGTGCTTGGTTGTTCATGAGTGCTCTAGAGACTATGCCATTATCTCATAGGAGTGACCCCACTACACACTCATATAGGTGATTTCATCAAGTGTATATTGCACTTTATACACCACCAGTAAGGGATATGAAATTCATTAAAAGCATTTAGCTTATCCTCACAATAAATGCAGTCTAGCACTTCTCATGCTTCTCATACCATACGAAGGGACAAACAAAGTGCTAGCAGTACTAACAAGTGACTTGTTATTACCCATATGAACTTTTTTCATGGGATCTCCACTCATAAAGGTTGGGTTACCATCACTGTCAATTTCAAAATGACTCAAGTCCCATTTCCCTCGGTGTGGTTTTTTTTTTTCATTTTCTACACAAAGATTTTGTCAAAGAATTGACCAAATTTCCACTTTCACATAATCAATGGATTTAATTCCATCTTTTAGCATATGCTTCACATAATTGTGACGTATATGTCACTATTTTTCATTATACATATTTTTGTTTACTATTACTATTTGCCATTTTGGCAATTACAGATTCTGAAAAATCTATGTCTTTAGGTTTCTTCCATAAAAGAATATCTGCTAAGAGATTTCTTAGCCACTCAGCTTCAGATCCTACCAAGTTAATAAACTCGGCCTCTATTGTAGATTTGGCTATACAGGTTTGCTTGGATGACTTCCAACTGACATCATCTCCATTGAGGCTAAAAATAAACCCACATGTGGATTTAGTCTCATTTGAATCAATGATTTATTTAGCATTATGATCATCATGTCCACATCTCTAATTCAACACCATGACTCTTGATCCATAGTCTCATCAATCTCAATTAATCTCATAGTGCAATAGGGACATGAAATTCATTCATGCAAGCATCATCAAATACTTGATCATGTACATCTAGATCATGATTATCACACTCTATAATACATATATAATTAACTATGCATGTCACATAACCGAGTTAATAATAACTCAAAGACAATAAGGATATATGTGATACAATGTAAGACATTATATGAAGCACTCAATGCTCTATTTTAATTTTTAAACTCTACATAAACCATTATAAGGATTATGTGTGTATTTACTCAATCAATTTATAATACATGCAAAATCAAGTATATAAATGCTATCAATATTTGAGCATATTCAAATTGTGATGCACAACAACTATATCTCAGGCTATCATATCATATTCTAGACTTAGTAGCCTTTTAACTCACTTCTAATCTCATTAAATCATGATTTTGAATTTAAAACAACTTCAACATAAAAACAATTTATCCAAGAGAGGCACCCCCACACTTTAAGATATTTATACCAAGAACCAATAACACAAAAGTGCAGAATTCATAACTCAAAATTTAAACCAATTTCGCTCATTGTTTTACTCAAAATCAATAATAAGACTTATATTATAACTCAGAATCAAGTAAATCCATAATAGAACTCATAAGAAGCTAGAACTTATAACTCAGACCCAAAAGTGGTGCCCGTACCTGGTGGCTGACGACAGTGCACGGTGGAGCAGTGACGACTTCAGTCTTCTTTCACTCTCCAAAATGAGTTTGAAGGTTTTGTGTGTTTTTGCTCTTACAACTTTGATCTCCTTCAAGTCAAGCATTTTCCAAAGAAAACATTTGTCTCATTCACAGAACCCATGGCCTCTAAGCACTACAACAACAAACACCACCCAAAACCAGCGCGTGAACCCACGTAATGCTGTTTGCACCTTTGCCCCTGCGTCCAAAACCACACGGACACCGTACTCGTTGCGCCACATTGTGCCGAAAAGTTGCGCTCCAGATCTCGCTCTGCCCAATTATCACCGTCCTCGTCGTGCAGGAACCAGAATTGGTGACCCGCTCACTAGTTCACGCGCACAGATCCGATCCGCACCATATCACTGTCTCGCCGTACGCCAGTCGCTTCACTCCGCATCATGCACTTCTGCGCCACCTCCACCACGAGCTTCTCTTTCCCTTTCTATTGTGTTACCCATTTCCTCATAAAAACCTCACATTTAAAATAAGTTATATCAGTATCACGGAGATTGTAAGAAAAATAACAAAAAATAAACGAACGAGTAAAATTAAATGTTGCATGGATAGTATTGACGTGCAGCAATAATCCTTGATATTGTTGTTAACCGTTGTTGGCTGAGGGGGTGGCGTGTTGTGGTTCCATAATCCTTGAGATTGTTGTCAATCGTGAAGCCTAAAGCGAAACCTACAATTAAATGAGACGGCAAAATTGTGAAACCTGTAGTGTGCAAAACATTGCTCTCAAGGATTATTTCTGTATAAACGAAAATCCCTCAGAGTACTGCAGGCTCTTCCTGTTTGACAGGGCTTCAAGAACTGCAAGAAATTTTAAATCACGTAACCCAGTAGAGAAAGAGAATAGAAGTGGAAATCTAAAGAAGAGGAAGTAGTTATATATATTTTGAAAAACTTAATAAATGGATGATATTTATAGAAAACAGATTTTGGTCGTTAGAATATGACCATTGAAATATATCCGTTAAAATATGACCGTTGGAACATGTCTGTTGGAATATGACCATTGGAATATGACCATTGGAATATGTTCGTTAGAATAGACCAAGTCAAAACTCAGATAAGACTAAATCATTTTTAAATCTCTTCAAAGACTTACTTCCAACCAATGTGGGATATTTATTCTTTTGAAATAAAATATTTTTCACAACAACTTTATAGCTTATTCTGGCCAATTGAGTGGTTTGTGTGGACGAGATTGTGTTTGAGATTCTTAAGATTCTTATATGATTGTCAATTGGTAATTAATATCTATCAGAATTAGAAGAAACAGCATGCCAAATCTGCAGATCTGGCTTTAAGTAATTTGTGATGTTGATTTGCTTTTCATCACTTTTTGAGAAGTTTCTTCCTCCTCAATTTTAATTTTACAAAATTGCTCATATCATTTTTAAGCAACACTTTTCAAGACTATATATAAGTATTGATGGAGATTTCTATTCCAACAGTGGATGCAGATATTAAAATTGCTTTCTTGCATTCCAGATTATACATTAATGTAAATACACTTCACACAATAAGAAGCTACTTAGATAATGTCAAATAGTTTAGGGAAGTGAAGTTAAAAATAAACATGCCCGCTACATGATTATTCTGCTACAAATAATTTCAACATGTATCCTTCAAAACTTCAACGTAGGAAGAGGGTTGGGTCACATTTTATGTGATTTTGAGATCTCCACCACCTCATGAAAAATTATTTATATTATCTCCAGCAAACATTAGGTGTGAAAATCTCATTAAATCTTACAAAGTGCTGTTTTTCTTTGCCAGAACCCCTTTAATGTTCCTTGCCACAACGTGTTGTTTTTCCCTCCCGAAATCCTTTGCAATACAATCACAAAGCTATTGTAAGGAAAACATTATTGAAGGAATTTGACTATAAATTTGCAAACAATGTAGTGGAAAGTTTATGGTCATAGTCTACCATACTTCAGAGGGTTATTTACTCTGTTTCCAAGTGAGTTATAATAATCAAATATTGAATATCCAAATCCTGGTAACTTGATCTCTAACTTCTTCAAGTAGTTTATATAAATTTTCAGCACAACCATCATATATTGCTCTATTGATTGGTCCACAACCCAGAGGGCCTGCTTTTTGAAATGTAAATTTTCTACCTACAAGACTGTACACCTCCTCTACGTGACGAATAAATATTTTAAGAGAAACTCTACAAATTTGTAATTGCTTTCTGATGTTTCTAAAGGATGTCTATATTTATCTTCAGGAAAAATGATGTTCATACATCATTTTTTTCTCATACACTCCTTTTAACACTATTTTTAAATGATTGTGATTAAGTGAGAGAAAGTGATGGGGAGAAAGTGATATAATTAATAATATAAGAAGTAGTGTAAAAAGTGATGTAAAAGAAAAATGATGTAAGAAAATCATGGTTGTATCTTCAGCATAGTCAAGTTGCAAATGACCATCATAGTGTATTCTGTTTCCTTAAACTAAGAAGCCGTGGGGTTTTGCACATGAAAGCTAAAATAGTCGTTTCCTCCAATACTACACAAGTAGACAGCATCAGTCAAAGCCCTCTTGGCTTCTACTTCACCTAGTTTCTGTTTCAGTGACTTCACTACAACCTTGAAATAGCTCAATTGCGTTGGAAGATTAATCTGAAAAGGGTCAAGGGCATTAATACTATTAGAAAAATATTAAAATTTGTTAAAAATGTCCTTAGTTGAGGCAGCCTTTCCTTATTGTCATTGAAGTATGACCATGCCATTGTATACCTTGGCTGGCATTAGGCTCACTCAAAGAGAAAAGAAGTGGTTTGGAGAAATGAATAACACTGCTTAACACACTGACCCCAATAAATCTTTAACTGTTGTTATGTCTTCAAAATGTGCCATAATTTTTATTGGGTAAAGAAAACAGTTATGCTCCCGGGATGTGTTTCAACCAGAACACCAGCTCCAGCTGAACCAAAGATAACTATCAGTATATTCGTTCACCAAAAAATAAAAAAAAATTCCAAGTATGAATGGCTTTATATTTCTATGAAAGCTTGTTCGACACAATTAGACCATATATAAAAAGCACAGGCATGAGCTGTTATTTATTAACAACTATGTACATAGTGAATTGGATTGGTTCAGGTGGTAAAGATCAAAGTATTTCACTTATAAGGTTTTGGCTCAATTCTATTTCCATCTCTCCTTTGCTAGACAATCTAATTCGCTTATTGTTCAACTTTCATATAGTTCTCTAAGATTGTAAGGTCCTGCAACCTTGTGATCCCCATTCCACATCAGGTCAACGATTTGATGATAGGCTTTTTCCGTTGGATGAGCAGCGTCAAAGAGCAAATATTCTCCAACATTGTCACACAATTCATATTCTTTCACAGTTCCACATCTATGAAGTCCCCTGTAAGGACCACTTCCACAACATCCTATATTGCCTTCCTTGAAGCCTATTAAACATTTTAAAAAGTATATTACCATCAATTAGATGTTTATCCAGAAACAAATTAAGCCTGAAAATTTGTTTGGGTTAGGGGTGGGAAGAAATACCGTATTTTGAGGGGTTCTTCATCCTTTCACTAATGGAAGTGTAGAAATCGGTATATGAATACTTAAATCCTTTTAGCTGAGTTTCTAGTTTTTGGAATACATCCCTAAGTTCTTCATTGTGTAATTGAGCAAGTTTCATAGCCTCTTCAACACAGCCATCTCTAGTTCCAGGCATAAGTGCTCTCATTAAAGGTAGACATCCCAAAGGAGGCAAGTTCAGAAGTGCAAACTTTCTTCCTCCTTTCTTATATATTTCCTGAAAAATAAAACCCTCAGTACATCATATGCTACTCAAATTAAGTAAACATTAATTTTAAATCAGTCAGCTTAAAATTTCAGATCTTAATTAGCCTAGGTGCTTACTTTTATCACAGCGGTCAGGTTCCCTATGACCATATCTACATATACTTCTACAGGGTGCTTTTGTAGCATGGTGGAATTAGAAATGAAAGGTACAATGTAATCGTTGCTTCCTATGCTAAACAAGTAGATAGCTCTGGACAACAATCTCCTAGCTTCTGCATCTCCCAATTTCTGCTTCAGCAATCTCTCAACTTCAATGAAATATTTGAGTTGACTTTTAAGGTCTATCACCTGAACCAGAGAACAACACAGCCAACATATGACTCTCAGTCTTTTGCCATAAAAATCTAAGTGATGAAATATACACAGCAAACACAATTTATAGTTAGTTGGTACGAATACTTTAGTACAACATTCAGAAATGCTGTGGCTACATCTCCCAAGTACAAATGTTTTTTTAAAACAAAACACATATAATTCATCGTTAGAGAGCTCAACGTCAAGTTAAGCGAAGCCTTTTGGGTTTGAAGCGTGAATAATATAAGGATCGAACTCTAGACCACTTGGTCATATACTTAATACCATGTCATGAACAAACTCTCCCTAAATGTTAAGTTATTAGGTAAAGGTACATGAATGGTTTTATATATCTAACACATACCAATCCTTGATGGGTTTCAACGAGAGCACCAGCACCCGCTGATGCGAAATTTGCTCCATCAGTATATTGATGATAGCCAGATTGTAAGTGTGGTGGAATAAATGCCATATTTGCATATTCAGCTGTAAAGAGCTTCAATATTGTCAATGTGAGACAATAATTCAAGCTTAAATTAATTATAAAACAAATGTAAATGCCTTACCAATAAAATCTGGGATCACACGTCCATCTGAAACCCTTCCAGTGGGGTACTTAAGGGATGTCTCCCCATATGGCCAGAAATTTGCCTGCATGTCAATTGTAGTGTTGATGTAGTCGTTGTTTCCAACATCAAGCACCGAATCTCCGAATATGAATAATGCAACATGCTCTTCTGGCAGACACAAGACGCCATGGCAGAGAGTTGCAACATAAAGGTTGGCATAGAAAAGCAGGAAACAAATTTGAATCCTTGAACTTGCCATTCTGAATCTGGTGGTGCATTTCCCATCAGGTAGCAGCTGCTATATATATACTACATATAGGAATACGAGTATCCATTTTCAAACTGGACACCAGAATTTGATTTCATCAAAGTCTGCCTGCTGATTTAAGCCAATACGTAGAACTTGTACATATTCTAAAAATCTGAAGTATTAATCTTCCTTTTTCTTATGTTCATGAGATTTTTGGCACGTACTATTCTCTGTTTCTCTGTTGTTCATATATATATATATATACTGAAGATAACAAGATGAGTCCATATTCAACTTTTAGTACATGCTTGGAATAGTTTTGAAAATTAAATTATTTTAATAATTAATTATTGTATAATTTTTTTGTGATAATCGATTATAACAAAAAAATATTATGTTTGGATAAGTTAACTTAAAAGTAATTTTAAACTAATCTGTTTTATTTAGATGATATAAAAAAATTATTTTTATGCATTAAATTATCAAAATAAGTATAGAATGATTAAAAAAATTATTTAATTGATTAAAAAAATTATTTGATTGAGAACAAAATAATATTTACATATCAAAATAAAAAATAATTCAACAACTTTTTTACAAAAAGCTCAAATAATAACTTTTTTTAAAAAAAGTTGTTTCCTTACAATTTTTAATCATCAACAGCTTTTATTATTTTATCCAAACACATTAACAAATAATTGCAACAACTGGAAACAAAAAAAAAAAAAAAAGCTGTTGGACTCTTTCAATAATCCGAACCAAACATTCTTGAATTTAGTTGGAGTAGCAGGTGAACCTCTTATTCAAATTTTTTTTCTTCAAAACTTTACTTTTATTAAGTGTTTTTCTTAAAGACAAATAATAATAACTTGGTCCTCCAAATAATTTTTTCTCACTCCAACCCTCACAATTTTCCGCTAACTCCGCCCAGGAGGATTCCAAGTTTCCAACTAATATGCATCTGGAACTCGTTATCAATACTACTAAGTGCATCTCTCATAATATAAATAAGTCATCTATTCATTTTTGCAGGAATAGAAACTTTCATATGTTGTTTCCATATAATTCATGTGAAAAAAAGATAAATACAAACATTTAAAGAGAGACCGACAAATTCGTTATCAATACTACTAATTAAGTATATCTCTCATAATATAAATAACTGATCATTTATACATTTTTCAAGAATAAATCCTCTCGTGTGTGTATTTCAAATGACAAGATCACTTGAGGTGAGAGATAAACACATTAAAGAAGGCCCATTAAGGTATATGATTGATTTAAGTGTATGATAGACAGACATTTTTCATTCAAGTATATGATCAATTCTCTATAATTTTTATAAAATATTCACTCCCAAATTGCTTTGACAATATAAATATTCAATGGTTAATAGTAGTAGCAGTGGACTGCAACTCTAATGCCACGAGTTCAAATCCTATAATTACTTATATATAATTGATGGCATTGAGGTTTGTATTATAAGAATTCATGAACCTCTCTACGCAAATTTTGATCATTGCTAACAAATTTTTGTTTTGGTCCTGATTTCGACCAAAAAAATAATGTGATAATTATAACACAATTTTAGGATATCGATTCTACAAAAAGATAAACTAAAAAATAATTAAAAAATAAAGAAATTAAAAAAATATTAAATAATTAAAAGTAAATAAAAATTAATTTAAATATAAAATTAAATAAAATAAAATAAAACAAATTAAGTTTTATACCAAATATAAGATGATTAATGTTTAAAATTCATCAAGATTAATTTTAATATTAACTATGTTAAATTATTTTACCTATATAATTTAACTCATGAACATTTAATAATAAATATGTGCTAATAAAAAATATATCAATAAATTATTAAAAATAATAATCACATATATATCAAATTTTTTTAATTAATAATAATTATCAAATCATCAAATATATTATTAAAAAATATCATAATTAATATACAATAATTACTACTAAAATTTATATAACATAAATAAATTATTAAATATAAAAAAATATAACTAAACTTATATTAAAATTTATTTATATAATTTAATAAAAAAATAAAATTAATAAATATTAAACCTTAAAATTTAAATAAAAATAATTCAATATAATAATATCAACATAATAATTTCAATTTCCCGTTGCTGCACACTGTACTGCCGTCACGTCCCTTTTCTTCTTTCATCGAGCGGCGCGCCTCAATTGCAAGTTTCCTGTTTTTCGCCCTTCTCGAACGGCGCACCCCCTATTTCTTTCTATTTACGCACGCACGGCGCAGCCTTCTCATCTCTCCCTGTAGCTTTGCTTTTAAAGGGCAAATATACTAACTACCCACGTTCAAAGGGCAACTAAGGAATAAACAATCTTAATTCCTTTCCAATATTTATCATCATCACATCACCTCCTTTTCTTCAATTCTTCAATCTGTTTCTTTCTTTGGGCCGCCTGCAACCTTTCAATTCTGTGTTTTTTTTTTTTTTTTATATTTGAATTATTTTCTTATTTGAGTTTTAAATCTTCTTCTAAATTTGATTGGACTTTCACATACTATTTATAAATTCTAAAAATTAAAAATAAAAATTTATTTACAAATATTTTAAAGTAAATAGAAATTTAATTTAAAAATACACATATATTAATTCAAATAAATTTTATTCACATTTTAACATTTTAATCCAATAATAAAGTATTTAAAAAGCACTTTCATATACTCATCACATCCCAACTTATTTATTGTTAGTTCCTAACAATTTTTATGTAAAATAAATTAAAGAGACTAAGAAAATGATAAAATAGCCCATCAATTCACATTTTTTATATTCACATTTCAAAACAATCTTAAGATTTCAATAATCATATCACAAGCAATTTGCTTATAGTAATCCACAAAGTGTGTGTGAATGTGTGTTCAAAACTATAATTATCTAACCAAAAGCCCTGACACATACAATAACAAGAATATCTCAAGCAAAAAGTTCAATTTCATAACTCACAGGTATAAAAGCGTCTCGTACAAGGATTCACTCTATGGAGTTGACAATGACTGTACACACACTTTCATAAGAAATTAGACAATTAAATACAAGTAACAAACAAACATTGATCTTATGATAGGAATACCAACAAATGAGACTTCCACCATTCTTTCCAAAAGCTTACTTAAGATTAGAACGGTTGACATAAAAGGTTGCAACGTAGCTTGGGTTTGAGGCTATATGAAAAAAAAATAGAAAATGATTCAAAAAGACTTCCAAGTACATACAAAGGGAATCTTATTAAATATCTCAGTAGATCACACTTCTCACTTGATGTACTTTTCAACTTTTCAGATCATTGCTTATCTTTCTTCTTCCTCTTTTTTTTTGAACTATTTGATGAACAAACATACGCCATTTTTGTATTCTTATCATTTCTTCCCAATTTTGACTTTTTTCCTTTTTTTTTTTCTTTTGAAACTCAAATGAAAGAAAATGTAAATTCCACACTTAGTATACGCTTGGAAGTAAAAAAGGATAGAAAAATTAGTGTATAGGCTATACTCCAATGTGAAAAAACATGGATGATGTGGACATATGAAAAGAAAAGGCTTTTTTTTTTCTCAAAGTTAGCTATTAGGGATCTATGATGGAAAGGGTTAGCTTGAAAGGCTCAGACGTTAATCATAAGTTGACCTTTGACATATGCCAAGTATATCCACCATCTTACCATAAATCATATGATGATGTTCTCAAAAGAAGTGTCCAATTCGACTGATCAATGAACGCTTATCACAATTTACTGCATTTGTAGGCTCTCAATTCTCTCCAAAACTCACATGAATACTTAAGCAAAAGAATTTTCTAACTACATGTGTCACACCACCATCTTACCACAAAGTTTGGATGAGTGCATTAGAGGTTTGTGGGTGCTTCAACAAAAATGATTATGGTAGGTTTGGTGAATTCACAAAGATAGCTATGAATGATAATGAGTACACATGTGATAAAGATACACGAGTGATGCAAATTTTAAAAAAAAATTAACACATTAAAATATGCCACAAAATTTTAACAAGTATGTTAAATACTGAATTTGCACCACCAACACCCCCCAACTTAAATGAAACATTGTCCTCAATGTTCAAGATTAAATCCAAACTTAAAATAATCACCAATATGCATCAAAGAAATTATTAGGACAAAAATAAACAGAATAATAGAGAGGAGTCACATACCTAAAATGCTGAGCGATTAAAAAGAGAAGACGAAAGAAGGATAAATACATATTGACAATGGTTAACAATGAAAAAAAAAAACAAAAACAAATAAAGAAAAAATGAAATAAACAAGCACGCAAACTAATTTTTTTTTTGAGTTTTGAATTTTTTTTAATTTTTTTGTTGACTGACATTATTTATATCCTCATACAAAGTCTCCAAAATCTGGAAGGCACTAAAGCCGACTCAATAAAAATACAAACGAAATACTATAAACCAACCTCAGCTTTGGTAGTTAGGATCATCTACCAAAGTCTTTTCTACATCTAGATCCTTTAACTCAAGTTACAGCTTTAACCGCTGACAATTTACCCTCCTCCAAATTAATGTTATGAGCATAAACCAGAGGATTAATACCTTTTATATCAGCAATGCTCCAACCTAAAGCTGACTTATGCTCACTTAGGGTCCAAATTAACTTATCACTTTGAGATTCAAACAATTCAGATGAGATAATAATAGGAGAAGTATCACCTGGACCAAGGAAAGCATGCTTTAAACCTTTAGGCAGAGACTTCAATTCAACTTTGGGTGCTTCCACACTTGAAGGAATTTGTTTTGCACCTTTCTCAGGTAACTCTTCGAACTTTGGTTGCCATGCCCGAGTGTCATAATCCTGAGTTTCAAGAGGATCAAAATCATGAGTTGTAGAAACTCTCTTATCCATGATTGAGTCAATCATGTATGCCTGGTGGCCCTCATCATCATCTTCTGGTTGTTTCACAATATGGAAGATTTTCACTTCGAGAGTCATATTTTCAAAAGATAGCTTCATGCGCCCATTCCTGCAATTAATAAGAGCATTAACAGTGATAAGAAAAGGCCTACCTAAAATCAAAAGAATTTTAGAAGTAGTTTCAATAGTAGAGCTAGTGTCAAGGATTAGGAAATCAATAGGATAATAAAAGTCGATTTGAATTCGAACATCCTCTACCACACCCCGAGGTACTCTGACTGAACGGTCAGCCAATTGCAATACCATAGTGGTTGGTTTGAGTTCTCCCAACCCCAACTGTAAATAAGTAGAATATGACATTAAATTCACGCTAGCTCCTAAATTTAGAAAAGCTTGCCCAAACTCATGATTTCCGATGCTGCATGCAATAGTTAGACAACCAGAATCTTTGTACTTGGGAGGAATCCATTGCTCAATTAAAGCACTAACTTGTTCGGTCAGGAATACGGTCTTCTTCACATGGTGCTTTCTCTTAACTGTACACAAATCTTTGATAACTTTTGCATAAGTAAGAACTTGTTTAATCACATACAAAACTGAAAGATTGATTTTTACCTGCCTTAGATTCTCAAGGATTTCATTATTGGGATCCAGAATCTACTTGTTTGATTTTAAAGCTTGAGGGAATGATACTTTAACAGGACTCTTTGTCACCTCAGGTTCCTTGGGTAGCTCAGCATCACTACTATCCTGATTCTTGTTAACATCCTCTAAGTTATTTGTTATTAGGATGTGTAACGATGTACCACTTTGTGTCACAATGACATTCACATCCTTCAACTTCTCTTATGCCATGTGTTGACCATGGGATGCAGATAGAGCTTGAGAAGGGAACTTACATCGCTCATTGACACTCAAGAAGTTCATCAATTTGGACACTTAACTCTTTATCTCATTGTTTTCTTCAACAACTTGAGTAATCAAGGATTCAAACTTCTGGTTGACCTTTCCCTGTGCCTCAATAAAACCATGTAAAGTGTCTTCTAAAGAACTCTTAGAAGATGAAAGTGCATGATATGGTGCAGGATATGATCTATAGGTTGTGCAGGCGGCTGGTTTTCAGACTTCCAGCTAAAATTGGGGTATTGCGCCACCCCAGATTATATGTATCAGAGAAAAGTGTAAAAAGCTTCTTGTACATACCTAAGGCATTAAATTATTCCTCGTACATCCCTCTCATCTCAGCAACTGTGGGACAATCTTGGGCGAGGTGATCTACCACGTCACACACAAAACATGGTTCAAAAGACTCTACATGATTAGTCACATGTGTTGGTTTTACGTCCTTAGTCTTTAACATCTCTAGCTCCCTAGTGAGTATCTTAATTTTAACCTTTAGGTTATATTCTTCCCTAAGATGGTAGATTCCACCTCCATTTGGGTTTTCTGCAAGTTGTGACCTATTTGTGCTCTCAGTAACACTAGGTCCAGTCCAAGTGTGAGTTTTTTCAGCAAGCTCATTGAGGTACTCTATGGCCTCATCAAGATCTTTTTTTTGTAAGAACTCACCATTACATATCATCTCTACAAATTGACGCTCTTTAGGTGTAAGTCCCTTATAAAAATAGCTCACTAAACGTCAATTCTTATACCCATGGTGAGGACACATATTTAGCAGCTCTTTTAATCTCTCCCAAGATTGATATAGAGTCTCACTATCCTTCTGTGCAAAGGTGGAGATTTGCCTTTTCAAAGCATTAGTCTTATTTTAGGAAAATTATTTATTGAAGAAGGTCTGAGTCATCTCATTCCATGATCCAATAGATCGTGGCCTCAGTGAGTATAACCAACTCTTAACTCTATCCTTCAAAGAGAAAAGAAAGAACTTAAGTCTCACAACATCATCAGTTGCATTTTGACTATGAAAAGTTGTAACTACTTCCTCAAACTCTCTAATATGCAAATATGGATTTTCATTTTTCAAGCCATGAAAAGTAAAAAGTAACTGTATCATCCCCATTTTAAAATCCAACCGGGGAGTATTAGCTAGAAACATAATGCATGACGGTGTAGCTATGCATGTAGGATGGAGGTAATTTTGAAGAGTCCTAGTGGGTTGATATATGTGTTCACTCATTTTCTCTGAATCAGAAGTATCAAATAAATGAATAGAAAAATCAAACTCTGACTCTGACACAGGTTTACGAGCAAATCGACCCAAAGAGTCTCTATATCTGTTCATGCAAGATAAGGAAAAATGCAACACTAAAAATTAGAAAAATAAAAATAAAAATACTACTAAAAGAAAAGAAAATAAAATAAAGATGCACCAGATAATAAAGGAAATGAAGTTACCACCTTTACAAACTTGATGCACACTTTTTAATTGCCACATTTGCAAACCCAAGTGCAGGTTGTCTCAAGTAATAAATTTCTCGGTGAGTCCGAGGTCGATCCACAGGGAATTGTTCAAAATTAAGGTGAAGTAAATATTTTGTTATTACGATAAAAATTATTTACTTGAGTAAAAAGATCTACTCTTAGTAAATAAAGTAAAAGTAAAATTAATTTCTTTTATAACTCAATTAGAATCCTCGCAACATGGAGGTTCCAATCAGAAAATACAACGTTAAAAGTCCATTAAAATAATATACATAGTTATACTATGATTCATTTAATTATTACTACCACTTGTAAATGGGTTAAATCATTCACTGTGCCAAAATCTTATCTACAATAAATCAAGAACTCCTCTTTACAAGGATGGAGTATTCCCGTCTGTCACCCGAGATTTTAAATTATCAGAATCAAAATATAATACGTATAAAGAATACTAGAAAAATAAATTATTAAAGTACAAGAGAGGAATAAATCTAACCTTATTTTATTATCAAGAGTTTCACACTTTGACCCAAGTAAACTGAAACTTATTTACACATAAACTAGAAAAGAGAAAAAGAGAAAGAGAAAAGAAAAGAAAAGTGAAGGAAGACTGATTCCTCCTCTCCTCCTCTGGAAATAAGCCCAGAGGCTCCTCTTCGTAACCTACCAATTCAATTCTTCAATTGCCTTTATATAGGCAAATTTGGCCACTGTAGCTACAGTGGAAACTTAGTGGCTAAGTTTGTGATGTATTTTCCTTTTTTTTCTTTTTTTCTAATTAATAATTGAGCAAATGCACAGCTGTGCGTCCAGTCATTTTTTCATTTTTTGAGAGAAGTAGTCTTCATGAAAGTTGTAAGCCTGGATATTTGCTTTAAAATGGCTTTAGTTTGAGTCCAAAATCATGCCTAGAACTCAAGATATGATCCAATTACTGCACATTATTTAGGCCCGATTTCAGCTCTTCTGTTCTGACTTCAAAGTCCAATATCACCTATTAGACCTCGGAATTTAGAAAAGTATTCAACATGAAAGTTGTAGGGAATTGTCTTAGCTTTCCTATAAGACCAAAATCACATTAATCAGATATTTACAACTCAAATTATAGCCAGTTTACTAAACATTGCCAAAGAGATAATTATGACTAATTTATGCAATAATTTATTTAATGATACAATAAGGTCCAATATCATAAAATGTGTCAAAACTAACTTAATTAAGCTTAATTGAACCTTAAGAAGCCTACTGAGAGGATTATAAAATGTATAAAATACAGTGTTATCAAATAATCCTACACTTAACTTTTACACTCCTGGGCAAAACACAAAAGACAAAAACCAAAGAAAAACGATACAGATTCAAAAACTAAAAACTCTAAAGAATTTAATGACTTAAGAAGAGCAACTAAACATTCAAGGATCAAAACATTCATGAGATAAAATTTCTTCACATCTCAAACTAATAAGTAAGGAAACTTTAGTTGAAAAGATGAATCAAGAATGATAGATCCTTACAGAATTCACTCTCAATCTCTCAAGTGTTTAAAAAGGTTAGTATTTCACTATATTCAACTCATGAATAATTGCACTACCATAAGCTTGCTTATCTTCTACTTCTCTGCTACTCAAAAACAATATATATACACAAATCATGAGAATTTTATTCAAGGTTATAATGGGGTTAAGGTAAAGGAGGAAGTAATATAGATAAGACAAATTAAATACCAAAGAGAATAAAAGAGCATTATGTTACAGTTAGAGTGGAGAAGATGTTTGAGAACATTCAGTCTAACATTCCCAAGATTTTCTTAATTCTTTCTCTGTTTGTTTCTTTCTCATAAAGGGCAATGACTAATATTTGACTAATGTTTTGTTAAAGATCAATTGGTAGGTTGAATTCATTATTAGGCTTGAACATTCTCCTTTTATTCCTGTTATTTCCAATCATCCACCCTCATTCTAGGTATGAATATATCACATGATGCATTCTTTTGATTGTAGCAATAATCAACTCTTTTTTTTTTATAGAAATATTTTTTCCTTTTTTTTCTTTTTTATATAACCAATCTGCACATGCATCCCAACACTTGTTCAAGAACTCATCAAATAACAAAGTCAATGCTCTCTTATTCCCTAAGGTTGGGTTAGAACATGATTTTTCATTTAAGGCACGTAATGAGTTAGAAACAAAGAATGGTCAAATAAGCTCAAAGAGGTTAAGCAAAGGAAAATATATAAGGTTAGCTATTTGGTCAAAGTATTTAATTCAAGAAAATTTGCTTCAATCATGTTTATGTATGCATGTGAAAATGTAGCCTCAAAAAGAATCAAAGCAAGTTCTAGAGTAACAATTCTATGAGTGAAAAAAAAATCACACAAAAAAGAAGAGAATGGTACAGATGTTCAATCCATTCATTTATAAGCTCAAAATCTCACAAAGCATATATTCATCATTCTCAATCCACAAAAATTTTAACATCCATAACTAAGCATGTGATGTTTAAGAAAGAAGACAATTTACTCAATCATGCAAATTTCCCTGAATCCATTTGCTACTTCTACACAAACAAGGTATCTACCCCAATCTAGATGCGTCTCAAGAGTAAAATTATAATTATAATAAACTTTACTCATTACTCTGCCATCCCTAATTGGTTTAAGTATTAGTAAATTAATGTTAAACATAAAAACATAACAAACATATTAATAAACACACTTCTTAAATTTTTTTTAACAATTTTTTTTACACAATTATTCACACAACAATTATTCACACAACTATTTACACAACTATCCTTTCCCCCAACCAAATCACAACATTGTCCTCAATGTTAAAATAAAATAGATAGGTAAAGGAAAGAAGATAGTACCTGTTACTACAATTACTGAAAAGAGAAACTCACACAAATATAAACAGAAACAAAGTACGATAAATAAAATCAAAGATTGAAATTATTTAAACAAATGGAGTGTCTTGACTGGCTTCCTTTTCTTACTGCTTCTCGCAACATTTCCTTCAGACCACTTCTTGCTCTCTCTCTCTCTCTCTCTTTTTTAAATCTATACAAGAAAATATATACATGTAGTTGTGATTGTGGCTCACATCTTCCTCTGGTTTTACGTCCAGTAACGGCTTAAACGCCTTCTATGAGTCGGAGATAAGTTTCCCATCTAATTTTCTTATAAATTGACAAACAGGGTCTTTTTGAGTCAGATTCTCAAGACTTTTTAATATATATATATATTTACAAGTAGGCGGTATAAACCTGCCATGATAAAAAATATTAAAAAGTAGGCGGTATAAACCTGCCAAACCTGTCATTAAATATTACTAAAGGTGTGGTATTAAACTAACCACCAAATAAAGAAAAATATAAACAAAGGTGTGGTATTAAACCAACCACCAAATAAAAATTAAAAATGGTGCGGTAGAAACTAACCACCAAATAAAAATTAAAAATAGTGTGATAGAAATCAATCACCAAAAATAAAAATAAAAATGAAATAAAATACAAAAAATAAAATACGAAAAGTAAATTACAGAAAGTAAAAGGGAGAGGTTCCTCCACTGTTAGTATGTGCAAGAAAATAAAAGGGAGAGTTGCCCCCACTGTTAGTATGTACAAAAAATAAAAAAGAGAGTTTTCTCCACTGAGTTAGTATATACAAAAAAATAAAAGGGAGAGGTTGCTCCACTAAATTAGTGGGTAAAATAAAAGGGAGAGTTTCCCCCACTGTTAATATTTACAAGAAAATAAAAGGGAGAATTAACCTCACTGTACAGAAATTAAAAGGAAAAATTACTCCAACTGTTAATATGTACAAAAAATAAAAGGGAGAGTTTCCCCTACTATTAGTACGTACAGAAAAGTAAAAGGGAGAGGTTCCCCCACAAAGTTAATTTTTTTAATTATTTTTATTTTTTCATTATTATTATTATTATTTTATTATTATTATTTATTATTATTTTATTTTTTATTTTTTTGGTTTTGGTGGTCACGGGTGTGATTACCTTTTTTTCAATTTTCAAAGGGGGACAATCTTGTCCCCCATTAATATTTTTTTTTATTGTGGGACCTTTTTTTTTTTTTCTTTTATATATAAACTTTTTTTTTTTTTTACTTTTTTTTACTATTCATACTATTCACACATTTTTTTAATTTTATTATTTTTTATATTATTATTATATAAACTTTTTTTTTTACTTTTTTACAATTTATACTATTCACATATTATTTTCTCTATTTATACTATTCACACTATTTATCTAATTTTTTTTTATTTTTTTTACTATTCATACTATTCATGTTATTATTCACACACTATTCACTTTTTACTATGTACAAAAATATTTACACTAAAAATTTATTCTTCAAAACAAGTCCCCGACAACGGCGCCAAAAACTTGATGCACACTTTTTAATTGTCGCATTTGCAAACCCAAGTGCAGGTTGTCTCAAGTAATAAATTTCTCGGTGAGTCCGAGGTCGATCCACAGGGAATTATTGAAGATTAAGGTGAAGTAAATATTTTGTTATTACGATAAAAATTATTTACTTCGCCTTAATATTCAACAATTCCCTGTGGATCGACCTCGGATTCACCGAGAAATTTATTACTTGAGACAACCTGCACTTGAATTTGCAAATATGACAATTAAAAAGTGTGCATCAAGTTTTTGACACCGTTACCGGGGACTTGTTTTGAAGAATAAATTTTTGGTGTAAATATTTTTGTACATAGTAAAAAGTGAATAGTGTGTAAATAGTGCATGAATAGTGTGTGAATAGTAACATGAATAGTATGAATAGTAAAAAATAAAATAAAAAAATTTAGGTAAATAGTGTGAATAGTATGAATAGGGTAAATAATATGTGAATAGTATAAATTGTAAAAAGTAAAAAAATTTATATAATAATAATATAAAAAATAATAATAATATTAAAAAATGTGTGAATAGTGTGAATAGTAAAAAAGTAAAAAAAAAAGAATTAAGAACTTGATGCACACTTTTTAATTGTCGCATTTACAAACTCAAGTGCAGGTTGTCTCAAGTAATAAATTTCTCGGTGAGTCCGAGGTCGATCCATAGAGAATTATTGAAGATTAAGGTAAAGTAAATATTTTGTTATTACGATTAAAATTATTAACTTAGGTAAAAAGATTCACTCTTGATAAATAAAGTAAAGGTAAGATTAATTCATTTTATAACTCAATTAGAATCCTCGCAACATAGAGGTTCCAATCAGAAAATACAACATTAAAAGTCTATTTAAAATAATATATGTAATTATATCATATTTCTTAAAAATATTACCACCACTTATAAATGAGTTAAAGCATTCATTGTGCTAATATTTTATCTACAACAAATCAAGAACTCCTCTTTACAAAGATGATTTCTAAATTATAAGAAATAAATTATAATATGTATAATAGTTACTAGAAAATATAAATCATTTAAGCACAAAAGAAGAATAAATCTAACCTTATTTTATTACCAAGAGCTTCACCCTTTCACCCAAATAAAATGAAACTTAGTTACTCATAGATAAGAAGAAAGAAAGAGAGAAGAAGAAGAAGAAAAACATGACTTTAATTTAGAACAAAGGAAAAATACTACAAGAAAACCTAGTAACAAAATGACATCATTTTGGTAACTAACGCCTAACACCTTCAATGATCTGCCAAGGCCCCCTTTTATAGAGGATTAGAGATACAAAATGACAAGGGGGCTGAGTCATTAGTGAGTGAATGAGTGAAAAATGAGTGGAAAATGCCAAATGACTTTTGGTGAATGGAAAATTATGGAGATTCCTTGTCTCCAAAATCATTTAGCTCTGAAGTCATTGAATGCGTCAGAATGAGCAAATATGATCTTCATGAAAGTTATAAGAATAGATCTTAGCTTTCAAATGGCTTTAGTTTGAGTCCAATATCATTTCTATAACTCCAGATACATTCAAATTACTGCACACTGCTCAGGCCCAGTCACAGTTCATCTGTTCTAACTTGCAAGTCCAATATCACCCATTAGACCTCAGATTCTGGAAAAGTGTTCAACATGAAAGTTGTAGATATAGGTCTCACTATTCAACATCAAAATTTCAACCCATTTGACAACATCTAGCCCAAAATTTTCTTAAACAGTACACATAGGTCAAGCTGTCAGGAACAACACTCTAGTTCTTGCTTCAACCCCAATTTGAGTTATCTACTCGTGTGATTAGGCCTTTGAGGTCTTCATAAAAGTTATAGAGCTCTCTCTTATCTTTAAAATGCTACTAGATTCACCTCATTTGACCACCTATATCCCAAGATATAGCCCAAATGCAGAAATAATGTAAGACGTAAATTATGCTGAAAAATTCAATTAAGTCCAATTTGAGTCCAAACTTACAAAACATAATCAAACTCAATCAATTAAGTACATGGAGAGTGTAAATGACTAAAAATGAAGGCTTATTAATGTATTAAATATGTGATCATTAAATTCGTTGCCGGGGACTTGAAGATCTCAAAGGCCTAATGTACTTAATTGATTAGGAGGAATTCCTACTAAACGCACAGGAGGGGAGGGGGGATTTTGGAGACGCAGAGGCAGGAAATAGAGGAGGAATTCCTCCCTCCTCTTCTCAGTTCTTCAATTTTCGTTCTTTTCTTTTTCTTTCTTCTACTCCATGTGTAAATAAGTTTTTCTCTACTTGGGTCAAAGTGTGAAGCTCTTGGTAATAAAATAAGGTTAGATTTATTCATCTCTTGTGCTTTAATGATTTATCTTTTTAGTAGCTATTATACGAGTTATATTTTGTTTCTGATAATTTAGAAACTACCCTTGTAAAGAGGAGTTCTTGATTTATTGTAGACAAGATTTTGACACAGTGAATGCTTTAACCCATTTACAAGTGGTGGTAATAATTAAAGGAAATATAACATAATTATGTATATTATTTTAATGGACTTTTCTTAAATGATGTATTTTTCAAGCAGTCATTATACATATTGTATTTTGTTTCCAATCAATTTAGAAACCCTCATTGTAAAGTGAAGTTCTTGATTTGTTGTACACAAGAGATTGACACAATGAATGCTTTAACCCATTTACAAGTGTTGGTGTTAGAAACTCTCCTTGTAATTATAAATAATTATGGAAATTCCTTATTTTCGAAATCATTTAACTCTGAAGTCATTGAATGCGTGATCTGTTAATAATTTCAGCTCTTTTATGTTCTTTGTTTGATCTAATCGGATTCCAAATGTGCTTAATTATTGACATTTAGCTAAGTTTCTAATTTAGAGTTGTTTTTGGATGTTTATTGTGAAACTATGCTTAAATGTGGTTATAAACACTCATAAACGTACTGTGATTTTCAGGAGATCTATGAGTAATGGAGTCCATTGGTATTGAACTATTGAGAAGAGAGTTAAGAGACTTAAGGGAATCAGTATCAACCCCTAAAAGCAAAGGAAGAAGGGCATTCATGAAGAATCAAGGTTGGATTAGAAGAAAATGATCAACACGGCCCGTGTCAAATGACACGGGGTAGGCCGTGTATTATTCTGAGTTTGAAGACTAGAAGATTTTGAAGAACACGGCCCGTGTCAAATGACACGGGGTAGGCCGTGTACTTCTCTGACTTCATGAGGAAGAGTCAATTTCAAGCCTTGACCGAGAACACGGCCCATGTCAAATGATACGGGGTGGGCCGTGTTCTTCTCTGACTTTGGAATAGCTGGGAATCTGTCACCAGAATTGGACACGGGTTGGGCCGTGTAATATGACACGGCCTGTGTCATTGGCCCAGAAGTTTAATTTCATATTTTAATGCTAAATTAGGTCCCCAACCTATAAATAGGGTTGCTTAGAGCCTTTAAACAAGCTCTGGACAGAGAGAGCCATCAAGGAAACTGAGAGAAACACGAAGACCAAGAAGGGGAAGGATTCGATTGAGGATTGGAGACTCGGATTCGAGCAATCAAAGATCAATCACTCTCAAGCCTTGGAAACTAGTTTGATCTTTAGTTTTTCTTTTCTTCTTTTGTTCTGAACAATGTCTTCTTTTAATTTTTCTTCTATTTTTGAATTTGCCATATGTGGCTAACCTTCTTGATTGGTTAAGGGAGGATGAAACTCTTTGATTATGTGAATCTTGCATACTTCTTTATATTAATACAATTATGTTTTTATTCATATGTTTCTATTCTTAAATCAATATAAAGGTTTTTATATTCTTGCCAAATTTTAAGAGTGGTAAAACTAGGATTGCTATGCGCAGTTGCGGTGGTATGACTAGTGAGACATATGATCTAAGTAATTTAATACCGGTGTGTGATTAGACCTTAGTGTGATTAGTTTTCTATTTCTTAATACAATCATTAGGTAGGTGTAAGAGCGGTTGCTTTACAAATAACTAATGGTTAGTGTTTGATTTGAGCGGTTGCTGAATCAAGTGAAACTTAAGGAGGACACGGGATTTATCTCACAATCACATAAGAACATAATTGATCATGTTGGTGTAAAGAGTATGTAAGTTAGCATAATCATATAAATCTAGTAGTGAATTCCATCTCTTAACCAATATCTTTAACTTGATAATTCAATTTGTGTTTACTGCTTTGGTTTAAGTTTAATTTCTCTTTTTAGTTTTAATTAACAAAACCCTCCTTTTTAATTTTACTATTTATTTTTCATCAGAGTTTAATTTAGGAATTAAATTGAAAGTGTTAATTGAATTAGTTCTCTGTGGATCGACCCTTGCTCACTACAATTGGTTGCAAGGTTTTTATATTTTTTGTGAAACTTGGCAACTGTTTTTGATATTTATTTTTAATCACATTCCACACCACACCAAATTTTGGCGCCGTTGCCGGGGAACTAATTTTTCAATTGCGCTATTAATTTGTTTCCTATTTTATCTCTATTTTTTTATTTTTAATTTTAATAGTTTCAATTGTTCTCTTCAACTATCTTGTAGGTGTTCATGTCCGGTGAAGAGGTGAATGAGCAACTGAGGAATTTAAGGCGTTACTTTGAACAAATTAGCTCACAATTCACACCTGCTGACGTTGAAGCTGCCCGTCACATAGATCTTTCCAGTTCTGCGGCATCTGAGATATCTGAGCCACCTGAAGAAGAAGTGATGGCAGAAAATACACTAAGGATGTTGGGTGCTCCGGACTTAGACCAACAACCGCTATGCATAGAAATTCCTGAGAATGAGGAGACATTTGAATTGAAATCTGGTCTAATCTATCTTTTGCCATCTTTCAATGGACTAGCTGGAGAAGATCCGAACAAACATCTGAAGGAAATCCATGTTGTGTGTTCTAGCATGAAGCTTGCGGGAATTTCAGTAGAGCAAGTCAAGTTGAGAGCCTTTCCATTTTCCCTGAAGGATTCTGCAAAGGAGTGGTTGTACTACTTGCCACCCGGATCAATTCAAACATGGCAGGACATGGCTCGGGCCTTCCTAGACAGATACTTCCCTGCATCCAAGGCCGTCACCATCAGAAAAGAAATTTGCAACATCCAACAAAGACATGGGGAATCACTTCATGAGGACTGGGAGAGATTCAAGAGATTGTGTGCTAGCTGCCTTCAGCATCAGATTAGTGAACAATTTCTGATACAGTACTTTTATGAAGGTTTGCTAGTGATGGACCGCAACATGATTGATGCTGCCAGTGGAGGAGCTTTGGTTGATAAGACTCCTCGAGAAGCTAGAAACTTGATATCTAGAATGGCTGCGAACACTCAACAATTCTTCACTCGGAATGATACAGGGGTGAGAGCAGTTAAAGAGGCTGACACTACTAGCTTGCAGCATCAAATGACTCAGTTGACTGCTATGGTTCAGAAGCTGATGGATAATGGGAAAGCACCGGTACAGGCATATGGGATTTGTTGCTCTTCAGGACATCCCACTGATATGTGTCCCACTTTGCAAGAGGACACAAATGAAGAGGCCAAGACAGTGGGGGGATTTTATGGTCCATCCAAAAATTACAACCCCTACTCCAACACATATAATCTGGGGTGGAGAAATCATCCAAACTTTAGCTATGCAAAGCAGCCCCAAGCTCAAGCTCAACCTCAAGTCTATGGGCCTCCAGGGTTTTAGCAAAGACAAGCACCCTTTCCTCTAAGGCAACCACAAGTTCAAGCTCTTAGGCAACCTGAGCCTTCGTTGGAAGAACTAGTGAGGCAAATGGCCACCAGTAATATTCAGTTTCAGCAAGAAACAAGGGCCACTATCAGTACTTTACAGAACCAAGTGGGACAGTTGGCTACTGAGATCAACAAGGTGCAGAGTCAGATTTCAGGGAAACTTCCCTCGCAGCCAGAGGTGAACCCAAGAGAAAATGCTAGTGCTGTCACCTTGCGAAGTGGGAAGACGCTTGACGGACCCACATCTTCCCCAGTCACTGAAGACAAAGCTCAAAATCCTAAGGAGGTAGATGATGAGGGGATCCATTCTAAGACCCCTAAGGTAAGTGTTTCTGACCCACTTCCTAAATATGTCACTAAGGCCCCTTTTCCGAGTAGGTTGGTTAAAAATAAGAAAGAAGAAGCGGATAAAGAGATCTTAGAGACTTTTAGGAAAGTTGAAGTTAACATTCCTCTGTTAGATGCCATAAAGCAAGTGCCTAGATATGCTAAATTCTTAAAAGAGTTATGCACTAACAAAAGGAAGTTGAAAGGTAATGAACGGGTCCAAGTGGGAGCCAATGTTTCAGCTATTTTTAATAAGAAACTCCCAACTAAATGTAAAGATCCTGGCACATTCACTATACCATGCACTATCAGTAATGCCAGGTTTGAGAGGGCCATGTTAGATTTAGGTGCATCTATTAATGTCATGTCATTTTCTATTTATGCATATTTACATCTAGGACCTTTAGAACCTACTGGAGTTATCATTCAACCGAGCGCATGTGTCTAACGCTTACCCTAAGGGGGTTGTTGAAGATGTTTTGGTGCAGGTAAATGAACTGGTGTTTCTGGCAGATTTCTATATGCTGGACATGGAGGAGGACAAATCTCCTAACTCTGCTCCTATTCTGTTGGGGAGGCTTTTCCTCAAGACTGCCCGAACTAAAATTGATGTGCACTCGGGAACATTGACTATGAAATTTGATGGAGAGTTGATTAGATTCAACATCTTCGAAGCCATGAGATACCCGAGTGATGTGCACTCAGCCTATGTTATTGATTCTTTTGATGTTTTTGAATCTTTAATTTCCACTGTTTTTGAGTCTAATCAATTTGATGTTCTTGATACAATTATGACTCGCAGTTTAGATTTTCAAGATTCAAAGAAGGATGACCAAGGAGAACCATGGAGCGAGGAGATTAATGAAGTGGTGGCAGCCTTGCATACACTCTCTTCTACCTCAGAAGGGCATGAGGTATCGTATGTTGAGTGACCTTTGACCACTGATGTACCTAAACCTTCTGTTGTGCAGGCACCAGAGCTGGAATTGAAGGAATTGCCCTCCCATTTGAAATATATTTTTCTGAGTGAAAAGGAGACACTCCCGGTAATAATTGCTAAATCTCTCACCAAAGAGCAAGAGGAGAGCTTGATTTCTGTGTTGAAAGAACACAAGACAGCCATCGGGTGGACTATTGCGGATATCAAAGGTATTAGCCCTTCCATTTGCATGCATCGAATCTTAATGGAGGAGGGGGCTAAGCCAGTGAGAGAACCACAGAGGAGGTTGAATCCCCCGATGATGGATGTTGTGAAGAAGAAGATACTGAAACTCCTAAGTGTGGGGGTCATCTACCCCATTTCTGACAGCAAGTGGGTAAGCCCGGTCCAGGTAGTACTAAAGAAATATGGCATTACTGTGGTAAAAAATGCTGAGAATGAGCTTATTCCCACTAGATTACAAACAGGGTGGCGTGTTTGTATAGATTATAGAAAATTGAATGCTGCCACCAGAAAAGACAACTTTCCTTTACCCTTTATTGATCAAATGTTAGAGAGGTTAGCTGGTCATTCTCATTATTGTTTCTTAAATGGATTTTCAAGTTAAAACCAGATTGCTATCGCTCCGGAAGATCAGGACAAGACCACTTTCACTTGTCCTTTTGACACCTTTGCTTATAGGCGAATGCCTTTTGGACTTTGCAATGCGCCCGGGACCTTTCAGAGATGTATGGTGAGTCTTTTTTCTGATTACATAGAAAACATCATTGAGGTCTTCATGGATGATTTTAGTGTATTTGGGAATGGTTTTAAGAAGTGCTTGGAACATTTGACTTTGGTTTTAAAGAGATGCATTGACACTAACCTTGTTTTAAATTGGGAAAAATGCCATTTCATGGTAGAAGAAGGTATTGTGTTAGGTCATGTAATCTCTACTAGGGGCATTGAAGTTGATAAAGCTAAGGTAGAACTTGTGCGTTAATTACCCCCGCCCACCAATGTGTGGGATATTCATTCTTTTCTTGGTCATGCAGGTTTCTATTGGCACTTCATCAAAGACTTCTCTAAGATATCAGCACCCCTTTGCACACTTCTCCAAAAAGATGTGCCATTTCAATTTGATGAGAAGTGTATGAAGGCTTTCATTACACTTAAGGAGTTGATGACTGAGGCACCTATCATTAGGCCACCAAATTGGGAGCTTCCGTTCGAATTAATGTGTGATGCGAGTGATTTTACGGTAGGGGCTGTCTTAGGACAGCGAGTTGATAGGGTTCCTTATGCTATTTATTATGCATCAAGGACCCTAAATGATGCTCAATTGAATTATTCTACAACTGAGAAAGAACTTCTTGCTGTTGTTTTTGCTTTAGAGAAATTTAAATCATATTTAATTGGCTCTAAAGTAATTATTTTTTCTGATCATGCAGCATTGAAGTACCTACTGGCAAAGAAGGAGGCGAAGCCAAGATTGCTCCGATGAATTCTGTTGCTCTAAGAGTTCGACTTGGAGATTAAAGATAAAAAAAAGGAGCGAAAACTTGGTGGCAGACCATTTGAGCAGATTGGTGACTGAAGAGGAGGACATACCTATTCCAGAGAGCTTTCCGGATGAGCAATTAATGACTGTCGCAACCACTATTCCGTGGTATGCTGATATTGCCAATTATTTGGCCACCAAGGACTTTTCGACAGGCCTGAACAAGGCACAGCGAGATAAGCTGAGGAGTGATTGCAAGTACTATATTTGGGATGATCCTTACCTTTGGAAGCATTGTGCGGATCAAGTGATTCGAAGATGTATCCCAGATTCAGAGACTCACTCCGTTCTCTCTTTTTGCCATACCTATGCCTGTGGAGGACATTTCGACATGAAGATGACAGCCAACAAAGTACTTGACAGTGGTTTTTATTGGCCAACCATCTTTAAGGATGCTTATAATTTCTGTAAGTCATGTGACCGCTGTCAAAGAACAGGTAATATTGGTCCACGAAATCAAATGCCTCAAACTCCAATAATCTTTGTGGAAGTCTTTGATGTTTGGGGCATTGACTTCATGGGACCATTTCCTCCTTCTTTTGGTTTCTCCTATATTCTTTTAGCTGTGGATTATGTTTCAAAATGGGTGGAAGCTAAAGCCACTAAATCTGATGATTCTAAGACTGTTGTGGATTTTGTGAAGTCCTTTATTTTTTCCAGGTTTGGCACTCCCAGAGCCATCATCAGTGACCAAGGAACACATTTTTGCAACAGAATCTTTGAAGCCCTGTTGAAGAAATATGGGGTGGTGCACCGGATCTCTACTCCTTATCATCCTTAGACGAATGACCAGACTGAGGTATCCAATCGGGAGATCAAGTCTATCCTTAAAAAACTATGAATCCCACGCGCAAGGATTGAAGTACTAGACTTGTTAATGCCTTGTGGGCTTATCGGATTGCATACAAGACCCCTATTGGCATGTCCCTATTCCGATTGGTTTATGGGAAGCCTTGTCACCTGCCAGTAGAGTTAGAACATCGATCCTACTAGGCTATCAAGCAAGTTAACTTACACTTAGAAGGTGTTGGTAAGCAGAGAAAACTCCAAATTCAGGAGTTAGAAGAATTGAGGAATGAGGCTTTTGAGAGTGCCCTCATTTACAAGGCCAAAACCAAAGCATTTCATGATCAAATGATCTCTAGAAAAAGTTTCCACCAAGGCCGAAGAGTGTTGCTATACCAATCCAGGCTTAAATTATTTCCAGGTAAGTTACGTTCTAAATGGATTGGCCCATTTGTAGTAACTTATGTTTTTCCTTCTGGTGCAGTAGAGATTATGAACGAGGCCTCTGGGAAGACATTCAAGGTCAATGGGCACCGTCTCAAGCCTTACCATGAACTTCCGGAGAATGCAGTAGTTGAAGACATGCCTCTTCTCCATCCATCTTATGAAGAATCCTGAGGAGCATCACAATGTCTGGCTGAGGACAATAAACCAAGCGCTTATTGGGAGGCAACCATTTGCTTTCTTTTTCCTTTCTGTTTTGCGTTATTTAGTTCCTTAGTTTAGCCTATTTTTAAGTGTTTCTTGCTTGATGATACTGTCTCCTCGCGATAATTGTGTTTTGACTTGCTCAGTTTTAGTTTGATTGCTTAAGTTCATGGTTTGTTGAGTGCATGCAGTCCTGAGGAACAGTTTAGAGTGCTTCTTGTAAGTCAGCATACTACACGGGGTGGGCCATGTCACATGACACGGCTCGTGTCCTCATGACAGCAACCCAATTAATGCAGAAAAAGTACACGGGGTGGGCCGTGTCCCATGACACGGCCCGTGTTTTTGAGGATAGGACGTTTGTGATGATTCCAGAGAGGTACACGGGGTGGGCCGTGTCCCATGACACGGCCCATGTTTTCATGACCATCAGAACCCCTGTTTTCCAGAGAGGTACACGGGTATGGCCGTGTCACATGACACGGCCCGTGTTGTCCTGCGCAGCTTATTACTAAGACAGAGGAGTACATAGGGTAGGCCGTGTCATATGACACAGCCCGTGTACTCGTACCAGCGCCTCACTTAAACCCTGATTTAGGGTTTTCTGCCCCAATTTTCTCTTCTCTTCTTCTTCTTCTCTGCGCTGCCACTACTATCTCCCCCTTCAATCTCTTCTTCCCACCCACCATTTTCCTCCATTCTTCACCATTTTTCACCATTATCACCTCTCCCCACACGCATTTCCCACCACAAAAATTTCTCATTGTTCCTCCCCTTTCCACCATTTTCTCCTTCCCTCCTCCACGGTCCCATCCCATTTCTTTTCTTTTTCTTTTACTTCATTTCTTCTGCTTCTTCCAGTGATGGGTCCTAAAAAGCGCGTCAAGACCACCGCTGCTTCCTGTTCGCTCCATCCCCATCGTACCAGCGCTAGGCGTGCTCGTTCTCCATCACCCCCACGTGAGCCCTCACCCCCTCAGGTGCCAGTCAACCCTATTGACAGAAAGGTAGTGGTTCCCACTCGTTTTTTAGATGTAGATACCCTTAGGGCTATAGGGTTATATGATGAGGTGTTTGCTCTATTGGGTAGGATTGGTTGGGTTGATTTTGCATTGTTACAGAGGCCTACTTTTACTGAGTTAACTAGGGAGTTTATTTCTAGTTTTAATCGTAAGCTTTATCCTATGTCTGATCAAACCAAATGGCCTGGTGAAATCACCTTTAGGTTGCTTGGTAATTCTCATTCTATTGATATCCATATGTTTCGAGCTGTTTTTGGTTTTCCTGAGGGAGAAAATATGTTACCCCGTGATTTTAATGCTAATCGTGTGTGGTCTGCCCTCGCTGTGCCTGGGTCTGATGACTATGATCCTAAGATGTCTAAAGCTTCTAGGCTTAGGTCCCCTGCCCATCGCTATATTCAGAAATGGTTAGCTAATACTCTTTGTGGTAGGGGGGAGAGTCAAGGGACAATTAGCCGTTCTGAGTTATTTTTCTTGCAATATATGATTGAGGGAGTTCCTGTTAATGGAGGGTATTGGCTCTGTAATCAGTTTCACCACGTAGGGACCACTCTAGCTGGTCGCATTGTGATAGGGGGGCATGTGACAGCCATTGCTGATCATTTTGATTACTTGCATTTGTTAGAGGAGGCACTAGTCCAGGGTCCACTACTATTGATGGGGCTATTTTAGTATCTATGAAGCTCTGCACTCGTTTAAATGGTGCTCTAGTCTTGCTTGGCACTGATGGTGCTGCCTTGCCTAGGGCTGATCCGGCCCCTGAGCTGCATGAGGATATTGTTGTCACGCCTCCTCCCGAGTTTGCTGATAATGCGGGCCCTTCAACTCAACTTGGTGCAGCTTCCTATGATGCTATTTTAGCCCGTATTGACTGCTTGGAGCTGGACCATGCTGCTCGCTTCCAGCACTTGGAGGATCGCTTTCAGGCTCTAGAGGTTGCGCGCGATCAGAGGATAGATGCCATTGATGGCAAGCTTGATCTTCTGCTTCAGCGTTTTTCATATCCCCCTCCCCCATCTTGATGTATTTTCATTTTGAGGCTGTGTCCTTCATTTTACTGGCTTAATGGACATTGTTTTGGTTACTATTGGTTTATCTTTTGTATTTGCTTGAGTTTCCTGATGCCAGACTCAATTCTTCACATATACTTTGCTTATTACTGTGGATTCCTTTTATATGTTGTGTATGCTTTGACATTGAGGACACTGTCTATTTTAAGTGTGGGGGTGATTTTGACCTTAATTGCACATTCTAATTTTAATGGCATATCTGGTGCATGTTTTTCTGACTGGTTTTGAGAGTATGTTGAGCGATGAGCAAGTGATTGATTTTTATTGACAGGTTTTTAAGCCTAAATGAGTTAACTTTCTTGATTCTAAACTTGCACTGAGAGGTTTTGAAAATTGAAAGGGTTTTGAGAATATGATAAAATTGGACCTAGTGAGTTTTTGAGCCTTGATATAAATGACTAATTGTAAGTCATTTTTGTTCTTTGTTGTGTGATTCCACTTGTGATTATATGCTTTTCAGAACTTGATTTGACTCTCTTTTAAATTGCAAATGATCACTGCACATTTTTGAGATGATAAAGGCATTTCTTTCTTTCAGCCACTGGCCAAATATCTATCCTTGTATTTTGATCCATTGTTTCACCCCTTTGAGCCTGAATGATTTCCTTTCTTTTTATTATAGCTCAATACAAGTTTAATAGTGAAAAACCATTACTACCCTACCTTAGGGAGTAGAAAAGCTTAATAATTATGTTGGGAATTGTGTTTGAATAAGTGTGGGGGTGATTACACTGTTTTGCTTTGCATAAAAAAAAAGAAAAAAAACAAAAAAAAAAGAAAAAAATGGAGATTGATAAGTTGGTTGATAAATGGAGAAAGTCAAGTAAAAGATGAAGATGGATTGAAAAGTGTTGGGGTAATTATGCAAAAGTGTTTGATTTTTATATTCCCCTTGGCTCTTCTATTTCCGATGGTCTAACTTTGTTTATCCTTGATATATTTTACCTTGACCTTGACCCCATTACAACCTGATTAAAGACCTTTTGATCTTTGTGTGCATGTGATTTAGGTGGTGGATCAGTAGAGGCTTGTCAAGCCTATGATAAGGCATGTTTTCATGAGTTGGTTGAGAGTAAATACAAGCCCAAAATATTTGAGTGAAAGAGAGTACATCTATGAGGATTTATCATGTTGCCTTAATCCTGATATTGGATTAACCTGGCTTGCTGAGTTGGATTGTTGAGAGAGGAAATTCCTGAATGCTTAGATTCCTTGAAAGGACTGATGTGTGTAGATCTTTGCTCATTATTCAGTACTTTTGTTACTTTTTGGGAAGCATGTGCTTGATTTTATATTTTTGCTCAGAAGTGCAAAAGGTTAAGTGTGGGGGTATTTGATCTGTTAATAATTTCAGCTCTTTTATGTTCTTTGTTTGATCTAATCGGATTCCAAATGTGCTTAATTGTTGACATTTAGCTAAGTTTCTAATTTAGAGTTGTCTTTGGATGTTTATTGTGAAACTATGCTTAAATGTGATTATAAACACTCATAAACGTATTGTGATTTTCAGGAGATTCTAGAGTAATGGAGTCCATTGGTATTGAACTATTGAGAAGAGAGTTAAGAGACTTAAGGAAATCAGTATCAACCCCTAGAAGCAAAGGAAGAAGGGTATTCATGAAGAATCAAGGCTGGATTAGAAGAAAATGATCAACACGGCTCGTGTCAAATGACACGGGGTAGGCCGTGTATTATTCTGAGTTTGAAGACTAGAAGATTTTGAAGAACACGGCTCGTGTCAAATGACACAGGGTAGGCCGTGTACTTCTCTGACTTCACGAGGAAGAGTCAATTTCAAGCCTTGACCGAGAACACGGCCCGTGTCAAATGACACGGGGTGGGCCGTGTTCTTCTCTGACTTTGGAATAGCTGGGAATCTGTCACCAGAATTGGACATGGGTTGGGCCATGTAATATGACACGGCCCGTGTCGTCGGCTCAGAAGTTTAATTTCGTATTTTAATGCTAAATTAGGTCCCCAAACCTATAAATAAGGTTGCTTAGAGCCTTTAAACAAGCTCTGGACAGAGAGAGCCATCAAGGAAACTGAGAGAAACACGAAGACCAAGAAGGGGAAGGATTTGATTGAGGATTGAAGACTCGGATTCGAGCGATCAAAGATCAATCACTCTCAAGCCTTGGAAACTAGTTTGATCTTTAGTTTTTCTTTTCTTCTTTTGTTCTGAACAATGTCTTCTTTTAATTCTTCTTCTATTTTTGAATTTGCCATGTGTAGCTAACCTTCTTGATTGGTTAAGGGAGGATGAAACTCTAATTTTGATTATGTGAATCTTGCATACTTCTTTATATTAATACAATTATGTTTTTATTCATATGTTTCTATTCTTAAATCAATATAAAGATTTTTATATTCTTGCCAAATTTCGAGAGTGGTAAAACTAGGATTGCTATGCGCGGTTGCGGTGGTATGACTAGTGAGACATATGATCTAAGTAATTTAATACCGGTTTGTGATTAGACCTTAGTGTGATTGGTTTTCTAATTCTTAATGCAATCATTAGGTAGGTGTAAGAGCGGTTGCTTTACAAATAACTAATGGTTAGGGTTTGATTTGAGCGGTTGCTGAATCAAGTGAAACTTAAGGAGGACACGGGATTTATCACACAATCACATAAGAACATAATTGATCATGTTGGTATAAAGAGTATGTAAGTTAGCATAATCATATAAATCTAGTAGTGGATTCCATCTCTTAACCAATATCTTTAACTTGATAATTCAATTTGTGTTTACTGCTTTGGTTTAAGTTTAATTTCTCTTTTTAGTTTTAATTAACAAAACCCCCATTTTTAATTTTACTGTTTATTTTTCATCAGAGTTTAATTTAGGAATTAAATTGATAGTGTTAATTGAATTGGTTCTCTGTGAATCGACCCTTGCTCACTACAACTGGTTGCAAGGTTTTTATATTTTTGGTGGAACTTGGCAACTGTTTTTGATATTTATTTTTAATCACATTCCACACCACACCAATGCGTCAGAATGAGCAAATATAATCTTCATGAAAGTTATAGGAATAGATCTTAGCTTTCAAATGGCTTTAGTTTGAGTCTAATATCATTTCTATAACTCCAGATACATTCAAAGTTCTTGTAGTATAGTGGTGAGTATTCCCGCCTGTCAAGCGGGTGACCCGGGTTCGTTCCCCGGCAACGGCGCCAAAAACTTGATTCACACTTTTTAATTGTCGCATTTGCAAACCCAAGTGCAGGTTGTCTCAAGTAATAAATTTCTCGGTGAGTCCGAGGTCGATCCACAGGGAATTGTTGAAGATTAAGGTGAAGTAAATATTTTGTTACTACGATTAAAATTATTTATTTGGGTAAAAAGATTCACTCTTGGTAAATAAAGTAAAGGTAATATTAATTCTTTTTATAATTCAATTAGAATCCTCGCAACATGGAGGTTCCAATCAAAAAATACAACATTAAAAGTCTATTTAAAATAATATACGTAATTATATTATGTTTCCTAAAAATATTACCACCACTTATAAATGGGTTAAAGTATTCATTGTGCCAATATTTTGTCAACAACAAATCAAGAACTTCTCTTTACAAAGATGGTTTTTTAAATTATAAGAAACAAATTATAATACGTATAATGGTTACTAGAAAATATAAATCATTTAAGCACAAGAGAAGAATAAATCTAACCTTATTTTATTACCAAGAGCTTCATCCTTTCACCAAAGTAAAATGAAACTTAGTTACTCATAGATAAGAAGAAAGAAAGAGAGAAGAAGAAGAAGAAGAACATGACTTTAATTTAGAACAAAGGAAAATTACTACAAGAAAATCTAGTAACAAAATGGCATCATTTTGGTAACTAACACTTAACACCTTCAATGATCTGCCAAGACCCCATTTTATAGAGAATTAGAGATACAAAATGATAAGGGGGCTGAGTCATTAGTGAGTGGATGAGTGAAAAATAAGTGAAAAATGCCAACTGACTTTTGGTGAGTAGAAAATTATGGAGATTCCTTATCTCAGAAATCATTTAGCTTTGAAGTCATTGAATGCATCAGAATAAGCAAATATGATCTTCATGAAAGTTGTAGGCATAGATCTTAGATTTCAAATGGCTTAGTTTGAGTCCAATATCATTTCTATAACTCCAGATACGTTCAAATTACTGCACACTGCTTAGGCCCAATCACAGCTCCTCTGTTTTGACTTTCAAGCCCAATATCACCTATTATGCCTCAGATTCTGAAAAAGTGTTCAACATGAAAGTTGTAGATATAGGTCTCAACTATTCAAAATCAAAATTTCAGCCCATTTGACAACCTCTAACCCGAAATTTGTTATGAACAGTACACATAGGTCAAGCAGTCAGGAACAACACTCTAGTTCTTGTTTCAACCCTAATTTGAGTTATCTACTCGTGTGATTGGCCCTTTGAGATCTTCATGAAAGTTATAGATCTCTCTCTTATCTTTAAAATGCCACCAGATTCACTTTATTTGGCCACCTACATCCCAAGATATAGCCCAAATACAGAAATAATGTAAGATGTAAATTATGCTGAAAAATTCAATTAAGTCCAATTTGAGTCCAAACTTACAAAACATAATCAAACTCAATCAATTAAGTACATGAAAAATGTAAATGACTAAAAATGAAGGCTTATTAATGTATCAAATATGTGATCATCAAATTCTCTCACACTTAACTTTTTGCACTCTTGAGCAAAACACACAAGACCAAAACTAAAAAAAAATGAAACAGACTCAAAAGTTAAACACTTTAAAAGACTTAATTTCTAATAATATTTAAAAATAAAGAGCAACCAATCATTCAAGTAATCAAAACATTCATGAGGTAATATATCTTCACATCTCAAACCAACAAGTAAGGAAACTTTAATTGAAAAACATGAGTCAAGAATGATAGATCTTCACAAGATTCACTCTCAATCCCTCAAGTGTTTAAAAGGTAGGTATTTCACTCAGTTCAACCCATGAAAATTGCACTATCATAAGCTTGCTTATCTTCTCATTCTCCACTACTCAGAACACATGCACACACAAATCATGACGACTTTATTCAAGGTTGTAATAGGGTCAAGGTAAAGGAGAAGGTAATATGGATATGACAAGTTAAATACCAAAGAGAATAAAAGAGCATGAAAGCTAAGTTCAATTAACAAGCATGAAGGTTCATCCCAACTCCACCTAATACAAATTTCCTTTACATATTATTTTTCTTTCTTTTATTGCCTTGTTGACCCTATTTCTTTTTACATTTTTTTTATTTTTGATTTTTGATTTTTTTTTTATTTTTTGATTTTTTTACAAAAAAAAGAACATCATATATACATTTTTTTTAACCATTCTGCACACACACCCCCATACTTGTTTAAGAATTCATCAAATGACAAAGCTAATGTTCTCTTATTCCCTAAGGTCAGGTAAGAACATGGTTTTTCATTTAAGGCACATAATGAGTTCGAAACAAAGAATGGTCAAATAAGCTCAAAGGAGTTAAGCAACAGAAAATATACAAGGTTGACTATTTGGCTAAAGTAGCTATTTCAAGAAAAATGCCTCAATCATGTTTATGTATACATGTGAAGATGTAGTCTCAAAAAGAATCAAAGCAAGTTCTAGAGTAACAATTCCATGAGTGAAATTCACACAAGAAAGAAGAGAATGATACAAATGTTCAATCCATTCATCAATAGGCTCAGAAACTCACAAGGCATAATTCTATCATTCTCAGTCCACTAATTCAACATCCATAACCAAGCATGTGATAGATGTTGACATAATGTAAATATTTGAGAACTTTTTAATCATGTATCTACTCTTGGTAAATAAAGTAAAAGTAAGATTAATTCTTTTTATAACTCAATTAGAATCCTCGCAACATGGAGGTTCCGATCGAAAAATATAACGTTAAAAGTCCATTAAAATAATATACGTAGTTATACTATGATTCCTTTAATTATTACTACCACTTGTAAATGGGTTAAAGCATTCACTGTGCCAAAATTTTGTCTATAATAAATCAACAACTCCTCTTTACAAGGATGAAGTATTCCCGTCTGTCACTCGAGATTTTAAATTATCAGAATCAAAATATAATACGTATAAAGAATACTAGAAAAATAAATCATTAAAGCACAAGAGAAGAATAAATCTAACCTTATTTTATTACCAAGAGCTTCACACTTTGACCCAAGTAGACTGAAACTTATTTACACATAAACTAGAAAAGAGAAAAAGAGAAAGAGAAAAGAAAAGAAAAGTGAAGGGAGACTCCTCTCCTCCTCTGGAAATAAGCCCAAAGGCTCATCTTCGTAACCTACCAATTCAATTCTTCAATTGCCTTTATATAGGCAAATTTGGCCACTGTAGCTATAGTGGAAACTTAGTGGCTAAGTTTGTGACGTATTTTCCTTTTTTTTCTTTTCTTTTTTCTAATTAATAATTGAGCAAATGCACAGCCGTGTGTCCAGTCATTTTTTCATTTTTTGAGAGAAGTGATCTTTATGAAAGTTGTAAGCCTGGATATTTACTTTAAAATGACTTTAGTTTGAGTCCAAAATCATGCCTAGAACTCAAGATATGATCCAATTACTGCACATTATTTAGGCCCGATTTCAACTCCTCTATTCTGACTTCAAAGTCCAATATCACCTATTAGACCTTGGAATTTGGAAAAGTGTTCAACATGAAAGTTGTAGGGAATTGTCTTAGCTTTCCTACAAGACCAAAATCACATCAATCAGATATTTATAACTCAAATTATAGCCAGTTTACTAAACATTACCAAAGAGATAATTACGACTAATTTATGTAATAATTTATTTAATGATTCAATAAGGTCCAATATCATAAAATGTGTCAAAATCAACTTAATTGAGCTTCATTGAATCTTAAGAAGTCTAGTGAGATGATTATAAAATGTATAAAATATAGTGTTATCAAAACTACTAAAAATAAAAATTGTCTAGTAATTCTTTTACCGTCTCCCCGGTAATGACACTAAAATTTGATTACACGCAAAGAATAATGCGGTAATTGTAATACAACTTTGAGGTGTCAATTTCACAAAGAGACAAACTAAAAGAATAACTAAAGAAACAAAGAAACAAAGAAATTAAAGAAAAATATTAAATGATTAAAAGTAAATAAAGATTAATTTAAATGTAAAATTAAATAAATTAAAATAAAACAAATTAGGTTTCATATCAGATATAAATGACTAAGGTTCAAAATTTATTAAGATTAATTTTAACATTAATAACTTTAAATTATTTTACCAAGATAATTTAATTCATGAATATCTAAGAACAAACACGTACTCACGAAAAATATATCAATAAAGTATTAAAAATAATAATCACGTGTATGATCAAATTTTCTTAATTAATAGTAATTATCAAACCATTAAATGTATTTTTAAAAAAAATCATAATTGATATCTAATAATTATCACTAACATTTAAATAACATAAATAAATTATCAAGAATAAAAAAAGTATAACTGAACTTATCTTAAAATTTACTCATATAATTTAATAAAAAAGAAAATTAATAAATATTAAATCTTAAAATTTGAGTAAAAATAATTTAACATAATAATATCAAAATAATCAAAATTTTATTATTTTCTTACTCTAAAGAATTTAACAAGATATAATGAGAGTAGAATATAATAAAATTATCTCATTAAATTTTTTTATTACTTCACACTGTACTGCCGTCACGTCCTTTTTCTTCTTTCCTCCAGCGGCGCACCTCAATTGCAAGTTTCCTGTTTTTCCCCCTTCTCGAACGGCGCACCCCCTATTTCTTTCTATTTACGCACGCACGGCGCAGCCTTCTCATCTCTCCCTGTAGCTTTGCTTTTAAAGAGCAAATATACTAACTACCCACGTTCAAAGGGCAATTAAGGAATAAAGAACCTTAATTCCTTTCCAATATTTATCATCATCACATCACCTCCTTTTCTTCAATTCTTCAGTCTGTTTCTTTATTCTTGGGTCGCGTGCAACCTTTCAATTATGTATTTTTTTTCTTTTTTTATATTTGAATTATCTCCTTATATAAACTTTAAATCTTTTTCTAAATTTAGTTGGATTTTAATTTATTTTTTATAAATTTTTAAATTAAGCATAAAAATCTATTTATAAATATTTTAAAATAAATAAAAATTTAATTTAAAAATATATATTAATTCAAATAATTTTTATTTTTATTTTAATATTTTAATATAATAATAAAATATTTAAAAAACATTTTTGTACACTCATCAAATCTCGTGCCTTATTCTTTGTTATCCTTTTTGTTTTGGTCATTGCCAACAAATTTTTGTTTTCTTAAGTTGGGGTTGTACAATTCAAAGGCAAAAATCCCAACAAACCTAAACCTCAAATATTTTCGAAGGTCTAGGTGGTTTAACCTTTCCAATTTGATTCCCATGATATTTATGGGATCCGATTTGTCTTCAGCAAGCTGCACCTCTAGCAGTTATTGGAAAATTTCTACTATCATTTATTTCTCATTTAATGATTAATATTAATTTAAAATTAATAAATATTTTAAATATTAAAATATAAAATAAAAATCTTAACCATTAGATAAAAAATTAATGATTGAGATGCTTCCATTGCACCTCACAACGGCTGGAGACAATCCGAATCCATATTTATGTTGACTCTTTTAACACACTCCTGCAACTTATATAGGTATAGTATTATGGACCCAAAAAAAGAAAAAGAAAAAGACCTAGCCTGTTATGAAGAGATCATGGATTAACCACATAGCGTAATATTTATGTATTTGAGAAAGTGATAGAAGATACATGGGGAAAATGTAAAAAAAATGGATGACATTTATTTTTGGCTGAAAGATCCTCAATTATTTAAGGAAAAGTTAATGGTAAGAGTTGATACCCAATTTTGTTTATGAAATTTCTTTTTTATGTTTATTCATAGATTAATAATCCTGTGATAATTAATGTTTAATTGCTTTGCTTTGTACTCTTTTTATGATAAAATAAAATAAAATACAAAAAATAAAAATAAAATATAGAAAAATAAAAAAAAATAAAATCTCCCACTCATTCACCTGCACTCACTCTTACCCACTCCCAACACTTTCACCTGCACTCACCCTCACCCACTCTCCGACACCCTAACCCACTCCACTACAACCACTCCGACACAATTATTCAATCATGCACCCACTCTCACACAATTACTCAATCATGCACCCACTCCCACACAATTATCCAATCATGCATCCACTCATTCACCCATTGCATGTACCGACACACTCCACTCACTCACGTATAGTCTCACTTTTTAAATATCATACCTCCTCTTCTCCATCGGCACAACTGAACCAGGAACCTTCACCTTCACTACCTCACTTTGGCAGAACCAATATTCATCGTCTCCATCATCTTCAAGCTCCACCTTCTCTCACATTCAACCTTCATTCCATCATCACTAAACACTCATAACTCCAACCCCTCACCTCTCACATACATCCCTCATATACATCTTCAACCTTCAACAACTGAGTTAACTTGGTCACCATCCCTCACCACTTTGCTGCCTGTCAACCATAACCACCCAGAAAATTTTCATCATAGCTAGAGGTGGCAAAGTGGGCTAACCTGCCCCGACCCGCTTCAACCCGCTAAAATGCGGGGCGGGGTGGGTTGGTCCGTTTTAGAAAATGGGTTGGAAGAGCTAACCCACCCCGCTTTAAGGCGGGTTGGCCCGCATAAAAGATAAAATGAGAAAAAATAGATGAGTTGGCGGATCAACCAAACTTAACCCGCCTAAAAAAAAAAAAAATTATATAAAAAATTAATAAATACTATAAAAAAATAATAAATAGTAATGATAAAAAATTACAAACCACATATTTAAAATATAATTTTTAAAATAGTCTAATTAAATATTCAAACATAAATTATATAACATCAAAGAGTTTTTTATTTATAGTATTACTTATCTTTTTTTTTTTTAAAAAGAGAGCTAACCTCCAGGGCCAACCCGCCCCCGCCCGCTTAACCCGCGGGTTATGCGGGGCGGGTTATGCGGGTTGAAAAAAAAATATGGGTTCAATCCTTGAACCCAACCCGCAAAAAAATAACGGGTTGACGGGTTAACCTGACGGGTTAAACCCGTTTTGCCAGCTCTAATCACAGTCAACAACTCAACAACCATTAACAAACAAAGCCTACAACCACTCCATTTTCAATCTCCATCCCCAAACATCAAGCCATCTTCATGAACCCACTTCACCATCAACCTCCACCATGACCACCACCCTCCAACTTCCACCCCGTAATCATCACAAACAGAGAAATTCACAAACCAATATTCTCCATACCTCACACAAAAATTAACAAAAAAATTTTGCAGAACCACCACAAACCCAATAGCCGTACCAGCCATAACTGCATCCTCCACCGTTGCGCCGCACGCCATCCTCTCGCGCGCCGCCAACTTCGCACCGCACGCTCTCCTCCACGCCATCTCCTTCTATCATTGCCCCTGTATGTGACTTGGAAAACTCCTCGTTGTGACTGTTCTGTTTCTCTCTAACTATTTCGTTTTTGTGTTCTTTTCAAATAAGTTTGCTTCAATTATAAGCAAGATGTACCCACCTTTCTTCTTTTCTATTTTATTTTATTATTTTGATTACTTACCTTTACCTTTCCTATTGGTGAGCTGGTCACGTGAAGACTATTCTTATTTTTTTTTCTTCTTCGTCCTTTTATCCTCTTTTTAAACAACATCATTTATTTAGTGTTGAATTTGGACAGACCACTTTCACGTGGTTGACTCCTACTTTATTTTTTTTTTTTACATTTGAATAAAATTAATAAAAAGAAAGAGAAACAAATATAAAAAAATAGAAAAAACAAGTTTTGGACAAAAGCAGCAGACCACTTTCACGTGGTTGGTTCCTACTTTATTTTCTTTATTTTATTTTGTTTATTTTATTTTTTTTACATTTGAATAAAAATAATAATAAAAAAAGAAACAAATATAAAAAAATAGAAAGCAAGTTTTTGACGTAGAACATTTTCACGTGATTGTACTTTTTTTTTACATTTGAATAAATAATTAAAAAGAGAAAAGTTAAAATATATATAAAAGGGTGAAATCACTTTTACGTGGTTGTCTGCCACTTTTTTTTTAAAGTATTTGAATAAAAATAATTAATAAAAAATAAGAAGAAAAAAATATAAAATGATGAAAGAATAAATTTTGGGACAAAATACCACTTTGACGTGGTTAGCCCCCACCTTTTTTTTTTACCTAGATCATAGTGTAATAATATGTTGTTTGTGTAATTATTTACTTGTTTTTGTGCATTTTAAAAGAATAAAAAATATATATATTTTAATCAATGCAATGACCAATTATGATGATTGAATAGCGAATGTTACTTCATTGTTGTTTGGATCATAAGAGTTTATTGAGTAGTCTGGTGCTAACTTGAACCTTGTGCAAGAATGAATTTAGTTTTAAATAAAATTTCTTTTCAAATTCTTTTTCTTGATTAAAATTAATCAACTTACAATCATTTTTTTAAAGAACTACGTGACTTTGAGTTCTCCATTGCACCAGGAGATACGTAGGAGCAGAAATCCATTTTTGTCAAGCCAAATTTTTTTTTTCATAATTTGGTTGTTTCTTTTATTTCTTTTCAAAAATAAAAAAATGAAAAAATAAAAAATAATTACAAAGTCTTTTGTTAAAAGGGGTTAAAATAAATATATTTGAGATTATTAAAATTTGCACAACTAACCTAAGGTACCGTTCATGGAACGGGCAGTGTAGGGTGCTAATACCTTCCCTACCTGTAATCGACTCCCGAATCCAAACTCATTTTCAAAAGACCAGTTTTCCTGATTAAAGGGTTTTTTAATGTTTTTCCATTTTAAATAAACATTGGTGGCGACTCCATTGATTTCTAAAAGCGAATCTATTTTTTCGGTCATCTCGTCGCGATCCCGGTTGCGACAGATGGCGACTCCACTGGGGAACTTAGAGAGTCAGGCCTGTCGTTGTTAGTTCTGCAAATTTTTAATAATCTCTATTTATTTATTTTACCCAATTTTGTCTTTGTTTTATTTTCTTATTTGTTTGTAAATATATTTTTTTTAATGTTATCATGTGTTTACTTTGACTTATTTGTATATATATTTATGTTTTTTTTTATTGATTGATTGTTGAAACTCTAGGGTAGATGATTACTAGTTGGTTGTTGTATATGTGTTTTTGCAGGTTGGGGATAATTTTGTTTTTTTTAATTTTTGTACATATGTTCCCACACATACATCACTTACTTCACACACAAGCTCTATTCCCGAGCTCAGTACCTTGTAGGCTTAGATAAAGGGCGAAGTAGTGTTGCTTTGTGAGACCTTTGGTCTCCGGTTGGGCACATGAAAATCCCTCACTCAAATTGAACTTTTTCGCTTGTAACCTATCATGGGTGAGGATGGAGGACTCTTGCTAGCCAAAGTATTGGTGACAGTAAGGGGCAATTTGGGGACCTTTTGTCTAATAAGGGTCTAGAACCAAAGCTATCACTTGTAAATATAACCTTAGAGCTACTATCATTCATAGAACCCATCCTGCTAGACGGGTACCAAGATTAGGTACCCCTTTTCCTCTAACACATGAGGAATTTCTGTTTGTCTTTTATTTCAGTTGCTAACTCCTTTTTTTTCGTTATTTTCTTTTACCTTGCATTTGCATGTGTGATTCAATACTGTGAAGATATCGATAAACCTCGAGCATGGATAAAGGAAAAGCGGCTATAATGTCCGAGGTTGCAGTTGGGCTGTCAGTGAAGAGTCTGCAAGAATCCAAGCCAAGGAAGGAAATAGTTCGCGTCACGGGAATGCTCCTTTACCTCCCTTAACAGGAAGCCATGACTTTGAGCAAAATGACTTAAGGAGGCTCCGTAATGTGTGGTGTAGTATGAGAAGATAAGAAGAGTTCAATGACAAGTATGGAGATATTGCAGCTCTCATGTTCATCACCCCTGACCTCCAAATGTTAAAAGCTATGCTTCATTTTTGGGACCCCTCTTATCAGTGTTATACTTTCCAACAATTTGACTTGGTGCCAACGATTGAGGAGTATGCTAAGCTTCTTAATAGAGATGACATGCCCAAGGACAAAGTGTACTCGCATGACCCCAAGAAGATGCCAAGAAGGATGCTGTCCAAATTGACAGGTATTCATGCCAATGAGTTGGACAAGTACATGATGAATGGAGGATGAAGTCTGGACTCAGAATTCTTGCTTAGGATGGTTGAAACTCAAGTTGATCAAGGTTTTGGTTTGGTAACACTAGCCCTCGCTATTTATGGGTTAGTAATCTTCCCGAGATGGAAAAATCAGATAGATGGACATGTGATCAATTTGTTCGAGTAGATCGAGCATGGGGTACACCCAGCCCCACAAATTTTAGCTGAGACAATTCGATCCCTGAATTATTGCCGAGTCCATCAGAAAGGAAGATTTTGGGGATGTGCACCTTTGCTTGCAGTATGGATGCTTAGTCATATGCCAACCTTAAAGTGCTTTAACCACCCAGAAATTGATCTAAAACAGTATGTCATACCTAAGCACCCGCTCTCTTTATATGGTCGTGACAATTGGCCTCACCGAACTCCTACGATGAGGCAATGGATTAATTTTTTCCTGGAAATAAAAGAGGTGGTTTGGAGAGCCAAGTGGTTTCCCTTCACTTATACCATATATAGATGTGGAAGCAAACCATGGGTTCCACTTATTGGCCCATGGGGAGTGGTGGGCTATGCTCCAGCTATGGCCCGAAGACAGATGGCTTCCTTGCAATTCGTTCCTATGACTCATGGATTGTCAACATTTGAATTCTCATATGGTGATGAAGGAACTGACCACAAGATCAAAGAAGTCATTGAAGATTGGAAGAATGCGAGAAGCGTGAAGCCTGGTATCCCCTCGTCTGAAACAACAAAAGATTATCCATTTTGGCAAGCTAATAGGAAGAAAGGGTTCCTTGCTCCTAAGGTACAAATCCCGGAGCCACCAATGCATCAGTTTAATGAACCCAAAGACTACCACGCTGAGACAAAAGGCCGGTATGAAATCATTTATCAGCAGTGGGCCGCCGAGAGAAGAACCTTAATGACTCAACTTGACACCGCAATAAGGAGAACACTAAGTCAAGAACAGGAAGCAGCCTCTAAGGAAATTAAGATAAAGAAGCTAAGGGAGACTTGTCAAGTCCTCGAGGTAATTATTCAAAGGAAAAATGGCCAATTTGAGGAGTTCAAGTCTGAATTTGAAATCTTGAATTAGTAGCTGAAAGACCATGTTGAACAGTCTGCTTCCTTAGAGAATAAAAAGAATAAACTAGAGAATGATGTTATTCTCTTGACTGATGAAAAAGATTTCTACCTTAATGCGAGTCTAGATATGGAGCGGAAGGACAAAGTGGTAATTAACAATGTGAGGGAGATCTCTAATCGATAGAGGAAAAGAGCAAGAGAGATTCTCGATGTGAAAGTTAAGTTGATGCCAGGAGAAACCCAGGAGCTTTTGACTCAAGTTAGGAAGGATCTCAACTTCCTCGACAGATTTCATTGAAGAAAACTTCCAGAATTAGTTTTTGGGAGTACTTATGTAATGTTCCTCAGTTTTAATGGAAATATTGAGTTAGCCTTATTCATTCTATCTTGTTTTATAAAGCTAATGTCTACATCTTTAGATATATAAGACAAGTTGTAAAGGCTAACTCTCTATGGCCTCAAAGCTTTTCTTTTTGAATGAATGAGGTTTATCGATATCATTTGCTGCTTTGGATCATGTCTCTGCATGTATAATTTTACTTTTGTTTGCATTTTTTTTTCTTCCTCATGCTTCTAATAATGATAACAAATAATGAATACAGAAAAAAAAACTGTCTCTATGACATCCTTATAGGACTCGTTCCCAAGCTAGGATCATGGATGAAATAGAACAAACTCAAGAGTTGAAGGATGAAGTGAATCAGCTCAGAGAGTAAATGTCCAAGATGATGGAGATGCTACAGTCCATGAAAAATAGAAGGAACACAGATGGGAATCCCTCAGTGGCAAACGAAGGACATCCGGCCACGCCTCTTCACCCGCCCGGTTTTAATTCAATTCCTCTACAATACCAAGGTTTTAATCCTCAAGGGGTTGTGATGCCACTCACCATTTATCCAAACAACACCACTCAACCCTCGGTCACCAGTGCGCAAGAAAACCAGGTGTCATCATTCCCACTATATGGTCTCCCTCCAGGATATGTACCACCATTAGCCGCCAACCCCCTTGATAATACCACCCCAGCGGTAACGCCAACTTCAAACCTGCCAAACACTTCTCAAACCCAAGTCACTCAGCCAAATGTCAGTGAAGCTATGCCAACACAGCACCCATTCCCTTTCTTTATCCCACCATATGGCCTCCCTTCCGGATTTGTACCACCACAGGCCCCCAATCCCTCTGACGGCAACTTGCCTGCTTCAAATTCATTAAGCACTGCCCAACCACATGCCCATTATCTTGGTGCTAGTGGAACCCCACCTGTGCAACATCCTGTTCCTACTTTCATGCCACAATATCCAATGAATTCTTCTGCCGAAAATCCTCAGTCCAAAGAGAAGTTTGAAATTCTTGAGGAGAGACTACGAGCCATAGAAGGAGCAAGTGACTATGGTCTTTTAGATGCCTCAGAGCTCTGTCTTGTCCCAGATGTGGTGATTCCCCCAAAGTTTAAAGTCCCAGAATTTGACAAATATAAGGGAACCACTTGTCCAAAGAACCATCTAACCATGTACATCCGTAAGATGACTTCTCATGCACATGATGACAAGTTGTTAATCCATTTCTTCTAAGACAACTTAACTGGGGCAGCTTCGAATTGGTACACACATCTTGAGCGTGCCCATATAAGGAGTTTAAAGGATTTAGCTGATGCTTTCTTAAAGCAGTATAAGTATAACATCGACATGGCACCCGATAGACTGCAATTGCAGAATATGGCTAAGAAAGATGTTGAAACGTTTAAGGAATATGCTCAGCCGATGGAGGGAAATGGCTGCTCAGGTAGAGCCCCATTGTGAAAAGAGAAATGGTGGCCACGTTCATCGACACTCTGCAATCACCCTTTTATGACAAAATGATAGGGAGTGTGTCATCAAATTTTTCAGACATGGTCATCATTGGAGAAAGAGTCGAGGGAGGAATGAGAAGTGGAAAGATAGTTGAAAGTTCAACAGGAACATTTAATGCCAAGAGGCCCCCAACATGGAAAAAAAAGAAGAGAAATCCATGCTGTTACTTTTGATCAAAGAAGCTTTACCCGAGGGAAACATAACCGATCACCTAGCAATACTCAACCATCCTTCCAACCTCCCTACATACCTTATAACCCATACTTTGCTCATGTCTCCCTAGTTCCACATTCCCAACCTTATCACCCGTATGTTGCCAATGCTTCACAAGCTCATTACCCCCAGCCTCACCACTCAATGATACCTTACCGGACACCATCTCCCACTCAACACCAAACATCCTCTGCCTTACCGCCTCAAACAGCTCAATCATGGACTCAAAATCCAAACACAAACCAAAGACGACCACCAAATAACCAGGAAAGGAAATTTGTCCACTTCGACCCAATTCCCATGAGTTACACTGAGTTACTACCCCAACTCATCCGTAACTCTCTCTTGGTTCCTTGCCCGATGAAGCCATTAGAACCCCCATACCCTAAAGGTTTTGACCCGAATGCCAAATGTGATTACCATGCAGGTGCCGTAGGGCATTCCACGGAGAATTGCAAAGCGCTGAAGTTTAATGTGCAAGATCTAATCAATGCCAAATGGTTGAATTTCAAGCCAAATACTCCTAGTGTGGGCCACAACCCTTTGCCTAATCATGGAAATCCTACAGTTAATGCTATAGAGGAGTGCTCGGCCCAGCAGCTTATAAGACGAGTGACAGATATCAAAACCCCCATGAGGGTCTTTTTAAAGAGCTGTGCAAATCTGGGATGATGGAACCTCGTATTAAAGAGAAAGAGGGTGACGAGGATGAAATAATGTGCAATCTCCATGGGAATGTGAGGCATTCTATTGAGGAATGTGGTGAGTTCAGACAAATCCTCCAAGATCTAATGGACATATAATTAGTGCAAATAGGTCATCTATGTAACAATGGCGGCATAAGCATGGTGGATGAGTGTGTTGTTTCACAATTGCAAGAAGGTCAGGAAGCCATAAACTCTTTGGTCCTTTCTATTGCAAGTCCAGCTATCAAACCACTGGTTATCTATTACACTGAAGTTGTAGCTGCGCTATCTTCATATGGCCCAAGGCCTATCACTATTCAAGTTCTTAGCCCTTTTCCATTCAAAAACACAAAGGCAGTACCGTGGAATTATGATGTGCAAACTTGGAAGTAATCCCACAAACGATCAACCAAAAGTTTCATCTTGTCCGACCTCTGTTGTCACTAATATATCAGGGATCGGAGGGATGACATGAAGTGGTCGCATTTATACTCCGGAGGAGCTGCGAAAAGGGCAAGAAGAAGAAGAAATGAAAAGAAACTGTAAGGGGAAGAGCAAGGTAGGAGAGACTTCCATGAGAAATGATGTGAAAGCAAAGGAAGAGTTGACAAACCTAAATGAGTATAAGAAGGAGGTATCTGATGAAGAGGCCTGTGAATTTTTGAAGTTAATCAAGCAAAGTGAATACAGAGTGGTAGATAAGTTGAATCGCACCCCTGCAAGGATATCACTATTGTCCTTATTGATGAATTCTGAGCCGTACAGAAAAGTATTGATGAAGATGCTGAATCAAGCCCATGTTTCTCATGACATTACAGTTGACAAACTAGGCGGTATTATTGGCAACATTACTACTGATAATTATGTCACTTTCACTGATGATGAAATACCTGCTGAAGAAATGGGACATAACAAGGCGCTACACATTTCTGTCAAATGCCAAGAGCATATAATGGCTAGAGTGCTCATTGACAATGGTTCCTCTTTGAATATGTTGCCAAAATCAATTCTCTCCAAGTTGCCTTTTGATGGGACTTATATGAAACCAAGTACAATGATCGTGAGAGCTTTTGATGGGACCCAGAGAGAAGTAATAGGAGAAATTGAGATCCTAGTCCAAATTAAACCTACTATCTTTCATATACTCTTTCAGGTGATGGACATCACACCAACTTACAGTTGTCTCTTAGGACGACCTTGGATTCATTCTGCTGGAGCTGTGCCGTCCACATTGCATCAGAAAGTGAAGTTCATAATTGGCAGTAGGTTGGTGATCGTTTCGGGTGAGGAAGACCTGTTAGTGAGTAAATCACTATCAACCCCTTACATTGAAGCTGCAGAAGAAGCTCTTGAAACTGCATTCCAAGCACTGGAGATTGTCAATGCCACTTATGTGGAAGAAGGAGCTCAAATTTTAAAGCCACAACCATCTAATGCATCCATGATGATGGCTAAGGTCATGCTTGAAAGAGGATATCAATGTGGCAGGGGACTGGGAATGAACGGACAAGGCATAATGAAGTTCCTACAGCCCTATGAAAACAAAGATAGGTTCGGGCTAGGATATAAACCCTCCGAAGCTGATAAGAGAAGGGTTATAGAAGAGAAAAAAGAAATGAGGTTGGCTCGGTTAGAAAATCGGGAGCCTAAAGCTGAGGGAATTCCCATCTGTGACATCCGTCAAAGCTTTCGAAGTGCAGGATTGGTGTTTCTGAACCAAGTGACTGCTATCGAAGATGATCAACCCATCAATCATGGGGTCAACTTGGTGTACCCTTGTTCCCCAGATGCAGAGCTCAACAATTGGGAGTTTTTGATTTTCCTATGACCTTTGAAACTGATTCAAAGTAATTCTGTAATGCTAATCCTTTAGCTCTGCCCAAGGCTTTAGGAAGATATGTTGTAAAAGCGGGCTCACATGTTTCCATTTTAATATTTACTATCAATAAATGTATTTTCAAATTATCTTGCCTTTTTTTTTCTTTTTTTTTCTTTTCTTTTCAACTTTTTGCCCGACCATTACATTAACCTTTATTCATTACTTCTTTTTATTTGTGTTAATACCAATAAATGCAGATCTGAAAGTGACTCTCTTGAAAATGACAGTGCTATGACCCCATTATATGATTTTGACCATCCCATTAATCATATTGATGAGGATAATGATGACGATTGGGAACCCTCTCCTGAGTTAATGAGAGTAATGGAGCAAGAGGCCAAAGAAATTCAACCCTATGAAGAACTAACTGAAGTGATTAATTTAGGGTCGGAAGATGATAAAAAAGAAGTAAAAATTGGCACTTCCATGAAAGAAGATGAGCGAAGCAAGTTAGTCAAGCTCTTATCTGATTATTGCGACATTTTTGCATGGTCGTACCAAGATATGCCCGGGCTAGATACTAGCATGGTTGAACATAAATTGCCATTAAAACCATAATATCCTCCCGTCAAGCAAAAATTGAGACGAATGAAGCCAGAGATGTCACTAAAAATTAGAGAAGAGGTTAAAAAGCAATTTGATGCAGGTTTCCTTGCTGTCGCAAAGTACCCTCAATGGGTCGCCAACATTGTTCCTGTCCTGAAGAAAGATGGGAAGGTACGAATGTGCGTTGACTATAGAGATTTGAATAAGGCTAGCCCTAAAGACAACCTTCCTCTACCTCACATAGATATACTGGTGGACAACACTGCTCAACATTCATTTTTCTCCTTTATGGATGGTTTCTCGGGATACAATCAGATTAAGATGGCACCTGAAGATATGGAGAAAACCACATTCCTCACTCTATGGGGAACTTTTTGCTACAAAGTAATGCCATTTGGATTGAAGAATGCAGGAGCAACTTATCAAAGGGCAATGGTAACTTTGTTCCATGACATGATGCATAAAGAAATAGAAGTTTACGTGGATGACATGATTGCTAAGTCTAGAATAGAAGAAGACCATGTTGTTAATTTGCAAAAGCTCTTTGAACGTTTGAGAAAGTTCAGGCTCAGACTAAATCCTGCTAAATGCACTTTTGGTGTAAGATCAGGCAAGCTTTTGGGGTTTGTGGTTAGCCAGAAAGGGATAGAAGTTGATCCAGACAAAGTTCGAGCAATCATAGAGATGCCACCTCCTCGCACTGAAAAAGAAGTTCGAGGGTTTCTGGGGAGACTGAACTATATTGCTAGATTTATATCCCAATTGACTGCAACGTGCGAACCAATTTTCAAGTTACTACGTAAAATCCAGACCGTAGAATGAAATAAAGATTGTCAGGCAGCATTTGAGAAGATCAAGCAGTATCTGCAAGAACCCCCAGTTTTGGTACCTCCAGTGCCAGGAAGACCTCTTATCATGTACTTGATAGTATTAGATGAATCCATGGGCTGTGTACTAGGGCAACATGATGAAACTGGTAGAAAAGAACATGTCATCTATTACTTGAGTAAGAAGTTTACCAACTATGAGGTAAAATACTCATTGTTGGAACGCACGTGTTGTGCCTTGGCATGGGCGGCCCACCATTTGAGGCAATACATGTTGAGTTACACCACTTGGTTAGTGTCTAAAATGGACCCAATCAAGTACATCTTTGAAAAGTCTGCTCTCACTAGGAGGATTGCACGTTGGCAAGTTCTGCTATCAGAATATGACATTGTCTATGTCACCCAAAAGGCAGTAAAAGGCAGTGCCCTTGCAGAATTCTTGGCAAGTCAACCTGTGGAGGAATATGGGTTTATGCAGTGTGAATTCCCTGATGAAGATATAATGGCTTTATTTGAAGAAGAAGAATCCCTGGAAAAGGAAAAATGGACTTTGTTGTTCGATGGAGCTTCCAATTCACTGGGGCATGGAATTGGAGCCATACTAATTTCCCCTAAGAACAATTTCATCTCAATCACTGCTAGACTGTGCTTTGATTGTACAAACAATGTAGCCGAGTATGAAGCATGTGCCATGGGAATCCAAGCAGCAATAGAATCAAAGGCAAAAGTTCTTGAGGTATACGGGGACTCCGCTTTGGTCATTCATCAACTAAAGAGAGAATGGGAGACACGAGATGCCAAATTAATCCCTTACCATGTTTACATCAAGGAGTTGATTAAACAACTGGACAAAGTCACATTCTATCATGTCCCTTGGGAAGACAATCAGTTGGTTGATGCTCTAGCCACATTATCATCAATGTTCAAAGTAAGCCATGATAGGGACTTGCCACTTATAAAGATGGAAAGTCGTGACCAACCGGTATATTGTCAAATGGTAGAAGTGGAGTCAGATGGGAAACCATGGTATCATGACATCAAATGCTTTATCCAGAGTAGAGAATACCCTCTAGATGCTTCAGAAAATGACAAAAGGGCCCTCAGAAGACTCATAATGGGTTTCTTTCTTAATGGAAAATGCTTTATAAGAGAAATCACGATATGGTGCTGCTAAGATGTGTTGATGCAACGGAGGCAGAGAAAATCATTAGAGATGTTCATGAAGGTTCTTTTGGAACTCATGCAAATGGGCACGCAATGGCAAAAAAGATCCTAAGGGCTGGGTACTATTGGTTGACAATGGAAACTGATTGCTTCAATTATGTAAGGAAGTGCCATAAGTGCCAGACATATGCTGACAAGGTTCATGCACCACCAGTACCTTTAAATGTTTTAATAGCACCTTGGCCATTCTCGATGTGGGAATGGATGTCATAGGGCCCATTGAACCAAAGGCCTCAAATGGACATCACTTTATTCTTGTTGCAATTGATTACTTCACAAAATGGGTTGAAGCTGCGTCTTATGCCAATGTCACCAGAAGTGTAGTGATCAGGTTTGTCAAAAGGGAGTTAATTTGTCGTTATGGTTTGCCAAGCAAGATCATCACTGACAATGCCACTAATCTGAATAATAAGATGATGAAAGAGATGTGTGAGGATTTCAAAATTGAGCACCACAATTCTTCACCTTATCGCCCTAAGATGAATGGGGCAGTTGAGGCAGCAAACAAGAACATCAAGAAAATTATCCAGAAGATGGTTGTAACATACAAAGATTGGCACGAAATGCTACTATTTGCATTGCATGGTTATCGTACGTCCGTTCGTACTTCAACTGGGGCAACCCCTTTCTCTTTGGTTTATGGAATGGAAGCAGTACTCCCTATTAAAGTGGAAATACCATCATTAAGAGTGCTGATGGAGGCAGGATTAGAAGAAGCTGAATGGGTCCAGACTCGACTTGATCAGTTGAACCTCATTGAAGGAAAGAGATTAACTGCACTGTGTCATGGCCAGTTTTATCAGAAGAGAAGGATGAAAACCTATGCAAAAAAGGTGCGTCCCCGATAGTTTCAAGAAGGAGATCTAGTACTCAAGAAGATTCTTCCCATTCAAAAGGATCATCGAGGAAAATGGACTCCAAACTATGAAGGGCCTTATGTTGTAAAAAGGGCTTTCTTGGGAGGAGCCTTGATTCTCACAAACATGGATGGTGAAGATTTACCACTTCCCATAAATTCAGATGCGGTCAAAATGTACTATGCTTAAAAAAAAAGAAGAAAAGGAAAATGGCTCGCTAGGTTGAAAACCTGAAAAGGTGACCTAGGCAAAAGTTAGAGCGACCCGCTAGGTTGAAAACTCGAAAGCACGACCTAGGCAAAAGTTAGGGTTTTAAAAAATGGTACTTGACACATCTGAATAAGTGGATTTGCCTGAAGTCACAAACTGGGGCAGTTTAAGTTTATTTGGCCCAAACTGGGGCAGTTTGAATATATGAAGTTTGTCAGGAAACACTCCTAATATATGAAGCTGGATCAAATCATATTCTTGGAAACACACAAATGGGTGTTTAAAATCACATACATGGGAAATTAGCACCGATCATCCAAGAGAACACCACTAAAGAGCTGGAAAACTCCATTTCGACATCTCTTTTGTAAACTTGTCAATTCTGATCCCTTTTGTACTCTGTTTCTTGTACTGTTATTTTCTATAATAATAATCCCTCCTTATTGCAACCCATTGTTGATCTAATCTGCATTTTTCATGATAGTTTTATATTGAGATGTGAAACATGTGACAATAAAAAAAAATTCAGATTTGCTTTAACAATCTCGAAAGGTCATGGGAAACGCAATGAAGTCCTGATAAAAGTATTGATGAGAAAAGAAATGATGACCTGACAAATCATAAAGCAAATCAATGAATTTCGTTACGTTTGACCTTGATCCTGTTGTGGGGAAAAGTCCTTAAGGGTTGTGGAACCAAAGCTCTAATGTGCAAAAAATAATAAATAAAAAAAAACAAAAACAAAAACAAATTTGCTTACCCAATTTATTCATGAGAATCTCTACAATAGGGCATCCATTGCGTCATGCATTATCTTAGGCATTACATGCATTGTCCTCAAGCGTTACTTCTGGCATCACATGCATTATCCTCTGGTATCACATTCATTGTATCCATTGCATCATGCACCATCTCTGGCATCACATGCATTTACAAAATCATTGCTTTTAGTTTCTAGGTCCCCACACTCATTGCCTTTTCATTCGCGGGTCGTCGTTGATTCAAGGGACTTTCAATAAAATTCAAAAAAAAGAGGAAAAGGAAAAGGAAAAGGAAAAAAGAGAAAAAAGAGAGGTTAAAATTTAAAAAAAAAAAACAACAACAACAAACAAATAAACACGAGATCAGACAATAAAAAAAACAAAAAAAAAACAAAAAAAATGCTTCCAAAGATTATCTGCCCTCGTATTGTTTTTGTTTTTGGGTCCCCACACCCATTGCCTTTTAATTTCCGAATCCCCGCACCCAGTGTCTTTTCTTTTCCGGGTCCCCGCGTCCATTGTCTTTTCGCTTTCGGCTCCTTGTATTGCCTTTTAGTTTCCAGGTCCTCGTACCCGTTGCTTCTAGGATAAGTCAGGGTCTTACACCCATTGTCTTTCAATTCTTTGGTCCTCGCACCCATTGCTTTCACAACAAGTCAGGGCCATGTGCCCATTGCCTTTTACATTTCTGTCCAGCTTCGACGGGCACCCTACCCCACAAGCTGTTTGCTGTTTACCTTTCCTATTCAGTTTTGATGGGCACCCTACCCCACAAGCTGTTTGTTGTTTACCTTTCTGTCCAGTTTCGATGGGTACCCTACCCCACAAACTGTTTGCTTTTTACCTTTCGGTCCAGCTTCGATGGGCACCCTACCCCACAAGCTGTTTGCTTTTTACCTTTCTGTCCAGCTTCGATGGGCACCCTACCCCATAAGCTGTTTGCTTTTTACCTTTCGGTCCAGCTTCAATGGGCACCCTACCCCACAAGCTGTTTACTTTTTACCTTTCTGTCCAACTTTGATGGGCACCTTACCCCACAAGCTGTTTGTTGTTTACCTTTCTGTCTAGCTTCGATAGGTACCCTACCCCACAAGCTGTTTACTTTTTACCTTTCCGTCAAGCTCCGATGGGCACCCTACCCCACAAGCTATTTGTTGTTTACCTTTTTGTCCAGCTTCGATAGGCACCCTACCCCACAAGCTGTTTACTTTTTACCTTTCCGTCAAGCTCCGATGGGCACCCTACCCCACAAGCTGTTTGTTGTTTACCTTTCTGTCCAATTTCAGCGGATACCCGACTCCGCAAGCTTTTTACTGTTCTGTCAAGTTTCAGTGGATACTCAACTCCGCAAGCTTTGTACCTTTTCTATTTTCAAGCTTCAGCAGGATACCCGACTCCACAAGCTTTTTACTTTTTCATCAAGCTTCAGTGGATACCCGACTCCGCAAGCTTTGTGCCTTTTCTATTTTCAAACTTCAGCAGGATACCCGACTCTGCAAGCTTTTTACTTTTTCATCAAGCTTCATGGACAAAATTGAATTAACTCATTTGCTTTCCATTTATTTTAAACGTAAAGCAAATGGGGGCAGCTGTTGATACCCAATTTTGTCCGTGAAATTTCTTTTTTATGTTTATTCATAGACTAATAATCCTGTTATAATTGATGTTTAATTACTTTGCTTTGCACTCTTTTTATGATAAAATAAAATAAAATACAAAAAATAAAAATAAAAATATAGAAAAATAAAAAAATAAAATCTCCCACTCATTCACCTGCACTCACTCTCACCCACTCCCAACACTTTCACCGCACTCACCCTCACCCACTCTCACCCTCACCCACTCTCCGACACCCTAACCCACTCCACTACAACCACTCCGACACAATTACTCAATCATGCACCCACTCCCACACAATTACTCAATCATGCACCCACTCCCACACAATTATCCAATCATGCATCCACTCATTCACCCACTGCATGCACCGACACACTCCACTCACTCACGTATAGTCTCACTTTTTAAATATCATACCTCCTCTTCTCCATCGGCACAACTGAACCAGGAACCTTCACCTTCACAACCTCACTTTGGCGAACCAATATTCATCGTCTCCATCATCTTCAAGTTCCACCTTCTCTCACATTCAACCTTCATTCCATCATCACTAAACACTCATAACTCCAACCCCTCACCTCTCACATACATCCCTCATATACATCTTCAACCTTCAAAGAATCGAGTTAACTCGGCCACCATCCTCACCACTTTGTGCTCGTCAACCATAACCACCCGTAAAATTTTCATCACAAACCCAACAACTCAACAACCATTAACAAACAGAGCCTACAACCACTCCATTTTCAATCTCCATCCCCAAACATCAAGCCATCTTCATGAACCCACTTCACCATCAACCTCCACCATGACCACCACCCTCCAACTTCCACCCCGTAATCATCACAAACAGAGAAATTCACAAACCAATATTCCCCATACCTCACACAAAAATTAACAAAAAAATTTTGCAGAACCACCACAAACCCAATAGCCGTACCAGCCATAACTGCATCCTCCACCGTCGCGCCGCACGCCATCCTCCGCGCGCCGCCAACTTCGCACCGCACGCTCTCCTCCACGCCATCTCCTTCTATCATTGCCCCTGTATGTGACTTGGAAAACTCCTCTTTGTGACTGTTCTGTTTCTCTCTGACTATTTCGTTTTTGTGTTCTTTTCAAATAAGTTTGCTTCAATTATAAGCAAGATGTACCCACATTTCTTCTTTTCTATTTTATTTTATTATTTTGATTACTTACCTTCACCTTTCCTATTGGTGGGCTAGTCACGTGAAAACTATTATTATTATTATTTTTTATTTTATTTTTTTCCTTCTTCGTCCTTTTATCCTCTTTTTAAACAACATCATTTATTTAGTGTTGAATTTGGACAGACCACTTTCACGTGGTTGTCTCCTACTTTATTATTATTATTTTTTTTACATTTGAATAAAATTAATAAAAAGAAAGAGAAACAAATATAAAAAAAAATAGAAAAAACAAGTTTTGGACAAAAGTAGCAGATCACTTTCACGTGGTTGGCTCCCACTTTTTTTTTTTACATTTGAATAAAAATAATAAAAAGAAAAAGAAACAAATATAAAAAAATAGAAAGCAAGTTTTGACGTAGACCATTTTCACGTGATTGTACATTTTTTTTTGACATTTGAATAAATAATTAAAAAGAGAAAAGTTAAAATATATATAAAAGGGTGAAATCACTTTTACTAGGTTGTCTGCCACTTTTTTTTTAAAGTATTTGAATAAAAATAATTAATAAAAAATAAGAAAAAAAAATATAAAATGATGAAAGAATAAATTTTGGGACAAAATACCACTTTGACGTGGTTAGCCCCCACCCTTTTTTTTTTACCTAGATCATAGTGTAATAATATGTTGTTTGTGTAATTATTTACTTGTTTTTGTGCGTTTTAAAAGAATAAAAAAATATATATTTTAATCAATGCAATGACCAATTATGATGATTGAATAGTGAATGTTACTTCATTGTTGTTTGGATCATAAGAGTTTATTGAGTAGTCTGGTGCTAACTTGAACCTTGTGCAAGAATGAATTTAGTTTCAAATAAAATTTCTTTTCAAAAATATTTTTCTTGATTAAAATTAATCAACTTACAATCATTTTTTAAAGAACTACGTGACTTTGAGTTCCCCATTGCACCAGGAGATACGTAGGAGCAGAAATCCATTTCTGTCAAGTAAAAAAAAAAATAAATTTTCATAATTTGGTTGTTTCTTTTATTTCTTTTCAAAAATAAAAAATGAAAAAATAAAAAATAATTACAAAGTCTTTTGTTAAAAGAGGGTTAAAATAAATATATTTGAGATTATTAAAATTTGCACAACTAACCTAAGGTACCGTTCATGGAACGGGCAAGTGTAGGGTGCTAACATCTTCCCTACCTGTAATCGACTCCTAAATCCAAACTCATTTTCAAAAGACCAGTTTGCCTGATTAAAGGGTTTTTCTAATATTTTCCCATTTTAAATAAACATTGGTGGCGACTCCATTGATTTCTAAAAGCGAATCTATTTTTTCGGTTGTCCCGTCGCGATCCCGGTTGCGACAGTAAGTATCATTAAAAAGTAATATTTAAATTAAAGGATTAAAAAAGTTAAAATTATTAATAAAGATTATTTAGTTTTTAATTAAAAAGAAAGATCATTTCATTTTATCTAATAGTCAAAATTACCTTTTGATAAAAAATAATTATCATCTCATTTAAAATTGTTAACTGCTCAGTGATAATAAATAATCACTTAATAAAAAGCAATAACCACTCACAAATTTATTCTTAATTTCATAAAACTTTGTACATAGAACTTTTTTTAAATTTGTTAGACGCTTAGTAGTAACAAATGATCATTTAATAGAAAGTAGGGACTACTCATAAATTCCTTCTTAATTTAATAAAACTTCACACGTGGAACTTCATTTAAAATTGTTAGCTACTTAGTACTAACAAATGACCATTTAATAAAAAATAATAATTACTCACAATTTTGTTCTTCATTTTATGCAATCGACTAATGGTTTTAAATGAAGTTCTACGTGTAAAGTTTTATGAAATTAAGAAGAAATTTGAGAGTGATTCTTACTTTTTATTGAATGGTCATTCGTTACTACTGAATAGCTAATAATTTTAAATAAAATTCTATGTGCAAAGTTTTATGAAATTAAGAAGATATGTGTGAGTGGTTAGTGCTTTTTAATGAATGGTAATTTGTTAACACCGAGTGACTAATCATTTTAAATGAAGTTAGAGTTTCATGAAATCAAGAATAAATTTATAAGCAATCATTGGTTTTTATTGAACAGTCATTTGTTAACATTGAATAGTTAACAATATTAAATAAAATTCTGCATGTAAAGTTTTATGAAATTAAGAAAGAATTTGTGAGTGACCCATGCTTTTTATTCAATAATCATTTGTTACCTCTGAGTGACTAACAGTTTTAAATGAAGTTTCATGTGGAAAGTTTTATGAAATTAAGAAGAAATTTATAAGTGGTCATTGTTTTTAATTGAATGGTCATTTGTTAACATGGAGTAATTAATGATTTTAGTTGAAATTTCATGTGTAAAGTTGCATAAATTTAAGAAAAAATTGCGAGTGGTCATTACTTTTTATTGAATGGTCATTTATTAACATTGAGTGACTAATAATTTTAAATGAAATTTCACTTGTAAAGTTTATAAATTGAGAAGGAATTTGTGAGTAGTCCTTGCTTTCTATTAAATGATCATTTGTTATAACCAAATGTCTAATAGTTTTAAATGAAGTTCTATGTGTAAAGTTTTATGAAATTAAGTAGAAAATTGTAAGCTGTCATTATTTTTTATGAAGTGGTCATTTGTTATCAATAAACGGCTAACAATTTTAAATTAGATGGTCATTGCTTTCTATTAAGGATAATTTTGACCATTAGATGAAATGATATAGTCATTCTCTTTAATTAAAAATTAAATTGTTCTTCTTAATATTTTTAACTTTTTTTGTCCCTTTAAATTAAATATTACCCCTTAATGGTCTTTACCATTAATTTTTCCTTTATTTAATTGACTAAAATAACAGAATGATAGAACCAAAAGGAGATGAATTGGTTTTATGGGTTCAATTAAAAGAAAATTATAAAATTAAAATCAATTGCAAATTAAATGCAAATAATATGAATGTAGAAAATAACGAGATAGGGGTAAGACGATTACACAAACAAATTTATCTTGATTCAATCACAACGTGTAATCTACGTCCAGTCCCCTTACAATTACCCAAGATTTTCTTCACTTCTTTGTCGAATTGTTGCTTACAAATATTTCGACGAACATTTTTGTACCTTATTTCCAAAACAGAGTACACAGTGGTCTCTTTATCCCAAGGACACCACTAAATCTCCCTTAACTTCTACTTGAAGAAGAGTATACGATGATTTCTTTCTCTCAATGATACTACCAAACCTACCTCAACTTCTACTCAAAGAAGGGTAACCTATTTCACTAGAACAAGAGATTTGTTCTCACATTTATGCTCTTATAAGATGAGCTACAATGGATCCTAAAAACAAAACTCTCTCTATAGAGTGGATATACAAATTTAGAACTAACTAAGAAGAGGGAAAAAAAAGATTACAAAGGATACAACAATTCCTCTATTTTCTTTTGAGCAATTGTGGCTTGATATTCTCCAAGGCTTCCTATTTTGTAATGGAAGGTCTCGTCTTGTTTTTCTAGTTGTTTGAGACAGAGAAAATTGGGAAAAATAGCCTTCAATTCGTAGAAATTAATTCCATGTAAAAAATGCATAATTGCCCATTCTGTCTCTGGTAGTTGCTTCTTTACTCAGTAGTTGCTCTAATAGTCATTCATTTTCTTTGGTTTTTGTATGGTAGTAGCTGATCACAAATTTAAACGTTGGAGCATTCATTCTCTCTTATTAATTAGAGCTTAATTCAATCATAAAGATGTATAAATGGTTTGTCTCTAACAATGATGAAAATCAAATTATGAGTAAATAAATGTTTTATAGAAAAATCAAATTTGAATGAGATGGTAAAAATCAAATACTCAAATATCTTAAGTTTAGCATATAGAATTTTAACATGCTCAAATAACTTAAAATACATATCATCATCAAAACTTAAAAACCTAACATTCTCTCCCATTTTGATGATGACCTCATTATGAAACATAATCAACAATTTGAACATGACAAACAAATTTAGACATCAATAATCATTTCATATATTATATGTTTAACAAGAATTAGAGTTGGTAGCAAAAATGTAAGAGTCAAACATATTAAAAAAATTGAAGAGTAAGGGTTCAGAAAAGACTCCCCCTTAATTCATGAGCTCTCCCTTAATCCTTGAAGGCTTTGGTATGCTCTCCCTTAATTCGTGAATAGCTTGCTCTTAGGTAACCTCCTCCCATGTTCATGCTCCAAATTGATAAGTTTTTTCTCCCCCTTCAACATCAAAAAGGTCAAGTGCATAATATAATAGGCAAGAAAAAAAATTATAGGATGCATAAAGTAATCAAAGTGACATGATTAGGATAATATGCCAAAAAATACAATATTGGATAACCATATCAAAATTTCATATTTTCAAATTTTCAATATCATATTAAAAATATTTAGAAGAGTCAAAAACAATTTAAAAAAGAATTTTGGAATAAACTTTCAAAAGAAATTGAGTGCAATATGAGTGCTTGCAATTGTAAAATGTTCTCTATAGTTCTAGTCACCATTTAGTTTTTCCAGCTCTCGATCTTCAAGAAATTCAACATTCATCATCAAAATTTGTAGTGCATCTTTTGAGTTCCTCACACTTGGTATATACGCCAACAAGAACAACATAAAAGATTTTTAGAAACCATCAAGACAAATTTCATAACCATTATTCGAAAGCATCATTAATCATTGATCAATGAAGATAATCCTTTTCATCAAGCCTTAAGAAAAATTCCCATCCTATTTTATTCATTGTAAAAACATGAAGCATATGAAATTTTGACTCAACATCTTTCTCAGTACTTAACAAAGCACACTCTTAAATTCTTAGGTAACTAGATATCCTAGAAAAGAATTCTCTGACTTCAACCTGAAACTTTTCACTAAAGCATGATCTGCCATTTCACTTAGGAACCATAATCCAAAACCACAAAAAAGGAACAAGTTGCTATCACCAAACCAAAGTTTAGAAAAACAACCAATAGATTGTGGATAGTAGTAATTCACTCCAAATAACAACAAGCATTAAGAAACCATCTTAGATAACATGAACCATAGCAAAACATGATTGAGCCTTCACAAGGAAAAGCTATAGATTACCCACAACAATTTGTTGCAAAACCAGTAGTTGAGACTTATACTAGAAACCAATTAACACCTCTAGCCACCAAAGCTTAAAGACTTGTAGACATGATGAGCTAGTCCAAACTTCAGATCCCCTTCCACTGAGATTGGTACGCACTCAAGAATGACCTAGTGACAAAGAATATGAGGATAAGTATTTCTATTGTTTGAGGTGGTGTCGTTGCTGGAGAAAAGTTGTTCATGTTGCCGGACACTATGAAGGAACGATGTCTGTGGTGAGGCTTTACATGTATAGGAGAAGAATTTGCACACTTCTTCAAACCAAGAACAATAATGATTTTTGTGTATGGTCATAGTAATTTGTGAGAGAAAAACATTATCAGAACATGAGATTTTGTGTGAAAAAGAAAGATTTGTGAAGATGGGGGTAAGGGTGAGAGGGGAAGATGTTGTGGTCGTGAAAGATGAGAGAGAAAGAGAGTTTCTAAATTTTTTTTAAAGAAAATTTAAAAAGACAAAAATGTCCTTGTAAAAACGTGGGTAAAGTACAAAAACAGTCTTGAGAGATGAATAACACTCTCATACAAAAACCAGAAAAGATGAGCAACTAAAAGTACTCCCAGTAGTTGCTCCTTTTGCCTACAAGTTTAAAACTTGGAAATTTTGAAAGCAAAGCTTAAGAAATGTTTAGATATGATTTCAATCAAATATTAATGGCATAATTATTATATGAGCTTCATCATTTCATGCACTTTAACGAGAAAACACAAAATTAATATAGAATACATGAAATTAGCATAAAACACACAAAACATATATTATGTTAAAGTTATGAGTAAGATAAAATATATGCCAATGCTTCATAAAGTAAAGATAAGAATATGTTATGCCTTCATATACCTTTCTTTCATTTACCTTACCATTCTCATCTTGTTTACTTCGGTAGCATTGGATGAGTATATTGTGATAAAGCTATACCATTTATATTTATAGGACCTTGGTCTTATGATTGCTTTTCTTGCATAGCAAATTGCTCAAAGAAAAATAGTTAACACATAATATGTTTTGAAAACAAAAATTTAATTGAGCAAATGCAATAAAGAAGCACGAGTTAATACTAGTTTTACCAAATTCAATGCTTTTCCTTCCTCATTATCTCCAATGTGATATTATTTGTGGGAGACAAAATTGATTAACTCTTGAGCATCTAATATCAAGGAACCATTGTTCCTTAATGCTTGCATTCAAGCACACCTATAAGATAGATTTCACCTTTGGTACCCAAATTCTCTTAGGTTCTTGGGGGTTAGAGCTTGAAGATACAATCTTAGTAACTTTAGGAACCCACATCATCATAGAAACATTTTTCTTCATAGCACATGTGTGTGAGATGTGTCCTTTTTGTTCACAATAGTTACTAGTCACATGTGAAGTTGTAAAAACATTTGCTTTTACAAGAAAATTCTTGCAATACTTTTTACTTTTGCAATCATTAAATACAATTCTAACTTTATCAACAGAGCACTTTTGTTTTCCTAGAAGAATATCTAGGTTCTCTTTTCCTTTCACAAATTTTGCAAGATCTTTAGTAAACTCATCAATCTTTTCATTTAATAAAACATTTTCAGTAATCAATTTTTGTTCATTTTCATTTGAAACATTTTCTAACTTCAAATGCTCAACTTATTTTCTTAACTTCTCAAGTTCAACCAAAGCACCATCATACTTAGATTTCAGAGAAAAATATGATTTAGATAGCATAATAAAATCATTTAGCAATTGTTCAAATTAAACTCATTATTAGTTCATCATAAGAAGAATTATGGTAAAAATCATTTACCTCATCATCTTGTTCACTTCTTACCATGAAACACATATGAACAATCTCATGTTCAACTTCTTGTTCACTTTCCGATGAAGAGTCATCATAATCATTCCAAGTGGATCTTGCTACCATTGCTTTCTTCTTGTTCGACTTCTTTTGAAATTTCATCTTAGTGTGAGGATAATTGGATTGGTAGTGACTAACCTTTCTACATCCATAACACACAATTTGATCTTCCTTTGGATAATCCTTTTTGAATTTATGCCTCTTCCTTGAGCCGAACTTTTGCTTGTTGAGTTTGTAGAGACTCTTGGTTAGGAGTGCTATCTCTTCACCATTACTCATTTGAGTTCCTTCATGCATCATCTTCCTCTTGGTATGAGGTTGATTTTGCTTTGAGAGCAACTCCTTTCCTTATTATATTTTCTTCCTGCATTCTATTAAGAAAAATCGATTCATAAGTTAAAAGATTACCTCTTAAGTCATCATAGGAGATAGAGTTGAGGTCTCGTCCTTCTTAAATTGCAACAACCTTTGATTGCTATTCTTTGGTGAGACTTCTTAGGAAATTTATTACCAATTCTTTATCTGTATACACCTTCCCAAGAGCATTAAGTGTGTTAACTATGTTTGAGAACCTCTCAAACATATCGTCGATCTTTTCTTCCTCCATCACAGTGAATAACTCATACTCATGTACTAACATATTAATTTTTACTTCTTTTACTTGGCTAGTACCTTCTAAGATGATTTCTAACTTGTCCCACGTTAGCTTGGTGAATTGGCACCTTTAGATTTTTCTCAAATCAATCGGGTTGATGGTATAATAGAAGATGTTCTTTACTTTTGCATTTGTTCCATCTTCTTCATATCTTGATCATTGCATTCATTCTCAGATTTTTCCACCTTTTTACCCTCGACCACCTTCTTTGGAATGCTTGATCCATTCTTGATCATGAGCCAAAGCTTTTAGTCTATGGATTGAACGAATATCCACATTTGCTCCCATCGAAGTACGGTGGGCTTGTGATAGATTGTCCTTCAACTATTGTTGCATTCATCAAATTTCCTGCCATTGAACTTACAAGGATTGTCTTCTCAAGTTGTTAGGCTTTTTAGAGAATTAAGTTCTTATACCAATTGATAGAACTAAGAGGGTGGTGAATTGGTTCTATGAGTTCAATTAATAGAAAATTATAAAATTAAAATCAATTGCAAATAATTAAAATAAAGTAATATGAATGCGAAAAACAAGGAGATAGGGATAAGAAGATTGCACAAATGAATTTATCCTGATTTAGTCACAACGTGTGACCTATATCTAGTTTCCTAGCAATTGTCCGAGATTTTCTTCACTTTGTTGAATTGTTACTTACAAGGATTTCGACGAACCTTCCTTTACCTTATTCCTAAAGTAGAGTACACAATGGTTTCTTTCTCCCAAGAACACTACCAAACCTCCCTTAACTTCTACCCTAAGAAGAGTATACAATAGTTTTTTTCTCTTAATAATACCACCAAACCTCCCTTAACTTCTACCCAAAGAAGAGTAACCTATATATTTCACTAGAACAAGATATTTACTCTCACTTTTATACTCTTATAAGATGAGCTATACAATGAATCCCAAAAATAAAAGTCTTTCTATAGAGTGGATGTACAAATTTAGAACCAACTAGGAAGAGGAAAAAGATATTATAGAGGATGCAGTAATTCCTCTCTTTTCTTTTGAGCAATTGTATCTTGATCTTCTCCAAGGCTTCCTCTTATTTTTTTAGCCGTTGGAGACAGAGAAAATTAAGAAAATTAGCCTTTAATTCGTGAAAATTAATTTCATGTAAAAGACATATGGTTGCTTCTTTTATTTTTTGATAGTTGCTCTTTTATCCAATAGTTATTCTAATAGTCATTCATTTTCTCTAATTTATGTATGGTAGCAGCTAATTATAAATTTGAGCGTTAAAGCTTTCATTCTCTCTTATTAGAGCTTGATTCAATCATAAAGAGATATAAATGATTTGTTTCTAATAATAATAGAAATCAAATTATGAGTAAGGAAATGTTTTATTAAAAAACCAAATTTAAAAATTTTCTTCTATACTCAAATGAATGAATCACATGTTAAAAAACAAATACTCAAATATCTTAAGTTTAGTACATAGATTTTTCATGTGTTCAAATAACTTAAAATACATACCATAATCAAAACTTAAAATCCCAACACAGAAATTGGAAACTAATTAATCAATCGTGATATCTCTTGTTCAGTAGAACATTCAAACTTGAAATAGTTGTTTCAGATTGTAAGGCTTTGTGACAGTGCGATTTCCACTCCATATCAGGTCAGCAAAATGCTGACTAGCTCTTTCTGTAGGATGATGAGAGTCGAAGAACAAATGTTGACCGACATTGTCACATAACTCGTATTCTTTTATCCCTTTGTTCCCTCCACAGCTATCATCTCCTCTGTAAGGGCCACCTCCACAACAGGCCACGCTCGCTTCTTTGAAACCTTCCCAGCAAAAGAGAGAACATGATGATTAGTATTACAAGATCATGATGATCAGAAATAAAAATAATCACATATAATAGTTTCTGGGATTACCATATTTTGAAGGATATTTCAACACTTGAGAAAGTGCACTGTAGAAATCATTGATGGAATATTGGAACCCCTTGAGCTGTTTCTCTAGCTTCTGAAGCATTTTTGAGAGTTTGTTGTTGTGTAGTCTTGCAATGGCTGAAATTTCTTCTAGGCATGGACCTGTGCTTCCATTACTTACCAGTACCCTTATGACAGGAGAACAGCCTATAGGACCCACATTAACAAACCCGAATTTCTTTCCACCTAGGTTATAAATTTCCTATAAATAAATTATATCAAGGTTAGAATTATGAGCAAATGGGATGGCAGAAAAGAGAATAGAGAAAGCAACTTTTCAACGAAAAATTCAAAATTTTCACATACTTTGATCACGTTTGTAAGGTTCCCAATCACCATATCTACAAATACTTGATGATCAACCGGTAGAAGCACACTCGAGTTTGTCTCCAAAAGAGTACCATAGTCATTGCTTCCAATGCTAAACAAGTAGACAGATTTGGACAGCAATGTCTCGGCTTCTGCATGTCCTAGTTTCTGCCTGAATAAATTCTTTACTTTTTTAAAATAACTCACCTGAGTTTTGAGGTCTATAACCTATATGTCAAGAAGAAAAATAACCAGACAAAGCTTAGATCAATAAATATCATTTATGAATATACCCAAAGAAAGAATAGCAATGCTATACTACACAAAGAGATTTTCACGAAATCCATTACGAATTCTGTGGCAAACAACATCTCTACCAAATAATTTTTTAAAGAAAAGAAAAAGTACATTTGAATCCTGCTGCAACTATTCTGTTTATTTGTAACCAAATTTGTGGAAATTCCTCCATGAGATTTACCATTTCCCCAAAAGAATTATTTATGAACGTATTAAAAATTAAGATCGATCATGTCTCTTATATGGTAGGGCTTTGTGAAACTCTAATACAATAAGAGGACTTTTTCTTTTTTGTCTCTCTCCAAGTGTCTTCACACTCTTCAAGTGTAAAAATAATCTTCGTTTGAGTGTATGACCCTAATCACAAAGTGTTTTTAGTAAAATTAAATCCTCTAATATAAGATGATTTAAATAGACATAATATATTGTATCTTAACCATGGAGCAAACAATTGTTAGGGTCTCCTAGTAGTGATAACGCTTAAAGGATTGGTCTTATAATAATCGCTGTAGTATATCTTAATCAAAGACAATAATATATATATATATATATATATATATATATATATATATATATATATATAATCTTAAATTATAGGCTAGCGGCACACATACAGTCTGAAGAGTTTGGGATTACTCAATACTTGGTTGGTCTCAAATCCTGATATTTGAATTTGGGATTATTATGATGAATTTTATTCTAATTAATAATATTATTTCTCAAAAAATTATTGTAAATAGTTTTCACCCAATTAAAAATTGTAATAAATACTTATTATCTACAAACAAATTTTTAATTATTTATTCTTAGTGTAGTAATTGTTTAGAAATGACTTTTTTTAATTATTTAAATTTTAGATTATATATTCTTATTGGTTAAGATTTGTGTAAAACAAAAAATTTTATATTGGTAAATAACTTTTTAAGATAAATTATTAAATATAAAAAAATTAATATAAGACTATAATTTTGTATAATTAGGAAATAACATATATTGATCGTATACTTATAGTTGTTTTTAATTTTCTCAAATATATACGTTATCAACATTATGATTACTCATAATTCAATAATCAAATTGAGCTAATGATTAACAAATGGTTAAAAGTGATATACGTACCATTAACAAATGGATGCTATATATATGTTTTTATAGGAATAAAAAGATGGGCTTACCATTCCTTGAGAAGTTTCAAGCAAAGCACCAGCCCCTCCTGACGCAAAATTTACCCCATAGATATATTCAGGGTTACCCGGATGCAGATATGGTGGAAGTAGAGGCAACTTGGCATGCTCAGCTGCAACAAATTAGTCAACTGGTTGGTTTAGTTCTTCATAATCACATAGTCATGACTCATGAGCATTCATCAGAGACACAAAACTCAACCCCATAAAATGAAATCTGCTTTCAAAATTACTAAAACAATCTTACCAACGAAATCTGGTATCATACGTCCGTCAGAAAATCTGCCACTAGGGTACTTGAAGAAAGTTTCCCCGTAAGGAGGATAGTTTGCCTGATAAGAAGTGGTAGTATTGATGTAGTTGTTGTTTCCGTTATCAAATAGTGAATCTCCAAATATGAATAACGCAGCATGTCTCTTGGGCAAGCAGATATTCATGCTGCTATGGCTGTGGGTGATTTGAATAACAATACACAAAGAGAACACCAACAAAGACATTAAACCTGCCATGTTTGCAACTTAATCCTATGCTTCAATCACCTAGCTAGTTTCCAGTTATTATTTATATATAAGCATTATACACAGCAATATCTTTTGGCAGCTGTGCACCCCATCTTACCGGGACCCTTCAACCAGCGTTGGTAGTTAATTAATTGGCAATTTCTAGAAGAACATTCATTGACCACATTCTCAAATTGGACCAACAGATACGATTTCGTAAAAAAAAACAAAAAATCTGAGAAGTTAAGACACCAACAGATATGATTTGGTCAAATTGGACTAATGATTACATCAAAAAATATTTCAAAGGCGCCCCATAGATAAGTCAATAGGTAGAACGGTCAAAGTAAGCTAAAATATGTGAACTATTCCATGTAATCCACTCAAAATAGTGGGTTGAGTTGTTAAAAAAATAATTTACAAGAATCTTGGACTAATTTGACCCGATTCACTTAACCCGTGTGTTAAATGTGTTCGAGTTAGGTTGTGTCAGATTGGCTCACGAATTGTTGATTTAAAAAAGAAAAAAAATTGTTAAGACATTTAAGCAATCAAAACGCGGCCTGTGTCCAACCCGCTCCCAAGCCACCCATGAACCCACCAAATACTAGAATGTGAAATGTTAATTAATTAGTGATACTTAAACACTAAAAGTTTGAAACCCTAAACTCTCTCTCTATACTCTCTGTCTCTTTCTAGGGCAGCCAACTGCACTGTTGCACTAGCCACCGGCCATTGCAACGCCTGTGCATGATGCACCAGAAGACCTAGCCACCAAGACGAATTTGCCAGGGCACACAAAGATAAGTGACGAGTCTCGCTGGTCACTGGCACAAAGACGAATCAACCACGGTGTCACCCACAACCCATTGACCCACCCACCACCCACCACCCAAAAAGCCAAACTCGCAACCACCCACGATTCACGAAGGCCACCAGGCCCACCACCCAAGCTTGCGAGTTGTAACCAGTCCCATTGCAGGCCACCACCCACCAGCCACGAACCACCCACTTGCAACCAATACACTATTTTTCTGTATTTTCTATAATTTTTTTCTATTTTTTTGTATTTTGTATTTTTGAAATTTTTCTCTCTATTTTTTTCTTAAATTAAGTGAGTTAACTCGTATAACCCACTAATCCACCTAAGTTGAATCGAGTTAGTCAAATTCTAACTCATCAGAAAAACCTACTTTGGGACCAACTCGTGCTTCTATCAATAAGGATTCACTAACTTGGTCAGACTCTCCACATATGAAAACACAATAACTTGGGTTCAAATTCGGAGTTCAGCTATTAGTAGGCGATATATAATTCCATTGTAAATCCCCTCCTTACCATCAACTTTTATTCACTAAAAAAAAAAGTGTCCATAGATTATATGTATTATTTATTACTACCAATGAATAAGCACTTCCAACTACCTTTGATTTTTAGATTATCCTATTAGCAGTTGTCGTGTTCAAATTTACATGTTAAACCGTCGTCACGAGGCTATTCCTATTAGCCCACAAATCGCCGTTGATCTACTAAGCTAATTGAAACATACATATATGTATAGAGAGGGTGGGATTAGTTTATTATAGTGGTCAGACTTGACAAATTTTTTCTATCGAATTTTTTTTTTTATTAATCTCGAATTTCACCAATGTAACTGTTTAATTGAAATTTCTTATGAAATAGATCAAAAGTTTTTAAATCATGGACTCATAACCAGTCATCTTCAATCCAAATTTGAACTGAGAAACTGCTAATAGTAACCGCCGAAAATCTCATGAACATAATAAAATGGAAAAGTAATAGAGGAGATTTATAATATTTACAAAGTTCTACGTATTGGCTTAAATCCGCAAGCAGTTGTAACCTGTTCTATTCTGGAGGTTGCAGCCTTTGATGAGAAGGGAACACATGGTTAGACCAAAATGTGATAATAGCACAATAGTTCAACTTTTACTATTTTTTCTAGAAGTTGGTTTTCATCTAATTTAGGAGAAGCAGGTGCTCTCTTTCTCTCTCATAAAAAAATAAAAATAAATCTTCTACTGTATATATTCTTGCAGAACAAGGCCTTATCTAATAACTGCAATTAAGTACATGATCTAGTTATTTATTTATCCTTTTTTGGTAATAATTTATCTTTTTATTTGATCATTTTGATTTTTTTCATGTATAACTTCCCCTCATACTACTCTTCTCTAATAACAGATTTGATTTCTTCAAAGTCTTAAAAATTGAGCTAACACGCTGACAACTTACAACTTTTCAAAGCCACTCATATTTATGTGTTATTTTTCAATTATCACTACCAATGAAAAAAACTTAACCACTTTCCACTCATATTTTTGCCAGTCAACTCTGTACTTACAACTTTTGATAAACTCCAATAGGTGGTAGATGCCCCAATATTTTATACACAAAACCAGCCTCTGATTTTGAAACCACGTTTACATTTTACTCGGGTGGATCAACTCAGAAAATATTCCTTGCTCAAACTCTCTCCTCCTTCACATTCAGCTCTGCTTGATCTAGAATCATTTTTTTTTTCACCCAATATCTGGTAGTATATGTCGCGACCGCAAAATTGCGGCGGGATAACAACTTAAATTAATAAAAAAATTAATAATTTAGAAGTTGTCACTAATTTTATTTTTATTAGGAAAAATTAGAAAACTCAAGAAAAGTAGTCTTTGAAATCAGATTGAATTCGGGAGTCGGTTATGCATAGGAAAAGGTGAAAACTTAATCCCATAATACCCCTAATACATCCGTCCTAAGACGGTACCTTAAATTAATTATGCAAATTCTTAATAATCCTTGAAAATATTTGTTTTACCCCTTTTTGTAAAAAAATAAAATAGACAAATAAATTATGAAAAATTAATTTTTGGCTTGACAGAATAGAAATTCTGCTCCTACGTATCCCTGACTGCAATGAGGAAATCAAAGTCACGTAATTCTTTAGAAAATACTTGTGAGTTAGTTGATTTTATTAAAAAAAACTTTAAAAATTTGAATTAACAAGCCGTCGCGACTCAGTTATTCAAATTAAGGATTAAATAGGTGAAGCTCGCGTCACGCTAGAGACGTTACCCACTGATTATCAAATTTGTTACAAAGCTTTTATTTAAAATTATCAATTAGCGATTTAACTTATAAAAAATTTGAAAAAAACAAGATAATAATAATAATAATAATAATAATAATAATAATAATAATAATAATAATAATAATAATAATAATAATAATAATAATAATAATAATGTAAATCATCAAGTTTGTCACAACTCGGATGATTACAAAAATATAAGGATTAGCAAGCTGTCGCAACTCAGATAGCCCATTTTATTCTTTATTTTTTTTAAGAAAAGAATTGCAAAATTAGTATAAACAGATCAATAATATAATAAACATATAAAAGAAAACTAAGTCAACAAAGAAAATAAAACATCCTTTAAAAAAATCAAAATGCATTTTTTTTGTATCAGCACCTAAAGATTCAAATAAGAGAACAACTTTAGTGTAAAAATGTGGTTAGCCTAAAAACAAAATAAAGCCCAAATGCAAACTAAAGCTTAGAAAAAAAAATTCAGAAACGCAAAAGTAATACCAAAAACATAAAATGGAAGGAGAAAATGGTTGCAAACGCAACAAGGGCAAGGAGCATAAGTGAGAGAGTGGTACGACAACAAGGGGTGGCGGAGGTTCCTGAGTGGTAAGGTGTTGCAGGTTCTGATTGTGCCGAATCTAGTGGTTTTACAGCGGTTCTGTGGTGATGGGTTTTTAGCAGGGCTGTGTTTTAGAATGAAAAGAAGAAGGAAAAAAAATGGCTGCGATAGGCAGAAGCATATACGTATGAAGGCTGAAAGTCAGTGATTTTCTGAGTGTCCTTTCTGTGTATGGGTTATGTGGCTTTATAGGAGGGGATTAGGTTGAAGAGTTTGAATTAAAATGTGATTAGGAGTTTGTTTAGGATAAGTGACGGAGTTTGTTTAGGATAAGTGATGCAGTCTATTGAGGATGAGTTATGGTTGGTTTAGGATAGTTAGGATAAGTGTTTAGGAATTAGGATGATTGATGGAGTTTATTTAGGATAAGTGCTTAAGGGTTAGGATAACTGATGGGATTTGTTTAGGATAAGTGCTGGCATATGGGTTGTGAGTTAATGAGTTGGATCATAGATTATGGGTTAATGGATTGGTTTAGGGGTTAATGGGCCAATGGGTTGAAAGATGAGTATTTTTTATTTTTTTTACAAAATGCCCCAGACAAAATTGAGTGTTCACAGTTGCCCCTCTTTACTTGTTTCTTATTAGATAAAAAGAATAACCATAGTTTTTTATTTTATCATGGTAAGGAATAAGTAAAGACATGAACTCGAATTTTGTTCGGGAGTGAAAAGAAACAAAACAATGCAAAGAGCGATGCGCTCAATGATAGAAACTTAAATGACAGGGAGCTGATGCGCTCAAAAGCAAAAGACAGGAATTTAAAATGCATCGAATACATGGAGCCGATGTACTCAACGGAACTTAAAATGCATGAAATGTATAGAGACGATGCGCTCAACAGAACTTAAAATGACAATGGGCAACTGAGTCCCGGAATTTAAAAGGCAATGGGTAACATTGAGTCCCAAAATTTAAAAGACAATTGGTAACTGAGTCCAGAAATTTAAAAGATAATGGGCAACTGAGTCCCAGAATTTAAAAGACAATGGGCAACTGAGCCCCGAAATTTAAATGACAATAGACAACTGAGTCCCAGAATTTAAAAGACAATGGGCAACTGAGTCCCTGAATTCAAATGACAATGGGCAACTGAGTCCCGAAATTTAAAAGACAATGGGCAACTGACTCCCTGAATTTAAATGACAATGGGCAACTGATTCCTAAAATTCAAATAACAATGGGCAACTGAGTCCCAGAATTTAAATGACAATAGACAACTGAGTCCCGAAATTTAAAAGATAATGGGCAACTGAGTCCCTGAATTTAAAAGATAATTGGCAACTGAGGCCCGAAAGACAAATTTTAAAGGCAATGGGCATCTTGACCCAAAAAAATCTTCTTTTCTTTTATTATTTTTTCTCTCCTTTTCCCTCTTATTTTTTTTTCTCTCTCTTTTCTTTCCTTTTTTTCTTTCTCTTTTCTTTTTTTCTTTTTTTTATTTTTCTCTCTCTTTTTCTCTCCTTTTTTTTCCTTTTTTTTTTTTCTTTTTTCTCTCTCTTTTTCTATCTTTCCTTTTTTCTAAAAAAAAAAAAATCATTTGAACCAAGGACGACTTTAGAAAGTTTTGACCAATCAAACCCCTCGTTCACGTGTTTTAGCCCGTTAGACCTGATAACTTCGGTTCTCATCCTTTCTTTCCTTTTTCTTCCTCTTTCTCGTTCCTTGTTTGCCACTCTCAACTCTCCTTTTGAGAAATGAAATGATCATCTCTTGTCATGAACCTTTGCTTGGCTGAGTCATTGAGAGAAAATTTTACTCCAGTATTTAACTTTGTCTCTCATCCAATTGATTCTTTGCAACTGTTTGATTACTCATATCTTCTCTTTAATCTTTCAAAAATTTGCCTCAGTATGACCAATTGAACAAAATTGCCCTAGTTTGGTGAACTTTTCAAGGGGCTTCAGGCCATCTTCCTATTTATTTGCCCCAGCTTTTGCTTAAACCACCCTTTCGGGTTTTCAGTCTAACGGTCTCTTTTCCCTTTTTGCTTAGGTACCTCTTATTTATGGATTATCCATTGAGATATCATTTTCCCCTTTAATTGGATCTTCTAAGTTCTTTTCGATCTGAATTGTTCATCAGGGGGTTGCCATCGGATGGTCAAATCATAATGTTGTACTCATATTCACCTTACCTGAAGCATTACGTAATAGATAGACATGGATTCAAAAGTACAACAGAACAAGAATTGACTAAGTGAACAACTTCTAGATTGAACTTGGAAGTTTGACAACACAAAAGGGTACATATGGAATAAGATACAAACGATGGTATGTGATTCAAAGAAGAGTTGCCTTGATATGGATTGGTTTGATCCTCATGAAAACGATATTTAGTTGCTCACTAGACATTATGACCAAGGATTTCCTTCTACTGAACATCTACATTAAGTCAAATTGAACCAAAGAGAAATTTCTCCCAGTTTAGGATTGAATAGAATAAGGCTAACACTCGCTTTAGTGACTGATAAATTTATCCCAGTGTTGGTCAATCGAACCAAGGAAAAGAAAAATGGCCCTAGTTTAGAGTCAAATCGAGCAGGGTAGACACTTGTCCTAGTGTAAGGCCCAAATTGAACCAAAGAGAAATTTGTTCCAGTTTAGGACTGAATTGAATAGAATAGGAATTCGCCCTAGTAACCAAAAGATTCGCCCCAGTGTAGGTTAAATTGAACTAGGGAAAAGAATGCCCCAGTGTAGGGCCAGCTCGAACATGGTAGAAACTTGCCCTGGTGAAAGTCTTTTTTTTTTTCTTTTTTTTTAAGAGCGATAAACTAGATACTTAGATGAGTATAACCTTTGTCTCAAAATTAAAGTTAACAAAATGACAACAATCCTTCATTGATCAGAATAGACTTTTTGAGGCTTGTAACGTGGCCAAGACTAAGGGTTATGAAAGGAAAAATATAAGGCTCAAACACGTGTTTAAGGGTTGAATGGGACTAAGGATCTTTGCACTTTCAAAATTAAACTTTGTCATCTGCTTTTGCACTTTCAAACACACTTTTCTTTTATTGTTCTCCATTTCTTTCCATTTCATTTTATTTTCTTTCTTCTTTATTTCCCTTCTCTTTTTTTTTGTTTTTCCCTTTTCTTTTTTTTTGGTTTTTCATCATTTTTTTTTACTTCTTGCCCCTTTCACCTTTTCTTCTTTTTCAATTATGCTTCAAAATAATCACCATGACAGTCAACCTTTGTCTTGTACTATCCCCTAGTGTAGGGGTGATCCTTATCCAAGGTTTATTAAAGAAATTTTCAAACTCAAAAGGGGTAGCAAAGGATAAAGATAATGAAATTTTGTAAAAGATAGAGAAAAATGGTCAGTCTTCATTTTCAAATCATGATTGTTTATTTTCAAAACTTTAATTTTGAGACAAAAAGATAGTGCACACCAAATGATCACTTCATTGCTCCTTTTTTTATTTTTATTTTTTTTTATTTTTTTTCAAAAGACACTTGCACTTGAGGACTTTATTGAAGTCTACCAAACTGGGGATTGCCAAGAATTGGATGAAAGGAAGACACTTTGCAGAAATGAAATAACATAAATGTCAAGAAAGACAACGTGATAAAAATGAAAGAAAACAATATATCCATGCAAATTCATTACACTAATGCTTCAAAAAAGTTATCATAAGTTCAAAATCCAAATGATTTTATTGATCGAACAAGCATAGGATTGATACAATTAAACCATCGTTTCATGGTAACTACTTGATAAACAAATCAGAATGCCAGTCGCTTAGAAATTCTCCAGTGTTGGAGGACTCTAAGGTATTGTTTATGAACCACCATTAAGTTGAACTTTATGAGGTTTCCTTGATAAACTATTCTAAGCATTTACCCCATTCCTTCCACCATGATTAGGAACTGAGTTGTTTACAATATCGGGTCTAGCCTCCTCTTAGATATCAAGCTTCCCATAAGCAATTAACTTCCTCACTGCTATCTTAAAAGTTTCACAGTCTTCAATGGAATGCCCAAAAACGTCCATGTGAAATTTACAAGTCAAATTTGGGTTATGCCAACTTGGGAACGACGACTCCATGGGGCGCATAGGACTCCCCAAAATTAAATGGGCATTATAGAGCCTTTGTAATAACTCTGCAATCGAAATGGACAATCTTGGGAAAGGAGGTAGGCCTTGGGGACGAAAACGACTTTCATTTTGGAAGTTTGGCCGAGGTTGTGGGTAATTTTGTGGAGGTGCAGATGGATATTGGTTATAGTTTAGGCGGGTTGGAGCATATGGTTGAGGTACAGGAACATTGTTGATTTGGAGTGGCTGGGTTTGAGGATGACATGAAAATGCAAGATGTTTTTTTTTAGAATGCTAGGAATGCCATGAAAATGCAAGACATTTTTTTAAAAAAAATGCTAAGGATGACATAAAAATGCAAGATGTTTTTTTTTAGAATGCTAGGAATGCCATGAAAATACATTTTTTAAGTTTTTTTTTAATGCAAGAATGGATGGCATGAGGAAAGAAGAAGTACGCTCCTTTTGTGTCCTAATGGGATTACCTTAAACTTAGGACTCTCTATCCTAAAGATCTAAGAATCCTTCTGATCCGTGAGAACTTTCATTGAGTGGCTATTCTATTCTAAAGGTCTCTAGAGCCAAGTCCCATTTTAGAATGTTAGCCACAAAACAGTGGGTAAACCACTAGGTGTGGGACATTCGTGAAAAAGGCACACTCTAGATGAGGTTTTCACGATAACCAAACAGGACATACATCCAAAATAGCTACCACTACGCAACCTCTACCTAACTTGGGCTTCACTCAGACCCGGGTATAGGGCCCCACTCGGATGTGTGTGATAAATGTGAAGGTGCGGTGGGTGTAGGAAGCATGCAAACATTTGCAATCCTAAAGACTACCCATATCCTGCAAAACAAAGCAAACACAAAATAAACTCCAAAAGTTTTCTACCCTAAGGTTTAAATAATAAAACAATTAACACTAAAAATAATAATAATAATAAATCATCAAATAATAAAAAGAAAAAAAAAAAAAAAAAAGGCTAAAACAAACACATAAAGATCACCAAAAATTTTGTATAACTTTTATAGGCTTGACTCTCAAGTATTCCTCAGTAGAGTCGCAATCTGTCGCGACCGTTAAATCGCGACGGGATAGCAACTTAAATTAATAAAAAAAATTAATAATTTAGGAGTCACCACCAATTTTATTTTTATTAGGAAAAATTGAAAAACCCAAGAAAAATAGTCTTTGAAATCAGATTGAATTCGAGAGTCGGTTATACATAGGAAATGGTGGAAACTTAATCCCACAACACTCCTAATACACCCGTCCTAAGACGGTACCTTAAATTAATTATGCAAATTCTTAATAATCTTTGAAAATATTTGTTTTACCCCTTTTTGTAAAAAAAAATGAAATAGACAAATAAATTATGAAAAATTAATTTTTGACTTGACAGAATAGAAATTCTACTCCTACATATCCCCGACTGCAATAAGGAAATCAAAGTCACGTTGTTCTTTAGAAAATACTTGCGGGTTGGTTGATTTTATTAAAAAAAAATTAAAAATTTGAATTAACAAGCCGTCGCGACTCAGTTATTCAAATTAAGGATTAAATAGGTGAAACTCGCATCACGCTAGAGACGTCACCTGCTGATTATCAAATTTGTTACAAAGCTTTTATTTAAAATTATCAATTAGCGATTTAACTTATAAAAAATTTGAAAAAAATAAGATGATGATGATAATAATAATAATAATAATAATAATAATAATAATAATCATCATCATCATCATCATCATTAAGTTGTCGCAACTTAGATGATTATAAAAATATAAGGATTAGCAAGCTGTCGCAACTCAGATAACCCATTTTATTCTTTATTTTTTTTTAGAAAAGAATTGCAAAATTTGTATAAACAGATCAATAATATAATAAACATACAAAAGAAAACTAAGTCAACAAAGAAAATAAAACATCCTTTAAAAAAATCAAAATGCATTTTTTTTGTATCAGCACCTAAAGATTCAAATAAAAGAACAACTTTAGTGTAAAAAAGTGGTTAGCCCAAAAATAAAATAAAGCCCAAATGCAAATTAAGGCTTAGAAAAAATAATAATATCAAAAACGCAAAAGCAATACCAGAAACATAAAATGGAAGGAGAAAATGGTTGTAAACGCAACAAGGGCAAAGAGCATGGGTGAGAGAGTGGTACGACAACAAGGGGTGGCGGAGGTTCCTGAGTGGTAAGGTGTTGCAGGTTCTGATTGTGCCGAATCTGGTGGTTTTACGGCGGTTCTGTGGTGATGGGTTTTTAGCAGGGCTGTGTTTTAGAATGAAAAGAAGAAGGAAAAAAATGGCTGCGATAGGCAGAAGCATATACGTATGAAGGCTGAAAGTTAGTGAGTTTCTGAGTGTCCTTTCTATGTATGGGTTATGTGGCTTTATAGGAGAGGATTAGGTTTAAGAGTTTGAGTTAAAATGTGATTAGGAATTTGTTTAGGATAAGTGACGGGGTTTGTTTAGGATAAGTGATGCAGTCTATTAAGGATGAGTTATGGTTGATTTAGGATAGTTAAGATAAGTATTTAGGAATTAGGATGATTGATGGAGTTTGTTTAGGATAAGTGCGGGCATACGGGTTGTGGGTTAATGAGTTGGATCATAGATTATGGGTTAATGGATTGGTTTAGGGGTTAATGGGCCAATGGGCTGAAAGATGAATTTTTTTTTTAATTTTTTTTTTATAAAATGCACCGGACAAAATTAGGTGTTCACAGTATATACAATATATTTAAGGTCATCTTTAAGTTATAAAACTCAGAAATTGATAACCTGCCTTCAGACAAGATTATTCACTGGGATAACTACTATAACACTGGACAAGAATAGATGCAGCCTATTTATTTTACTATTTATAAAATTGAGTTAAAATAGCTTCATGAAAGTTGTAGGCCTGGATATTGATGTAATGCCTATTTATTTTACCTTTTGCAAGGTGCAAAAGGCCTTTTGAAAAAAGAAAGAAAATTTTTAATTTCAATAAAAGTGTATTGTATTCTATATTTTTTCCTTTTCCATTCACCAAAAGTTAAAACAAATACACACGTAGTTCTAGCATCAAAGAGTGAATCTCCAAAGATGAATAAGGCTGTGTGCCTTTTCGACAGGCAGGTACTGCTATAGAAGAACTAGTGATAATTGGTGTTAATAAAAGAGCTCAGATTGAAAGTCAATATATAGAGACCCTTAAACTTGTCATGTTAGAATATCTTATTCTCTTTCATCATGCACAATTAGGTACTTGGTTTCCTGTTATTAAATAGTTGGTGTGGATTGCGGAATGTTCATTTAGAGCTTTTCTTATCCGCAAAAAAAAAAAAAAAGGAGAATCTTTTTTCTTTCATACTCTCAATATTTATATTTATTGATACATTTTTTCCTCGTTCACAAACAAAAAAGTCTCTGACATCGGTAACTAATTAAAAAACCTCGTTTTCTATTAAAAGAAAATCTCTCTCAGTTCCTGGCTTTCAGTTTTCTCAATGCATTTGTTCACTCATTAATTCTGTAAAAGTTTCAAAATAGGCGATGTTATGTAAACAGTATTTTACGCATAAAGACTCACATTTACTTTTGTACCATATAATAATATCTCTATACTAGTAAAAGTATATGTTCACTACCAAATAAAAAAAAAACTGCCGTTAAATCTACATGTAATCCAATAACTCTATTGATTTATTGTTTTTTCTTTTTTCTTCAAAGTATTGTTAATATAGTAAGAGTAATTCTTAGGTAGGTACAGTCTATCATAAGCATTTAAATCATTATTTGACATGTATAATGTGATAGAGACCATCATAAAATTACACAAATCTTTAATAATATTTTTACACATGTCAAATAATGATTTGAGTGCCTAAGAAATGATGTGATAGACCGTACCTATCTAAGAATTTCTCCATATAGTAATTAGAGTATTAAGTGCTTACCAGTTACCAATAAGCTAAAAACTATAGTAATAATAGTCAAAACATAACTTTATATTCTTGTTGTGGCAGTCTAAAGTTTCATGTCTATAATATATTATTAGTGGACCTAATTTTGTTAAGAATCTTTAATCTGTGCCCATACACGCATCTAGTCCAAAGGTAATTGTTGACCTTTCATAGAACAAATACTATTATCCTTTCAAACCAAAACAAATTAATGCACAAAAATTGTTAAAATTTAATGCCTAATTTTTTTTAGGTTTATTAAATATTTTGGAACTGATTATGCCTTCATCACATATTATTTTTTAATCAAAGGTAGATAAATAAATTTGTTAACAATCTTCAGGAATTGAAAAAGAATCAGAGAAGAAAAACTAATGAAAAACGAAGAGCCCATCTTTTACAGTAGAAGAACCAAAAATCATCAGCCAAAAATCTGATCATTAGACTACAAAATGAATAACAACAAATCTAAAAACATATAATACATTCAAAACCTTTGAATCAAAAGAAAAAATTGAAATTTAGCATTAATATAGAGGAATGGTACCGGCACAAAGGCTCTAATTTTCATTGATAAGTAATCAAAAGTTGAGATCAACCCACGTATTCAAAACTATAAACCAAAAGAATCGAGGCTGCATCTAATTCGAGTAGAAGGTCGTATAAAATGAAGAACCAAAAGGAAGATTGCTCAATGCATAATTGGATATTTAGCATATTCTGTGTCGGAACTTCCAATTTGGAAGTTAGGTGCTTCTGTATCGAGCACCAAATATGTTTGCACGTTTGAGATGTGATCTATTCGTCTCTTGCTTTTAATTTCTGCTAGTCTTTGACGCTATTTATTTAATTGTTTAACTTCTTTAAGCCAATCACAGGTTATATTGTTTATGATATGTGGTTAATTATATAGTTGTTCATTACGTAATGAATAATATAGTCACACCAATCTAATATTTTTTCGTATGACATAGTGATTATTATAAGAGTATAGTCATGCATTACATAGTTAATATATAGTATAAGGACACATCAAATTTTATGTTATTCACTCAAATACACCAAAAGAGGCTAAATTAAAGTTGCATAATAATCTAACACTAATCTATATATGTTTACTTCTATGATTAAATCGTTAGAATCATTTTACATTTCAGTCACGGGCCCATCAAAAGATACCTTTTTTAATACGTGGAACTAGTAAAATATTTACAATGGGATTTACATAATTTTAGAAATGGGCTCATCAAAAAGTTTAATCACTCAATAAGGATTTATAATAAAATAATAGATTACCTACTAATGAGAGACTATTAAATTTAAATTCAAATCATATAATTATTATGAATGAAAAGTCATTTAAGTGAACTAACTCTTGTTAACGAAAAATGTCATAACCCACCATACACCACAAGTCTAAAAAAAATCCCACGATACCAAATTTGTATATAAAAAAATTAACCAAATTATACATTCAAAATAAATAAATTCAAATAATTAGCCAATCACACAAGCCACGACCCAAAGTTACATTATATGATGATTTTGATTGACCCAAAATAAAAATTTATGATTTTGCATTCTTTTAATATGTTCTTTTCTTTTATTTATTAAACGGGGCTAAAGCCTAACAGAAAAGAATATTACTTAGAAATAACTCTGCTAGTAGTTGCTCCCATTACATCATGAAGCAACCTCATACTAACATCCAGAGGAGCCTCACGAAGAACCACCAGACCAGGTGCTTGCACATAAGCATTGGACGCCAACATGTCAGCACAGGAGTTGACTTCTCAGTAGACATGAATAATTCTCACTTCCCATCTTCTAGCCAACAAGCCACGGATATTGTCAAAACCAAGGTTCTTCCTGCTGCACTTCCAGTTGAAACAACCCTCAGGTAATTAACAAACCACCTTAGAAATCCATTGCAGCTCTACCCTTTTAACATGTTCTTTATTAGACTGATTGCCTCCAACTGATTAGCACACTAACAGAGAACAAGAGACAATAATCCTACTTTGGCTTAATTCTAGAAGACTGCATCTCAATAATAAAAGGCAATTCAAGGTAGCACTTTCCTGCACACAGAGAAAGGGGAATAGAACGGTCCACGCCCGTGCTAAGCTGGTCTGTAGTGTGAATCAGACTATTTGGATTGAGGAAGTACTCTTGAATACTCTTGCCTATCTGGACATATTGTCAGATTCTTCTGAATAATATATCCTCATTTTCACGTTTAAAAAAAAAAAAACATGTTCATAGCTATTAAGAGTAAAATATTATTTGAGAACTTAAACTTTTTTATGATAAACTAGTTAAGAGATTGAATTTTTATTATTACTAATTAAAGATCTTAATTTTATTGAAAAAAAATTATTAATAAAAAAATTATAGGATAAAAATAACTAACTTGATATTTGAAATTAATTTATTCATAACATAAATAAGACACATAGCATATGTATATGACTTAAACTTTTTTAGTTGATAAATATTATCAAAATATTATTCTATTAAAATTGAGGTTTTTAATTAAATATCATATTAAAATTGAAGTTCTTTATTAGTTGTCACAATAAAGTTGATGGCTTTACACAACATTTTTCTCGTTTTAAAATCTTGCCTAATTTCATTTAGATCATAATCTAATCTCTAAATTTATCTTTTTCTATATAGTAAAAAGTTTAGGGTGACTCTAAATTTATCTTTGACTCGTAGAAACGTGTATCCAAGAAATATGTGGTAATTATTTCTTTTTAATTGAATAATTATATAAAAACACTACTTAGTGGATCTTCAATAACATTTGCTAAACTCAAATCTATATGAACATTGATTAATATTTAAAGAATCAATAATTACATTTATTAAACTTTCCTGCCTTAGTAGTTTATTTGACATTCACTACTAAAAATTTCTTAATCAACGACGAAAACATTCCATCGCTGATTCATTAAATTCTGTCGTTATAATGATTAGTCATGGAATTTGTCACGGAAAAATTTCCGTCACTTAATCCTTAGTAGCTAATTTCTTAGCGACGGAAATATAATTCCGTCTCTAAATAGTAACAGATTTTTTCGTCACTAATTAATACAATTCTGTCGCTAACATCCGTAACCAAAGTTGCTTAATTTTATAAACTTATTATTTTGGCTACTGTTTTAGCGACAAAAAATATTCTGTCTCTAAAAAGGCCGTATGAATCTATGCTTGTTAGCGACAAAAATATTTCCATCGCTAATGACCTAAATTTTTTAAATTATTTTTTTAATTATGAAACAGTCTAATTATATAATTTGAACATATATACAACACAACATTACAACAATCTAATCCAAAATACAACAACAAATTTCTAAAATTTAAAAATATCATTATCATATCATACTACAAAGCATTTCAAAAGATCAAAATAAAAATATGATTCAAAATATCAAGGTAAAAATAAATTAAGTTATATAAGTTCCTTATCAAAACAAACATGAAGTCAATGTATCAAATATCAGGAGAAAAAATATCATAGTCATCCTCATCCATGTTATCCTCATCCTCATCACCAACCCCATCACCAAGTAGATCATCCTCATGACCGCTGCCTGTAGCTTGTGAGCCACTAGTAGATGCGTTCAAACGTTTTAGGATTGTGTTGATTAAGTTTCCCTGTTCCACCACCTGTGTACTGAGACTTGCAACCAGACTCCTCATCGCTTCCATCTCCGACTATGAACAACCTTCAGCAGATGCAGAGGAAGATGATGCATGAGAAGCAACATCAGATCCCAAGCCAAAGATGTGTTTCTTGCTGCTAATGTCTCCAGCAACATCCAAGTAGATGATGTTGTCAGAATGGATGTCAATAGTCTCCTCCCTCGGTAGTCGATGTGAATCCCTCTCATTAATACGTTTCTGGTACTCATCCTGACAAATGTAGTTGTTAATAAATATTTATACTTGCAATGACTTAACCATATATTAAAATTTAATTGCAGCATTTATATTCACAACAATATTTTTTGCTTTGGTGGATATCCACTTCCCCTTGCGTGTGTGAAGCTGTGTGAATAGCTCTCAATGCCGTGGATCTCTCTTCAATTGTTGTTTCTGGAAATATGTAAGGAAAAATAATATTATATGAAGACAAACTTAATTAGCTTGAATCACAAATTTGATGGAAGTTACTCACCAATTTCTTCTTATGTGCTATTGTAGGAATTGAGCCTCTAGTATGTTTTGACAATCCCTCCTCAAATTTTCTATTCAGAGTGTTCTTACTCAGAATGAGATAAGTGAATTCACCTTTCAAAGGGAATTTCCATTTTAGAAGTCTTAAAAATCTTATCAAACAACATCAAGTAACCAAATTAGAAGTACAATCTAGGAAGCACATATGTATATTCATAAAGATATAACTTCAAAAAGAATGCATGCATTAGTAGCCATATGTATACTCATAATCGACTCAAAATGCAAAGGGATTAAGATTAAGCAACTTTATATATAAGTCAAAATGGTAGCAAAAGCCCGTGACATGGTGACCACACTTAAGGGAGAGCTCTCTCTTTATTATCTTTTCTAGTGGAGCTTAGTTCCTTTAATAGAGCAAGTCTAGAAGATCGCCTCTACTACGAGGATCCTATCTTCAAAACATTTTAAATCTATTATTTTTCTATAAACTTGGTTGCACATTCCTTGATATCTATGTGGTTTCTCCATGAATCTAGTGGCAATTGTAAGGCTAGGGATCACCATTTCTCTCTTAAGGATCACTTCTAGCAAGTTCTTAATTTATTTCTATCACTTTAAATTAATGAGCATAGAATGAAATAGGTACAACTTGGACATAAAAAATTCACAATCATATTCGAGTATCTCTGGTGAAACTAGGCTATCTATTTTTACTATTCTTGATAACTCCACAAAATGGAGTAATTACAATATTAAATTGAATAGAAATGAGAATGATGAGTCTGAATATTTTTCAGTCCTCATAAGAAATTATGCTTAAAGTACACATTTCTTGAGCTGAAACTAATTTTCACATCGTCCAACTGCATTTCATGATGTTTAATGATTCATTTTAATATAATGACTTGAGTCTGACTAATTAAATTTAATCTGTGGATTTCAAATGGCAAAAAGAGCTTTGGAAATGGGCTATGGAGTAACGGACATGAAGTGCAAGTATAAAAAAAAGGACAACAATAACTTTGGAAGAAAAGAATTAGAAGTAGGCATCCAGGCATATACGTGGAAGGCACCACGCATGTGTATGATAGCCTCCTTGCAAAATAATTGGATCAGGAAGAATTATGCATATGCGCGAAGAGTGCACGCATGTGGGTGATGGTCTCTATTTTAGATTAGAAAGACTTACATATATGCGTGAAGAGTTCACACATGTGCGTGGGAGATGTACAAAGAAGAATCAAGCATCTAAAATATCCTTTCTAATTAGTCAACACATTGCTTTATCTAAATTAACAAAGATCATAATTAAGTATGGCCTTCAGCCAACCCATTAAACAACATCATAATGAAATTTTATTGGTCATATGAGCCTTACACAAACATTAATCCTACTCCATTCACTTAATTCTATCCTCTTTAATCTAGTTTTCAGTTTAGTGATGACCAATTTACACATGGTTCCTTCAAATCAAATTTTGGCCGAAGTCCAAACAAATAGATACTAAAGGAGGAAATTGTTTCCAATAACATAAGGTGCAAAGAAGTCAACTTAAGTTTAGAAGCTTTTTTTTATTGCCTTAAATCTTAACCCAATGTCAAATTTCTTTGTCAAGTGTTCAGCAAAAATATTGTCATAACATTACAAGAATTAAGAATTACAAATTTGGAATATATGACGGACTAGTGGAAGTGAACTGAGGAAGCATGAGAGAAAGTAACATTAGAGATGCTCCACTATAAGTAAATGAAAATAATATATATATATATATATATATATATATATATATATATATATATATATATATATATATATATATATATATATATATATCAATGGGTTACCAGAATTGTACCAACTCACCATGACACAAAGTAAAGTTGATCTGCTACATCTCCTTGCTCCATAACCAATTCTCCTGGGAGCAAAAACTCTTCATGGACTTTGGTTGCCTATTAGAGCATATTTTGAATTAGACATAACACGCTAAGTTTCTATGTTGTTCCTGTTATGTGTAAACAAATGTAACATATCATATACTTGTAGTTTTAAGATTGTGTATAAACCGAGAAGGAATACAAGGATGACATATCAACTTTTGTCAGTGATCAAGATAATATCTACTAATTGAAGCCGTATCTCTTTCAATATTTTCAGACTAAGGATTTAGGTCAACTTACATATTTTATGGGATTTAAAGTGGCTAAGTATTCAGTCCAAAACTGGTATTGAAATTTCACAAAGGAAACATGCACTAGAATGATAATTAAGCAGATCCAATTGAGAATAATATCATAAGAAAAATTTAGTGAAAAGTTCATGATTACAGGTTGAAAAGAATTGGAGATATCAAGAGAACAAATTTAGTCATCCATATAATGCATTTATCGAGGAAAAGAGAAGAAAACAAAATTAAGACATTAACCATATAGTGCATTTAATAATCTGATATGACCATATATTTATCCAAAGTTAGAATATAAATCTACAATTTGATTTGACCATTCAAGTAGGCCCCAGAACAAAGCACCTATCCCAGAGGAGGACAAATGGTGGTGCTTTGGAGCCCTTACATGGGTCTGTCTTATGATGAAAATAAATACAAACTGCCATAAATCATACAACAAACTGATGTGCTTCTTCAATTATAACTTAATCCATAATGACAAGCAGCCCGCCAGGGTGGTTAGACAAACTTTCATTGGTCTATTTTTGAAAATAAAAAGAAACCCTTCCTAAATTTGTTAATTAACAATCAAATACAGATCATGCATCTATAATTACCTGATAATATATTTGTCGTGCTCCTTCCAATTGCGACATCTCTGCATCAAAGGTATTGACCATTTCTAAAACCTCAGGGGTGCTAACAAACCACACCTAGAAGCACCAAGGCCAATCAAGTAAGAAAGAAAACCAGATGGATCACTACATAAAAAGGCACCAAATGCAACAAAAGAAATATAAATTTTCCTCCACATCATTTTTGTTTAATAAAGGGGAAGTATATCACTCCTCGGACCTCCTCACATAACCAGAAGCATTCTACATCATCATTTTCATTTGATGCCAATCAAAATCAAGAAAACGAAACCCCCAAGTCAGAATGTAGGTTCTACACCAAATACGTGAACAAATTTTAGGGGAAACAAAAACAATTTACTAAATTTTGTAACTAACAAAAAAGTGCTTTGAAACTAGTAGGTCATATTTGAATTGGCATTACTTTACAAATCTACATTTTCCATCAAGTTGAAATTTGAATTAAGTAATAATAATAATAAGAGATTTGCCAGATGGCCATAAGGTAAATCCAACATGTTTCAATGCTTACCATAGATCCCAGTTCGAAAACAAAATGGCACCAAACTCGCCAAAAGGAAATTAGAAGAAATAGATCGGACTCAGCAAAGACCGAACTTAACTCAGGTTGCTTAAACACTCAGAACCCCAAAATCCAATACCAACCAATCTAAAATCAGAAACTTGCATATAAAAATCAGAACCTGTGTGGTAGGTGTCGCTGAAGCTGAGACCTTGAGGCGTGGTGTTGTCTATTGAATGAGAAGGTGCAGAAAGGAAAAAGAGGGAAAGGGAGGGGCGAGGGAAAGGCGTGGTGTTGCTTCAGTAACAATGGGGAATAAGGAGTTGTTGATTTGCAGGAATAGAGAATAGGGAATGGAAGTAGAGCATTTAGAGCGAGATAGAGAATGAAAATGAGAGGGAAGGAAAAAATAAGGAAAGAAAGAAATAAAAGTAGTAAATTAATTATAAATATATAAAATACGTATATATAAGCATGACCACCAAACATGGCGTAGTGGTAATTGGCACATTCCTTTTAACACAAGCCTTAGGTTTCGATTCCTGCCCATCAACTAATTATAATAAAATGTTCATATTTTTATATATACGACTTAGCAACAGAAAACTTCCGTTGCTATATATTTATTTTAATTATAAAATATTCATATAAAAAATTTAGCGACGAAAAATTTCCATCCCTATAATTTTCATATAATAAAACATTTTTTCTTAAAATAAAGTAATTTAGATATAGAATTTGTCACAGATAAGTTAAGGACGGAATTGTTCCGTCACTAAAAATTCGTCGCTAACTATTAGAAATCAAATCCGTGGCAATTTCCATCACTAGTAGTCACTGAATTTTTTCTATCGCTAAATTCTATCGCTATCCACAACATATTTAGTAGTGATTCTTGAAATATTGGAGTTAGACGTTTTATGTCTATCACCGAAAAATTTAAAGATTTTTGTGTGGTCATGAATGACTTACTTTTAATTATATTGGAATACTAAATTAATTGAAATGCACCTAAATTGACTCAAACATTAGATGACTACAATATTAAAAAAAAAAAATCTTTTGGCACAACATGGCAAGGCATTAGGCTTATTCACCTTGAAATACTTTGTTCTCGGCAATGCGGATGATCACATCCTTTGATCGATTCTTGATATCCAATTACCCATCTAGAGTAATTATTTACCCAATCATAAATTTTATGACATGGTATTACAAATATCCTCATAAAAAGTCACTCCCTACTTTTAAAAGTACTGCATCAATTGATCAAAAAAAAGTACTGCATAAAAACACACCCTTAAACAGAACTTCTCAGTTTTCAAAATTCAACGCCGCCTTTGTACTTGTCCTCCCTTTTATTTGGTTTACCATCACATTTCGGTGTACACCTGTCGAATTTTGGTGCAACTATGCACTTGTCAAGGCTTGGATTATGGATCGATGATTTGGGAGTTACTTCCATCCGCATGGCAACTATCGATTACAAGTGACCTAGATAAAAGGTTAGCATTTGTGTTGCAATTTGGTCCTCTAAACATTTGATGTTTGCAAAAGATGAAAGAGATTATGGGAACTTGCAGAGCTAGCCTACTCTTTGCACTATTTTACAGCCATGTTTGATTCACTACTGGATGATCGCCTCCCACTTGAAATCATTGGAGATATTATTGAATCAGATCTATTTAATTAAATATAAAAAGATGATTTGGGATGATTAATATATTAAGAAGATAATTACTAATAATAGTATCATCCCACTTATATGTTAGGAAATCAGAGTTGGATACACCCCAAGTGTCTTGAAAACTTTATGGATGTGAGCGGAAGCGTATTCAGATTCGTGAAAAAGAACTGATAAAATTACAAAGCACGTGAATAGTATTTTGTGGTGGAGGCCCATGTGAATAGTACTTTATGGTGGGACCCACTGTTGTTACTATTTATACAAGAATAATATATCAAGAGCTGCACACCAAATTTAACGTAAATAGTACACTGAGGGAAATAGTACACTGAGGGAAAAAATCACGGGACAAATTCTAAAAAATATTCCACTATATCAAGGATAATTACAATATCTTATCTACACTTCGCACACAAGAGGTACAAAATATAGTATTTCCCAATGAGACCATCTCCTACTACAATTTGTAGTATTACAGAGATTAGAGAATAAATCCAAAAATTCCCAGTGTATACTCACACACTATACTCTTAGAATTTTTTCATACTCTCTATTTTTCTCCCACTCTCAGAAGCTGTTTTGTTTCTTTTGTTTCTCTGCTTGGTTGTTTCGGATGCAAGTTGAAATCTCTATTTACAAAGATTTCAGCCAGTCTTGCTATTGCAAGACTGCTGTCCAATTTCCACAACGAGTTTGCTGACTTTTGAGGCTTCCACCGAAAGCATTATGCTTTCCTCCAATTTGTAACAATTTGCTTTCTTGCTTTTGACTTTGTAAGCCAATTAACAATTCTCCACCTTGGTTTGCATCTCAAGAGTCTTCAATTTCTGCAGATATTGACCAAGTCCAAGCAATGTTTGAACTTGTCAACCGGCAATGATTTTGTCATCATGTCTGTAGGATTCTCAGCTGTGGCTATCTTCTGAACTGCAACTGTATTGTTGTTGATACTTTCTTTGACAAAGTGAAGTCTAACATCAATGTGCTTTGTCATTTCATGGTAGACTGGATTCTTTGCCAGATGAATAGCACTTTGACTATCATAATGTATGATTGGTTCTTTTTCATGCAATCCAAAACTACCCAAAAGACCTTGCACCCCATATGCTCTCTTTCACAACCTCATTCAATGTCATATACTCAGCTTCAGTAGTTGACAATGCAATTGTGGATTGCAATGTCGCATTTCAACTAATAGTACATCCAAAGACTGTAAAGATATAGCCTGTTAATGACCTCATTTTGTCCAAATCTCCTACATAATCAGAATCTACATAGCCTACAGCCCCATGGGTTTGCTGACCATCAAACACCAAATAGACATCGTTCGAACCTCTCAAGTACCGCATGATCCATTTCACAGCTTCCTAATGTATCTTTCTTAGTTTGCTCATAAATCTGCTCATCACACTTATTACATGTGAAAGATCCGGTCTTGTGCATACCATGACATACATGAGACTGTCAGCTACACTAGAATAAGGTATATGAGTCATATGCTCCACCTCGTCCTCAGTTTCCAGACATTCCTTTGAAGACAGCTTAAAATGCGCAGCTAAAGGAGTACCGACTAGTTTAGACTGATCCATATTAAAGCATTGTAGCACTTTCATAATGTAATTTTACTGTGACAAGCACAATCTGCCACGATGCCTCTCCTTATGACTCTCTATACTAAGAATCTTCTTTGTTGCACCCAAATCTTTCATCTCAAATTCTTTTCCCAACTAAGTTTTCAATATGCTAATTTCAGCCATGTTGCAAACTACAATTAGCATGTCATCTACATACAATAATAGATAAATACAAGAACCATTTGGAAGCTCTTTAGAGTATATGCAATTATCATATTGGTTTCTGTTGTATCCATTACCAATCATAAATGCATTAAACCTCTTGTACCATTGCCTTGGGGACTGCTTCAAGTAGTACAAAGACTTTTTTAATAGGCAAACCTGATCCTTCTTCTCAGGAACTACGAACCCCTCTAGTTGACTCATGTAGATTTGCTCTTCTAACTCACCATGTAAGAAAGTCATCTTCACATCAAGCTGTTCCAGCTCTAAGTCAAACGTACTTATAGTAGCTAATAGGATTCGGATAGAGCTATGCTTCACCACAGGAGAGAATACTTCATGGAAGTCAATACCCTCCTTCTGAGTATAACCTTTTACTACCAGCCTTGCCTTGAACCTTGGAGGTTCAATGCTAGGGATTTCCTCTTTTCTTTTGAAGACTCATTTGCAGCCAATTATTCTTTTCCTCTTTAGAAGTTGTACCAGCTCCCACGTTTGATTTTTCTGAAGAGATTCAATCTCCTCATCCATTCCTATTAGCCATTCCTTTGACTTCTTGTTATCTACTGCATCATGGTAAGTAGATGGTTCATCTCCTATTGCTCCATCTGCCATAGCCAATGCAAAGGCTATAGGATCTGCATCTGACGAGTCAAGTGCACAAGCAACAGAATTCAGATATCTATGAGGTTTCTGAATTTGTCGTCTTTCTATGCCAGTAGCAATACTGTATGGCTCTACTCCTCTGATTTCTTCACCAGCAACCTTGTCTCCAGGTTCATCTTGTTGTTCTATTTCAGGTTGAGCAATACCTGAAGTACTCGGCTGACTTATGTCCTCTTCCTGCTTCATCTTCCTAGTGTCAATCTCCAGCTCCACCTGTTTCTCAGCACCATGATTTGTCTCTGCTTGACCTACTTCAGACTCCTGCTTCTGATTCACTATTGCCGCCTCGTCAAATGTGACATCTCTGCTAACAATGATCTTGGGTGAACTTGCCTTTTTCTGTACACCACAGTTTGTAGCCCTTCACCCCTCATACATACCCTAGAAATATATACCTTCTTGCCATTGCCTCAAGTTTACCATCACTCACATGGGCATACGCAGGATAACCAAATATCTTCAAATTAGAATAGTTTACAGGTCGACCGAACCATACCTCTTGTGGAATCTTTAGATCAATTGCAGTTGATGGAGATCTATGTACCAAGTATACAGCTGTATTGACTGCCTCAGCCCAAAATGATTTAGGAAGTTTAGCATTAATCTGCATGCATCGTGCACGCTCCAGAAGTGTTCTATTCATCCATTCTGCAACTCCATTTTGCTGTGATGTTCTAGGTACAGTATGGTGCCTCATTATACCTGCATTCCAGTAGAACTCTTCAAATTCTTTACTGCAGAATTCTCTGCCATTATCGGTTCTCAGCCGCTTGACTGATCGCCTAGTTTGGTTTTCGACCATAACCTTCCACTGCTTGAATTTTTTGAACACCTCATCATTTTGCTTTAGGAAATAAACCCAGACCTTCTTGGAATAGTCATCTATCAGAGTAAGAAAATAACGAGCACCACCCAATGAGTTAACAGGGGTTGGACCCCAAACATCCGAGTGGACATACTCCAGAATGCCCTTGCTAGTGTGTTTTACAGAACTGAACTTTACTCGTTTCTGCTTTCCAAATACACAATTTTCACAGAAGTTAAGTTTACAATTCTTTACACCTTTCAGCATTCCTCTTCCAGCAAGTATTGTCATTTCCTTCTCACTCATATGACCAAGCCGCATGTGCCACAACTTTGTAACATAATCTTTAGATTTTTCAGAGGATAGAACAGCAACAGTGCCACTAACTGTGCTCCCATGCAATAGATAGATCCCGCCCTGCAGTTTTCCTTTCATCACCACCATTGAACCTTCGGTCACCTTCAAAAAACCACCACATCTGGAGAACTTGTACCCCTGGTTGTCTAGGGCACTTAAAGAGATCAGGTTCTTGCCCAGCTCTGGTACATGTCACGCTTGAAATGACCTTGCAGTACTATCATCTAATCTGATTTGTACCTTTGCTCCACCTACAACAGCAATTACCCTGTTGTCTCCTAATCGGACTTTTCCCTCTTGCTTTTGATACGAAGAGAAAAAATTCCTATTAGGTGTCATGTGAAAAGATGCGCCAGAATCCAAGATCCCCTCATTGCCCGAGTCACTAGTGGAAACTGTTAGAACAGATTTAGAATCACTACCATCGGAATTTGCAACTATTATGTTGCCAGTATTTCCTTGTTTCTCCTTTCTCATGGGGTAATTTTTTCGGATATGCCCTGGTTGGTGACAATGAAAACACTTTAAGGACTTGTGATTTTTGAACTTTGATCTTCCCTTACTTTTGCTTCCCTATCCTCTTTCTTGACTACGCCCTCTCATCACGAACAATCCATCTACAGTATTATCAGCACTGGATCCTAATGCCAATTTCTGATGCTCCTTTGTTATCAATGTCTCTTTGACAATTCTGGCGGAGATGGTGGACCTACCATACATTATGGTATCACAGAAATTATCATAGGACGGAGGTAGTGAAGTCAATAAGATCATAGCTTGATCAATATCTTCGACTATAATTCCAGCTGCTTGTACATTAGTGATCATTCGATTGAAGTCATCAATATGATCTCGAATTGGTTTTTCTCCTGAAAGTTTGAATGTGTACAATCGTTTCCTCTGGTAAAGTTGGTTTGACAAAGTCTTTACAAAGTACTTTTCTTCCAAAGCTTTCCAGAGTCCATTTGCAGTCTTCTCATTCATAACCTCTCACAGCACATTGTCTGCTAGGCTCAACTGTATTGTGCTACGTGCCTTGGCAATTATCTCCTTCTTTTTATTAGAAGACAATGTTTCTGGCAACTTACTTTCACATTCCAACGCCTTTGACAAGCCTTGATGATCTAGCAGTGACTGCTGCTTCAACTTCTATAAACTGAAGTCATTGGATCTATCGAATTTCTCCACATTAAATTTTGGCGCCGACATCTTCGATCTGAAAATATTTCACTATATCAAGAATAATTACAATATCCTATCTATACTCTTGCACACAAGAAGTACAAAATATAGTGTTTCTCAATGAGACTCTCTCCTACTACAATTTGTAGTATTATAGAGACTAAAAAATAAACCCAAAAATTCTCAGCGTATACTCACACACTATATTCTTAGAATTTTCTCACACTCTTTATTTTTCTCTCACTCTCAGAAGTTGTTTTGCTTCTTTTGTTTCTCTGCTTGGTTGTTTCGGATGCAAGTTGAAATCTCTATTTATAGAGATTTCAGCCAGTCTTGCTATTTCCACAACGAGCTCCGGAAATCATGCTTCCATCCACCGAAAGTTCTACAGGAGGAAAGAAATTTCCTCCCTTTGCTGACTTTTGAGGCTTCCACCGAAAGCATTATGCTTTCCTCCAATTTGCAACAATTTGCTTTCCTGCTTTTGACTTTGCAAGCCAATTAACATTATATTCGTTGAATTAATATTAATTGAATATCACTTTAATAGATAAGCCTCCTAGCTTATCTACTGAATCATATGCGAGCGAGATGTTCTACAAGGACAACAAACGCTAGTCTAAAATCTGAACTAGCCTTAGACATTTATGTGGATGGTCTTTTCTATAAACTGATCAAGTGTTCGAAATGCATGGACATGAATGCTAGTTATGGGAGAGGCCTTGTGATGTGGGATTTGTTTGCGCGGTTAGTCACCAGGATTTGGTACAATCACTGAAACTCACGCTTCCCCTCCGATATGCAAAACCAATCAACCTCTAAACTGTACCAAGCTAGCAATTACGCTTCCCTTCCGAGCTAGCAATCACACTTCTTCTCCGGCCGTGCGAGAACGTGGTTTTTTTCACTTTTTGGGTCGGTCACTCACCTTAAATGAGGCCTTCTTTACAAATATCTAAACTTCTTAATATTTAATTCATAAAACGTATTTACCTGCTATAACCGGTTATTATTTCAGGTGCATTGCTACACTAAAACTCGACAGGTGTATTGAAAACGAACTCTTCGGTGGGTATAGTCTTTAACGTTATTAGCAAATTCAGTGTTCATACTTCAAATTTTGAAACAAGGTGCATCTGTATATCTGTTCAAACTTCCAATATGATTCTATTTTGGTATTTCGATTAATATATAGATATAGAATCCAGACCATGCGTTTTTAGACGTTTGAAACGTGATCCATTAATCATTCATATTCGTAACTTTTGCAAATTTATTATGCTACTTATATAATTAATTATTTTTATTATCAAATACATAATTATACATGAAACAATAAATAACACAAGAATTTATTTTTTTATTTTATTTTGTGAAGGACTAAACTTAACTAGCTAGCTAGTCTTCAAACGTCAAACAACTGTTTCAAATTGTAAGATTCAATGACATCTCTGTTTCCACTCCACATTAGGTTGGCGAAATGCTCAGCAGCCTTCTCCGTGGGATGAAGAGAATCAAAGAACACATACTCATTAACATTGTTACATAGCTCATATTCTTCAATCCCTCTTTTCCCTCCACAACTATAATCTCCTCTGTAAGGACCACCTCCACAACAAGCTGCATTCCCCTCTTTGAAACCTTAATTACCAACAAAAAAATAGAAAGCAATAATTACAACATAGATGATGCAGTTAATTTTTTTTTTTTGAAAAAAATTTGGCATATATATACAGTTTAAGGGCATATACCATATTTGGAAGGGTATTTCATTAATTCAATAAGTGCACTGTAGAAGTCAGTAATTGAGTATCTGAATCCCTGTAGTTGTTTCTCTAGCTTCTGAAATATTTTAGGAAGAGCATTATTGTGCAACCTTGCAAGTGCCGAAGCTTCTTTTTCGAGGCAGGCATCTAATTCAGTTCCATTTAGGAGTCTCCTTAGAAGTGGAAGGCAATTCAAAGGACCCACATTTAGAAACCCAAATTTTCTTCCACCTTCATTATAAATTTCCTATGTAAAATGTCAATGTTAAAATTATTAACAACTGAGAACGAAGAAAATTATTATTACAAAAAAAAAAGTTGGTGCAATTGTGAGGCAAAATGTTCAAATCTTAATATACCTTGATCGCTGCTGTAATGTTGCCAATCACGAAGTCTACAAATTGTTGTTGAGAGTATGGAATAACCACAGTACTATTGGGGTTTGAATAGAAAGGGGATGCATAGTCATTGCCTCCTATGGAAAATATGTAGACAGCTCTGGACAGCAATTTCTTGGTTTCCTCATCTCCTAGTTTCTGCCTGAATTGCTTGCTAACTTGTGTGAAGTAATTTGCCTGACTCTTTAGGTCTACCACCTAGACAAGGAGTAAGAAAAAGCTTACATATATAAGATCCAATTTCGAATGTGGTTTAGGAAACTGATACTACAATAGGTACAAATATCACTACTAAAACAAGAATGTGATATATAGTTTGAAGAAATACTATAAAAGAATGTATTATGCACTTGAGAGATTCTTGGTTACACATAATTATACCATGTCATTTTTATATACACTCACATAAATTTAGAGAGAAAAAAAAATGAGACTCTTTAAATTCACTCATCGTAAAAAACTATCTTCTCTCTCTAATTTATTATGAGTATATATAAAAATAACGTGATACAATTATGTGTAACCAAGAATTTTTTTATGCACTTAATCATAATCAAGTGTACACCGAACAAATAAAAGCACTATTAATGTGATAAACTCTATCATATTCCGAGGAGTAATAAATGTATGCTGTGAAAAAAATTTATTGTTGATTTAAGTTAGTTTATTTAATAAAATTTATTTAAATATGTTTAAAATTAATATAAAGATATTTCTGAAACATACAATATTTTCTCCTATTAATGGTATGCTCAAAGAATTTATTTGGTCCCACTCTTAATTATTCTAGTATGACATGTAATAAAAAAATTAATATAACATGTTATACAACCTTTGACCCCAATCATTGATGTCATGTTATTTTTTCTCTGGCTACCATTTGAAAAAAAAAGTTTTATTACACAAAACAAACAAATAAATAAATAAATAAATTTGTACCAAAAAATAAATAAATAAAAATTTAGTCTTACCTTAGTATGGGAAGATTGGGTAGTCCTTTCATTCATTGCTTAATAACTCAGCATTACGTACCCATTTTTTTTAATAAATACTCAAAGTGAATTGTGAAACATTTTATTAATTATTAGTTATATTTAATATATTTTTAAATATTTATCGTAAGATTAGTAGACAATAATAAATAAATGTTTAACAACTTATCTTAAATATTATATCTATAAGAATATTGTATCAACACTATTAGTAACCATGTAAGTACTAAATTTCACATTTTACTCAACCAAATATGTATAATTTAACAGTATTAATATGATATCAACCATTTAATTTCAAATTATTTTCTTTTTTTACGGTAATTATTTTCTTATTTATATTGGATCGACAGTTTTGATTCTTTTTTTTAATCAATTTCAATAAGTTTAAGTTCTTGCTTCGTAAACAGGTTATTTAGGCATTAATTTTTATTTCCTTTTATCTAACACTATTTCCTTAATTAAGAATTAAGAATTACAGTATATATTTATATGTATAAGGCTTCCCTTCACTTCATAAACCAAGTCATGTGGCTATATTTAAATAGCCTATGAAAATTTAGAGCCCCCAATGGATACAATTTTCAGAAGACAGAATAACAAGTTAATACCCGTCCTTGATTAGTTTCAGCCAGAGCCCCAGCTCCCGCTGATGCAAAATTCACCCCATAAATGTACTGATCATAATGGTATCCAGGATTCAGGTATGGCGGAATTAGTGGCAACTTTGCATACTCAGCTGCAACAATTAAGCAAACCAAAACCTCATAATTATAAATTAAGCTGAAGTACGTAAAAACTTCATCTCATAAAATCAAATAAAATAATGCTTCAAACAAGTATACTGAAAAAGCATACCAACGAAATCTGGGACTACACGTCCATCAGAAAATCTTCCAGAGGGATACTTGAAGAAATTTTCCCCATATGGGGGAAAGTTTGCCTGGAAAAAAGTGGTGGCATTGATGTAGTTATTGACTCCATTATCAAACAGTGAATCTCCAAATATGAATAAGGCTGTGTGCTTTTCCGGCAGGCAAGGAAAACTTTGGGAAAGCGAGTGATCAGTGTTGAGAATAAAAGAGATCAAATAGAGAACCAACATAGACATAGAGACCCTTAAACTTGCCATGTTAGAAATCTGATCTAGTTCACTTTTCTCATGCAGAGTTCGCAGGCACCCTGTTGCCAGTTATTATATAGGCAACATATATTGGTGCAGACTGGGAATGTCCTTTATTCAGATTCACACTTGAAAATTGAGATTCATAGAAGAAATCATGTTTTATTAAAGCTTTTATTTGGGGAGGAAGTTTTGACATTGCAGTCTCGCACAACTTTGAAACGCGAGTACGTATGCGAGTACGTAATAATTTAAGTCAAATTTTGTTTCTTGACTTTTCTACTTATAATACTAATGTACATAAATTAAAAAAAAGTAAATATACTAAATGATAAAAAAATATAATTTAATATGATTAAATTATTTTTTTATTTAATTATATTTTCTCTCTCCCTTTCTGTTTTTATTAAGAAGTTATAAAAATTAATTAATATATATTTATTAAATTTAGTAAAAATAATAAAGGTAAAATTAAAAAAATTAATAAATACTATTTAATTTTTTAAATAAATAAATAATATTAAAAAATTAATATTTTTAAATAAACAAATAAAAGTGAACGAATGAAATAATATTTATCTATAAATTTTTCTTCAATTACAGAATAATAATAATAATAAGTCTCTTAACATCTGTAATAAATTATGAAATTAATAAAACCTCGTTCCTTTTTTTTTCTAATTTCTTGCTGAGTTTCTAGCTTTCGCTTTTTCCAATGCATTTGTTCACTCATTCTCATTGATGAACTTGACATTCATATAAACAGCATTTAATACATAGAAAATAAAATCATACCTATTTTTAATTATTTAATTATCTTTAAACATCTGTAGTATTAATTTAATTTTTTTTATACAAATGTAATAAAATGACTGTGTTCAGTTGTTATCCTTTTTATCTCCTCCAAGTGTTTCATATGGAATTATCTTTTTAAGCTAAAGCAAATTGATATACATCAACAGTTTAAATGTAATTTCTGGAAAAAAATGGTTTTATTAATTATTTTGGAACTGAATAAATGCATCCAGCCATCACATTTTGTTTTTTTAAAAAAAATCAAAGTAGATATATAACTTTATTATTAGAAAAAGAACCAGAGATCGAAGAAAACTAATGCACGTAGGTAGTAGAGATACTGGGTGGCTAGGGTGTGATTGGGTGTTGTCAGCAAATAAAACAATCTTTATTTTTTTTTTTCAAAGAAGACTTGTGAAAAATGTGGTAACATTTTTCTAATATTCAGGGTAAATTGTTAATATTTTTATTCTTTTATAGTTAAATTAATAATTAATTAATATTTAATAATTCATTTATATACATTTTTATTCTCTTATTTATAAAATTGTATATATAAGTTGGTGGTTCTATTTAAAAAAAAAAAAGGAATGGAATTAGAATAAAATAGAGTACGCAGGAAAATGACCATTCTTTCTCCACAATTTGGTAACTTTTGGATTTAGTACATAAATAAATACCTAATTGAGTTAAAGTTCATTTTATTGACGTAAAAACCTCCAATGAAAAAATAAAAAATAATTTTTTTAATTTAATAAGAAAAAAGTTACCATTTAAAAAGAGCGCAAACACTGTTTTTTTTTGTGAGAAAAAGTTGAAATGAGTACAATTTTTTTGCATAAGATACTTCATATTTTTTTATTATATTATCTTCGTATTATTTTATATAATAATTATTTCCTTGTATTATTATAATTTTTTTCTTTTTCAGATATTTGCACAATTATTATTCAGAATTTAACATGTGTATTTAAAATTAATTGAGATGAAGGATAAGTTAGGGTTGGATAAAAAAATTAATTTCAATGAAAGATAATTGTCATTCTGTAAAATCAATGGGAATATATTAAGAAAAATAAATTAAATCTCATTTCATGAAACATAGAATCTTCAATTCTACTTCTCCAAGCAGGAATGGTGGTTCCTAATTCTATATAATGAAATATAGAATGATTGATTCTATTCACTACCTTTTTCTGCTAATAAATACAAGAATTGTTTATTCCATATAACAAAAGCATGAAACGGAATCACAATTTCGTGTACTAAATGTAACATAAGAAACAACCTAGCGCCCATTTTTAGAGATGGAGAAAAAATATATCAGCCGAAAAAAATCTAGCATTGGACTACAAAATAAATAGAAATAAATCTAAAACATACGAAAACCTTTGAGTCAAAAGGAGAATTTTAAATTGTGCATTCATACAGAGGAATGGTACATGCATTGAAGCTATCATTTTCATTAATTGACAAGTATTCTTGAGAGTCTTTATGGTTTATCCAGAGAGAAATTCTACCTTGACAAATTAGACATTTTCTCAGGTATTGATTTTATTTTATTTTTTAATAAACAGGGCCAAAGACCCATTTTTTTCAAGTATTGATTGATAGCTTCGTTGATGTTATGATAAAATCCTTAAATCAATGTAGTGTGGACATAGGAATGACGGGAGAGAAATATCTCTGAAAATTACATATGTGATTAAAAAAAACTAGATCTACCATAATAAATTAAATTGAGATCTTAAACGCTGAATTTCAAAGATATCAAAAAATAGAATCATGGCTGCTGCCGCCGCAGGGCTTACGTAAGCGGAAAAGGAGAGGCAAACGAAATTGGAATAAAATGAAGAACCCTAAAATTCACCAAAAAATAAATTAATTAAGAACCCTAAAGGTAGATTGCTCAAACCGAATTCCGTGTTAGAATTTCCCATTTATATATGATTTCAAGGTTTTTTTTCTTAGTGATGTGTGACCTATTCATCTCATACCTTTAACTTCTTCTAGTCCATCACGCAATTTGATTATATACTTGTTTAATTTATGTCTATAACGATATCTATATACTTGTTTTACTTCTTCTAGTCTATCATGCTATTTATACAGTTGTTTATGATATGATGTGAGTTGTTAGTTGAGCATTAGACTTAAAAAATTCAACTCTTTTGAAAATGGAATAAGTGAACGCTTTTTTTTTCTTTTTAAATCTCCATATAAAATAAAAATGAAGAATGGAATTCGAGAAGGAAATTGAAAAAATGAAAACCATTTTACCTCTCTTTAATATGGCCTTAATATTTTTTTTAAAAATAAAGTAATGGCATTTGAAAGTAATTTTCATGTGAACATACATGTGATGAACCAAATGTCCCAAAAGCTTAGAATATTAGATGAAGACATTTTTACTATGTGCTTTTTATTCAATTTTTTATTTCGAAAGTGTGAGTGACAAGAATTGAACCCATGACTACTTGGTTTATCATGTCATAACAATCTCTCAAAAGTTTAAATTATAAGATGAAAACACATGAATGACTTTATTATATATCTTTAACAATACATGTCAACTTTTTTCAAAAAATATTAATTGTAATTTTGTCAAAAAAATGGTTTTTCTTTTTAATTTAAAAAGCATATTTTATATTATTATTATTTTGGTGAACAAAAATTTAAGGTCAATAATGACTTTCTCATCCCTGAGTCAAGGCAGGCCTATCCCTGAGTCAGAACAGACCTCTAGTTTTAACGAGCACTTATAGATAATCCACCAATGGACCTAGGATTTGAATCCCAACCAACTTAATTAACGCAGTTCACTTTTACTAATTGTGTCAACCGTTGTTGACATATTTGATAAATGTCTAATATGCATACCTTTATAGGTGTACATTGAGGTTATTTATCTTTCTTTTAAGACTTGAGAGGTTGTTTTAGTCCATGTTTTATGTGTTTTATTGAGTCTTTAAGAATATTTTCTTAATTGATGTTTTTAGATTAGTTAATGATGTTTTGATGTGTTTTATGTAGTTTGGGCGCAAGCCATTGAAGCCCAACTGGAAGCTGAAGCTCAAGTCCACGTACGGAAGCCAGCGCTTAGCCCCACGGTTATGGCGCTTAACCTGAAGAAGCCAGAAGATTGACTGATGCGTGATGCATTTTAGTACATGTAGTGCTAAGCACCAGTAATATAGCGCTAAGCGCAGCCACTTATGATGCAACAGCATGGTCACTTAATTCGCGCTCAGCGTGGATAATTTTGCGCTAAGCGCTGATGCGTCTGGAAGAAATCCTAAAAATAGGATATTGTGCAACTGGTTGGGCATTGATAATTCTGGAGAAGGAATTCATTCTGAAGAGGAGATTGAGAGCTTTTCTGGACGTGGCTGGGAGCCAAGAGCATCAATGGAGTTTTCATTATCTCTTATCTCCATTTCTTTTTATTTTATCACCTTGATCATGTCTAGCTAATCATCCACTTGTTGGGGTTAGATATATCTATTTCTGAATCTCTTATGTATTTAATTTGATCATTCAATATATTTCTCTACTTCTTTATGAGTGCTTAATTTTTATGCTTAATGCTTATTGTGGCTTGATTATCCATGGCTTGATGTTTGATTTGGTAAACAATTGGAAAGTTGATGCTAGGTCTAGATCTGAAATTAATCACCTAATAGGTCTTGAATCTAGGAATGGGTCTTGATTTATTAGTAATCTTTTAATCCTTAATCTTAATGCAAATTCACTTCTTAAGTCATCTAAGGAATTAGGACTTAATTGGGGGATTTAGGCTCTTTTCATCTAAGGAATTAGGATTTGAGTAAATAGTGGATTGATTTTCATAATTGAAGTTAGAGATTATATTGTTTGTCATGTCATTGCATTTAGGAAAAGATTAGTGAGTCTAACCCCAGCATTTCATCTTAATCGAATTCAATTTCATTTGTGCTCACCAAGTGTTTGAGAAAATTACAAAAAGACTTATTTCTTTTAATTTATGATTTCATGAATTATTGTTTGAGCTCCCTTCTTTCCAAACTCATCGTTTAGATAGTGATTGTTGTGTTATGTGCTAGTATTTGTCACGATCCTTATTGGGAACGACAACCCACTCATCTCTTTATTACTTGCATTACTTGATATACTTGCCAAAGTCTTCTTAACAAGTTTTTGGTGCCGTTGCCGGGGATCGGTGTTTCAATATTAGCATAACCATTTCGGTTACTAATCAAGACACAAATTTATTTTTCTGTTCTATTCTTTTTGCTTTTAGTAATTTCATTGTGTGCTAATCAATTTTTTCTAGCTTGTGTTGTTTATGCGAGGTAAAACTCTGGCTGATCAACTTCTTTACGATCCGGAAGTAGAGAAAACAACTAGGAAGAATAGAGGTCAGACAAGGAAGAACAAGTTGTTAGCCAAGACTACACAACAACAACAACAAGAAGCTCCATCTTCCACTTTGGTTCAACAAGTGGAGGAAGAGATGGCTGGCAATGGTGATAGAGCTCGGAGGACACTTGGGGATTATGCCAACACCAATGCAAACTGGCATACCTCTAGCATAATACCTCCTCCGGTCACTGCCAACAATTTTGAGATCAAGTCTGCTCTCTTAAACAATATGCAGCAAAATCAGTTTGCAGGGATGGAAAAGGAAAATCCAAATACTCATATCTCCAATTTCATTGAGCTGTGTGATACGGTGAAGATCAATGGTGCCACTGAGGATGCAATCCGCTTAAGGTTGTTGCCTTTCTCTCTTAGAGATAGAGCTAGAGCTTGGCTCCAATCTCAACCACGATGGAGCATTGCTACATGGGATGATTTAGAAACCAAGTTTCTAGCAAGATTCTTTCCTGCATCTAGATTTGTGAAGACACGGGGTGATATCACAAGCTATGTTCAACAAGAGGGCGAGACTCTTCATGACACATGGGAGAGGTTTAAAGAATTACTCAGAAGATGCCCAAATCATGGGTTTTATGATCTTATCCAAATGCAAACATTTTGCAATGGATTAAGACCGTCAACCAAGCTTATGTTGGATGCCTCAGCTGGAGGTTCTATGAACACCAAAACACCAGAGGAAGCATTGAGATTGATAGAAGCTATGGCATCTAATGATTACTTGATGCACTATGATCGAGGCACCAACTCAAAAAGGGGAGTGTTAGAGTTGGATTCAAAAGATGCTATTTTGGCTCAAAATAAATTGTTGACTCAGCAACTTGAGGCCATTAACAAGCAACTTATACAGCTTCCACAGCAAATTCAAGCCATGCAAGGCACCAATATGCCGCAACAACAAGTAATGAAATGTGATTTTTGTGGAGGTGATCATGACAATGGCAATTGTGGGGCTACCCCTAATTCTTTTGAGGAAGCCAATTATATGGGGAACTATGGGAGACAAGAAAACTATCCATATTCTAACACCTACAATCAAGGGTGGAGGAATCACCCGAACTTTGGGTGGAAACAAGATGTTGGGTCACCAAGTAAACCTCCAACCACACAACCACCTCAGGACCGAACTTCTGCTTTGGAAAACACTCTCAATCAATTCATGCAAATGTCTATGTCCAACCAGAAAAACACAGATGCTTCTATCAAGAACTTGGAGATTCAAGTTGGACAAATTACAAAGCAATTGGCAGAACAATCAGGAGGGAGTTTTTCTTGTAACACTCAAACCAATCCCAAAGAGCATTGTAAAGCTATTACATTGAGGAGTGGTAAAACCCTTGAGAATGTGTATTGTGAGCCTTTGACTGAAAAAAAGAGAGATATTGAAAAAAATGAGTCAAGTGATAAAATAAAAAGTAAGACAAATGAGAAAAAGGGCAAAGAGATTGAGAGGGAAGAAATTGAAAAAGAAAAAGAAAATGAAAAGAGAGAAAAGTTAGTGGATGAGGATTCCATATTAAGGAAGAGCAAAAGTCAACTTTTGAAAGATGGAGGTGCACCTCAAGAGATTCCATCATATGTTAAAGTGCCATACTCGCACCCAACCAAGAAAAAAGAGAAGGAAGAACAATTTGCTCGCTTTCTTGACATATTCAAGCAGTTGCAAATCAATATTCCTTTTGCTGAGGCCCTTGAGCAAATGCCAATCTATGCCAAGTTCATGAAGGAACTTCTCACAAAGAAGAGAAGGTTTAAAGAGGATGAGACCGTTGCCTTGACAGAAGAATGTAGTGCAATCCTTCAAAGGAAGCTACCTCCAAAACTTAAAGACCCTGGAAGCTTTACAATTCCTTGCACAATTGGAAGCATTTCTATTGGTAAGGCTTTATGTGATTTGGGGGTAAGTATCAATTTGATGCCACTCTCAATCTTGAACAAGCTTGGTGGTGGTGAGGTGAAACTAACAAGGATGGCACTACAACTTGCGGATAGATCAATCAAGCGACCTTATGGCATCATGGAAGATGTTCTTGTGAAGGTTGATAAGTTCATCTTCCCAGCAGATTTTGTGATATTGGACATGGAAGAGGATGCTGAAGTACCTCTTATCTTAGGGAGACCATTTTTAGCAACTGGCCGAGCCTTAATTGATATGCAACAAGGGTAGCTTATGTTGAGAGTGCAAGATGAAAAAGTGACATTTAATGTTTTTGAAGCGATGCAACACCCGGATGATAAGGAAACTTCTTATCGGGTAGATTTGATTGATACTACAGTTGCAGAATCTATTCAGCACAATACTCCACCTACACCTCTTGAAAGAGTGATTGTGAATGCTATTGAGAATCATGGTGAGGTAGATGATGAAGTCATTGAGGAATGCTTGCAGTATCTAGAAGTAAATCAAGCAAAGAGTGCTATCAGTAAGATGAAAGAAGAGCTGAGAAATGACAAGGTGGAGGAAAAAGCAAAACTAGAGTTGAAACCCTTGTCATCTCACTTGAAATATGCCTTCCTTGACGATCAAGATGCAAATCCAGTGATAATCAGCAGTTCTTTATCAAAACTTGAAGAAGAGAAGCTTGTAAGGGTACTCTGAGAGCACCAAGCTGCAATTGGATGGACTATTTCTAATTTGAAAGGAATAAGTCCAGCTTTATATATGCATAAGATCAAACTCGAGGAGGAATTCAAGCCAGTGGTGCAGCCACAAAGAAGGTTAAATCCCACCATGAAAGAAGTAGTGAGAAAGGAGGTGTTGAAACTCCTTGAAGCCGGAATGATCTATCCCATTTCAGATAGTGCTTGGGTGAGCCCGGTTCAGGTTGTCCCTAAAAAGGGAGGTATGACTATGGTGATGAATGATAAGAATGAATTAATTCCCACTAGAACAGTCATTGGTTGGCGTATGTGCATTTGATCTGTCAATTATTTTCATACTTTAAATGCCTTATGATTGATTTAATTGGACTCCATATGTGCTCAATTGTTGACATTTAGCTAAGTTTCTGATTTAGAGTTGTCTTTGGATGTTTATTGTGAAACTATGCTAAATGTGGTTATAAACACTCATAAATGAATTATGCTTTTCGGGATATCTTTGAGTGTTTGAGTCCATTAGCATCAAACCAAGCTTGATGGCCATTTGAGGAGAGAGATGAATACTTAAGAAGATCAGTTTTACCCTCAGAAGCAAAGGAAGAAGGGCATTCATGAAGAATCAAAGCTGGATTAGAAGAAAATTATTAACACGGCCTGTGTCAAATGACACGGGGTAGGCCGTGTATTATTCTGAGTTTGAAGACTAGAAGATTTTGAAGAACACGGCCCGTGTCAAATGACACGGGGTAGGCCGTGTACTTCTCTGACTTCACGAGGAAGAGACAATTTCAAGCCTTGATCGAGAACACGGCCCGTGTCCAATGACACGAGGTAGGCCGTGTACTTCTCTGACTTCACAAGGGAATTCAGTTTTTAGCCTTGACCAATAACACGGGCCGTGTGATATGACACGGGGTGGGCCGTGTTCTTCTCTGACTTTGGAATAGCTGTAGATTTGACATTAGAAAAGTACAGGGCCTAGGCCGTGTCATATGACACGGCCCGTGTCGTCGCATCAGAAATTTAAATTCGAGTTTTAATGCTAAATTAGGTTTCAAAACCTATAAATAGGGTTGCTTAGAGCCCTTAAAGGAGATCTGAACAAAAAAAAGAGCCGTCAAGGAAACTGAGAGAAACACGAAGACCAAGAAGAGGAAGGATTCGATTGAGGATTGGAGACTCGGATTCGAGCGATCAAAGATCAATCACTCTCAAGCCTTGGAAACTAGTTTGATCTTTAATTTTTCTTTTCTACTTTTGTTTTGGACAATATTTTTCTTTAATTCTTCTTCTGTTTTTAACTTTGCCATGTGTGGCTAAACTTCTTGATTGGTTAAGGGAAGATGAAACTCTAGTTTTGATTATGTGAATCTTGCATACTTCTTTATATCAATACAATTATGTTTTTATTCATATGTTTCTGTTCATAAATCAATATAAAGGTCTTTATATTCTTGCCAAACTTCGAAAGTGGTAAAACTAGGATTGCTAAGCGCGATTGCGGTGGTATGACTAGTGAGACATATGATCTAAGTAATTTAATCCCAGTGTGTGATTAGACCTTAGTGTGATTGGTTTTCTAATTCTTAATGCAATCATTAGGTAGGTGTAAGAGCGGTTGCTTTACAAATAACTAATGGTTAGGGTTTGATTTGAGTGGTTGCTGAATTAAGCGAAACTTAAGGAAGACACGAGATTTTTCTCATAATCACATAAGAACATAATTGATCATGTTGGTATAAAGGGTATGTAAGTTGGCATAATCATATAAATCTAGTGGTGGATTCCATCTCTTAACCAATATCTTTAACTTGATAATTCAATTTGTGTTTACTGTTTTGATTTAAGTTTAATTTCTTTTGTTAGTTTTAATTAACAAAACCCCCCTTTTAATTTTATTGTTTATTTTCTATCAGAGTTTAATATAGGAATTAGATTAATAGTATTAATTGAATTAGTTCTCTGTGGATCGACCCTTACTTACTACAACTAGTTGCAAGGTTTTTGTATTTTTGGTGGAACTTGGCAACTGTTTTTAATATTAATTTTTAATCGTATTCCACACCACACCAAATTTTGGAACCGTTGCCGGGGAACCAATTTTTCAATTGCGCTATTAATTTGTTTCCTATTTTTACTCTTTTTTTTTTTTTTTTTTATTTTAATTTTTGATTCTTTCTTTCGAGTGTTTATAGGTGTTGATGTCCATTGATCATGGAAGCTTGTGAGATTTGCTTATCATCTGGACATCCCACCGATTTGTGTCCCACTTTCCTAGTAGACACAAATGAGGAGGTAGAGCGATATGGGGATATTATGAACCGTCCGACAACTACAACCCCTACTCCAATACATATTATCCAGGGTGGTGGGATCCTCCTAACTTGAGTCATGGGCAGCAACAAGTTCAACCTCCTAGGCAACCTGAACCTTCACTGGAGGAGCTAATAAGACAAATGGCCACTAATAACATTAAGTTTCAACAAGAAACACAGGCCATGTGTAATGACCTACAAAACTCTTTGGATCAGTTAGCCACAGATCTCAGCAAGTTCTAGAGCCAAATTTCTGAAGGACTTCCCTCACAATCAGAAGAGAATGTGAAGGAAGATGCTAGTGCTGTTACACTACGAAGTGGGAAGACGCTAGATGAACCCACCTCTCCTTCACAAACCATTGAAAAGAAAGAAACAGAGCATGAAGAGGTAAAGTGAGGAGGGGGAAAACTCTAAGGCCCCCAAGTTAAGTATTCTTGAACTCCTTCCTAAGGTGGTGGAGAGACAGTATGATGAGTTGTGTGATGAATTTTTTGATTTTATTGGTTTCAATAATTATATTCATTGTCACTCATGTGCGATATTATATGTGCTAATCGTCTTTGAGATTTCTGAGACTTAAAAGTTGATGATTTTATTTATAAAGCAGAATCTAAGACCCAAAGGGAGGTGGAATTGCAGGCCATTGAAGAGTTTTCAAAGATGGAAGAAGAGAATCTGATGATGGACACTGCTGAAGTGGATTTTGTTTTTGGGCCATGGTCCAATAGAAACAATGCATATGAAGTTGATGAAGTGCACATATTACTCTTCAGTAGTGAAGTCAAGGAAAATAAGGAAGGCCAATGGGATCCCGGTGGAAGCCCTCATGTCTCAAGCTTAACTTGGTCATTACACTTCAGCCAATGGGACCCCGGTGAAAACACTCATGTTATTTCAAGCATAAATTAGTTATTATGCTTTCGCCAATGGGATCCTGGTGGAAATTTCTTCATCTACCTCTGTTACTTCAATTAATAAGGATGTTTCTTTCCTCTCTTTTATTTTACTTGTCCTAGATTTATTAATGATTATTTATTGTTGAGGTTTACATTGAGGACAATGTAGAATTTAAGTGTGGGGGAGGAATTGACATTTTGTTTTCTATTTTATTTTTATTTTTATTTTTATTTTAATTTCTATTTTCTGTTTTTGAAAAAAAAATTGTGTTTTTATTTGATTTCCAATGATGTTTTGAGATTTGTGAAGTCTATGAGTTTGAAGCAATTGAAATTCAAGGTTATGATTTATAAATTTCTTCTATCATCTTGAATTTGGTATGCTTGGTTTTGGATGTTTGATTGATGAATTGAGTTTGATAGATGCATACCTGGTGAGATTTTGAGCCTTTTGATGGATGGATTTAGCATTTACGCCATTCTCTTCTTTCTTGTGTGATTTTCACTCATGTCATATTGATCACTCTAGAACTTGCTTTAATTCTTTTTTAGACTATATTTTCACTTACATACATAAACATGATTGAGACATTCTTTTGTGATTAACTACTTTGGCCAAATAGCCAACCTTGCATTATTTCCCTTTAATTAACCCCTTGAGCCTATTTGCCTATTCTTTGTCTTATCTCATTATATGCTCTATGTGAAAAACCATGATTTTACCTTACCTTAGAGAATGAGAGAGCATTGGTTCATTTTCATTGGAGGAGCTCTTTTGCTTGCAAGTGTTTAATAGGACAAGTGTGGGGGTTGTGTAAGTTGATGTGTAATATGCAAGGTGTTGAAAAAAAAAATATGCAAAGAAAAAGAAAAAAATTCAAGAAAGATTGTAAAAGAAAAGAAAGAAAAAGGAAAGGAATATGTAAAGAGAATGTGCATTATATAGATTTGAGGGGATAAAAATTTCATGTTTGTCAATTGAGTTTCCCCAATGTTCTTTTATTCTCTTGGGTGCTCATCTTACCATATCCATATTATTTCCTTCCCTTACGTTGGCCCCATTACAACCTTAAATAAAGTCCTTTGATTTGTGTGTGCATGTGTTTGAGTAGTGGAGAAGTAGAAGATAAGCAAGCTTATGGTAGTGCATTTTTCATAGGTTGAATTGAGTAAAATACTTACCTCGTAAACACTTGAGAGATTGAGAGTGTATCTTGTGAGGATCTATCATTCTTAATTCATGCTTTTCAAATTGAAGATGCCTTGCTTATTGGTTGGAAATGTGAAGAACTGTTATCTCTTGAATGTTTTGATTCCTTGAATCTTTTCTTGCTCTTCTTGCTTACAAACTTTTGCCTCTCTTGAATATCATTGGAAACTGAGTCTTTTGAATTTTTAGGTTTTGTTTTGTTTTGTTTTCCCTGTTCCTTGGTTTGGTCTTATGTTTTGCCCAGGAGTGCAAAAGGTTAAGTATGGGGGTATTTGATCTGTCAATTATTTTCATACTTTAAATGCCTTATGATTGATTTAATTGGACTCCATATGTGCTCAATTGTTGACATTTAGCTAAGTTTCTGATTTAGAGTTATCTTTGGATATTTATTGTGAAACTATGCTAAATGTAGTTATAAATACTCATAAATGAATTATGTTTTTCAGGATATCTTTGAGTGTTTGAGTCCATTAGCATCAAACCAAGCTTGATGGCCATTTGAGGAGAGAGATGAATACTTAAGAAGATCAGTTTTACCCTCAGAAGCAAAGGAAGAAGGGCATTCATGAAGAATCAAGGCTGGATTAGAAGAAAATGATCAACACGGCCCGTGTCAAATGACACGGGGTAGGCCGTGTATTATTCTGAGTTTGAAGACTAGAAGATTTTGAAGAACACGGCCCGTGTCAAATGACATGGGGTAGGCCGTGTACTTCTCTGACTTCATGAGGAAGAGTCAATTTCAAGCCTTGACCGAGAACACGGCCTGTGTCCAATGACACGAGGTAGGTCGTGTACTTCTCTGACTTCACAAGGGAATTCAATTTTTAGCCTTGACCGATAACACGGGCCGTGTGATATGACACGGGGTGGGCCGTGTTCTTCTCTGACTTTGGAATAGTTGTAGATTTGACATCAGAAAAGTACAGGGCCTGGGCGTGTCATATGACACGGCCCGTGTCGTCGCATCAGAAATTTAAATTCGAGTTTTAATGTTAAATTAGGTTTCAAAACCTATAAATAGGGTTGCTTAGAGCCCTTAAAGGAGATCTGAACAAAAAAAAGAGCCATCAAGGAAACTGAGAGAAATACGAAGACCAAGAAGAGGAAGGATTCGATTGAGGATTGGAGACTCGGATTCGAGCGATCAAAGATCAATCACTCTCAAGCCTTGGAAACTAGTTTGATCTTTAGTTTTTCTTTTCTACTTTTGTTCTGGACAATGTTTTTCTTTAATTCTTATTCTGTTTTTAACTTTGCCATGTGTGGCTAAACTTCTTGATTGGTTAAGGGAAGATGAAACTCTAGTTTTGATTATGTGAATCTTGCATACTTCTTTATATCAATACAATTATATTTTTATTCATATGTTTCTATTCATAAATCAATATAAAGGTCTTTATATTCTTGCCAAACTTCGAAAGTGGTAAAACTAGGATTGCTAAATGCGGTTGCGGTGGTATGACTAGTGAGACATATGATCTAAGTAATTTAATCCCGGTGTGTGATTAGACCTTAGTGTGATTTGTTTTCTAATTCTTAATGCAATCATTAGGTAGGTGTAAGAGCAGCGGCTTTACAAATAACTAATAGTTAGGATTTGATTTGACAGGTTGCTGAATTAAGCGAAACTTAAGGAAGACACGAGATTTTTCTCACAATCACATAAGAACATAATTGATCATGTTGGTATAAAGGGTATGTAAGTTGGCATAATCATATAAATCTAGTGGTGGATTTCATCTCTTAACCAATATCTTTAACTTGATAATTCAATTTGTATTTACTGTTTTGATTTAAGTTTAATTTCTTTTGTTAGTTTTAATTAACAAAACCCCCTTTTAATTTTACTGTTTATTTTCTATCAGAGTTTAATATAGGAATTAGATTAATAGTGTTAATTGAATTGGTTCTCTGTGGATCGACCCTTGCTTACTACAACTAGTTGCAAGGTTTTTGTATTTTTGGTGGAACTTGGCAACTATTTTTAATATTAATTTTTAATCGTATTCCACATCACACCATGCATCGACTACCGGAAGCTCAACCAAGCTACCCGGAAGGATCATTTTCCTCTTCCATTCATGGACCAGTTGCTTGAGAGATTATCCGGACAAGCTTATTATTGCTTCCTTGATGGCTAATCCGGTCATAATCAAATTACAGTCAATCCTGAAGACCAAGAGAAGACAGCATTTACCTGTCCCTATGGAGTTTTTGCATACAGACGGATGCCCTTCGGTCTTTGCAATGCTCCCGCTACTTTTCAGAGGTGTATACTTTCTATCTTTACTGATATGATTGAAAAATATATAGAGGTCTTTATGGATGATTTCTCTGTTTTTGGTACTTAATTTGATCATTGTTTGTCTAACCTCGCTAATGTTCTTAGAAGATGCATGGAAACCAATTTAGTCTTAAATTGGGAGAAATGTCATTTCATGGTGCAGGAAGGCATTGTACTTGGCCACAAGATTTCAGCCAGCGGTATGGAGGTAGATCAGGCTAAGATTGAAGTGATAGCAAAGCTACCTCCACCATTGAATGTGAAGGGCGTGAGAAGTTTTCTAGGCCATGCTGGCTTCTACAGAAGATTTATCAAAGATTTTTCAAAAATTGCAAAGCCATTGTGCAATCTTCTCATTAAGAGTTCTTCTTTTGATTTTGATAATGAGTGTTTGCATGCTTTTAATTGTTTGAAAGACAAATTGATTTCTGCTCCTGTTATTGTAGCCCCTGATTGGGAGTTACCCTTTGAACTCATGTGTGATGCAAGTGACTATGCAGTAGGAGCTGTATTAGGGCAAAGAAGGGATAAAATTTTTCATGCAATTTATTATGCAAGCAAGGTCCTTAATGAGAATCAAATTCATTATGCTACAACTGAAAAGGAATTGCCTGCCATAGTATTTGCCTTGGAGAAATTTTGTTCCTATTTGATTGGATCTAAAATTACTATGTTCACTGATCATGCAATAATTAAATATTTGTTAACTAAGGGAGAATCAAAACCTAGACTGATTAGGTGGATTTTATTGTTGCAGGAATTTGATCTTGAAATTAAAAATAAGAAGGGAAGTGAAAATGTGGTGGCAGACCATCTTTCAAGGCTAGTAAATGAGGAAATCACAGCCAAAGAACAAAAGCTTAGGGAGGAATTTCCAGATGAAGCACTACTGATGGTGCAAGAGAGACCGTGGTTTGCTGACATGGCCAACTTTAAAGCAGCAAATGTAATCCCAAAGCATTTTTCATGGCAACAAAAGAAGAAGTTCTTCAAGGATGCTAATCATTATCTTTGGGATGACTCGTTCCTCTTCAAGTTTGGACCAAATGGATTGTTGAGAAGATGTGTCACAAAGGAGGAGGCTAAGGACATCATGTGGCATTGTCATAACTCCCCTTATAGTGGCCATTACAATGGAGAGAGAACTGCTGCAAAAATTCTTCAATCTGGGTTCTTTTGGCCCACAATCTTCAAGGACTCTCACAATCATGTGAAGAGTTGTGATAAGTGCCAAAGGACTAGAAACATCACTAAGAGAGCTGAAATGCCCCTTCAAAACATCTTGGAAGTTGAAGTGTTTGACTGCTGGGGTATTAATTTCATGGGTCCACTCCCACCATCCTTTTCGAATCAATTCATATTGTTGGCTGTGGACTATGTTTCAAAATGGGTGGAGGCTGTTGCCACTCTGAAGAATGATGCATAGACTGTGGTCAAGTTCATCAAGAAGAACATATTTGCTAGGTTTGGTGTGCCACAGGTTCTTATAAGTGATAGAGGTTCCTATTTCTGCAATTCTCAGCTCCAAAATGTCTTAGCAAAATATGATGTAAGACATAAGGTGACATCTCCATATCACCCGCAAACCAATGGACAAGCGGAGGTTTCTAACAGAGAAATCAAGCAGATCTTAGAAAAAACTGTGGCCACTTCAGGAAAGGATTGGGCTAAGAAGCTTGATGATGCGTTGTGGGCCTACCGGACCGTGTTTAAAACCTCATTAGGGTTATCTCCATTTAAAATGGTTTATGGCAAAGCTTGCCACTTACTAGTGGAGTTGGAGCATAGAGCCTTTTGGGCATTGAAGTTTTTAAATTTCGATGCCTCTTTGGCAAGTGAAAAAAGAGTCCAACAGTTGCATGAATTGGAGGAAATGCGCCTCAATGCGTATGAAAATGCAGTGATCTACAAGTAGAGAGTGAAGACCTACCATGATAAGCACATTATCCAGAAAACTTTCCAGCCTGGACAACAAGTTCTTTTATTCAATTCAAGGCTGAGATTATTTCCGGGTAAATTGAAGTCTAAGTGGTCTGGATCATTCACTGTTAAAGAGGTTCTCCCTCATGGAGCTGTGGAAGTAGAGGATCCTTCCTCCCAGAGGAGTTTCAAAGTCAATGGTCAGCGGCTCAAAGTCTACTTGGGTGGTAACTTGGAGTGATCAACTGCAATTGTGCATCTCCGTGATCCTTGAAGGCCATTCGTCAAGCTAGTGACGTTAAAGAAGCGCTTACTGGGAGGCAACCCAGGATTTCTATCCCTTTTTGTGTTATTTTTGTTGATTAGATAGGTTATTTTATTTTAGATTTGCATGATTTCTCTAATTGCTTTCATGATTGAATTCTCATGTTAAAGAGTTATTTTGGGGTTTTGGCTTAGTTTGATGGAAATGTATGGATTTGGGGGGTTATTATGATGTTTATGATATTCTGCTATTTTTTTGCATGTGGCGCTCAGCGCCAGAATATAAGGCTTAGCGCCACCTACGAGCTGGAATAAGTTAGCTCTCTGATGCACTGGGGCTTAGCCCTATTTTCTTGCGCTTAGCCCCATTTCTCAGTGCTCTTTCTGCAAAACTAGTGCTTAGCTCCAAAATAGGGGGCTTAGCACCACTCACGAGCTGGAATCAGTCAGCTCTCTGATTCTTTGGGGCTTAGCCCCATTTGAAGGCGCTTAGCGCCATTTCTCAGTGCTTTGTCTGTTGCACTTGCGCTCAGCGCCATTTTATTGCGCTTAGCGCCACTTGCGAACCGAAATTAAGCCCTTCTCTGATTCTCTGGGGCTTAGCCCCCATTTGAAGGCGCTTAGCGCCATTTCTCAGTAGGTTAGCTGAAGCTTTGAGGCTTAGCCTCAAATATGTGGAGCTTAGCGCCACATATCTGTCTCAAAAAAAAAAAAAAAATAAAAAAAAATAAATAAATAAATAAATAAAATAAAAATAAATAAAATAAAATAATAAAAAAATAAATATATTAAAAAAAACCTAATAAGCGGCGCTAAGCACGGTATTAATTGCGCTAAGCGCCGAGCCCTCGTACGAGAGGAGCGTCGCCCTCTGGAACTTCCCCATTTTTCCCATTTCCCCATTTTCCCCATTTCCCCATTCTTTTCCTACCACCCCCCTCTGTTCCCCTCCTTTCTCTCTCCCTCTCCTACTCCTTCCCCCATTCTCCATTCCTCCTCCCATTCTCCATTACTCTTCCTCTTTGCACGTCACTCTCTCTCTTTCTCTACCCCTTTCTTCTTCTTCATTTTCGTACCTATACCCACACCCACATCCTCACACTCACTTTCATTTTCATTTCCACACCTCCACCTACCCTCACTTCTCTGCATCCTCACTCACGTCCAGGTAATTTTTATTTCTTTATTTTATTTTTATTTCTTTTTCCTTTATTTCATTGAATCGGTGCTTACCAACTTACTTGAACTTGGTTCTTCGTATAATCTAATTTTTTTTATTTATTTCTTTTATTCTATTTTTCTTTCTTTTCTTTCATTTTCTTTCCTTTTCTTTATTTTCTTTGTTTTTGTTATTTGATTCCAACCGTGTTCTCTGCCTATTGCTTGGACCCTGGCCCTTTCATTGGACTTGTTGGGGTGAGGTTTTTCCTGCTGATTTGGGGTTTAGGGCTTTTCTCTGTCTTTGTGATTCTTCTCTGGTTGAAGTTGATGTTTTTGGCAGTTCTACGTAGGGGATGCACTGTTTATCCCATTTGATTTATTATCTGTGATTATTTGTGTGAATACTTCTTTGTTGATTTGGGATTTTGGAACTTCTACCTGGGAGCAAGGGTTTGCCTGCTTACATATATATATCTGGCTCTATAGGTTGCTTAAATCATTTGAGCAAGGATTTGTGCATGCTTATACTTCTAGCATTTGTGATTGAAGCATTTATGACTTGCATTTTCCCCTGTATATTTAAAGCATTTGCATTTGGGATTTTGTGGTGTTCTGTGTTCTAGATTTTCCAACTGGTACAGCACTGAGCATACCTATTTAATTGTTTCAGTCATGGCTCCACCTTCAAAGCTTACCGCCAAGAAAAGAAAAAGGATCTTCCTCTTATGATGCTGACAGGTTTCCATCTCTTGAGCACCAACAAAGGTATAAGGACATTGAGAATAGCAATCTTTTGACTGAGCGAAAGGTTATCCTTGCTGCTGGTGAATATGAGGAATTTCAAACTGAGTTGAGGAGGCGCGGTTGGCTCAAGCTGTCCATTTACCCTGAATCAGCTAATGTGGCCATTGTACGGGAGTTCTATGCTAATGCCATTACTGTGGAGGAAGGTTTCCCACAGCACAGGAGTTATGTCCATGGCAAGACCATTACCTTTGATGCACAAGCAATAAATCAGTTTTTGGACACTCCCACTCCTTGGGTCCCATTGGATTGTGGGTACACTGATTGGAAGAATCGGAACAAGGACTACCAACAGGTTTTAGATACTGTTTGTAGGCCTAGGGCTGAGTATATCACTAGTCGATCAGGGCAAAGGCAGAAAATCCTCAGAGGTGACTTAACTCAGCTGGCCTAAATTTGGATGACGTTCTTGCATTCTAACATTTCACCATGCTCCCATACTTCTGATATTATTGAAAAAATATCTCTCATGCTCTATGCCATCATGGCTGGTCTAACCATGGACTTGGGGGAGATAATCTCTTTTGAGATTCATAAAATCGCCGACATCTTGTGGGGTTGGCCAGCTGGGTCATCCATATCTGATTACTGAATTGTGTAGAGCTGCTGGTGTTGATGTATCTCAGGGTGCCAAGATTAAGCCTAGGCTCCTAATTACTGCCAAGTTCATCCAGAAAAATTGTATGGGCAGTGATGCACCTGTTTCATCTAGACCGACTCCTCCTGCTCCCCGATCACTCTCCACACGTGTAGATGCCTTGGAATCATCCCATAGCCTGCTTCACCACAAGCTAGATGCTCTTCACAGATCATACATGATGATGTGGAATACGATGCGAGACTTATCTGCTCATTTGCCCAGTCCACCTGAGGGGTCATTCCATTTTCCATCTGCTAGTGAGGTGGATTCTTATGTTGCATGGCCAGAACATCCTGGGGACCAGGATGCTTTTTAAGAGGGGGATGGGCTAGAAGATGAGGAGGATGAAGAGGAGTAGAGCTTGAAGGACTTTGATTTGATTTTGCTTGATCTGATTTTGAGAATAATTGTTAATGTTTTGCTGTGAAGACTTTGTGACTTTGTCATCATTTTATTGTGTAGATTTGGTTATTTTGTTTAGATTTTGTTATTCTGTGTTTGGACATCAATATGGGTAAAACATTGTTCATTTGAATTTTTGTTTGTGTTTATTGAATTTTTATGTGCTGTTTGGTGTTTTAGTTATGATAGAATAATTCAGTGTGTTGGTTGAGTTAAAAAAAATGTTAATATTTGAGTGTGATTTTAATTGGTTCATTTTCATTCATGAGTTTTGATAGGATGCCACCTAAGAGGACCACACCGAATCCAGTTCATTGTATGAATGAAGATATGGTGAAAGAAGGTCTTGAAATTGCAAGAACTAATCCAAATCAGAATTGGACTTTGGAGGGTCAGGAAATTGATGATGATTACAAAGAATTCTTGCAACCACTGATGGACTTGTGCAAAAAGGAGAAGGAGCGGGTGTATCCTCCTCAAGAGATGGAAGAAGAAAAGCAAACTTCCCAAGTGTAGAAAAAGGAAAAAGAAGACACAAAGAAGGGGAAGAAAGTGAAGGCGTGCAAGAAAAAGATTAGAGAGGGTTCCTCTAGGAACCCTTGAGCTAAATTTCTCTTTACTTTGCTTGAATTTAATTCTGAATGAATAAATGTTACCATGTTCTTTCTGTTATTTTTTTCAAAGTGTCTTGTGTTTATGTGGTGTCTTCTTTAAAAAAAATGTTTTGAGATCATCACTCTTAGCAATTTCATTGTAGTACATTTCTTCCATATTGTTTCTCTTCCATTGAAGTTGACATTTGTGGTTGCTGTGCTTCTGTGATTTTGTTTTCATAAGGATATCATAGCTTTGATGTTTGGTTTGAACTCTTGTGACTAATGACTATGGCAAGGAAATCTGAAAAAATTCAATGGAAATATTCAGCTTTACCTGTGTGAGTTCTTTGGGCCTCTGATGATAAATTCTTTGTGAGTGGCACCATTGAAACTTATACTCTTGATTTTGCTTGAATCTGATATGAATTCAAAATTCACTTGCATGTCATAGAAATGATCAGGGCACTTCTTTTCTACCAGCCATTTTGACTAAAAAGCTTACCTAAAATTTTTATCCTTTGTGATACCCCCTTGAGCTGAAAGACAATGATTAATTTTTGTGGATAACCCATATGCCTAAAAAATGAAAAACAATGTTCTACCTACACCTTTTTGGATAAGAGAGCATTTTCTTGTGTTTGGGTTTAACATAAGTTTGGGGGAGCACAAAAAAAAAGTGTGAAAGTGAAAAAAAAAAAGAAGAAAAAAAAATGGCAAAGAAGAAATTCAAAAAACAAAAATAAAAACAAAACAAAACAATTTGATGCAGATTTAAAAAGTGATGTAAAAAAATAAAAAATAAAAATAAAAATAAATAGAATGTCAAAGAAGAAATTCTCTTATTCTCTTTGGTGATTAGCCTGCTTATCCTTCATCATTTTTCCTTTTGCCTAACCAAGTTACATCCCAAGTAAAGACCCTTGTGACTGTGCATGCATGTGAATTGTGTAAGGAGAATTAAGATGAAAGGTAAAATTGAAGTTGTAGGGTTTTAATGTGTGGTTTTGAGAGGAACACACATTCCATACACTAGAGTGATTGAGGGAAACAGCTACATCTTGTGAGGAGTTGAGTTTACATTGTTTTGACTGTATTACTGATGCCATGATTATTGCTCTTTCAAGAGTGAAAATAACTGTACATTTTTGGTATGACTTCTTTTGTGTGAGCAAATTCTGGATGCAAGTTCGCTATAGATGGAATCTTCTTTGTGAGTTTCTCATCAGTGGAGTTTGTATTACTTTGTCTTGTTGAGTTGTGATGGATCTCATTTCCTTTTGAATTTTGTTCTTTTGTTAGTTAACTTGTGTGTTGAGTGTTTTTCTTTATTTTTGGGTTTACTTTTGCTTGGGGACAAGCAAAGTCTTAAGTTTGGAAGAATTTGATAAATGTCTAATATGTATACCTTTATAGGTGTACATTGAGGTTGTTTATCTTTCTTTTAAGACTTGAGAGGTTGTTTTAGTCCATGTTTTATGTGTTTTATTGAGTCTTTAAGAATATTTTCTTAATTGATGTTTTTAGATTAGTTAATGATGTTTTGATGTGTTTTATGTAGTTTGGGCGCAAGGCATTGAAGCCCATTGAAGCCCAACTGGAAGCTGAAGCTCAAGTCCATATATGGAAGCCAGCGCTTAGCCCCATGGTTGTGGTGCTTAGCCTGAAGAAGCCAAAAGATTGACTGATGCGTGATGCATTTCAGTACATGTAGCGCTAAGTGCCAGTAATATAGCGCTAAGTGCAGCCACTTATGATGCAACAGCATGGTCACTTAATTCGCGCTCAGCGTGGATAATTTTGCGCTAAGCGCTGATGCATCTGGAAGAAATCCTAAAAATAGGATTTTGCGCAATTGGTTGGGCATTGATAATTCTGGAGAAGGAATTCATTCTGAAGAGGAGATTGAGAGCTTTTCTGGATGTGGCTGGGAGCCAAGAGCATCAATGGAGTTTTCATCATCTCTTATCTCTATTTCTTTTTATTTATCACCTTGATCATGTCTAGCTAATCGTCCACTTGTTGGGGTTAGATGTATCTATTTTTGAATCTCTTATGTATTTGATTTGATCATTCAATATATTTCTCTACTTCTTTATGAGTGCTTAATTTCTATATTTAATGCTTGTTGTGGCTTGATTATCCATGGCTTGATGTTTGATTTGGTAAACAATTAGAAAGTTGATACTAGGTCTAGATCTGAAATTAATCACCTAATAGGTCTTGAATCTAGGAATGGGTCTTGATTTATTAGTAATCTTTTAATCATTAATCTTAATGCAAATTCACTTCTTAAGTCATCTAAGGAATTAGGACTTAATTGGGGGATTTAGGCTCTTTTCATCTAAGGAATTAGGATTTGAGTAAATAGTGGATTGATTTTCATAATTGAAGTTAGAGATTATATTGTTTGTTATGTCATTGCATTTAGGAAAAGATTAGTGAGTCTAACCCCAACATTTCATCTTAATCGAATTCAATTTCATTTGTGCTCACCAAGTGTTTGAGAAAATTACAAAAAGACTTATTTCTTTTAATTTCTGATTTCATCAATTATTGTTTGAGCTTCCTTCTTTCCAAACTCATCGTTTAGATAGTGATTGTTGTATTATGTGCTAGTATTTGTCACGATCCTTGTTGGGAATGACAACCCACTCATCTCTTTATTACTTGCATGACTTGGTATACTTGCCAAAGTCTTCTTAACAATATTTTATATTAATTTTAACTTGTATAGATTAAGTTCAAAATAATTTCAAATATAATGAATTTTATAAAAACATTATACATGATACAAAGACTAAGCATATTTATTAGTGTCAGATTAAAGTCTTCAAATGTAGTCAAACAACTGTTTCAGATTGTAAGATTCAATGACATCTCTATTTCTACTCCACATTAGCTTGGCGATATGCTCAGCAGCCCTCTCTATGGGATGAAGAGAATCAAAGAACACATACTCATTAACATTGTTACATAGCTCATATTCTTCAATCCCCATTTTCCCTCCGCAGCTATAATCTCCTCTATAAGGACCACCTCCGCAACAAGCTGCGTTCCCATCTTTGAAACCTTACCAAAAATAAAAAAATAGAAAGTAACAATTACAACAATGATGATGCAGCTACTAAAAAATCTGAAAAAATGCCATATATATACTTCAAGGCATACCATATTTTGATGGGTATTTCATTACTTAAATAAGTGCACTGTAGAAGTCAGTAATTGAGTATTTGAATTCTTTTAGATGTTTCTCTAGCTTCTGAAGCATTTTAGGAAGAGCATTATTGTGTAGTCTTGTAAGTGTCGAAGCTTCTTCTTCCAGGTAGGCACTTATTGTAGCTCTATTTACGAGCCTCCTTAGAAGAGGAAAGCAATTCAAAGGACCCACATTTACAAACCCAAAATTTCTTCCACCTTCATTATAAATTTTCTACTGTAAAAAATCAATGTTAAAATTACTAACAAATTGAAGCGAAGGAAATTAAAAAGTAGTTTGTGCAATTGTGAGGTAAAAGGTTCAATACTTCGACTACAGCTGTAATGTTGCCAATTACAAAATCTACAAATTCTTGTTGAGGGTATGGAAGGACCACACCAGTAGATGACCTTGTAACGAAAGGGGTGCCATAGTCATTGCCTCCTATGCTAAATATGTAGACAGCTCTGGACAACAATTTTTTGGCTTCCACATCTCCTAGTTTCTGCTTGAATTGCTTGCTAACTTGTGAGAAGTAATTTGCCTGAGTTTTTAGGTCTATCACCTAAAAAAGGAATAAGAAAGTTCACATATTAATGGATTGAATTTCGAAAGTAGTGTAAGAAATTAATATAAAACATTTACAAATATCTATCATTGCTGATTATTAAAAGGAAAATGAATATCACATGCCATTTTCTCTACTTTATATGTCACACTTTTTTATTTTAAAAAATAAAAAAAAAAAAAAATTATTGAAAAGTGTATTTATCTTATTTTATTACATACTTAAAAAATAAATATTGTAATAATTAAAAATAATGTGTGAATATTATTGTTGAAATAAAAATTAGATATATAGTTTCAAGAGTACATAACATAAAAATATACTTTCTGCACTTAAAAATTTAGTCTCATATTAATGTCAATGAAAAAAACCCTAATCAAAGATTAAAAACAAATGTGCTCTATCACGAGAAATCTCTTCCTCTATCTACTCTGTACATGAACATCCACTGCTAGAAAAATTTTATTTAGAGACGACATTTAGAGATGAACATACAATTTCGTTTCTAATAGAGACGGAAAAAGAGATAGATTTGATGATATATAGAGAGAAAATAAATTTTACAATTTAGAGTTAGAATTTAGAGACGGAATTTATCCGTCTCAAACTTTTTTGTCTCTAATTTTATCTCTATTTGGTCAATTTAAAGTCAAATATGTTTAGAGATAAAATTTAGTAATGGAATATATCTGTCTCAAATTTTTTTCGTCTTTAATTTTATCTCTATTCGTTGAATTTTGCATTTTAAAAGATCAAATATAGTTAAAGATGGAATTTAGAGATGAAATTTACTCGTTTCAAATTTTTTCGTCTCTAATTGCATATCTAGTCGGTCAATTTAGCGTTTTAAAAAGTCAAATATATTCAGAGATAAAATTTAGAGATGAAATATATCTGTCTCTAATTTTTTCATCTCTAATTGCGTCTCTATTTAGTTAATTTAGCATTTTAAAAAGTCAAATATATTTATAAACAAAATTGTTCTATCTCTAAATAATTTATATAATTTTATAAATTAAAAAAATAATAAAATAAATTACTTTATTTTTAAAAAAAATAGAGACAGAATGTTTACATCTTTAACTGATAATTTTTTTTAATAAAGCATTAACAAATTTCTTAAGATAAAATTTTAATATTAAAAAGTTTAGAGACAGACTATTATCTGTCTCTAAATCTGCATAAGTTTTTTTTTTTTAAAAATGAAAAAGGTGTGTGTGGGAGCCCTAAATCCCTTTTTCCATTTGTTCTTTTACTCTTAAGAAAAGTACAAACTCTTCTTAGATACAACTTTTATCCACGACCACCTTCACATGACCTACACCTTCAACCATCTCTCACCGGCGACACCGCCCACCTCTTGCCAACGTTGCCTTTTAAAAATTATAACTTGTGTGATAATTAAAAGGTAATTATAAGATTTATTTTTGTGATACCACGAGGTATATCCACTAGTTCAGCTAAGATCACGAAATATTTCTACAAGTTTGGCCCATTTGAATCGCTCATTTGATTAACCCATGTTTGGCCACAAGAGCACTAAGTTTATGTGATTCCTTCCCCCTCACCCAATTTGGGGGAAGAAAAAAATGAAGTTTATGATATAATGAAATGGAATTAAGAATGAGAATAGGCTAAGTGGCACATCAAAGTAAGAAAAAGATAAATAGCATTTTAATATTTATATAATATAATAAATAATAAATTTTAAATAATATAATTTTAAATACACTATTAAATTTTAATAGTTTAATATAATAATGTATTTTAAATTAAATAAAAATAAATATAACCTTACTTGTTCAATTTAAAAGAACTTTTTCAAAAAAAAAAATCATAACACTTCGTTGTTAGTATCTCACAATTAATTTAAAAATTAAACACATGTATATCATTTAAAAGAAATCATAATATTCTTTGCATATTTTTTTTTATCTTTACATTTTTATTTATCACATCTATAACCTATACAACTATTAAAGTGTAATTGTTACTGTTCACATTCCTATTCACGGACATGCGTCACTTATGGAGGCAATGAGGGATATTTTGGACTAGGGGTGTATTCGGATGGTTTGGTTTGGTTCCTGAGAGAAAATAAATTCAAACCAATCAAAATCAATTGGTTTGGTTTGGTTTAGTTTTCTTATTTTTTTATAGTCAAATCCGAATCAAAATAAATCGATCATATATGGATTAATTTGGTTCGGGTGGTCGGATTGACATTTTTTTTAAACACAAAAATCAATTAAATAATTAACTTTTCATAAAAAAAAAACTTATTAAAAATTTTTTAAAAATAGAATCAAACTAACTTATCTCAATAAGCACACTACCAAAAAAGATCTAGCCATTACAACCCTAGGCATATAGATTCATAGAATCAGGGCAAAAGTAAACAATGTGTGAGGCAGGGCTCCATTCACTCAAAACATATCCTTTGATAACCTAATCAAATTCTCAAATCCTAACTTATTCATGACTCGAAACAAATGTGTTATACAACCCTTCGATTTTTTTTAAAGCAAATTGTATACATCAAGGAAGAGGGTTTTCAAAGTATCAAAGAACCCAACTCAAGCTATGACTTAATAATTTGCTCAAACATTTAATACAAGCAAGCAAAAAGAATACTAGGGTAATGGAAACCATTTTGAATCAGTCTATTATGAGAATGCTTTTAAATTAGGGTATTTCTCTACACAAACTGATATCTTTCTAATTTCATACACAAAATAAATTAATCAATGGGACATAGCATTTCATTTAGCATCAATCCATTTACCATTTAATCAAAACTTTAAAAGTTAAGACATCCCTAAAAAAGATCAATATGTTATTTGGTCATTTGAACACTTTTCAAAATAGGTTGCACGCATCAAGAAGTAATATTTAGTAGAATATCTTTCAATGATAGAAAAACAATCACTCTAGGTTCAGTGTACACAATAGCCAATTGTTATCAAATCAGTAAACACTAATTTCAGCCATTGATCACAATCAAATAACCAAACTCAATTCTCCAGCATGAATATCACAGTGTGAGTTGAGAAAAAAAAAGAAAAAAATAAAAGGTAGGGGAATTACCCCTGATTTGGGTCATAGCTAAGAGCAATTGAGAAGCAGAGCTTCAATTCTTCCCTAATTTCAGTGTCTAAAACCTTAGCACTCTTTCTCTCTTCAGACTCGTTTTCCTCTCTCTGTCATCTCACTCTTCTTTTTTCTCCAATTTTTCAGAACCTCTTCCTTTTTCTATATTTTCCTCCCTTTTTTTTATCTGTGCCAAACTTCTTCTCTTCTCTACAAGGTAGGTATGGTTTGTGTCTACAGAGAGGTTGGCATCTTGCTTGTAAACTTGGGTTTGTAGTGTTTTGGGCGTATGATGGAGAAATGGGCATGTGAGAGGGGGTAGGTGAGTGTTTGCGGTGTGGATCTCGGTTTGGTATAGATTTTTCGGTGCTTGGGGTATAGGTGAGATATAATAGACAAGAGAGAGACAAGAGGGTGATGGTAGGTAAAAGGTGTGCATCTGGAGGGGTTGGTGTATGGAGGGTGAAGAAACAAAACTTGTTTGCGAGAGGGATTTGGTGTATAGGAAGCAGAGCTTGCAAGTTGCGGACAAGACAAGAGCGACTGTGGATGCTAAGGTTCAAATTAAGATGAAAAGGAAAAGCGAGTAGAGGAGAAGGGAGAGTAAAAATCTAAAATCAAAATGGCAGAGTAGAGGGGAGAAAACTTTTCAAAATGGTAGAACAAAGTTATATATATATATATATATATATATATATATATATATATATATATATATATATATATATGGTTTGGTTTGATTTGGTTTAATTTTAAAATTTCAAATCCGAAAACTGAACCAATTAAGCTTTAATTGGTTTGGATTTTATCCAAATCAATCAATATACTCAAACCAAACTGAACTAACTTAATTGGTTCGGTTCAGATTGATCGGATTGGTTGGGTTATCTGAACCAATTTACACCCCTATTTTGGACATATCCTATGTGGAAAGTATTGCTCGCAACGGTTGATCAATGAAGGGAGTTTTATAGGGTTTGGATAAAGGTTGGGGTAGGGTGTCACAGAGGCCGTGTTGAATGTGTGCTTTAAGGGAATGGATGCTTCTTCGTTAGGGCTACACACGGGTCTAGGTTGATCCGATGACCCGACCAACTCAATCCAACCCAATATAAAATTTCTAGGTCGGTTTAGGTCATTGAAAGAGTTTGGGTAAAACCTAATCAACCTGTATAATTATTGGTTTGGGTGACGGGTTCAAGAAATCAACCCAAAGACCCGACCTAACCACCCGAAGACTCGAGTGATATGACCTCATTTTGGCCCTATTGATGCCATTTCCTTCGTTTATTTCTTTGAACCCCGTGTGCAGCGTCTTCTTCTCATTTCATTGCAGCCCCAAATTGGGAACCCTTGCCTCCCTAAGCGCCCTACTACATCGCTGCTCTCAATCTCAACCCTTTCTCACTAGAATTCCTCCTCTCCTCTTAGCCCAACCACCATCGGCGACGAGTTCATGACCAGACCACTTGTCCTCTCATTTCGTCCCAAGCCCAGCCACCACCATTACTGCTCTCATTTCGTCCCAGCCACCACCTCTACTCACATAGCACAATGACGCGACATCTACAAGTAAGTAATCTAAGATTGATCTAAAGGGGTCTGTGTGGATTTGAATTTAAGTTTAAACAATGAGGTTTTGAAGTTTGGGAGGAGTAAATAGTAAGGGTCATGTTTTTTAATCTGAGTTGTATATTTGAAGTTTAAGTTTAAGTATGTTGAGGTTTTGTTTCTTGTGCAATTTGCAATGATAGGAATGTGTTGATGATAACGCATTAGGATGTTTGTGTTGTGTTATCGTTCTTTAGCATAAGAAATTTCAGCCACCAATTTTTCTTTCTGTGATGCTGTATTTCATCTTTCTATGCCAATATAATGTTCGGTCATATTGTTTTAATTGCACTTCTAAAAATGCTTTTCAAGTTGTAGATACTAGTGTAGTGGTCAATGAAACATGGTTTTTGGATGATGGTAGACATGAAGGGCATAGTTGCCTATGTGAGAAAGATAATTTCCTTGCTTCTTCTTGATACCAGTGATGTTTATCATGTAAAAAAACCAATATAATGTTAGCAACGGGCACTTAAAAACCAAACCAACATCTGTGTTAAAGATTTCCTCCACTGGGGATCTCATCAGATTGTGTAAATTCAATGTCCAAAATTCTCTTAAAGAGAGGATAAAAAAAGTTATCAGATTATGTGAGCAGAGTTTTGAAAAGTTATTTAAGATATGGAACAGAAAAAAGAAGATGCTTCATTTGCACCCATACAGCAAAACTTTCAAATCAATAAGGGAATTGTGATATATGGCACTGAGAGTTTTTCTCTTCCTCATGTTTTGATGATAATGGTTTTCAAAGGATGTTTCTGCGATGATGGTTTTGTAGTCTTTGGCCTGTTTAAATTTTTATTTGATTACTGAGAGAAACTTTGCTTAAAAAGTGTTATAGCCATGTTAGTTTTTAGTGTTATGTTGGTGTTGTAACTTGTTTTTAGTCGTCTAGCTTAGTCAATTTATATCAAATGGCTATAGATTACAAATTTGTAATATTCTGATATGATTACAGATGGCAGATTTACATTGAAAAGAGCTTATAGCACCTGAGTTGGTGTCAGCTCTGCAAGTTCCACCAGCTAAAGCTTCTTTTATGCTACGGTTCATGCGCTTTCTAGCACACAATGGAATCTTTGCTATAGAAGAATCCATGATAAAGAAGAACAAGAAGAAAATAAAGTATATATTCTGACTCCTGCATCAAAGCTCCTTGTTAAAGGTACTAACCTTTGTTTATCTCTAATGATTAAATGGATAAATGATCCAATTCTTAGCAGTGTAGGCTAACAAATGGATAATTAGATTTATACAGAAGAACAAACAATATTTGAGATTGCCTTAGGAATGAGTTGATGGGAAATTATTCGTAACAATCCTGAATATATAAATGCCTCAAATAGGGAAGGAAGGTGAGTTATTATCAGGCGTCCTAGTTTTCATGGATCTGTTCAAGATTTTTTGGCATATCCTATTGCTTAAACTGCGAATAATAGGACCTATTTGACTGTGTGACTTTCTAAGACAAATATTAGTGTTGAAGCAAGAAAAGTGGAAGAGCTTACTCTCTTATGCTCTTATTGTATGCTATATATCACATTGGAAACTTCTGATGTTTGTTAGTGATTATGTTTCATGTCATAGGATTTTTGTCAGTTTCTTCTCTATTTTTACTTTATAGTTTTTTCTTCAGTTATTATTTGTTATAATGTATATAAAGATTACAGACGATAAGAGTTATCACCACGATTGTCCCTATGTTTCATGCTTATTAGATTTATATGCCTAATGTGTTTCTATCTTCAAAAGAAGACTTGACTTATAAAAAGAATTCGAGAAATATGTTATCTTCACATTTATATGGATAAAGCTTTGAAGATTGTTTAGTAACCCAAATGTGGGCTAACATGTCAAATCGCCTTAGGTCTAACATAAATGGTTCCTATATTTTGTTTCTGTATGTCTTTAGGCTGGGTAGTCAATTAATTATTGGTTGACATCCATGAGGCTGATATGGATTTATGATAAGAATTGAAATTGTATTTGCTTGTAGGACTGTATCAAGAGCATCCATGAACCTAGTAAGAAGTATTGGTCCTTCGCTTGTCAAACATGTTTCAAAGGGTTATGGGTATACACCTTCATCTTCATGGTGCCACTCATATTAAGATTCTTTTTGTTGTGGACTCACCACTTGCTATGCTTATGCCTGCCCTAGTCAATTACAGTGGTACGCTTGCTTCATGGGTTTTCTTCAATTTTATATATCTTTAATGGTTCACTGTTGGTTTGGTTTGTGATTCCTATTGCTAAATTTCAATTCTTGATTGGTCTTTTGCTTTTAATTTTCTAAGGTTTGGTTACTTGTTTATGCCCTTGCATTACTTTTGGACAGATAGCAGAGATAGCAAATAAAAGGCACTTCAAGTAAGCTTTTGAAACACTTTATATGAGTACAAGCTATCTATAAATAAATACAAGAGGATGAATTATCATAGTTATATATATCTGTTGTTGTTTTTCTCACTATCTGCAACTTGCACTTGTCATGAAGCTATTTATAGGGCACTACTAGCTTTCACTGGCCTTGCATGCTTGTACTTGTGCTTTTATTCCTCCAAACTGAGGGCACAATATGACTTACCAGAGGCACCATGTATGGACTGCTTAGTTCATTTCTGCTATGAAACTTGTCTTTGTATGTTAGGAATATAGATAGCTGGAAAACTATGGATTTGACTTGAGCATTAGTAATTCTTTCTTACTTCAGATACTTCTATTTATGATTTTATTTAATATGTGTATGAATATTTTTTTGTGTAGTTATTATGTGCCTACAGTCTATAATTGTCTTTTAAACTAGCTGAGGGCTACTCTTCTTTGGGGGATACAAGGATTTCACAAGAGACAAGGGCAAGAAAGAAGAGGTTCTTTCAATTTTTGTTTTCTTTGTTACAACTAATAACTTGTATTTTAGCTTATTTTTTATTTTTTTGGGTCAAATTTATGTCGTATCTAAGTATACAATGCACTTCATAATCTCCCTCACAACATTGTATTTAGGGGGGATTCGGTACTTGATTTTGAGCCTTTTTTTGGATGATTGACTACTTGATTTTAATCATTTATTGTGATTTTTGGTAAATTTTGGTTTTGGATAATTATGTGTATAGAAAAATATATTTTTTTATAAAATGAAGGCGTTTAGTTGTGGCAAACCACAATTAGATGCCTAATTTTTTTAAATATTTTTTAGAATATTAGAGATAAATTTAGAGATGAAAAAATTTGTCTCAAATTTAGAGAAGAAAAAATATGTCTCTAATTTAATATGAAAATAGAGATGGAGTTTTTTCGTCTCTAATTAAAGAACTAGAGACAAATCTTGATAACTAAATAATGACAGAAATTTAAAATTTAGAGACGATAAAATTTCATTTCTAATTAGAGACAAAATTAATTCTTTTATCTCTAATAATCAAAGACGCTACTTTTATCAACGAATCAATTTCTGTTTCTAAATATTTAGAGACAGAATTTTAACATTTTAGAGACAATTTGTCCGTCTCTAAATAGGATTTTTCTTGTAGTGATCGATGAATGCTATAATGCACCAGCACAGGTTTTGGTGCATCATGCACCGAAATTTATACTTATGATAATCGATTACCTAATTTTTTTTAGTTTTATGTTTTTTTTTTACATATTCATCTTCTCCACCACCCACCCACCCTCCCCTCCACCACCCCATCTCCCACCACTGCCATCCACCACCGACGAACAACCACGATATCCAAAGCATGGGTAGAGAACAAGTGGGTTTAGGGTTGGATCCAAGTGGTTCTGGATAATTGGTCGCAGTGGACAGCAGCAAGAGCTGGTGGCCAGTTTGCGGTGACCTTATTTAGGTTCTATTTGGCTAGATCAGGGGCGAAGCAGATAGGTGTGGTGGTGTGAGTTAGTCAATGGTGGTTCACGATGAAAGGTTGGCTGGATCGTATGGGAGCTTGGGGTAGCTGTGCTTGAAGCTGACGACATTGAATTGGATTTGTGATGGCAAAGGGAGGCAGGGATACATTTGGGTTGCTAGGGCATGGTGGTGGTTCAGTGATGGTGACGAGGTAGCGTGGTTGTGGGTCATATTTGGGGTTCTGCGCAGCGGCGATTTGGGTTGGTTGATGACTTGGTTGTTTACAGGGGCTAAAGAGGATTCATGCATGGTGGCTCCTAGCGATGCTTCATGGAGGCAAAGGTGGAGGCTGATTCCGAGTTTGGATGTTTCGGCCATGGTTGCAGAGATCAACAGTGGTATGGTGGTTGATCTAGGTGTGGGGGGTGGTGGTGGAGAGAGGTCACCGACATTGGTGGTGCGGTGGCTATGGCAACTATTGATTTATTGTTTACCAGTCCAACAGGTTGCCCTTCCTTCATCTCAATCATTAATTTTTTTTATTAATAAATCAAGGGTTTAAAACTAATGGTGCATGGTGCACCACAAAGTCTAATGGTGCATATTAGATGAAGCCCACTAACACTAAGGGTTTCACCAATTGGGATTGGCGGCCATTATTATATTTCTTGAACTTACAACTTCTACTTTAATCTTTACTAACCCCAATCCCCTAGTATATGTGTTTTTTTCCCCACTTTTTCAATACTACTTCCTAGCTAGCTTGATTATTACGTAGAAGGTTTCCTTCTCTTCCATTTTTTCGATTACTCCTCCATAAACACTTAAATAGCTCAAGACCATTTATAGAATCCTTAATGGATACATTTTTCAAAAGTTATTAAAAAACACAGCGTACCAGTCCTTGATTAGTTTCATCCAGAATGTAGGTATGGCGGAATTAGTGGCAACTTTGCATACTCAGCTGCAACAAATAAGCAAATCAAAACTTCATAAATTAAGCTGAAGTAAAAACTTCATCTCATAAAATTAAAATCAATAATGCTTCAAACACGTAACTGAAAAAACATACCAATGAAATCTGGGATTATATGTCCATCAAAAAATCTTCCAGTAGGATACTTGAAGAAACTTTCCCCATATGGGGGAAAGTTTGCTTGAAAAAAAGTGGTGGCATTAATGTAGTCATTGTTTCCATTATCAAACAATGAATCTCCAAATATGAATAGGGCTGTGTGCTTTTCCAGCAGGCATGCTTGACTTTTGGGAAAGTGAGTTGAGAATAAAAGAGCTCAGATAGAAAGCCAGTATAGACATGGAAATCCTTCTTGCCATGTTAGATCACTTTTCTCATGCAGAATGAGGTGCTGCATTGCTAATCATTTTATAGGCAGTCTGGCAATGTGTAATGTTCATTGATAATAGAAAAAAAAATATTATTTGAGAGATTCATATTTCCCTTTTCACATTCATATTTCCCCGATTAATTTATTATTTGAGAGATTTTGTTCTTAAATCATGATGCATGTATTAGTAAAAAAATTTATGTAATAACTCTGCCCTGTATTTTGTTTGACCATGTCCAATTTCTTTGACTTGAAAATAAAATTAAAAAAAAATAGAGAAGCATTAACATAAATAGAACAATCAATTATAGGAGAAAAGCAAAAAATGTTTTTTTCCCTCTAAGTTGATCTCCATCGTTCATTTCAAAAAGGTAAGGAGATAGAAAGAAAATTAAAAAGGTGGTGTGTTGTATTTATTAAATACAATTAAATATTGGATTAACATTAATCAATTATTCAGTATACTCTAATGTATTATTAATGTATCAATTATGTATCTATAGCATTATATAATTTATGGATATAGCAATTGGGTAATTAATATGAATGACCTATAATGGGTTAGGTTATTCAATAGTAAAGCCCATTGAGAAGTCTCTTCTCTTAACTGATTGGAATAGAAACTAAACCCCATTATTGGTTTCTATAAGAGATAACAACCTCTCTTCTAATTTGTGCCCCCAATCAGTAATAGGAGAAGTTTACTCTCAATTCTCTCATCTCTCTCTCTTTCAATTCTTGGGATAAGCAACAATTAAGAGAAGGATCATGGATCCAACCATAATTCCAGGTTCTATCTCATCTTGATCTTGTTAGTATGAACATGCTATATTATTTATCTTAAGAATAATTAATTCTATTTTTAGTCATTAATTTTCATCAATTGGTATCAGAGCCACTTAAGATATTAATATGGCTTTTTTTTTAAAATTATTTTTGCACAAACTAACTCAAGAACCCTACTTTTTTGAAATCTTCGAATTCAACCTCTATCTTTCAAATTGATTGAGGGTTATTGATCATATGTTATTATAAAGCTTATTTGTAAGCTTAATTGGAAGAAATAAATCGTACAGAACCGGTTTTTTGAAGAAAACCAAAACAGAAATCCCAAAAAACCTCATTTTTTTAAATTTCTTGCTTGATCTCAGTTTTTTACTTGATGAAGCTCGAAATTTATTGAGGGCTTCTCTAGATCGGAACACAATGACCAACATACTGAAAAATCATTGTGTTTCGTTGAGTAAAAATGGAGATCTAGCCGGGTTGGGGTCACGGGTTGCTCAACCCGTTTCAGAAACCCACAGTTTTCTTAGATCTGTTTCTCCACGGTTTTTGATTGATAATTTATGAAATTCGTATGGGGCCTCTAACCGCCGTGGAACGGCGACCCTATGGCCGGAAAATCGCGGCTCAAAATCGCGTAAAATGGGAGATCGAGACGGGTCAAGCTCGCGGGTTGCGCGACCTGTTTACAGGCAACCGGGTAAAGAAGACGATCCAACCCGTGCGAAGCCCAGTCGCGGCTCTGGCGCGTGAGGGCGTGTGGGCCCACTTCCCGAGGCCATTTTTTCCAATTTTTTTCTAAAAAATTTTATTTTAATATTTTTTATTTTTGGTATTTTTTTGGAATTTTTTGATCTTGTTATATTTTTATATTAATTATTTCTAGAACAATCGGTATTTTTCAATCTTGTACTCTCGGATTATGGACACGAAAAATTTTATGCACATTAATTACTTTGCCGTAACACTTGTATGTATCATACTCTCTCTATTAAGGTGTTGTGGTTATCGAATAAATTTTTAGGTCTTTATATGAATTAAACAAAATATATTCTTGTTTAATTTCATATGCTTTTATGAATAATATGATTTTATCATATTCGTAAAGTTTTTTGTATAATTGTGATCTTACCTATCGTGAGTGCAACTATACAAAAATTTTGTTTATTTTTTATATATTATATATATATATATATATATATATATATATGTAGCATTAATGATAATTATACTCTATCGGTATATTATTACTAATGTGATTGGTTACTGATACAATGCAATATTAATTCTTGAATTATGTCAATCATGTTTCGAGTATCCTATCGGTATGAGAAATTTTCTAGTGACATGAGATTTGTGCATTGTATTATTATTATTATATTTCTTATTTGTTATGATTTGGGACCTTTAGGCGAAATCATAATAATTAAGAAATTTATTTAAAAGACATGTTTGGCTGAGCATACAGAATCATTTAATTCTATAATACCATGATAATTATATTTTCATGCGTATTAAATGTTTCCTTGTTGTTATGGTGCCAGCTTCTTTGCCTACTTCAGTTAAAACTCTTAATGAGACAAATTATGAGGACTGGAAAGAATCTTTGGATTTATATCTGGCAATAACTAACATGGACCTAGCTTTGAGAGAGAAAGAGCCTCGGCTCAAATGCACGCGCTGAGTCCTTCTTTGCTCAAAAGACTTCTTATGAAAAATGGGAAGTCTCTAACCGAGTATGCCTAATGGTGATAAAATACACCATGGAGAAGTCCATTAGACAGAGCATTCCAGAGAATAATAATGCCAAAGATTTTCTATCATCCGTTGGTCAAAAATTCAAAACTTTTGATAAAGCACAAAAGGGTCAATATCTATCCTTACTTGAGAAAACCAAATATGATGGTGTTGGTGGAGTTCGTGAGCATATTATGAAACTGGTACACTATTATAACAAGTTGAAGTCTCTAAAGGTCGAGCTTGGTGAAAGTTTCTTAATCTGGCAAGTCTTAGAATCTCTTCCTCCTCAGTTTGATGTGTTGAAGACCTCATATAATACTCAGAAAGAGGAATGGACAGTTGATGAAATGATTGCAATTGTTGCTCAAGAAGAGAAGTCAATTAAAAAGAGGAAACTACACAGTGTTCAATTTGCTGCTTCTTCTTCTGGTGTCAAAAACAGGAAGAAGTTTAGTAACAAAGGCAAGCTTCATTTTGAAAAGGAAAAGACTGGGAAAGCACCATTGCAATTAGAGCCTAAAAGGAAATTTTTTAAGGGAACCTGCAAGTATTGCAAGAAGTACGGTCATAGAGTGGAGACTTGTTTTTTCCTTAAGAAGAAGAATGAGAAACAAGGTACGCTCTTAGCTCTAGCTTGTTTTGAATCTAATGTGGTGGATGTCCCTCCTAATACTTGGTGGTTAGATTCAGGTGCAACTATTCATGTTGTGAATTCTTTACAGGGATTCACAAGCCTGAGGAAACCAAGTGATTTTGAATCCAAGATTGTGATGGGAGATGGAGCTAGAGCATCTGTAGAAGAAATAGGAGTGGTATCTTTATATTTGCCTTCTGGACATATTTTGTTGTTGAAAGATGTAGTCTATGTACCTTCTATGAGAAGGAATTTGATTTCAGTTTCACCTTTAGATAATTATGGCTACACTTTTGAATTCGGCAATGAAAAACTTGTTGTTTATTCTAATTCTGTTGCAGTTGGTTCAGGAGTTTTGTGTGATGGGCTATATAAGCTGAGTCTGAATGATATATCTGTTAATTCTACTGTTGGATATAAGCGTAGTAGGATTGATGAGAACTCTTCTATGTTATGGCATAGACATTTGGGGCATATCTCTAGACCTCGAATTGAGAGGTTAGTTAAACAGGGCATTCGTGCATGATCTAGATTTCTCTGATTTTGATACTTGTGTTGATTGTATTAAGGGAAAACTTACTGCCAAAGTTAGAAATCAAGGAGCTAATAGATGTGTTGAGGTGTTGGAACTGATTCACACTGATATGTGTGGACCTATTACACCTACTGCTATAGGTGAATATAGGTATTTTATCACCTTCATAGACGATTTTTCCATATTCGGCTGGATAGATCTTCTCCATGAAAAATCTAGTTCCTTGGATGCTTTTAAATCCTTTAAAATTGCTATTGAATTGAAGATAGGTAAGAAGATCAAATGTGTGAGATCTGACAGAAGAGGTGAGTATTATGGCAGGTATGATGAGTCTGGAAGAAACCCAGGACCTTTTGCTAAATTTCTAGAAGAATGTGAGATTGAAGCTCAATATGCTATGCCAGGAACTCCTCAGCAGAATGGTGTTGCAGAAAGAAGAAATCGCACACTTATGGATATGGTGAGATGTATGATGAGTCATTCTACCTTACCAGATTTTCTTTGGGGAGATGCTTTAAAGACTGCTGTGTATATTCTAAATCAAGTGCCCAGCAAATCTGTGCCAAAAACTCCATATGAGTTGATGTCTGGAAAGAAACCAACCTTGAGACATTTCCATGTATGGGGTTGTAAGGCAGAAGTTAGGCTTTACAATCCTCAGTTAAAGAAGCTTGATCTTAAGACTATTAGCGGATTCTTTATTGGCTACTGTGTGGGTTCCCGAGGTAGCAGATTTTATTGTCCTTCTCACTCCATGCGAGTTATCGAATCTGATCGTGCTATATTCTTTGAGGATGACTTGGATAGTGGGAGTAGTAGTACACCACGACTAGTCATTCTTAGAGAAGATCAGGTTGTTGTCCCTGCACCAGTTGTTTCTTTTCCAGCAGATGTCATGCTTCCTGATGTTCGTGATAATGATCACATTCTTCCAGAACATGATGATGTTGCAGCACCACTGGCAGATCAACAGGAACATGATGATGTTGTTGAAGAAATTCCATTAAGGAGATCTCAGAGAGTTCGCAGGCCTACCATCCCCAATGATTATATTGTGTATCTTCAAGAACATGAGTTTGACCTTAATGATGTTGATGATCCTACCTCCTTTAAGGAAGCTATGTCTAGCTCATGTGCTTCTAATTGGCTAGATGCTATGCATGATGAATTAGTTTCCATGTCTCAAAATGCTGTTTGGGATCTTGAAGAATTACCAGTTGGTTGCAAACCAGTTGGGTGTAAATGGGTCTTCAAGACCAAACATAGTCCAAATGGTAAAGTTGAGAGGTACGAAGCTAGCCTAGTAGCAAAAGGCTATAGTCAAAGAGAAGGCATTGATTATAAGGAGACATTCTCACCGGTCTCTACTAAAGATGCTTTTTGAATTGTTATGACTTTGGTAGCTTATTTTGATTTAGAACTTCACCAGATGGATGTTAAAACAGCTTTTCTGAATGGAGATCTTGTTGAGGACGTCTACATGGTTCAGCCTGATGGCTTTGTTGAAAAGGGCAAAGAGCACTTAGTTTGCAAGCTGAAGAAGTCCATTTATGGACTAAAACAGGCCTCTAGACGTTGATATTTGAAATTTGATCAGGTGGTCACTTCACTTGGCTTCAAGGAAAATGCTTCAGATCAGTGCATTTACTTGAAAACTAGTGGGAGCTATTTCATCATTCTTGTTTTATATGTTGATGATATTCTCCTTGCTAGTAGTAGTGTTAAACTTTTGACTGAGACAAAATTGATGTTGAGTAGCCACTTTGATATGAAAGACCTAGGTGATGCTTCTGTTGTTCTAGGCATCCAAATTTATCGAGATAGGTCACGTGGTATTCTTGGATTGTCTCAAAGAGGATATATTGAAAGGATTCTCAAACGGTTTAATATGCATTCTTACTCCTCATGTGCTGCACTTGTTCAAAAGGGTGATAAACTTTCCAAATCTCAGTGTCCTCAAAATGATACAAAGATTGAAATGGTGAAAGTCTCATATGCTTCACTGTTGGCAGTTTAATGTATGCTCAAGTATGTACTCGTCCAGACATTGCTTTTTCTTGTTAATGCTTTAGGGAGATACTTGAGCGACCAGTTTAGGTCATTGGAAAGCCAGTAAAGAAGGTCATGAGATATTTGCGGGAGCCTTAAAGATTATATCTTTGACCTATAAAAGTCGATCAACTTCGAGTCATTGGTTATTCGGATTCGATTATGCAGGTTGCCCACGACGACCGAAAATCTACTTAGGCTTTATCTTTATGATGGCGAGAATGAGCTATTTCTTGGAAGAGTGTCAAACAGACTCTTGACTACTTCTACCATGGAAGCAGAGTATGTCGCTTGCTATGAAGCCACTTGTCAAGCCATATGGCTGAAAAATTTAATCTCTGGCTTTCATATTGTTGAAAGTATATCTAGACCTCTTGTGATATATTGCGACAATACTGCTGCTGTGCATTTCTCTCAAAACAACAGAAGTTCTTCTCATTCAAAGCATTTTGATATAAAATATCTGTTTGTTAGAGAGAAAATTCTAGAGTTTCAAACTCGTATTGAGCATCTTACTACAGAAAACATGTTAGCAGATCCACTAACCAAAGGCTTAACAGTTGGAGTTTTTCGGAATCATGTAACTCATATGGGTTTAATTAAGTCTTTTGATGTTTTGGGTTAGTTGGAGTCTGATATTATGTATTCTATTATGAGATATGTATGAAATGACGTCACTCTTATTATCATATCTCTTGAAGCATTAATAAAATGCTGAGACTATCCTTTGGAATTGCATATTTGTCTTATTTAATTATGCTTTTCCATTATCCATATTTAGTTTTTTATGAAATATAAGCACATAAATATATATATATCCCTATCGGATATTATTATTTTTTCTTGCAGTGCTAAAACTTAATATTTCATAGATTATTGGATGATATGTGCTTTGGGTCATAATTGATATTATAATTTTAATAATACTTCTTTTCTCTGATATTGATTAATGTTATCCAAGTGGGAGAATGTTGTATTTATTAAATACAATTAAATATTAGATTAACATTAATCAATTATTCAGTATACTCTAATGTATTATTAATGTATCAATTATGTATCTATAGCATTATATAATTTATGGATATAGCAATTGGGTAATTAATATGAATGACCTATAATGGGCTAGGTTATTCAATAATAAAGCTCATTGAGAAGTCTCTTCTCTTAACTGATGGGAATAGAAACTAAGCCTCATTATTGGTTCTTATAAGAGGTAACAACCTCTCTTCTAATTTGTGCCCCAATGAGTAATAGGAGAAGTTTACTCTCAATTCTCTCATCTCTCTCTCTTTCAATTCTTGGGATAAGCAACAATTAAGAGAAAGATCATGAATCCAACCATAATTCCAGGTTCTATCTCATCTTGATCTTGTTAGTATGAACATGCTATATTATTTATCTTAAGAATAATTAATTTTGTTTTTAGTCATTAATTTCCATCATGGTGTCTTTAACAAGTAGGACGCAAGCAAGTTTAGACATTTTCTCAAGTATTGATTTTATTTTATTTTTTAATAAACAGGGCCAAAGACCCATTTTTTTTTCAAGTATTGATTGATAGCTTCGCTGATGTGAGGATAAAATCCTTAAATCAATGTAGTGTGGGCATAGGAATGACGTGAGAGAAATACCTCTCAAAACTACATATGTGATTTAAAAAAAGACAAATTTTAAGACTATTTTTTATGTCTATTATATTTATTTTATCAATTAAGTTATAATATATGTGTATTTTTTTAAAAAGAAAGTAGGAGAGATAACATTAATAAATATATATCATAACTTGATTGGTAAAATAAATATAATGAACGTGAAAAAATGGATCTTAATTTTATTCTTAAAAAAACTAGATCTACCATAATAAATTAAATTGAGATCTCCACCGCTGAATTTCAAAGATAACAAAAAATAGAATCATGGCTGCTGCTGCCGCAAGAGCTTACATAACCGGAAAAGGAGAGGCAAATGAAATTGGAATAAATAAAATGAAGAACCCTAAAATTCACCCAAAAAAATAATTAAGAACCCTAAAGGAAGATTGCTCAAACCGAATTCCGTGTTAGAATATGATTCCAATTTTTTTTTAGTGATATGTGACCTATTAATCTCATACCTTTAACTTCTTCTAGTCCATCACGCTATTTAATTATATACTTGTTTAATTTGTCAATAACGGTATCTATATACTTGTTTTACATCTTCTAGTCTATCACGCTATTTATACAGTTGTTTATGATATTATGTGAGTTGAATAGTTGAGCATTAGACTTAAAAAATTCAACTCTTTTGAAAATGGGATCAGTGAACGCTTTTTTTTTAAAATCTCCATATAAAATAAAAATGAAGAATGGAATTCGAGAAAGAAATTGAAAAAATGAAAACCATTTACCTCTCTTGAATATGGCCTTGTGATATTTTTTAAAAAATAAAGTAATGGCATTTGCAAGTAATTTTCTTGTCGAACGTTAAATGTGACAAACCAAATCTCTCAAAAGCTTAAGATATTAGATGAAGACATTTTTACCATGTGCTTTGTATTCAACATTTTATTGAAATGAATGTGAGTGACACATACGGATTGAACCCATGACTACTTGGTCCACCATGTCATAAACAAAATATATTCTTGTTTAATTTCATATGCTTTTATGAATAATATGATTTTATCATATTCGTAAAGTTTTTTGTATAATTGTGATCTTACCTATCGTGAGTGCAACTATACAAAAATTTTGTTTATTTTTATTATATATATATATATATATATATGTAGCATTAATGATAATTATACTCTATCAGTATATTATTACTAATGTGATTGGTTACTGATACAATGCAATATTAATTCTTGAATTATGTCAATCATGTTTCGAGTATCCTATCGGTATGAGAAATTTTCTAGTGACATGAGATTTGTGCATTGTATTATTATTATTATATTTCTTATTTGTTATGATTTGGGACCTTTAGGCGAAATAATAATAATTAAGAAATTTATTTAAAAGACATGTTTGGCTGAGCATACGGAATCATTTAATTCTATAATACCATGATAATTATATTTTCATGTGTATTAAATGTTTCCTTGTTGTTATGGTGCCAGCTTCTTTGCCTACTTCAGTTAAAACTCTTAATGAGACAAATTATGAGGACTGGAAAGAATCTTTAGATTTATATCTGGCAATAACTAATATGGACCTAGCTTTGAGAGAGAAAGAGCCTCGACAAATGCACGCTGAGTCCATCTTCTTTGCTCAAAAGACTTCTTATGAAAAATGGGAAGTCTCTAACCGAGTATGCCTAATGGTGATAAAATACACCATGGAGAAGTCCATTAGACATGAGCATTCCAGAGAATAATAATGCCAAAGATTTTCTATCATCCGTTGGTCAAAAATTCAAAACTTTTGATAAAGCACAAAAGGGTCAATATCTATCCTTACTTGAGAAAACCAAATATGATGGTGTTGGTGGAGTTCGTGAGCATATTATGAAACTGGTACACTATTATAACAAGTTGAAGTCTCTAAAGGTCGAGCTTGGTGAAAGTTTCTTAATCTGGCAAGTCTTAGAATCTCTTCCTCCTCAGTTTGATGTGTTGAAGACCTCATATAATACTCGAAAGAGGAATGGACAATTGATGAAATGATTGCAATTGTTGCTCAAGAAGAGAAGTCAATTAAAAAGGGGAAACTGCACAGTGTTTAATTTGCTGCTTCTTCTTCTGGTGTCAAAAACAGGAAGAAGTTTAGTAACAAAGGCAAGCTTCATTTTGAAAAGGAAAAGACTGGGAAAGCACTATTGCAATTAGAGCCTAAAAGGAAATTTTTTAAGGGAACCTGCAAGTATTGCAAGAAGTACGGTCATAGAGTGGAGACTTGTTTTTTCCTTAAGAAGAAGAATGAGAAACAAGGTACGCTCTTAGCTCTAGCTTGTTTTGAATCTAATGTGGTGGATGTCCCTCCCAATACTTGGTGGTTAGATTCAGGTGCAACTATTCATGTTGTGAATTCTTTACAGGGATTCACAAGCCTGAGGAAACCAAGTGATTTTGAATCCAAGATTGTGATGGGAGATGGAGCTAGAGCATCTGTAGAAGAAATAGGAGTGGTATCTTTATATTTGCCTTCTGGACATATTTTGTTGTTGAAAGATGTAGTCTATGTACCTTCTATGAGAAGGAATTTGATTTCAGTTTCACCTTTAGATAATTATGGCTACACTTTTGAATTCGGCAATGGAAAACTTGTTGTTTATTCTAATTCTGTTGCACTTGGTTCAAGAGTTTTGTGTGGTGGGCTATATAAGCTGAATCTGAATGATATGTCTGTTAATTCTACTGTTGGATATAAGCGTAGTAGGATTGATGAGAACTCTTCTATGTTATGGCATAGACATTTGGGGCATATCTCTAGACCTCGAATTGAGAGGTTAGTTAAACAGGGCATTCTGCATGATCTAGATTTCTCTGATTTTGATACTTGTGTTGATTGTATTAAGGGAAAACTTACTGCCAAAGTTAGAAATCAAGGAGCTAATAGATGTGTTGAGGTGTTGGAACTGATTCACTGATATGTGTGGACCTATTATACCTACTGCTATAGGTGAATATAGGTATTTTATCACCTTCATAGACGATTTTTCCAGATTCGGCTGGATAGATCTTCTCCATGAAAAATCTAGTTCCTTGGATGCTTTTAAATCCTTTAAAATTGCTATTGAATTGAAGACAGGTAAGAAGATCAAATGTGTGAGATCTGACAGAAGAGGTGAGTATTATGGCTGGAAGAAACCCAGGACCTTTTGCTAAATTTCTAAAAGAATGTGAGATTGAAGCTCAATATGCTATGCCAGGAACTCCTCAGCAGAATGGTGTTGCAGAAAGAAGCACACTTATGGATATGGTGAGATGTATGATGAGTCATTCTACCTTACCAGATTTTCTTTGGGGAGATGCTTTAAGGACTGCTGTGTATATTCTAAATCAAGTGCCCAGCAAATCTGTGCCAAAAACTCCCTATGAGTTGATGTCTGGAAAGAAACCAACCTTGAGACATTTCTATGTATGGGGTTGTAAGGCAGAAGTTAGGCCTTACAATCCTCAGTTAAAGAAGCTTGATCTTAAGACTATTAGCGGATTCTTTATTGGCTACTGTATGGGTTCCCGAGGCAGCAGATTTTATTGTCCTTCTCACTCCATGCGAGTTATCGAATCTGATCGTGCTATATTCTTTGAGGATGACTTGGATAGTGGGAGTAGTAGTACACCACGACTAGTCATTCTTAGAGAAGATCGGGTTGTTGTCCCCTGCACCAGTTGTTTCTTTTCAAATGAGATGTCATGCTTCATGATGTTCGTGATAATGATCACATTCTTCCGAACATGATGATGTTGCAGCACCACTGGCAGATCAACAGGAACATGATGATGTTGTTGAAGAAATTCCATTAAGGAGATCTCAGAGAGTTCGCAGGCCTACCATCCCCAATGATTATATTGTGTATCTTCAAGAACATGAGTTTGACCTTAATGATGTTGATGATCCTACCTCCTTTAAGGAAGCTATGTCTAGCTCATGTGCTTCTAATTGGCTAGATGCTATGCATGATGAATTAGTTTCCATGTCTCAAAATCTTTGTTTGGGATTTTGAAGAATTACCAATTGGTTGCAAACCAGTTGGGTGTAAATGGGTCTTCAAGACCAAACGTAGTCCAAATGGTAAAGTTGAGAGGTACAAAGCTAGACTAGTAGCAAAAAGGCTATAGTCAAAGAGAAGGCATTGATTATAAGGAGACATTCTCATCGGTCTCTACTAAAGATGCTTTTCGAATTGTTATGACTTTGGTAGCTCATTTTGATTTAGAACTTCACCAGATAGATGTTAAAACAGCTTTTCTGAATGGAGATCTTGTTGAGGACGTCTACATGGTTCAGCCTGATGGCTTTGTTGAAAAGGGCAAAGAGCACTTAGTTTGCAAGCTGAAGAAGTCCATTTATGGACTAAAACAGGCCTCTAGACGTTGATATTTAAAATTTGATCAGGTGGTCACTTCACTTGGCTTCAAGGAAAATGCTTCAGATCAGTGCATTTACTTGAAAACTAGTGGGAGCTATTTCATCATTCTTGTTTTATATGTTGATGATATTCTCCTTGCTAGTAGTAGTGTTAAACTTTTGACTGAGACAAAATTGATGTTGAGTAGCCACTTTGATATGAAAGACCTAGGTGATGCTTCTGTTGTTCTAGGCATCCAAATTTATCGAGATAGGTCACGTGGTATTCTTGTATTGTCTCAAAGAGGATATATTGAAAGGATTCTCAAACGGTTTAATATGCATTCTTACTCCTCATGTGCTGCACTTGTTCAAAAGGGTGATAAACTTTCCAAATCTCAGTGTCCTCAAAATGATACAGAAAAGATTGAAATGGTGAAAGTCTCATATGCTTCCATTGCGCGTTTAATGTATGCTCAAGTATGTACTCGTCCGACATTGCTTTTGTTGTTAATGCTTTAGGGAGATACTTGAGCGACCCAGTTTAGGTCATTGGAAAGCCGTAAAGAAGGTCATGAGATATTTGCGGGGCACTAAAGATTATATCTTTGACCTATAAGAAGTCGATCAACTTCGAGGTCATTGGTTATTCGGATTCGATTATGCGAGGTTGCCCCTGACGACCGAAAATCTACTTTCGGCTTTATCTTTATGATGGCGAGAATGAGCTATTTCTTGGAAAAGTGTCAAACAGACTCTTACTGACTACTTCTACCATGGAAGCAGTATGTCGCTTGCTATGAAGCCACTTGTCAAGCCATATGGTGAAAAATTTAATCTCTGGCTTTCATATTGTTGAAAGTATATCTAGACCTCTTGTGATATATTGCGACAATACTGCTGCTGTGCATTTCTCTCAAAACAACAGAAGTTCTTCTCATTCAAAGCATTTTGATATAAAATATCTGTTTGTTAGAGAGAAAATTCTAGAGTTTCAAACTCGTATTGAGCATCTTACTACAGAAAACATGTTAGCAGATCCATTAACCAAAGGCTTAACAGTTGGAGTTTTTCGGAATCATGTAACTCATATGGGTTTAATTAAGTCTTTTGATGTTTTGGGTTAGTGGGAGTCTGATATTATGTATTCTATTATGAGATATGTATGAAATGACGTCACTCTTATTATCATATCTCTTGAAGCATTAATAAAATCTTTGAGACTATCCTTTGGAATTGCATATTTGTCTTATTTAATTATGCTTTTCCATTATCCATATTTAGTTTTTTATGAAATATAAGCACATAAATATATATATATCCCTATCGGATATTATTATTTTTTCTTGCAGTGCTAAAACTTAATATTTCATAGATTATTGGATGATATGTGCTTTGGGTCATAATTGATATTATAATTTTAATAATACTTCTTTTCTCTGATATTGATTAATGTTATCCAAGTGGGAGAATGTTGTATTTATTAAATATAATTAAATATTAGATTAACATTAATCAATTATTCAGTATACTCTAATGTATTATTAATGTATCAATTATGTATCTATAGCATTATATAATTTATGGATATAGCAATTGGGTAATTAATATGAATGACCTATAATGGGCTAGGTTATTCAATAGTAAAGCTCATTGAGAAGTCTCTTCTCTTAACTGATGGGAATAGAAACTAAGCCTCATTATTGGTTTCTATAAGAGGTAACAACCTCTCTTCTAATTTGTGCCCCAATCAGTAATAGGAGAAGTTTACTCTCAATTCTCTCATCTCTCTCTCTTTCAATTCTTGGGATAAGCAACAATTAAGAGAAAGATCATGAATCCAACCATAATTTCAGGTTTTATCTCATCTTGATCTTGTTAGTATGAACATGCTATATTATTTATCTTAAGAATAATTAATTTTGTTTTTAGTTTTTAATTTCCATCATGGTGTCTTTAACAAGTAGGACGCAAGCAAGTTTAGACATTTTCTCAAGTATTGATTTTATTTTATTTTTTAATAAACAGGGCCAAAGACCCATGTTTTTTTTCAAGTATTGATTGATAGCTTCGCTGATGTGAGGATAAAATCCTTAAATCAATGTAGTGTGGGCATAGGAATGACGTGAGAGAAATACCTCTCAAAACTACATATGTGATTTAAAAAAAGACAAATTTTAAGACTATTTTTTATGTCTATTACATTTATTTTATCAATTAAGTTATAATATGTGTGTATTTTTTTAAAAAGAAAGTAGGAGAGATAACATTAATAAATATATATCATAACTTGATTGGTAAAATAAATATAATGAACGTGAAAAAATGGATCTTAATTTTATTCTTAAAAAAACTAGATCTACCATAATAAATTAAATTGAGATCTCCACCGCTGAATTTCAAAGATAACAAAAAATAGAATCATGGCTGCTGCTGCCGCAAGAGCTTACATAACCGGAAAAGGAGAGGCAAATGAAATTGGAATAAATAAAATGAAGAACCCTAAAATTCACCCAAAAAAATAATTAAGAACCCTAAAGGAAGATTGCTCAAACCGAATTCCGTGTTAGAATTTCCCATTTATATATGATTCCAATTTTTTTTTAGTGATATGTGACCTATTAATCTCATACCTTTAACTTCTTCTAGTCCATCACGCTATTTAATTATATACTTGTTTAATTTGTCAATAACGGTATCTATATACTTGTTTTACATCTTCTAGTCTATCACGCTATTTATACAGTTGTTTATGATATTATGTGAGTTGAATAGTTGAGCATTAGACTTAAAAAATTCAACTCTTTTGAAAATGGGATAAGTGAACGCTTTTTTTTTTAAATCTCCATATAAAATAAAAATGAAGAATGGAATTCGAGAAAGAAATTGAAAAAATGAAAACCATTTACCTCTCTTGAATATGGCCTTGTGATATTTTTTAAAAAATAAAGTAATGGCATTTGCAAGTAATTTTCTTGTCGAACGTTAAATGTGACAAACCAAATCTCTCAAAAGCTTAAGATATTAGATGAAGACATTTTTACCATGTGCTTTGTATTCAACTTTTTATTGAAATGAATGTGAGTGACACATACGGATTGAACCCATGACTACTTGGTCCACCATGTCATAAACAATATCTCAAAAGTTTAAACTATAGGATGAAAATACATGAATGACTTTATTATATATCTCTAATAATACATGTCAACTTAAAAAAAATTAACTATAATTTTGTCATAAAAAATATGGTTTTTCTTTTTAATTTAAAAAACATATTTTAGATTTTCTTTTTGTGAATAGAAATTTAAGGTCAATGGTAGCTATCTCATTCTTGAATCAGGGCAAGCCTTCAATCTTAATGAGCACTTATAGATAATCCACCAGTGGATCTAAGATTCGAATCTCGACTAACTTAATTGACCCAGTTCGCTTTTACTAATATTGTGCTAACCGTTGTTGGCATATTTTAGATTAATTTTAACACGATTAAGTACAAAATAATTTCAAATATCATGAAATTTTATAAAAACATTATACATGATACAAACACTAAGCATATTTATTAGTTTGAAATTAAAGTCTTCAAATGTAGTAAACAACTGTTTCAGATTGTAAGATTCAATGACATCTCTATTTCTACTCCACATTAGCTTGGCGAAATGCTCAGTAGCTATCTCTGTGGGATGGAGAGAATCAAAGAACACATACTCGTCAACATTGTTACATAGCTCATATTCTTCAATCCCCCTTTTCCCTCCGCAGCTATATTATCTCCTCTATAAGGACCACCTCCACAACAAGCTGCATTCCCATCTTTGAAACCTTACCAACAAAAAAAGTAGAAAGCAACAATTACAACTACAACAATGATGATGCAGCTACTAAAAAGTCTGAAAAAATGCCATATATATAAGTTTTAGGGCATACCATATTTTGAAGGGTATTTCATTACTTCAATATGTGCACTGTAGAAGCCAGTAATTGAGTATTTGAATTCTTTTAGTTGTTTCTCTAGCTTCTGAAGCATTTTGTGAAGAGCATTATTGTGTAGTCTTGCAAGTCTGAAGCTTCTTCTTCCAGGAAGGCACATATTCTAGCTCCATTTACGAGCCTCCTTAGAAGAGGAAAGCAATTCAAAGGACTCACATTTACAAACCCAAATTTTCTTCCACCTTCATTATAAATTTCCTACAATAAAATATCAATGTTAAAATTACTAACAAATTGAAACGCAGGAAATTAAAAGGAAGTTTGAGCAATTGTGAGGTAAAAGGTTCAATACTTTGGCCACAACTGTAATGTTGCCAATCACAAAATCTACAAATTCTTGTTGAGGGTATGGAAGGACCACACCACGAGATGACCCTGTAAGGAAAAGGGTGCCATAGCCATTGCCTCCTATGCTAAATATGTAGACAGCTCTGGACAATAATTTTTTGGCTTCCACATCTCTTAGTTTTTGCTTGAATTGCTTGCTAACTTGTGAGAAGTAATTTGCCTGAGTTTTTAGGTCTATCGCCTAAAAAAGGAATAAGAAAGCTCACATATTAATGGATTGAATTTTGAAAGTGGTGTAAGAAATTAATATAAAACATTTACAAATATCTATCATTGCTAATTATTAAAAGGAAAATGAATATCACATGCTATTTTCTCTACTTTATATGTTACACTTTTCTTATTTTTTAAAATCATGTATTAAAAAGTGTGTTTATCTTATTTTATTACGTACTCAAAAAAGAAATATTGTAATAATTAAAAATGATGTGTGAATATTATTGTTGAAATAAAAATTAGATATATAGTTTCAAGAGTACATAACATAAAAATATACTTTCTGTACTTAAAAATTTAGTCTCATATTAATGCCAGTGAAAAATACCTTAATCAAAGATTAAAAAAAATGTTTTCTATCACGAGAAATTTCTTCCTCTATCTACTCTATATTGTACATGAACATCAATGAATGTTATGGGGCACCATCACAAGTTTTGGTGCATCATGCACCAAATTTTTTACTTATGATAATTGGTTACCCAGTTTTTTTTTTTTAGTTTTACATTTTTTTTTACACATTTATCTTCTCCACCACCCACCCACCCTCCCCCTCTCCCACCACTACCATCCACTACCACCGAGCCACCACGATTTCCAAAGCATGAGTAGAGGACAAGGTGGGTTTGGGTTTGGATCCAAGTGGTTTTGAGTTGTTGGTCACGATGAACAGTGGCAAGGGCTAGTGGTCAGTTTACGGTGGCCATATTTGGGCTCTGTTTGGTCAAATCAGGGGCGGAGCAGATGGGCGTGGTGGCGCGAGTTAGTCAATGGTGGTTCAAGGGAGAAGGTTGGCTAGATCGTGTGGGAGCTTAGGGTAGCTGTGCTTGAAGTTGACGGCATTGAAATTTGATTTGTGATGGCGGGGCGGGAGGCAGGGACGCATTTGGGTTGCTAAGGCATAGTGGTGGTTCGATGATGGTGGCAAGGTAGCGTGGTTGTGGGTCGCATTTGGGGTTCTGCGCAACGGCGATTTGGGTTGGTTGATGACTTGGTTGTTTACAGGGGCTGAAGAGGATTCATGCATATGACTCTTGGCAGTGCTTCATGTACAAAGGTAGAGATGGAGGCTGATTTCGAGTTTGGATAGTTCGGCCATGGTTGCAGAGATCGGTAGTGGGATGGTGGTTAATCTAGGTGTTGGTGGTGGTGGTGAGGATCGGGGTGGTGGTGGTGGAGAGAGGTCATCAGCATTGGTGGTGTGATGGCTATAGCAGCTACTGATTTATTGTTTACCAGTCCAAAAGGTTGTCCTTCTTTCATCTCAATCATTAAATTTTTTATTAATAAATCAAGAGTTTAAGAGTAATGGTGCATGATGCACCACAAAGTCTAATGGTGCATATTAGATGAAGCCCAGTAACACCTTTGTTTCTCCAATTGGGATTGGCGGCCATTATTATATTACTTGAACTTATAACTTCTACTTTAATCTTTACCAACCCCAATCCCCTAGTGTATGTGTTTTTTTTCCCACTTTTTTAATACTACTTCCTAGCTAGCTTGATTATTACATAGAAGGTTTCCCTTCTCTTCCATTTTTTTCATTTACTCCTCCATAAACACTTAAATAGCCCGAGACCATTTATAGAATCCTTAGTGGATACATTTTTCAAAAGTTATTTAAAAGCACAGCGTACCAGTCCTTGATTAGTTTCAACCAGAGCGCCAGCTCCCCCTGATGCAAAATTCACCTCATAGATGTACTGATCATGGTATCCAGAATGCAGGTATGGCGAAATTAATGGCAACTTTGCATACTCAGCTGCAACAATCAAGCAAATCAAAACCTCATAAATTAAGCTAAAGTAAAAACTTCATCTCATAAAATTAAAATCAATAATATTGCTTCAAACACGTATACTGAAAGAACATACCAATGAAATCTGGGATTATACGTCCATCAGAAAATCTTCCAGTGGGATACTTGAAAAAAGTTTTCCCATTTGGGGGAAAGTTTGCTTTAAAAAAAGTGGTGGCATTAATGTAGTCATTGTTTCCATTATCAAACAATGAATCTCCAAATATGAATAGGGCTGTGTGCTTTTCCAGCAGGCATGCGCAGCTTTGGGAAAGTGAGCTGAGAATAAAAGAGCTCAGATAGAAAGCCAGTATAGACATAGAAATCCTTCTTGCCACGTTAGATCTCTTTTCTCATGCAGAATGAGGTACTGCGTTGCCAATCATTTTATAGGCAGTCTGGCAACGTGTAATGTTCATTGATAATAGAAATATTATATATTATTTCAGAGATTGATATTTCCCTTTTCACATTCATATAATTTCCCCGATTAATAATTATTTGAGAGATTTTGTTCTTAAATCATGATTCATGTATTAGTTAAAAAATTTATGTAAAAACTCTGCCCTGTATTATGTTTGACCATGCCTAATTTCTTTGACTTGAAAATAAAATAAAATAAAAAACAAAGAAGCATTAACATAAATAGAATAATCAATTATAAGAGAAAAACAAAAATTGTTTTTTTCCCCTCTAAGTTGACACAACAAAAAAAAGGGTGTTTAGCCACAGTTTTTTTGCTATAGTTTCAACAACCATGACTAAACCATTAAAAAAGCCAAGCGCTAAAACCTTTAGCACCCCCCTCTCTCTCTCTCCCTTGTATTGTATTGTCATCTCCCTCGCCTAACCCTTCAACCACGCCTTATTTAGCCACAACTGTTATAACCATGAGTAAATGTAATTAGCCACAGTTAAAACTGTGGCTAAACACCATGTATTTTTGTAGTGTGATCTCCATCATTCATTTCAAAAAGGTAAGGAGATAGAAAGAAAATTAAAAGGGTGGTGTCTTTAACAAGTAGGATGCAAGCAAGTTTACGGTGAGGTCTTTCTTGAAAGAATAATTCTAAATCTTTCTATACAATCTTTCTATTAATTCTCCTAATTACTAAATGAAGAAAGTATTGAATATTTTTTTATATTTTTAAGACATTAAATGTATTTATTTTTTTATTAAATATTTTCTTATTTAATATTAAAAAGATTATTAAGAGAAACTTTTAAGAGAATACAACAAAACTTTTCTTGAAAGGCACTTAGGTCCAAGGCACAGGCGTACCTTCAGGGCTTCTACTATCAAAGGGTTGGGTTCAAATGGCCCTTCCATCCATACAGGTTGAGTTGAATGCTTAATGACATATGCTACATGTGCCTGGTGGAACCTTCTATCATAGATTCAAAATGTTTGGATCTATGGATGAATTTTTTTTTATCTGAAAATATTTAAATATAGATTTGTGTGTATATAAAAAATATTAGTTAAAATTTATAAGTTTCTTATATGTATAATTATTTGTAAAAAAAAAAAGAGTGATATGTTAAATTTTTGTGCAAATATAAATTTTATTAGTTAAAATTTGTAAAGATCTAACTTTTTAATCTCAATCATTGATTTATTTTAATAACTAAAAAGTCATGGTATATCCATGAATTACCTTTGAAGTGGTTCATGTTAGACTTTTCACTGCCTGGTGTTATATGAAAATTTTTCCTAGCAATGTATCACCAAATGCAAAAGTAAATAGATTTATACTAGCATTTATTTGTTCCTGCTGATAAAAATTTGAGTCTGAGGTGTAACTTAAATCATATTTAATAATATTTAGTCTCTTTTATGTTTAGCATTTTATTTTCTTACATTTTTTTACATTGGTGGCATATAAAATATTTATTTTTAAAACTCAGTATATATGGTCATACAAATTAATTTGTGTATACTTTTATACATTGAAAATTTATTCAAATTTAATATTTTTGTAACTAATATTCACTTTTATAATTATTTTCATCGAGTTTTACACTTATATTTTATAAAGACTTCAAATCATAATTAAAAAACTCACGATCAAAATTAATAAAATAAATATAACTTATTTATTATTATTTTTACTTTGATAATATCTCATGCATCACACGAATTAAATACTAGTTAATATATTATTTGAGAGATTTTGTTATCATATCATGATTCATGTGTTAGTAAAACATTTTATGTAATAACTCTATCCCGTATTATGTTTGACGTTGCCCAATTTCTTTGACTTGAAAATATAATTAAAAAAATAAAGAAGCATGAACATAAATAGAAGAATTAATTAAAAGAGAAAAGTGAAAGTTTCTTATATATTCCTGGAAAAAATTGACTACCCTTCATTTAAAAAAAAAAGAAAATAGAAAAAATTAAAAAAAAAATAAATGGTTGAGAATTTTCTTCCTCCGAATATACGGAAGAAGTTCTCGAGAAAAGCAATCCGTGTTTGTGTTTGGTGTTACGCTGTGTAGAGCTGACCAAACTTTCTTGGAGGAAGCCACCTCCCCCAGAGATGAGGCTTCCAGTCTGAACGCTGGAGATTTAAGCTTGTATGTGTATTATATACGTAGGCATTTGGATTACTGCCTTTCATGAGGATTTTCTTTCTCTATGCTGAGAAATAAGTAATAACTAATAACAAAGTATTAAATATTTTTAAAATTTATAATATATTAGATATTTCTATTGTTCATTTAATATTTAGTTTAATGTAATTAAAAAATATATAAAGAGAATCCTACACCAAAAAAAAAAAGAATATAGGATAATTTATTAAAAGAATATAGTGTTTTTCTTTTTTAAGGTACTAATATTTTATATAAATTGTTAAACACTTTTTAGATGTTAGTTATATTTTATTAAATTTTTAAGCCTTTATTTATTGTAATTTCGCACAATAATGATCAATAATTGTTCATAAGATACAGCAGAGGACAACTCCATTAGGTGTGTTTGGATTAGAGTTTACAAATTTAATTTTGAATAAACTTAATTTTACAAACTTGATTATTGTTAAAAGTGGGTTTAAAAATAAAGTGATTTATGTTTGACTATCTTTTTTGAAAAGTAATTTTGATAGAATTAATGTTATAGTATTGATTAAAATTATTTTTAGATGTATAATTACGAAAAAGAGTATATGTTAATATTACTTTTTAGTGTAACAAATTACTCTCATAATTTCAGGTCAAGAATAATAGTTAAGTAATATCCACTCCAAAGTAGTGGGTTAATATTACTTTGTTTATATTTCTTTTTCATCATTTGATTTTTTAAAATTAGATTTTAACAAATGAAATAACTTGTTATAATAATCATTTTTATTTTTAGTGCTATTATTATTGTAAAAAAATATTTATAAATGATATTGTATATTTTATTACTATTTTAAAATTTAAATATCATATTTTATGTATTAAATAATAAATTACATAAAATTAATAGCAATGATAATTAGATACTCAAAAAAGATCTATTAATATTAAACCCAACCGAATATTCTTATTATAGCATGTATATAAAACAAATTAAAATAAGCATTTAAAATATAAAATAAAATAAAATAAAGAGACGCAAAATAAAATCCAATAATACAATGAAGAACGGAAAGGACGAAAGGCAATGTTAAAACAGCTCTATTAGAAAATAAAAAAAACCTAGACTGAATGCAATACTTTGAATTTGCAAAGTTAGACAATTTTTTTTTTTTAGGGCTTAGGACCCATCCGAAGGTTTGGCAGTGAGTCTCTTTAGATGATTTCCTAATGAAGTTTTAAAAAAGAGAAATTGTGATCAAGAACATTTGTGAGATTTAAACTTTGTTACTTTCTCTGCGTATTTCTAACTCTTATGAACTGAGCTATTAATATGGAACATTTCCAACCATCTTTTGGTACAACATTGTTCCTACTCAAACCTTGATTTAATGGAAAATTACGCTAAATAAAGAGCAAACATGAAATTTTGTCAAATAACATATTATGTCATGAAAAATGTTAGTAATATATTTTTTCTCACACACTCTCTCTCATTTGGCCTCGTTGCTCATCTTGTTTATATTATGACTTGTTTAGGTGTATCAGTTTACTTAAAATTTATTCATTTTCATTCAAAATAAAGTTTTAATAAAAAAAATGATCCATTAGTCACTAAGTCAATTAAAAAAGTTCCTAAAAGTAAATTAAAAGTAAATATAATAAAAGTAAATTGAAAATTATATATATAATAAAAGTAAATTAAAGATTTAGAAATAGTTTTATGAAATTGTTAAAAGATAAATATTTTAAAAAAAAAAAAGATAGTCCATCAATTACTAGGTGAAAAAAAAGAAGTTGCTAAAAAGATTAAAAAAAACAAATAAAACAAAAGTGAATATTTTATTCACCTTATGCAGAAGGTTCTATGACAAATGTTAAAAAAACGGTTTTTTTTTGTTTGGGCTGTTTTGGGTTGTGAAAAGAAAAATAAACAAAGATAGAAAGAGTTGCACATTCAATGAATTGAACGAAAAGTGAAAACTGAAAAGTGCATTTGGGTAAGTGGGTTTCGCTGTTTTGGTGGAATTTTTTTAAAAAACAATAATGTGAAGTGAATAGTAAAATTGCATGTCAATAAAGAAAGAATAATAATCATCTTATTTTAAATAGTATTTATATTTTTTAATATTATATTTAATAAAATATAAATTATTAATTAATAAATATATATATAAATATATAATTTTTTTAATTTGATTTTATTAATTAATTTATATATGATATTAATTATTTTTTAATATATTTATTAATTAATTTTTATATGTCATTAATTATAAATTTATATTTTATTAATTAATTTTATGTGATATGAAGAATGATATAATTAAAAATAGATAAAATTATTGGAGTTGGATTAATAAAAGGTGAAACTCGGTGCAATGAGTGAAAGTGTATGAGAAAAAGTGTAAAAATGAGTGTGTTATTAACATTTTTTTTTATATTTCTTGACATAATTTTGGTAGTTGATAGGTGGTATTTACCATGGACCTTTGAGTTTGGGTCTATGATGGTCCTATTAGCAGACTTATGATAGTAGGTTTAATTTATTTATAAAATGGTTCATTAAATTATTTATTATTAAGTCCTATTGCTATTAAAATTTTCAATTTAGTCCTTGCTTAATTTTGATTTTTACTTTCACCTTCTCCTTCAACCCCTCTGATAGCCACCCCTCTTCTCTACCTTTGGAATGCTTCTGCTAACGCCTCCTACCATCGAGGTCTCCTTGTGGGGTGCTTCACCAATCACCATCTGCTTCTTAATAACCCCAACGCACTCTTCTGTCCACTTCTTATCTTCTTCCACCACCACCACTATCGTTTTTGTTCCCATCGCCACGACTATTCTTAGAGGTGCTACCGTTGGCGACTGCAGCCATCTGGATGAAGGTAGCGATGCGACTTCTTCGGATCTGCAGGTTTTGGATCGGAGCTGCGAGCCCTTCTTCTTAGCGTCGTTGTTGGATGCAGTGGAGAGAGAAACGGTGGTGAAGAGGAATGGCTTGCTGGGTTTGGGTAAGGTTGTGGGTCTGTGGGTGAAGATGTGCGTGGTCCTCCTGCATTCTCAAACCGTTTTCAGGGAAGGGATTCCATTTCATTTCATCAGTCTTTCTCAACTGTGATTGTAGTGGGGAGTTTTTGGTTTGAGAAATTGATGATGAATTCAACTCTTTGTGGGCGAGCAAAAGGAAAGTTTAGGAATTTAGGGGGTTTTGTGATTGTGTTTCTATCTGTGAATTTTGGTTATCCTTTGCGTCTCTACCCATTTATGTTTCTTGTTCCTTTTTTTTTTTTAATCCCTTATTCTTGTGGGGTGGGATGATTGAAATTGTGGTTCTATTTCAAGTGTAACGTCGTTGATGAAGCTCAATTAGCTTTCTAGTCTAAATGTTATCAAACATTTATCACTCTGTATTGATTTTCTCAAAGTCTAAAATTTGTTGGGGATAGGTCTTTGAGAAAGTGATATGCTTTGTTGAAATGGTAGCATCTAAAAATCTTTATGGAATTCATGCTTATATTGATCATGAGGCTTTCGTAGAAGACCAAGTTGTGATAATCACTTTAGCTTTTTCTGTGTTATCATTCCTGATGAATCAAATTTATCTGAATTGTGTATAAGTTTCTTGGCTGGATAACAAGGTTGGTACAGGGTGGCTATGGAGTTTTCTAGTGATGGGTTTTCTAATAGTGGTAAGGTGGCTGATGAAGTTGTCCCTTGGCTTGGAGGTGGAGATTAGTGGTGTAGGGCCTTTTTTGCTATTTCATTTTCACAAAATAACTTTATTTTCATGTATCAATTTGTAATTTCTATAATTAACCTGCTAGCTGATAAGAAGGTATACCATCCTCACCATCCATATAATTTATTATTAATCCAATGGTTACTATTAAAGATCCATTCATGGACCCAAATTCAAAAGGTTCATGGTAAATGCCACCGTAGTTGCTAAGGTTTAGGCTTTCCTAAGCCAAACCAAACACACACTTATACATACACCTGCACTTATGGAATAATTGAATGGGCTCCCTCTCTTCTGTGGCTTATAGATTGTGATTGTCATTTACCCACTTGAACTTTAAACATTTAGTAATTTATAATTTTTTTTCAATCTGTTTTTACATTATTAGCATCAAACATGTTATTATATTATATTATATTTTTTTAGCCAAATACTTCCTAGCACTGAGAAGTAAAGTTCTATGAAACTTGGTAACAATTTAGAGAAAAAAAAGTGAATTCATAAATGTTTAAAAGTTCAAGCAAATTAAATAAACTACAAAAGTGCAAAGTTAAAGTGAGCAATTTGCAGTTTATTTTTTATTTTTTATTTTTTAAATTATCTTGCGAGTATGAAATTCCTTTGTTTTGAATGATGAATAACTAAGAATGGACACAGGTAATGGGTCCTATCGACTATAGTAGTTAAAAACCACGGTTAAACTCACTAGGAGAATCCCTTGTAACAAATATGCAACAATGGCCAAAAAGAAATTGCATCATAACCCTCTGCATGAAGTAATAAATCTTGCTGTCCAAGTTTCAATGAGAAGAATAAAGCGTATAGAGAAGTTAATTTATATGACGCAGGTATATGTCAAGAAAAGGGGATCAACCAATGACAGTAAGGTACCAACTTTAAGGATCATATGAGTTCTGGTGTATATTATTATTCAAATCATTGTCCAATTTGGAACTTTCAGCCAGTTTGACCAAACGCATGTTTGAACTTTGAAGTTGAATAGGATACCAAGAAACAATTCCATCTATATCATGGAGTTTGTTTTTCCCTCACGGAATTCACAGTAGTCTTTATAAGCAGAACTTGGTAACTAATGAAAGCACATGAAAGTTGAAGAAAACCAAGATGGCAAGTCTAAGATTCCATTTCTGCCTTTTAATTTTCTGTGCAAGCAATGCCATATTCATCCCAATCTGCTGCCATAGTGAACTATGTCTGCCAGAGAAACATGCCGCCTTATTTGTATTTGGAGATTCTTTGTTTGATGTAGGGAACAATAACTATATCAACACTAAAACTGATAATCAGGCAAACTACTCACCATATGGGGAAACATTCTTCAAGTATCCCACTGGTAGATTTTCAGATGGGCGCACGATTCCAGATTTCATTGGTAAGAATTTAATTTCAAGTTCAACATCTTGCTGATTCTGTACTAACATTCTGAGATCTTTATTGCAGCTGAGTATGCAAAATTGCCACTAATCCAACCATATCTATATCCTGGTTATCAACAATATATTGATGGGGTCAATTTTGCTTCAGCAGGAGCTGGTGCTTTAGTTGAAACTCATAAAGGATTGGTATGTTATATTTCCCCTAAATTGACTTGTTGATGTGCATCAATTTACAAGGACTGTGAAACTAATAAGTAGTCAGAGTATGCTCTTAGAAGACAATTTGTTCCAATATTGTTTTGCTGACACTTTTTACTAAATATGATCATAACTTAGAGGTCTCTTGTATGTAATATAAATATGATTGTCTGAAACACTAATGGTACGATTGTCTGATATTTTCAGGTGATAGACCTAAAAACTCAAGTAAGTTATTTTAAACATGTTAACAAGCTACTGAGGCAGAAACTAGGTGATGCAGAAACCAAGACTTTGTTGGAGAAAGCTGTCTACTTAATTTACATTGGAAGCAATGATTATCTAGGCCCTTTTGCGGAAAACTCTAGTATCATTACTTCTAACTCTCCTGAAAAATATGTAGACTTGGTGATTGGTAATCTGACAACAGTGATTGAAGTATGTAAAATTTAATTGTACATTCAAACTTAATGTCTACTATATACAAACTTCTATCTTTTCAATTTTTGATCTAATCAGTAACCATAATCTGATTTTTAAGGAAATACACAGGGAAGGAGGGAGGAAATTTGGATTTCTTAACTTGCCGCCTCTAGGTTGTGTTCCACTTGCGAGGGTACTTGCAAATGTAACTGCAGGTTCCTGCTTGGAAGAGGTCACACCACTAGTAAAACAACATAACAGTGCACTTTCTGTGGTCCTTGAGAAGTTAGAGAAACAGCTTAAAGGATTCAAATATTCATTGACTGATTTCTATGATTTAGTGTCTCACTTGATGAATAACCCAACAAAATTTGGTGGGTAAATGCATGATTGTAGTAAAGGAATATTTAATTTATTAATTTTTTGTATCTATGTTCTAATCATGGTTCTTCAATTTTAATTTGTTGAAAGGCTTCAAAGAAGGGAATGTGGCATGCTGTGGCAGTGGCCCTGACAGGGCATATTATAGTTGTGGAGGTAAACGAGCAGTTAAAGAGTACGAGCTGTGTGAGAATCCTAGTGAATATGTGTTCTTTGACTCTATTCATCCTACTGCAAGGGCTAATGAGCTTTGTGCCCAGCTAATGTGGAGTGGGAATCGCAACTTCACCGGGCCTTACAATCTGAAAACACTATTTGAAGACTAGTTCAAACACATCATTTGCCAAATAAATGGAATTATTTGTAATAAAAAAATAAATGGTATTATATTTACTAAAAAAAAAATTCTGAAAGTCGGAGCATCATGTAATGTCTCTGCCAAGAGTTTACGTACATTAGTTGAGGGAGATGAATTTTATTTATGTAGCAATTAGATGATGCATAGAAAATCTCCACTTCCTTATAAGGAAGTATATATTATGTTTGATAATCAAATTTAAAATAATTCTTTGAGATTGTATGGTCCATCGCCTTTTCCACCCCACATTAATTTTGAGAGCATCCGGTTGACCTTTTCTGTAGGATGACTATCATCAAAGAACACATATTCATCAACGTTATCACATAAAACATACTCTTCTCCTGTTGTCTTTTTTCCACAGCTAGGAATTCGTCTGCATGGACCACTGCCACAGCATGCCACTTTCCCTTCCTTGAAACCTTGTCAAAAGAAAAATAAAGCTATTTACTTCAAAATAAACATACACACAAAACAGAAGCAGAGATGTAATGAGAAGAAGGCAAAGGACATACCATATTTTGAAGGGTTATTCATTATTTTACTCAAAAATGTGAAATAATCAGTGACAGAATACTTAAATCCTTCAAGATGATTCTCAAGCTTTACTAGCATATTGGAAAGTGCTCTACTGTGCAGTTTTACTACTGCTATAGCTTCTTCAAAGCAGTCACCTGCAGCTCCACCTTTGATTGCCCTCATTAAGGGCGTACAACCCAAAGGACCAACATTACGAAACCCAAAGTTCCTTCCTCCTATCTTATATATTTCCTACACATCATGTTATAATGATAAATTATAACTCACAGTTTAATCTGAAATTAAATTGGTTGAAGTTTTTTGGGCATGAATTTATTTGTAACTTACTTTGATCACGGAAGTCAGGTTACCAATCACCATATCAGCATAGTTTTCTTGAGAATATGACTGAAGCACGCTGGTGTTTGTTGTGTAAACTGCGTAATCATTGCTACCAACAATTATTAAGTAGATAGATTTAGATATGAGTGTATTAGCTGCTTCATTTCCTAGTTTCTGTCTCAATAACCTGTCAAACTTTTTGAAATAGCTAACTTGAGCTTTCAGGTCCAATACCTGAAAAATTACACAAACAAAAAAATATATGCAATCTAAATTCTAAAACTAGATACATGCCATCAAGTGACAAAAATATTACATCTATTGTGTAAATATTGCTCAAGCTACATACAAACCCTTGATGGGTTTGGGCAAGAACACCAGCTCCTGCTGATGCAAAGTTTGCTCCATCAGTATATTGATGATAACCAGGATGTAGATATGGTTGTATTAGAGGCAATTTTCCATACTCAGCTGCAAGAAAAAACTTGGAGTTTGTAAATGGATCAGCAAACAGGATGCGAAAACTAAAACAAACATCACTGTAATCTTACCAATAAAGTCTGGAACTACACGTCCATCAGAAAATCTTCCAGACGGGTATTTGAAAAAGGTTTCCCCATATGGCCAACGGTTGGCCTGGTAATTAGTAGTAGTGTTGATGTAGTTATTATTGCCAGCATCAAATCCAGAGTCTCCAAAAATATACAAGGCACTTTGTCTTTCTTGCAGACATAGGTCTCCTCTGAACCTATTTGGTAAGCAAAGGCTTACACAAATGACCCATAAGCAACAATGCAACCTTAAATTTGACATGTAAGAAATAGTTCACTTCTTATTTTAAGTATTTTGTGACTTGTGACTTAAGAGGAGGACAATTTTATACCTCTTGGTTGAAATTTAAGCTGCAAAAATATCTAGCCGTAGCCGTAGCCGTGTATTAGCATGTAATAAAATATTCAATATCATGTACCAAAAAATCAATTGATAGAACCAAAAGGGTGATGAATTGGTTCTATGGGTTCAATTAATAAAAAAAATTATAAAATTAAATCAATTGCAAATAATTAAAATAAAGTAATATGAATGTGAAAAATAAGGAGATAGAGATAAGAATATTGCACAAATGAATTTATTCTGATTTAGTCACAACGTGTGACTTATGTCTAATCTCCTACCAATTGTTCGAGATTTTCTTCACTTTGTCAAATTATTACTTACAATGATTTCGACGAATCTTCCTCTACTTCATTCCCAAAGTAGAGTTCACAATAGTTTCTTTCTCTTAAGGACACCACCAAATCTCACTCAATTTCTACTCGAAGAAGAGTATATAATAATTTTTTTTCTTAATAATACCACCAAACCTCCCTTAGCTTCTATCCAAAGAAGATTAACTTATTTCATTAGAACAAGAGATTTACTCTCACTTTTATATTCTTATAAGATGAGCTACAATGAATCCCAAAAATAAAAGTCTCTCTATAAAGTGGATGTACAAATTTAGAATCAACTACGAAGAGGAAAAAAGATCTTACAGAGGATGCAGCAATTCCTCTCTTTTCTTTTGAGCATTTGTGTCTTAATCTTCTCCAAAGCTTCCTATTTGTAGTAGAAGGCTTTCTCTTATTTTTTTAGCTGTTGGACATAGAGAAAATTAAGAAAATTAGCCTTTAATTTGTGAGAATTAATTTCATAAGAAAAATACATAGTTGTTTTTTCTGTTTTCTGATAATTACTCCTTTACTCAATAGTTATTCAAATAGTCATTCATTTTCTCTAGTTTATGTATGGTAGCAGCTAATTACAAATTTGAACATTGGAACATTCATTCTCTCTTATTAGAACTTAATTTAATCATAAAGAAGTATAAATGATTTGTTTCTAACAATAATAGAAATCAAATTATGAGTAAAGAAATATTTTATTAATTAAAAAATCAAATTTAAAAACTTTTCTTCTATACTCAAATGAATGAATCACATGTTAAAAAACAAATACTCAAATATCTTGAGTTTATTACATAGATTTTTCACATGTTCAAATAACTTAAAATACATACCATAATCAAAACTTAAAATCCCAACACAGAAATTGGAAACTAATCAATCGGGATATCTCTTGTCCAGTAGAACATTCAAACTTGAAATAGTTGTTTCAGATTGTAAGGCTTTGTGACAGTGCGATTTCCACTCCATATCAGGTCAGCAAAATGCTGACTAGCTCTTTCTGTAGGATGCTGAGAGTCGAAGAACAAATGTTCACTGACATTGTCACATAACTCGTATTCTTTTATCCCTTTGTTCCCTCCACAGCTATCATCTCCTCTGTAAGGGCCACCTCCACAACAGGCCACGCTCGCTTCTTTGAAACCTTCCCAGCAAAAGAGAGAACATGATGATTAGTATTACAAGATCATGATGATCAGAAATAAAAATAATCACATATAATAGTTTCTGGGATTACCATATTTTGAAGGATATTTCAACACTTGAGAAAGTGCACTGTAGAAATCATTGATGGAATATTGGAACCCCTTGAGCTGTTTCTCTAGCTTCTGAAGCATTTTTGAGAGTTTGTTGTTGTGTAGTCTTGCAATGGCTGAAATTTCTTCTAGGCATGGACCTGTGCTTCCATTACTTACCAGTATCCTTATGACAGGAGAACAGCCTATAGGACCCACATTAACAAACCCGAATTTCTTTCCACCTAGGTTATAAATTTCCTATAAATAAATTATATCAAGGTTAGAATTATGAGCAAATGGGATGGTAGAAAAGAGAATAGAGAAAGCAACTTTTCAACAAAAAATTCAAAATTTTCACATACTTTGATCACGTTTGTAAGGTTCCCAATCACCATATCTACAAATACTTGATGATCAACCGGTAGAAGCATACTCGAGTTTGTGTCCAAAAGAGTACCATAGTCATTGCTTCCAATGCTAAACAAGTAGACAGATTTGGACAGCAATGTCTCGGCTTCTGCATGTCCTAGTTTCTGCCTGAATAAATTCTTTACTTTTTGAAAATAACTCACCTGAGTTTTGAGGTCTATAACCTATATGTCAAGAAGAAAAATAATCAGACAAAGCTTAGATCAATAAATATCATTTATGAATATACCCAAAAAAAGAATAGCAATGCTACACTACACAAAGAGATTTTCACGAAATCCATTACGAATTCTGTGGCAAACAACATCTCTGCCAAATAATTTAAAAAAAAGAAAAAGAAAAAGTACATTTGAATCCTGCTGCAACTATTCTGTTTATTTGTAACCAAATTTGTGGAAATTTCTCCATGAGATTTACCATTTCCCCAAAAGAATTATTTATGAACATATTAAAAATTAAGATCGATCATGTCTCTTATATGGTAGGGTTTTGTGAAACTCTAATACAACAAGAGGACCTTTTCTTTTTTGTCTCTCTCCAAGTGTCTTCACACTCTTTAAGTGTAAAAATAATCTTCGTTTGAGTGTATGACCCTAATCACAAAGTGTTTTTAGTAAAATTAAATCCTCTAATATAAGATGATTTAAATAGACATAATATATTGTATCTTAACCATGGAGCAAACAATTGTTAGGGTCTCCTAGTAGTGATAACGCTTAAAAGGATTAGTCTTATAATAATCGCTGTAGTATATCTTAATCAAAGACAATAATATATATATATAAAATACAGTCTGAAGAGTATGGGATTACTCAAGACTTGGTTGGTCTCAAATCCTGATATTTGAATTTGGGATTCTTATGATGAATTTTATCCTAATTAATAATATTATTTCTCAAAAAATTATTGTGAATACTTTTCACCCAATTAAAAATTGTAATAAATACTTATTATCTACAAACAAATTTTTAATTATTTATTCTTAGTGTAGTAATTGTTTAGAAATGACTTTTTTAATTATTTAAATTTTAGATTATATATTCTTATTGGTTAAGATTTGTGTAAAACAAACAAATTTTATATTGGTAAATAACTTTGTAAGATAAATTATTAAATATAAAAAAATTAATATAAGACTATAATTTTGTATAATTAGGAAATAACATATATTGATCGTATACTTATAGTTGTTTTTAATTTTCTCAAATATATACATTATCAACATTATGATTACTCATAATTCAATAATCAAATTGAGCTAATGATTAACAAATGGTTAAAAGTGATATACGTACCATTAACAAATGGATGCTATATATATGTTTTTATAGGAATACAAAGATGGGCTTACCATTCCTTGAGCAGTTTCAAGCAAAGCACCAGCCCCTCCTGACGCAAAATTTACCCCATAGATATATTCAGGGTTACCCGGATGCAGATATGGTGGAAGTAGAGGCAACTTGGCATGCTCAGCTGCAATTAGTCAACTGGTTGGTTTAGTTCTTCATAATCACATAGTCATGACTCATGAGCATTCATCAGAGACACAAAACTCAACCCCATAAAATGAAATCTGCTTTCAAAATTACTAAAAAAATCTTACCAACGAAATCTGGTATCATACGTCCGTCAGAAAATCTGCCACTAGGGTACTTGAAGAAAGTTTCCCCATAAGGAGGATAGTTTGCCTGATAAGAAGTGGTAGTATTGATGTAGTTGTTGTTTCCGTTATCAAATAGTGAATCTCCAAATATGAATAACGCAGCATGTCTCTTGGGCAAGCAGATATTCATGCTGCTATGGCTGTGGGTGATTTGAATAACAATACACAAAGAGAACACCAACAAAGACATTAAACCTGCCATGTTTGCAACTTAATCCTATGCTTCAATTTTGGTATATCACCTAGCTAGTTTCCAGTTATTATTTATGTATAAGCATTATATAAAGCAATATCTTTAGGTAGCTGTGCACCCCATCTTACCGGGTCCCTTCAACCAGCGTTGGTAGTTAATTAATTAGCAAACATTCATTGACCACATTCTCAAATTGGACCAACTACGATTTCGTAAAAAATAAACAAAAAATCTGAGAAGTTAAGACACCACAGATATGATTTTGTGAAATTGGACTAATGATCACGTCAAAAAATATTTCAAAGGCACCTCATAGATAAGTCAATAGGTAGAGCCATCAAAGTGAGCCGTAATCAGGGAGCCGCTCCATTTAATCCACTCAAAATAATATATTAACTTGTTAAAAAAATAATTTATAAGAATCTCGGACTAATTTGACCCGAGTTACTTAATCCATGGTTAAATGAGTTTGAGTCAGGTCGAGCTAGATTGACTCATGAGCTGTTGATTTAAAAAAGAAAAAAAGAAAATATTAAGACACCAAAACGAAAAGTGCCCATAGATTATATGTATTATTTATTCCAATGAATAAGAACTTCCAACTACCCTTGATTTTTAGATTATCCTATTAGCAGTTGTCGTGTTCAAATTTGCATGTTAAACCGTCGGCACGAGGCTTTTCCTATTAGCCCACAAATCGCCGTTGATCGACTAAGCTAATTGAAACATACATATATGTATAGAGAGGGTGGGATTAGTTTATTATAGTGGTCAGACTTGACAAATTTTTTCTATCGAATTATTATTTTTTATTAATCTTGAATTTCACCAATGTAACTGTTTAATTGAAATTTCTTATGAAATAGATCAAAAGTTTTTAAATCATGGACTCATAACCAGTCATCTTCAATCCAAATTTGAACTGAGAAACTGCTAATAGTAACCGCCGAAAATCTCATGAACATAATAAAATGGAAGAGTAATAGAGGAGATTTATAATATTTACAAAGTTCTACGTATTGGCTTAAATCCGCAAGTAGTTGTAACCCGTTCTATTCTGGAGGCTGCAGCCTTTGATGAGAAGGGAACACACGGTTAGACCAAAATGTGATAATAGCACAATAGTTCAACTTTTACTATTCTTTCTAGAAGTTGGTTTTCATCTAACAACCCCGATAATCCTACCGCGCACAGTACCCACACCCGTTTCAACACCGGATACTGTTTACGGGGCCCACCCATGAATAGTACCAAATCATGCTTTCCGTCTCTTTTTTTTTTATTTAGTATATGTCTATTAACCAACTTCTCTACGTCGTTAACTAATTTTTTGTTCTTCGTTAGCCAACTTATTTCACGAGCATAGAAACCATGTGGTAAAATCTTGTGTCATTAACCAACTTTTATATGTAATTAACCACTTTTTTGTTCTTTATTAACTAATTTTTTTCACGAGTATAGAAATAAAGTTGGTTGATGAAAAACAAAAAAGTAGTTAATTATGCATGAAGTTGATTAATGATACAAGATTTTATCACATGGTTTCTATATTCGTGAAAAAGTTGGTTAACGAAGAACAAAACGTGGTTAACGGCGTAGAAGTTGGTTAATAGGCGACGTATACCAAAAAAAAAAAATAGGAAGTTGATTTGATGCATATTCATGGGTGGGTCCATGAACGATCTTGGGTGTTAAAGCGGTGTGGATGCTATGCGTGGTAGAATGAACATTTTCCTTCAATGTTCATCCTACACGCGTCTGATCTACACACACGCGTTTTAACACCCGATCGCTCATTCATGGGACTCACCCATGAGCGATACCAAATCAACTTCTGCTTTTTTTTTTTTGGTATATCGTCGTCTGATTAACCAACTACCTACGTCGTTAACCACGTTTTTGTTCTTCGTTAACCAACTTTTTCACGAACATAGAAACCATGTGATAAAATCTTGTATCATTAACCAACTTACATGCGTAATTTAACCACTTTTTTGTTCTTCATTAACCAACTTTATTTCTATACTCGTGAAAAAATTAGTTAATGAAGAACAAAAAAGTGGTTAATTATATAAAAGTTGGTTAATGATACAAGATTTTACCACATGGTTTCTATGCTCGTGAAATAAGTTGGCTAATGAAGGTTAAAAAAAATTGGTTAACGACGTAGAAGAAGTTGGTTAATAGACATATACTAAATAAAAAAAAAGAGCGAAAGCATGATTTGATGCTTGTTCAAATGTGGTACCCGTAAACAATGCCGATGTTGAAGCGGTGTGTGAATCTGTCTTGTAGGATTATCGTTATTGTTCATCTAATTTAGGAGAAGCAGGTGCTCTCTTTCTCTCTCATAAAAAAAAATAAAAATAAATCTCCTACTGTATATATTCTTGCAGAACAAGGCCTCATCTAATAACTGCAATTAAGTACATGATCTATTTATTTATTTATCCTTTTTTGGTAATAATTTATCTTTTTATTTGATCGTTTTGATTTTGTTCATGTATAACTTCCCCTCATACTATTCTTCTCTAATAACAGATTTGATTTCTTCAAAGTCTTAAAAATTGAGCTAACACGCTGAGAACTTACAACTTTTCAAAGCCACTCGTATTTATGTGTTATTTATCAATTATCACTACCAATGAAAAAAACTTAACAACTTTCCACTCATATATTTGCCAGTCAACTCTGTACTCACAACTTTTGATAAACTCCAATAGGTGGTAGATGCCCAAATTTTTTTATACACAAAACCAGCCTCTGATTTTGAAACCACGTTTACATTTTACTCGGGTGGATCAACTCAGAAAATATTCCTTGCTCAAACTCTCTCCTCCTTCACATTCAGCTCTGCTTGATCTAGAATCATTTTTTTTTTCACCCAATATCTGGTAGTATATACAATATATTTAAGGTCATCTTTAAGTTATAAAACTCAGAAATTGATAACCTGCCTTCAGACAAGATTATTCACTGGGATAACTACTATAACACTGGACAGGAATAGATGCAGCCAATTCAATTTTGATTGAGCTAATTAATATAAGTGACCGTTTGATTCATAGAATTAAGTATGAAATTAGAGTTTGAAATTGGAATTAAGCTTTTTAATCTCAAATTTTATGTTTAAAATATTATTTAAAATTAAAATTGTAATTATATAAATTAATTTCATAGAATTGAAAAATAATTAAGTTAAATCTTTTTTAATTCTTAACTAATATACTAAGAATTATTACTTTTATAACTTAAAAATTAAATTCTCTCTCTCTCCACATTTATTTACAAGCAATCATATTTATTAAGATTCTATATTTATATAAAAAATTATTTTTATATTTATACAAAAATTATTATAATAGCATATTGATTTTTTTTCTCTAAAAAATTTTCATGAAAAATTTCTTTATGAAAAAATTATTATTGTATAAATATTTTTATTAATTTTAATTTTATAAATAATTTTTTAATATTTTAGATATACTTTTAAAAAATAAAATTATAATTAAATTTAAAATTATAATTTTTTTATCTTAATTTTTAATATAATTTTAAACATCAAATTTAATATTTTAAACCAATTTTAATTGTTAAGAATTAGAATTGAAATTAAAATTGTATATTCAGATTTTAATCTCACTATTCAAATCAACCCTAATACTTTAGGAATAAGTTTTCATATAAAAAAAAGAGTAATGAACGAAATTTAAACTAAGACGAGTTTCACAAGAATAATCAAAATAAAATTGAAACACAACTGCAATTCGATTAACCAGTAAAACATCTTGGAAACTAATCATGTTCAGTAAAGATAGTTGTATACAGTACAAATGGATCATGGATCTCCCAAACTGGCATAAGATCTGGGTTTGACTCCCCCTGTCCCATTTTTCAGTTGAAAAATTCATCTATCACATAAATATTATAAAAAAAAAGAAAAAAAAGACAAGCTGATACTATAAAGCTCCCGCTACGTGAGGTCTAAGGTCTAGGGAAGCTATCATATTACTATGCCCCAAAAAAAAATAAATCATGTTCTGTAAAGGACTAAAATTAACTAGTATTCAAACGTAGTCAAACAACTGTTTCAGATTGTAAGGTTCAACAACATCTCTGTTCCCACCCCACATTAGCTGGGCGAAATGCTCAGCAACCCTCTCCGTGAGATGAATAGAGTCAAAGAACACATAGTCATTAACATTGTTACATAGCTCATATTCTTCAATACCCTTTTTCCCTCCGCAACTATAATCTCCTCTGTAAGGGCCACCTCCACAACAAGCTGCATTCCCATCTTTGAAATCTTACCAGCAGAAAACAGAAAGCTAGAATTACAACAAAAATGCAATTGCTAATTTAAAAAAAAAAATTATAATAATAATACACATTTTCAAGCCATACCATATTTTGAAGGGTATTTCATTACTTCATTAAGTGCACTGTAGAAGTCAAAAACTGAGTATCTGAATCCCTTTAATTATTTCTCTAGCGTCTGAAGCATTTTTGTAAGGGCATTATTGTGTAATCTTGTAAGTATTGAAACTTCCTCTTCCAGGCAGATATCTATTTTGTAGTTCCATTTTCGAGCCTTCTTAGAATCGGAAAGCAATTCAAAGGAGGCATATTTACAAGCCCAAATTATCTTCCATGCACCTTCACTATAAATTTCCTAGGGTAAAATATCAATGTTGAAATTACTTATAATTAAAGAGGAAAAAAAAATTAGAAAGAAGCTGGTGCAACTGTGAGGCAAAAGGTTCAAATCTTCACATACTTTGATCACATCAGAAATGTTGCCAATCACAAAATCTACAAGTTCTTGTTGAGGGTATGGAAGAATCATGATTTTAAATTGCGGTTGCGGTCGCGGATGCGGAGACCATTAAAACTTTAATATTGCGGCCAATTGCGAGAAAATGCGGCCGATGCAGCCGCAATTGCGGTCGCGATGCAGTTGCGGAGACTATGAAAATCGTAATATTGCGGCCGCAATTGCGGTTGCGGACCGCAATTTAAAACCATGAGAAGAACCACACTACCATTGGAGTTCCTAATGAAAGGGATGCCATAATCATTGCTTCCGATGCATGTTAACTTGTGTAGACAGCACTGGACACCAATTTATTGGCTTGCGCATCTCCTAGTTTCTGCCTGAATAGCATGCTAGCTTGTGTGAACTGACTTGCCTGAGTTGTTAGGTCTATCACCTAAACAACACATATATGGGATCCAATTTGAATGCAGTGCAAGAAAATGATACTAAAGGTACAAATATCATTGCTAAACTAAGGATGCGTTTCGAGAAACACCATAAAAATTTACTCTGTGCACTTAATCATATATAATTGAAGTGCACACCGAACAAAACATAGCGTAGAACCACACTCCTAATGGTATGTTTATAGATTTACTTGGGAATTTAATTTATATACACTTTTAGGTAAAAAGTGTTTTACATTGACATCTAATGATGTGTTATCATATTATTTAATGAATTGAAATTTACATATGCTATCAAATTCATTAAATAATATAGCAACACATTATTAGATGATCATGTAAATTTTTTTTACACCAGTTCTTTCACCTACTCCTCCATCAACTAAGTCATGTGGCTATATTGGAATAGCCCAAGGTGAAACCTTTAACATACACCCACCACACCAAGCTTTATCAATTGATGATTTGTCTTAATATCATATAAATGTTTGATATTAATGATCTATAACTTGAAGTACAAATCGCATTTTATATATTTATTTTTGTCATAAATAATTGTACAACAAGAAATTTTATAAATTTTAATTAGTAATATTTACACACATTTAAGTTTACACACAAGAAACTTGAAGTACTCCTTTTTCTTTTTTATCATAAATAATTATATATAAATTTTTTTTATAAATTTTAACTATTAATTTTTAAATATAATTTTTTTGTTACAAATGATTAACTATATATACAAGAAACCTTACAAAATTCAACTAATAATATTTACATCCACCTAAACACATAAACAAGAAATTTAGGTTTCAAAAGTAATTATGACGCAATTATAATAATAAGAAAAAAAAACGAATAACCGATTATAGTGGTATGGTGGGTGTACGATAAACTACTCCTAGACCAAGACCATTTATAGAGTCCTTGATGGATAAACTTTTTAGAAGACTGAATAACAACAGCGTACCAGTCCTTGATTAGTTTCAACCAGAGCCCTAGCTTCCGCTGATGCAAAATTCACCCCATAGATGTACTGATCATGGTATCCAGGGATGCACGTATGGCGGAATTAGTGGCAACTTTGCATAGTCAGCTACAAAAATTCAGCAAACCAAAACCTCAGATATTAAGCTCTCAGTATAACTTTATCTCATAAAATCAAATAAAATATTGTTTCAAATAGGTAGTGAAAAAAAAAGATACCATGAAATCAGGGATTACACGTCCATTAGAAAATCTTCCAGTGGGATACTTGAAGAAAGTTTCCCCGTATGGGGGAAAAGCTTCTTTTTTTCTTTCAAAGATAGCGAGATTTCATTATCAAGAATGAAGAGGAAATTAAAGTTCTAAGATACACAAAGCAATGGATTCTTACTTAAGATCTCTTCGAATAAGATAGGAAAGAAATAAGGAAGAAACATTATAAGAAAAAAAAAATTATAACTCCTATTAAATCTTAATAAAGAAACTAACAGAAATAAAAAGAAGAAATAAAAGGTTACATCCATCTTTTCCACCAAATTTAGGACATCTTGATCTTACTTCAAAAATGTTTGTTCTTTGCACCAAATCCTCACTTATTTTGTCACACCTCTATGATACGTAACTTTGTTCATTAAATATAAAAGTTTTCACATTTTATAGGTAAAACATGCGACAAATATAAGAAACTAAGGTTAAAACTTTTCGATTTATCATAATAAAAGATATCTTTGAAATTCAAAACCAAACTCATCAATCAATACATCTGTATTGAACTAAGCATACTGAGAATGCACGGAAAGGAGAAAGGAGAGAATGAGCATCGTGCTCTGGATTCTCATTAACAAAATGAATCAGAAAAATTGATTTACACAATTGAGCTTAGCTCTATATATAGATGTGCATAGAGGTCCAAATACAATGAATCTAGACATAAACTAACTTAACCAACTCCAGTTGTCATAACTAATTTGTAACTGCCTAACTTCCTTTAATTAAACCAACTCTGTAATACTTCCCCCCAAGTTGGGAGGAAGATGCTTAGGACACCCAACTTGGAGATAAGATGGTGAAAGAGAGTCTTTGGCAAAGCTTTTGTTAAAAGATCAGCAAGTTGTTGCTAAGTTTTAACATGGACAAGGTTCAAAAAACCGAATTGAACATGCTCACGGATGAAGTGGCAATCAATATGAACATGCTTGGAGCGTTCATGTGAGGTAGGGTTGCTAGCCAATTGAATGGCAGATTTGCTATCATAAAATACCATTGTGGAAGAAGTGCTAACTTCAAATCTACGCAGCACTTGTTTAAGCCCTAGAAGTTCGGTTGTCAAGGTTGCTAAGGCTCGGTATTCAGCTTCAGTTGATGATCTTGCTACAGTTGGTTGTTTTTTGGACTTCCAAGCGATTAGTGCATCCTCTAAAAATATGCAATAGCCAGTCGTGGACCTTCTTGTAATGGTGCAGCTTCCCCAATCAGCATCCACATATGCTGTTAACCGAAGAGTGGAAGTGGAAGGAAACAGAACACCTTGTCCTGGAGTCACTTTTAGATACTATAAGAGGTGATGCACAGCATGTAGATAAGGTGTTCAAGGGGCAAACATAAACTGGCTGAGCCGATTGACAGCAAAAGTGATATCGGGTCTCGAATTGTTAGATACATTAGGCGCCCAATCAACCTTTTGTACATGGTAATATCATAGAGGGCATCTCCAGTATTGTTGTCCAAAATAATGTTTGGGTCCATTGGGACAGCTACGGGCTTAGAACCAATGAAGCCAGTATCATGCAACAACTGAATGGTGTACTTGCGTTGGCAAAGATGAATGCCCTTATCCGATTTGGCAAATTCAAGACCTAAAAAGTACTTCTAGTCCCCGAGTACTTTGAGTTTAAAATGACTTGCCAACATGACCTGCATTTTATGTATTTCTTTTTTGTTGGGACCAGCCACCAAAATATTATCAACATAGACTAATAAGAGGACCAAATTGGAACCAGACCTCATCGAGAAGAATGAATAATCAGCTGAGGACTTGATGAAACTGAGTGTGACCAAAGTCGAGTTAAATTTTTGGAACCATTGTCGTAAAGCTTGTCGTAGGCCATAAAGGGACTTGTGCAATCGACAAACCATGTTCTCCTCCTCAATAGGATACCCTTTTGGAGGCTGCATGATGCACATTTTTAATTATCGCATTTGCAAACCCAAGTGTAGGTTGTCTCAAGTAATAAATTTCTCGGTAAGTCAGAGGTCAATCCACAGGGAATTGTTGAAGATTAAGGTGAAGTAAATATTTTATTACTACTATAAAAATTATTTACTTGGGTAAAAAGATTCACTCTTGGTAAATAAAGTAAAAGTAAGATTAATTCCTTTTATAATTCAATTAGAATTCTCGCAACATGGAGGTTCCAATCGGAAAATACAACGTTAAAAGTCTATTAAAATAATATACGTAATTATATTAGGATTCCTTTAATCATTTATTAACACAACTACTCATAAATAAGATCAAGCATTCATTATGCCAATATTTTATCTACAATAAATCAAGATCTCCACTTTATAAGGAGAGTTTCTAACACCACCACTTATAAATAGGTTAAAGCATTTACTGTACCAATATTTTGTCTACAATAAATCAAGAACTCCTCTTTACAAGGATGGAGTATTCCCGTCTGTCACCCGGGATTTTAAATTATCAGAATCAAAATATAATACATATAAAGAATACTAGAAAAATAAATCATTAAAGCACAAGAGAGGAATAAATCTAACCTTATTTTATTACCAAGAGCTTCACACTTTAACCCAAGTAGACTGAAACTTATTTACACATAGACTAAAAGAGAGAAAAAAAGAAAAAAAGAGAAAGGAAATTGGAGGGAGGAGGAAATTCCTCAGAATTTCCCCTCCCCCGAAGCGTGCCTTCATTCTGAAATGAATTGTCTATTTATAGGCAAATTCAAGGTTTCTGTGCAATGCACAGTAACCTACATAGTAAAACTTAATGATTAAGTTTTAAACGTCATCAATGACATTTTTCTTATTTTTTTTCTTTTTTTTAAATAATAATTAAGAAAATGCACAGTCGTGCGTCCAGTCATTTTTTCATTTTTGAGAGAAGTGGTCTTCATGAAAGTTGTAGGCCTAGATATTTGCTTTAAAATAACTTTATTTTGAGTCCAAAATCACGCCTAGAACTCAAGATATGGTCCGATTACTGCAGAGTATTTAAACCCGGTTTCAGCTCCACTGTTCTGACTTCAAAGCCCAATATCACCTATTAGACCTCAGAATTTGGAAAAGTGTTCAACATGAAAGTTGTAGGGGATTGTCTTAGCTTTCCTATAAGACCAAAATCACATCAATCAGATATTTGTAACTCAAGTTATAGCCAGTTTACTAAACACTTCCAAAGAGATAATTAAGGTTAATTTATGCAATAATTTGTTTAATTGTCCAATTCAGCTCAATATCATAAAATGTAACAAAACTAACATAATTAATCCTAATTGAACCTTAAGAAGCCCAGTGAGAGGATTATAAAATGTATAAAATATAGTGTTATCACTGCATATAAACTTCCTCACTAAGTTCACCATTAAGAAATGCGTTATTAATGTCCATTTGCAGAAAGTGCCATTTATGTTATGCTGCCAGGGCTAGAAGAATTCTCACAGTTGTGAGTTTCGCAACCGGGAAAAAAGTGTCCATGAAATCAATGCCCACTTATTGAGTAAAGCACTGAGCTACAAGCCGCTCATTATATCTGTCCACTAAGCTATCTACTCTATATTTAACTTTGTAGATCCATCGGCATCCTACTGCCTTTTTGCCTGGAGGAAGTGGTTGGATGGACCAAGTGCAATTGGCCTCCAATGCTACTATTTCTTCTGTCATACCTTTTTTCCATTTGGGGAACTTAATGGCTTGATGAAAGAATTGTGGTTCAAAAATTTGGGATACTTGGAAGATGAAGTCTCTGTATTTAGGTGAAAGATGTGAACAAGTGAGGTGTTTTTGAATTGGATATTAGACATAGCATTGATAGTCATTAAGATAAGTGGGTGGTCAAATGGTTCTTGTGGATCTTCGAGTATGGATTGGTGAGTTTTGTGGTTAAGTAATTGGATCAGCAGGGGGGACATTTGGTGTTGGGTTATTAGGCAAAGGTGCTGGAATATTTGGTGGAGGAGGGTCTATGTCAGGCAATGGTTTTGGGATGACAATGTCTGCAAAGATGTCATGAATAGGTGGATTGGCAGCAATTTGATGAAAGAGGAACACATTTTCATGGAAACGAATGTCTTTGGAAATAATGAATCTATTAGTTTGGGGATCCAACAATTTATATCCTTTGACCCCAGGTGGGTAACCCATGAAGATACATAGAATGGACTTAGCTTCGAACTTGGTTCTATGTGTTGGAATTGTGGACACATAATTTAAACATCCAAAAGACCAAAACATGGAATAATCAGGTGCTTTGCCAAAAAGCAATTCATAAGGAGATGCAGAATTTGCAAGGTTGACAGAAAGGGTTCTGTTGATGATAAACATGGCTGCAACAATGCACTCTCCCTAATACTGCAAGGGAACTTTAGATTGAAACATGAGGGCTCGAGCAACATTAAGTAGGTGTTGATGCTTGCGTTCAACCATTGAGTTTTGTTCTCGCCGAAATGGACAAGAGAATTGATGTGTGGCACCCATGCTTTGCAAGAACTGGGACAAGTTCAACTCTTTAGCATTATCTGTTCTAATAGATTTCACATCTTTCTGGAATTGAGTTTTTACAAACTGAAAAAAGCACTTGATGAAACCAGGTGCTTCGGATTTGTGTTTGAGCATGTGTATCCAAGTAAACCGCGTGCAATCATCTACCATTGTAAGAAAGAATCTCTTTCCATTATATGTTGAATGATGGAAATGACCCCAAGTATCACAGTGCACCAAGTCAAATGGATGTTGTGAGTAATTGTTATAAGCAGTAATAGGTAATCTATGCATTTTGGATAAAGGACATATAGAGCAATCATGAGAAGAGAAAGTAGAAGGTAAAGCAAAAGGAATTTGATTGTTAACAAGTTTGAGCACTTTGTCAGACAAGTGACCTAATCGTGCATGCCACAAGTTGGCTGCATTATTATGTACTTTATTACAATTGTTTACAGTATTACAACTGTTTACAGTATTAGAAAAACATATAGACTCGGGTGTGAGTGTGTAAAGGCCTTGAGTAAGACTACCCTTGCCAATCACCCTCTGCCCTGGAATGTCATGGATCAAGAAGGCATCATTAGTGAAAGACAATGCATATTGAGCATCTTTCAACAAGGAACTGACAGAAATTATGTTGATGTGAAAAATAGGAATATAAAGCACATTTTTAAGAGTAAGACTAAGTGATAAAGTGACATTTCCTATAGCAATCACAGCAACTCTAGAATTATTTGGTGACAATACAAACCGTTTTTGCACTTTTGTATGAGAGGTGAATAACTCTAAAGAATGACATATATGAGATGTTGCTCCAGAGTCAATTATCCAAGATAGACTACTTATATTTGAATGAGTGTTATGGAAAGAAAAGCTCATACCAATACTCGAATTGTCCATTGGATCAGTTTCTTGCATTGCAGCTCGAGCCATCTGAGTTTGTAAGAATGTGATCATTTGTTGGTATTGTTGATGATTCAAGACTGAATTTGGTGCAGCTGGAAACTGCTCATCAGTAACTTGATTAACGCGGTTGGAACTTTGAAAACCTTTCCCTTTCTTGTAGCCCGGTGGATAACCGTGAAGTTTGAAACATTTCTCTTTAACATGACCAAGAATGCCACAGTGGGAGCAAAGAGGCCTATGTTTGTCCTTTTTGGAGGACTTTTGAGATGTTTGCACTGCAAAGGCAAGTTGCGAGTCAGCAGTGCTATTGCTACCACCAACTTCTCTCCGTTTTTCCTCTTGAATCATTAAGGAATACATATGTGAAATAGGAGGAAGAGGATCAGTGAGCAGAATTTGTCCTCTAATGTGACTAAAACTCTCATTAAGTCCTATAAGAAATGTGAGTACATACTCATGCTAAATATACTGCAGAAGTTCTTGATTTCCACCACAAATACAACGATTGATTGGACGATATTCACTCAATTCATCCTAAATTCCTTTGAGCTTTGTGAAACATTGATTCACAGTTAAAGAACCTTGAGTGCAAATCACCAAATTGCGTTTCAATTGAACACACGTGGACCATTTCGCCACTCAATTCATCCTAAATTCCTTTGAGCTTTGTGAAACATTGATTCACAGTTAAAGAACCTTGAGTGCAAATCACCAAATTGCGTTTCAATTGAAACACACGTGGACCATTTCACTGCTGAAAGTGATCATGTAGATCTTTCCAGAACTCAGCTGCAGTTGAAGAATGAATCACACTAGCTTTGATTTCTTTGGAAACTGAATTCAGTAATCAAGAAGAGACGATGTTGTTCTTACGAAGCCATAACCGATATTGAGGATCAGTGTCAGGCACAGGTTCGATAGTTCCATCGACGAATCCAATCTTGTTCTTGGCAATGAGAGCCATGGTCATTGCTCTGCGCCATGAAGGCAAATTATCCATAGTGAGAGGCTGTGAAACAAGTTGAAGGCCTGGACTATCAGATGGATGAAGGTAGAAAGGATGAGATTGATCTTCCATGATTGAAGCAAGAAAAGGCAAATCGAATCAACGAAGAACACAGGATCGAAACAGAAATCGTGAAGAAGCAATTCTTCAAGCAAAAAACGTGCAGAAATGAACTACTGATACCATATTGAACTAAGCAAACTGAGAATGCAGGGAAAGGAGAAAGGAGAGAATGAGCATCGTGCTCTGGATTCTCATTAACCAAATGAATCAGAAAAATTGATTTACACAATTGAGCTTAGCTCTATATATAGATGTAAATAGAGGTCCAAATACAATGAATTTGGACATAAACTAACTTAACCAACTCCAGCTGTCATAAATAATTTGTAACTGCCTAATTTCCTTTAACTAAACCAACTCTGTAATAATCCGAATAAATTTGTTCACGAAAAATTAAAAAAACAAAAACAAAAAAGTGAACGGAGAGAACTGCCACCGAAAAATATTGGGACAGCCATATAAGGGACAGTTTGCCTAAAAAAAAAGTGGTGGCATTGATGTAATGCCTATTTATTTTACCTTTTGCAAGGTGCAAAAGGCCTTCTGAAAAAAGAAAGAAAATTTTTAATTTCAATAAAAGTGTCTTGTATTCTATATTTTTTCCTTTTCCATTCACCAAAAGTTAAAACAAATACACACGTAGTTCTAGCATCAAAGAGTGAATCTCCAAAGATGAATAAGGCTGTGTGCCTTTTCGACAGGCAGGTACTGCTATAGAAGAACTAGTGATAATTGGTGTTAATAAAAGAGCTCAGATTGAAAGTCAATATATAGAGACCCTTAAACTTGTCATGTTAGAATATCTTATTCTCTTTTATCATGCACAATTAGGTACTTGGTTTCCTGTTATTAAATAGTTGGTGTGGATTGCGGAATGTTCATTTAGAGCTTTTCTTATCCGCAAAAAGAAAAAAAAAAAGAGAATCTTTTTTCTTTCATACTCTCAATATTTATATTTATTGATACATTTTTTCCTCGTTCACAAACAAAAAAGTCTCTGACATCGGTAACTAATTAAAAAACCTCGTTTTCTATTAAAAGAAAATCTCTCTCAGTTCCTGGCTTTCAGTTTTCTCAATGCATTTGTTCACTCATTAATTCTGTAAAAGTTTCAAATTAGGTGATGTTATGTAAACAGTATTTTACGCATAAAGACTCACATTTACTTTTGTACCATATAATAATATCTCTATACTAGTAAAAGTATATGTTCACTACCAAATAAAAAAAAAACTGCCGTTAAATCTACATGTAATCCAATAACTCTATTGATTTATTGTTTTTTCTTTTTTCTTCAAAGTATTGTTCATATAGTAAGAGTAATTCTTAGGTAAGTACAGTCTACTATAAGCACTTAAATTATTATTTGACATGTATAATGTGATGGAGACCATCATAAAATTACACAAATCTTTAATAATATTTTTATACATGTCAAATAATGATTTGAGTGCCTAAGAAATGATGTGGTAGACCGTACTTATCTAAGAATTTCTCCATATAGTAATTAGAGTATTAAGTGCTTACCAGTTACCAATAAGCTAAAAACTATAGTAATAATAGTCAAAACATAACTTTATATTCTTGTTGTGGCAGTCTAAAGTTTCATGTCTATAATATATTATTAGTGGACCTAATGTTGTTAAGAATCTTTAATCTGTGCCCATACACGCATCTAGTCCAAAGGTAATTGTTGACCTTTCATAGAACAAATACTATTATCCTTTCAAACCAAAACAAATTAATGCACAAAAATTGTTAAAATTTAATGCCTAATTTTTTTTAGGTTTATTAAATATTTTGGAACTGATTATGCCTTCATCACATATTATTTTTTAATCAAAGGTAGATAAATAAATTTGTTAACAATCTTCAGGAATTGAAAAAGAATCAGAGAAGAAAAACTAATGAAAAACGAAGAGCCCATCTTTTACAGTAGAAGAACCAAAAATCATCAGCCAAAAATCTGATCATTAGACTACAAAATGAATAACAACAAATCTAAAAACATACAATACATTCAAAACCTTTGAATCAAAAGAAAAAATTGAAATTTAGCATTAATATAGAGGAATGGTACCGGCACAAAGACTCTAATTTTCATTGACAAGTAATCAAAAGTTGAGATCAACCCACGTATTCAAAACTATAAACCAAAAGAATCGAGGCTGCATCTAATTCGAGTAGAAGGTCGTATAAAATGAAGAACCAAAAGGAAGATTGCTCAATGCATAATTGGATATTTAGCATATTCTGTGTCGGAACTTCCAATTTGGAAGTTAGGTGCTTCTGTATCGAGCACCAAATATGTTTGCACGTTTGAGATGTGATCTATTCGTCTCTTGCTTTTAATTTCTGCTAGTCTTTGACGCTATTTATTTAATTGTTTAACTTCTTTAAGCCAATCACAGGTTATATTGTTTATGATATGTGGTTAATTATATAGTTGTTCATTACGTAATGAATAATATAGTCACACCAATCTAATATTTTTTCGTATGACATAGTGATTATTATAAGAGTATAGTCATGCATTACATAGTTAATATATAGTATAAGGACACATCAAATTTTATGTTATTCACTCAAATACACCAAAAGAGGCTAAATTAAAGTTGCATAATAATCTAACACTAATCTATATATGTTTACTTCTATGATTAATTCGTTAGAATCATTTTACATTTCAGTCACGGGCCCATCAAAAGGTACCCTTTTTAATACGTGGAACTAGTAAAATATTTACAATGGGATTTACATAATTTTAGAAATGGGCTCATCAAAAAGTTTAATCACTCAATAAGGATTTATAATAAAATAATAGATTACCTACTAATGAGAGACTATTAAATTTAAATTCAAATCATACAATTATTATGAATGAAAAGTCATTTAAGTGAACTAACTCTTGTTAACGAAAAATGTCATAACCCACCATACACCACAAGTCTAAAAAAAATCCCACGATACCAAATTTGTATATAAAAAAATTAACCAAATTATACATTCAAAATAAATAAATTCAAATAATTAGCCAATCACACAAGCCACGACCCAAAGTTACATTATATGATGATTTTGATTGACCCAAAATAAAAATTTATGATTTTGCATTCTTTTAATATGTTCTTTTCTTTTATTTATTAAACGGGGCTAAAGCCTATCAGAAAAGAATATTACTTAGAAATAACTCTGCTAGTAGTTGCTCCCATTACATCATGAAGCAACCTCATACTAACATCCAGAGGAGCCTCACGAAGAACCACCAGACCAGGTGCTTGCACATAAGCATTGGACGCCAACATGTCAGCACAGGAGTTGACTTCTCAGTAGACATGAATAATTCTCACTTCCCATCTTCTAGCCAACAAACCACGGATATTGTCAAAACCAAGGTTCTTCCTGCTGCACTCCCAGTTGAAACAACCCTCAGGTAATTAACAAACCACCTTAGAAATCCATTGCAGCTCTACCCTTTTAACATGTTCTTTATTAGACTGATTGCCTCCAACTGATTAGCACACTAACAGAGAACAAGAGACAATAATCCTACTTTGGCTTAATTCTAGAAGACTGCATCTCAATAATAAAAGGCAATTCAAGGTAGCACTTTCCTGCACACAGAGAGAGGGGAATAGAACGGTCCCGTGCTAAGCTGGTCTGTAGTGTGAATCAGACTATTTGGATTGAGGAAGTACTCTTGAATACTCTTGCCTATCTGGACATATTGCCAGATTCTTCTGAATAATATATCCTCATTTTCACGTTTAAAAAAAAAAAACATGTTCATAGCTATTAAGAGTAAAATATTATTTGAGAACTTAAATTTTTTTATGATAAACTAGTTAAGACATTGAATTTTTATTATTACTAATTAAAGATCTTAATTTTATTGAAAAAAATTATTAATAAAAAAAATTATAGGATAAAAATAACTAACTTGATATTTGAAATTAATTTATTCATAACATAAATAAGACACATAGCATATGTATATGACTTAAACTTTTTTAGTTGATAAATATTATCAAAATATTATTCTATTAAAATTGAGGTTTTTAATTAAATATCATATTAAAATTGAAGTTCTTTATTAGTTGTCACAATAAAGTTGATGGCTTTACACAACATTTTTCTCGTTTTTTTAAAATCTTGCCTAATTTCATTTAGATCATAATCTAATCTCTAAATTTATCTTTTTCTATATAGTAAAAAGTTTAGGGTGACTCTAAATTTATCTTTGACTCGTAGAAACGTGTATCCAAGAAATATGTGGTAATTATTTCTTTTTAATTGAATAATTATATAAAAACACTACTTAGTGGATCTTCAATAACATTTGCTAAACTCAAATCTATATGAACATTGATTAATATTTAAAGAATCAATAATTACATTTATTAAACTTTCCTGCCTTAGTAGTTTATTTGACATTCACTACTAAAAATTTCTTAATCAACGACAGAAACATTCCATCGTTGATTCATTAAATTCTGTCATTATAATGATTAGTCACGGAATTTGTCACGGAAAAATTTCCATCACTTAATCCTTAGTAGCTAATTTCTTAGCGACGGAAATATAATTCCGTCTCTAAATAGTAACAGATTTTTTCGTCACTAATTAATACAATTCCGTCGCTAACATCTGTAACCAAAGTTGCTTAATTTTATAAACTTATTATTTTGGCTACTGTTTTAGCGACAAAAAATATTCTGTCTCTAAAAAGGCTGTATGAATCTATGCTTGTTAGCTACAAAAATATTTCCATCGCTGATGACCTAAATTTTTTAAATTATTTTTTTAATTATGAAACAGTCTAATTATATAATTTGAACATATATACAACATAACATTACAACAATCTAATCCAAAATACAACAACAAATTTCCAAAATTTAAAAATATCGTTATCATATCATACTACAAAGCATTTCAAAAGATCAAAATAAAAATATGATTCAAAATATCAAGATAAAAATAAATTAAGTTATATAAGTTCTTTATCAAAACAAACATGAAGTCAATGTATCAAATATCAGGAGAAAAAATATCATAGTCATCCTCATCCATGTTATCCTCATCCTCATCACCAACCCCATCACCAAGTGGATCATCCTCATGACCGCTGCTTGTAGCTTGTGAGCCACTAGTAGATGCGTTCAAACGTTTTAGGATTGTGTTGATTAAGTTTCCCTGTTCCACCACCTGTGTACTGAGACTTGCAACCAGACTCCTCATCGCTTCCATCTCCGACTATGAACAACCTTCAGCAGATGCAGAGGAAGATGATGCATGAGAAGCAACATCAGATCCCAAGCCAAAGATGTGTTTCTTGCTGCTAATGTCTCCAGCAACATCCAAGTAGATGATGTTGTCAGAATGGATGTCAATAGTCTCCTCCCTCGGTAGTCGATGTGAATCCCTCTCATTAATACGTTTCTGGTACTCATCCTGACAAATGTAGTTGTTAATAAATATTTATACTTGCAATGACTTAACCATATATTAAAATTTAATTGCAGCATTTATATTCACAACAATATTTTTTGCTTTGGTGGATATCCACTTCCCCTTGCGTGGGTGAAGCTGTATGAATAGCTCTCAATGCCGTGGATCTCTCTTCAATTGTTGTTTCTGGAAATATGTAAGGAAAAATAATATTATGTGAAGACAAACTTAATTAGCTTGAATCACAAATTTGATGGAAGTTACTCACCAATTTCTTCTTATGTGCTATTGTAGGAATTGAGCCTCTAGTATGTTTTGACAATCCCTCCTCAAATTTTCTATTCTGAGTGTTCTTACTCAGAATGAGATAAGTGAATTCACCTTTCAAAGGGAATTTCCATTTTAGAAGTCTTAAAAATCTTATCAAACAACATCAAGTAACCAAATTAGAAGTACAATCTAGGAAGCACATATGTATATTCATAAAGATATAACTTCAAAAAGAATGCATGCATTAGTAGCCATATGTATATTCATAATCGACTCAAAATGCAAAGGGATTAAGAATAAGCAACTTTATATATAAGTCAAAGTGGTAGTAGAAGCCCGTGACATGGTGACCACACTTAAGGGAGAGCTCTCTCTTTATTATCTTTTCTAGTGGAGCTTAGTTCCTTTAATAGAGCAAGTCTAGAAGATCGCCTCTACTACGAGGATCCTGTCTTCAAAACATTTTAAATCTTTTATTTTTCTGTAAACTTGGTTGCACATTCCTTGATATCTATGTGGTTTCTCCATGAATCTAGTGGCAATTGTAAGGCTAGGGATCACCATTTCTCTCTTAAGGATCACTTCTAGCAAGTTCTTAATTTATTTCTATCACTTTAAATTAATGAGCATAGAATGAAATAGGTACAACTTGGACATAAAAAATTCACAATCATATTCGAGTATCTCTGGTGAAACTAGGCTATCTATTTTTACTATTCTTGATAACTCCACAAAATGGAGTAATTACAATATTAAATTGAATAGAAATGAGAATGATGAGTCTGAATATTTTTCAGTCCTCATAAGAAATTATGCTTAAAGTGCACACTTCTTTCATTTCTTGAGCTGAAACTAATTTTCACATCGTCCAACTGCATTTCATGATGTTTAATGATTCATTTTAATATAATGACTTGAGTCTGACTAATTAAATTTAATCTGTGGATTTCAAATGGCAAAAAGAGCTTTGGAAATGGGCTATGGACACTACAAGAAAAATCGTGATTTGCGAAGGATAAATCCGCCGCAAATCACATACAATCCGCCGCAAATGATCTTTTTGCGGTGAATTTGTGGCGGATTCGTGACCATCGCAAAAATTGTCGTTGCAAATTTATTTGCGGCGGATTTTAATTTCCGCCGCAAACTTGAGGCGGATTATGCCGCGGCAAATCCGCCGCAAAATTGCTCCGGCGAGATGCCGAAAATAGTACTAGATACCGGTAATTTGTGGCAGATTTATCCATCGGTAATTTGCGGTGGATTTATCCGCCGGTAATTTGCGGCGGATTTGTCCACCGGTAATTTGCGGTGGATTTTGTCCACCGGTAATTTGGGGCGGATTTTGGGGCGGATTCAGGTGTGATTTTGCGGCGGATTTTGCGGCGGATTTTTCCGCCGCAAATTGTTGAATATTTTTAATGTTAAAAAAGAATTGTTCAAAATCCATAATTATATTATTAATACATACAGCACTCAGATTTTAATTTCAACCTGCCAATGCATTCAAAACAACACTCAAACATCAATTTTAACTTGTTAATGCATTTAAGCAATCCATAAAACAAATATAATCCATACAAAGTTTCGTCAAATACAAAGTTTAACAAGAACTATCATAATCCTCAAACATCAATTTCAATCCATATGATTATTATCATTGTCATCTTCATGATCATCTTCAGTATCCTCATTGTCTTCATCTATTGGTGGTTGTTGCTGGCTTGGTGAGTGCAGTGGCTTGCAAATATGATTTCATCATATTACCAAGCATTTGTTGTTGTTGAAGTTGGTATTGTTCAAATCGCATTCTCCACTCCGCCTCACGTTGTTGGTCACGTTGTTGGCTCCGTTGCTCCATTTGTTGTTGAATCTCCTGAACCCGATCCAACATCTCCTGCTGCAACTGCTCCTTCACCTGATTAACATATATAAATACAAATTCATTAATCATTCCACAAATAAATTATTTAACCTAAAATACGAAAAATGGAATGATTGAGTACATCCATCAATATTCTAAAAACTAATTAATAAAAAAATTTTGCAACTATTACTTAACTTGATTAATAACGTGTTCAGGAACTTGACTCGATCCAGGCCTTGAGGAGGATGATTCTTCATGGTCATAGATAGATGCTTGAGAACCAAGACCATAAACACGCCCTTTTTACCCACAAATCTGAATCCAAAGCTCACGGTAGTGGGTTGTGTACGGATGCTCCTTCTTCATTGGAGCACCGAGAAGATTGTTCGATTCCTTTGCTTTGAATTCCTCCTAAAGATGGAAATAAAAAACTGTTATGGCTATTATTATAAGATGAGTTAATATTAAAATAAAAAATTTTAAGTTAAGAAATACTAACATATACATCCCGAGCTTTTGTAGAAACCCATGCGAAGACGGTCTTCTTTCCTCAAATGTACATGATGAAAGGTCTCATCAAGCGTAGGCTCTCTACCCCAAGCCTTAGCCTGTAATAATGAGAAAATAAGTTAATAACAAAATAATAAAATATATTACTAAACAATGACGATAATAGTTACCAATTTTTTTGCGCATGGGTGCCGGTAGAAATGCAACCACCTGTGTGCAAGCATCCACCAGTGTCAGAAGCACGATTCATCTTTGCTTGCTGACATTTCTCCTTATACACGCTACTAGCCCAGTGCCTGCATAAGTCTTCCCATATGCCTTCTCCAATCCAAAAAGGCCTTTCATTTAAGTTGCGTGCCTGCCCTAGTAAACCTGATAGTCTCTTCGAACTACGACTATTATATGCCTTTCGCATATGGTTATGATGCTGAGGCATCCACCAAACATAACCCTTCAAAAATATGTTGTAAATATCAGGAAAGTTAAAAAATTTTACACTATTACAAGACAAACAAACATAATTAAATAGACAAAAAATGATACATACTTGAAACTCTCGAAACCACATTTCTCTAGTATCCTTGGGTATTTCTCCCCAAGATGTCCAAGGTTGATTATACCTAGATCGTATAATCTTTGTTATGGCATCGCAGCAGGTTTAGATGGCGAAACCTACGATACAATTTTAAAAGGAAATGTAAATATTCTCAATAAAAAAAAAATTTAAATGCGCATAACTATAAATAAATAACAAGTACTTGTACACATACCCAAAATCACCATCGGGCTCAACAAATGTCTTATTGCTTTGATTTGTTGCGAGAAATATGAATATGAGAATCACGGGTAGCCGGCGACTCACGTGTGCCGGCGACTCACGGGTACCGGTGACGGGCCAATAGTAGGTGACCCGAGAATCATACGATGTACCATGTAGTGAATGTGAAGTATGTGATGGACGCTGTGATCCAGGTGTGGGTATCATAATGTACTCAGAAGATGGTGGCTGAAGCAAACCTGTAGTGGGTAATATTGGATCTGGGGGTGGAGATGATCCTGATGTTTGCCCCCTAGGTGGCCTCCCTATATTGATCCTTAGACGTCGAGGTTGTTCCTTCTCCTTCTCCTTCCCTTTCCCTTATCACCTCGTGATGATGACATCTACACAAATAATAAAAATATAATGTAAATAAATTCCAAACACAACACAATAATTAATGTATAACTAGTAATTGAAGATATTAATATAATTCTATACTCATTTGTAACACCCTAATACGAATTACTATAAAATCGATGGAATATTTAATAATAAAACGTAGTAAATATGTCACTAAATGACATTCAAAAATAAACCCATAACGCAACCATTATAAAGAACCACGATTGATCAAAAAGTCATATGTACCACTGTCATTGGCTAACATGCCATAAAGTATGCATAAGCTTTTCAAAATAACCGAGAAATATATATAAATACACAACTAGTTCACCAAGAAACAAAACACTAGTCTAAGTCTTCTGCTTCTTCGCTTTTTTATCCTTACCCTTTTTAAAGGCTTCACCTGGAATTACATGGAACACAACGGGGTGAGAAATCATAATTTCTCAGTATAAGCATACCAAAACCAGCAGTTAGTCATTTACAATAAATAAATCAACTGTACACCTATAATTAAAGCTTGCAATAGAAAATTGAACTCCTGCTCAAGTACATTCATAAGGCACATTATAATTCTATCTCACGCTAATATCGAATAATCAATGATATCAAACAACCGCCCATACAATCGTAAGATATCATCAACAGACAATCATCAAACAAATAAGGCAACTGCCCATACAGTGGCCATAAGTGCAATGCTTTATGATATGATGTATGGTTATGCTCAAACAAAGTCCACATATTATGGATATGCAATGCCAATGCAGGACTTAAAGTTTGAAAACACAAGATATTTATTTATTTCCCCAGGATCCACGTTCCTTGTATATACTAAGTAGAATAGGCATAAAAACCCATACACTACTTGGTGATGTGTGGACTTGTTCCCTCACAAAGGTAAGAGTACTACTACCAACCCATACACCTGGTAACCATGACCATACTAGCAAACATGCAAGGAGAATTCGGATCCAACACCTCATTCTCAGGTCATATGGTTGTGCACACCATCTAAGGTCACAATACATAGGAAAATAAAATAAATATCAAGTTTGAAATTGAATATCCAAGCCACAAATTCAAATACTAGCATATCATAATTCTTGACCCCACTTATCCAATAAAGTAGCAAGAAATTATGTTACTAGATTGCCCATACCAAGATCCTCACATCATCACTTCACAAGTGATTTCTAAGACAACCTCATGTTGTGCAAGGTCTTAGATATATTCATATCATCACTTCACAAGTGATTGCCACGACAACCTCATGTTGTGCAAGGTCTTAGATATATTCACATCATCACTTCATAAGTGATTGCCAAGACAACCACATGTTGTGCAAGGTCTTAGATATATTCACATCATCACTTCACAAGTGATTGCCAAGACAACCTCATGTTGTGTAAGGTCTTAGATATATACTTATAAGGCTTTCAAACTCAAGGTTTTGCCTAAAGTCTTCTCACTTTCAAACAAATATGGCAAATGGTTATTCGTTCCAAGAATTACCCTCATTTGTGTCCCTTCACAAGTAGGAAAGCATATATAAGTGATCCCATCACTTAAGACATCCCAAAATATCAAAAATGATACTTTTGGTGTTCCAGAACTCAGAGCCGCAGCCCCCAAACTCATGCGCCGCGGCCCTCTGCTCCCGGGATTTTGTACTGGTGCTGTCATCGAACGAGCGCCTCAGCCCCCATTACCGAGCGCCTCGGCCCGCGTTGAGCGCCGCGGCCCCCGTGACAGAATCCAAATTCTGCAAAATTTTGCAGAATGGCTACTGTTCCAATGGCCAAAATATTAGATTTTGGCCACTTCAAACCAATTTTTAGGTAATTTCAAGTCCCAAACAAGTTCACAATCATGAGGGAAACTTAAAACACCAATTGATTTCACCAAAAATAGATTAAAACACAAATCACTCATCCAAACCCCCTAAAATCACCTCTTTGAGTAATTTAGGTCCAAAATGAATATTTTCAGTTTCTAATCCCAAATCTTAGCATGAACAAGTCCTAAACATCATTTTAAGCTCATTCAAACAAGAAAAACACTTAAAATACATCCAGAACTCAATTTGACATATTAGGTTTCAAATAACCTATGTATGGAAAATGAGTAGAAAGATGGAAATTAAGTCCAAAAACCCCTACCTTAAGTAGCACAGATTAATGTGATGATGAAGATGATCACAAATCCTCAAACTTGTCTTTTCCCTTTGATCTCCTTTTCTCCCTTTCCTGTTCTTTCTCTTGTTTTATCTTTTACTCTCCTTTCCCTTTTGCTGCTGTTTTCAGCCGTGTTGAAACAATGAGAAACAAGGAAAAGTAACAATATATTGAAAGAAAAATCCAATCGTAGCTAGTCTAAAGCCTTTAGTTACAATACTAATATTTTTTGATCTGCTAAAAATACTCAATTTTAGCTAAAACAAGATTTTCAAGTTCCAACAACTTTAAAATAAATACTAAGATTCATTGAAAAAGTCCTTTCTCCAATAACATAGTTTTTCATATCTGTGACTAGTCAATCTAGTATTAATACACACAACCAGTATGTCCAAAAATACTAAACGTACTTCGATTATCCCCAAACTTTAACCACATCACAGAATAGACATTTGTGACTTAGAAACGAACTATCGACATTTATTTCCATTAGCTAAGCCATTTAAGCTAATATCTGGGTCATTTTAAGCTACTTTTCACCTTTTTGGCTTACAACAAAATGCCTAAACTGACTCAGATTGTCACAAAAATAAATAAGCATATTAAGCAAGTATTAAACTACCTCTGTAACTATTTACAAACATAACATATTAAAGAGGATATTATACTCACAGTTATGAGGAAACATTGTCCTCATCACTATTTGTTTCATATTCATGATTGGAAGATGTTTCATCATCGTCATCATTAAAACTTTGCTCATCTTCATCATTTTCATCCTGTCTACTAGAACCAACATCTTAAACTATATCAAAAACTACATTAGTGTCTTGCAAATGGCCAATGAGATCCACATCAACAATTGGATCCACAGGAGTCATAGTATCATCTTGAAATGTAATTTCTTGAGCACTTTCAATTTCAACTCGACCTCTTGCCTTAGTCTTTATTACCACCCACCATTGGACTTTATCCTTTTTCTTTCCAGGGAAAGGAACGTAATACACTTGTCTCGCAGAGGAAGCAAGGATAAAAGGATCAAACCTCTCGTATCTTCTAGTGTGTCGAACCTCGATAATCTTATAATCTTTGTGAACTCTTGTACCTCTATTAATCATAGGATCAAACCATTCACATTTAAAAAGAATAACTTTTTTTTTGGTTCCCCAGGATATTCTAACTCAACCACATCTTTTAGTATTCCATAATAATCATTTTCATTTTCACCATTAGTTGAGCCTTTAACACAGACGCCACTATTGATTGTTTTCTTCCCATCGACCAAGCATCATCGTGTGAAATTTATATCCATTGACAAAATATATTGGCCAAGATGTTACACATCTACTAGGCCCCCATGCCAAATCATGCAAGTAAGAATTATTCACCATATTTTGTGGATTGTGAACCTAGAAAAAAATATTGTTAATGTTAATGATCTAAATCATATATAATGATTGGGATCAACAATTTAGTAATGTTTAAATACTTACATAACTTTTGAACCACTTTATAAAATCTGCATTTATTCTTTCATTTGAATGTTCCTCAGGAATGTTGAAATGTTGTAAAAAAACACTGAAAAATTAAAAGTTTATGATTTGATTGTTAGTTAGCAATACATTTGAAATTTAAACTTAACTTATTAGTACCACTTACTTGAGGTATGGTTCAACTTCTTCACAATTTAGCAAGATGTGCAATGTCGCAGATTTCATCTCAGCATCATTTAGCCATTGTATTTTTGATGTTCCATAACCTCGGCCAGGTTGATTAAAAATTGACAAAGTCGATTCCATTGACATATTTTCATCTGTATCATCATTTCGTCCAACTCTAGTTCTCATTGACTTAACATGAGGCTCAAAGTAAAATGAACAGAAATGAGATATCTCTTGAATTAAATAAGCTTCACAAATAGAACCTTCAACCCGAGCTTTGTTCTTAACCGTTTTCTTTATCTTGTTTAAGTACCTCTCGAATGGATACATCCATCGTATTGAACGGCCCACCTACTCTTGCTTCATAAGGTAAATGGACTGGTAAATGTTCCATGGAATCAAAGAAACCCGGTGGAAATATCCTTTCCAATTTACACAAAATCAGGAATGTTCTGTTCCATTTGAAGCATGTCCTTTTCCGTCAAAGTCGTTGAGCACAAGTCTCTAAAAAATTGACTCAATTCAGTCAATGGCTTCCAAATTTGATCGGCAACAAAGAAAAAGCAATTGGAAGCAAACTCTCCATAAACACGTGACAATCATGACTCTTCATCCCTGACAATCGTAATTGATTCATGTCCACACATCCGGCTAAGTTTGAAGCATAACCATCGGCATTTTTAAATGTTGCACCCATTCACAAACAATTTTCTTTTGCTCTTTTGTAAAAGTATAATTAGCCTTTGGTTTCATGATCTTACCATTTGGAAAATCAATAAGCTCCAATTCGGTCGTTGACAATATTCTTTTAAGTCCATTCTTGCCTTGATATTATCCTTTGTTTTGCCCTTAACATCCATAACAAAGTGTTGAATATGTTATCAAAGACATTTTTCTCAATATGCATGACATCTAAATTATGCCTAATTAAATTATCCTTCCAATATGGTAACTCCCAAAATATGCTCGCTTAGTCCAATTATGATAAACACCATACCCATGGTGTTTGCACGATCGCATTTCGGTTATTTTACTAAAGACACTAACAATCTCACTTAATTCATGTCCAGATAATCTTGGTGGAGGCAAATCAGTCACCACAGCTTTTCTTCTTAAATGCATTTTTGTTTTTCTAAACATGTGATCATCATGCAAGAATTGACGATGACAATCAAACCACGAATTTTTCCCCCCATGTTTCAAAGTGAATGCCTTTGTTTGATCCATGCAATATGGACATGCTAATTTACCCATGAATCATCCATCCAGACAACATTCCATATCTTTGGAAAGTCATTTATTGTCCACATCAATGCCGCCCTCATCATAAAATTTTGTTTGCTTGACACGTCATAAGTTAAAACACCCGCCCATTAAATTTTCAGTTCATCAATTAATGGTTGTAAATAAACATCAATCTTGCTCTTGGGATTGTTAGGGCCGGGAATAATGCATGTTAGGAACATGTATGGGGCAATCATACACATTTCTGGAGGAGATTATATGGAGTGACTATCACAGGCCAATAAGAATAAGGAGAAGCAGATTGATTGTATGGAGTGAAACCATCAAAGACACAAACCAAGCCTAACATTTCTAGGATCAATTGCAAATTCGGGATATGTCCTATTAAAATGCTTCCATGCTTCACCATCGGATGGGTGAGACATCTCCCCAACTTCCTATTATTTTCAAAGATGCCATCCCGTGTGTGCGGATGAGCTCATAGAGGAATACAATCTCTTGAGCCTAGGAATAAGAGGTAAATAATGCATTCTTTTCACCGAAATTTCATTGTTATTTCCATTTCTTGGTTTTACAAAGTTCGTATCTTTCAAAGACCACAAAACCTACATTGTCCGGCATTGTCATAGTATAACATACAACCATTTACACAACAATCTATTTTTCTTAAGCAAGCCCGAGTTTAGAAACCAATTTTTTTGTTCTATAGTAATTCAGAGGAATTCGTGATCCTGGAGGAGCAACCTCTCTTAATATCTCCATAAATGAATCAAAGCATGCATGCGTTACATTATAATCAGATTTGAGGCTTAACATTCGAACTGCCAAGGATAACTCAGAATGAGTTTCGCAACCAGGCCATAATGGTTGACTTGAAGCATTTAATAGATCATAAAACTCTTCGGCCTCTGGATGTGGAGGCTCCTCAACACTCTGTTGAAAACGACTCCTAAAATCCCCAAATTCTGTTCCAGCCGCATCACAAACCATATTTTGATATCTATCAACCACATCTTCCTCCTCTAATATAGGACTACTAGCAGTGTTTACATCAAAGTTTATATCTACACTAATTGGATCAGGCTCTTCCTCTCCATGATCGTCCAATACCAATACCTAGGTTTGAATCCTTTTTTATACAAATGAACTTTCACAATCTCGGGTTTCAACAATTTCCACTAAAACACATCAAACATGGACACCGAATTGTTCCTTCACTTAAGTAATGAGAAGATCGACATGCATAATTCACAAACTCTTCAACTCCACGTACAAAATCTTGTGTAAGTCCTCTACGACCCGAATGAGTCCTATTATACATCCATCTACGATTTTCGGAACTACCATTTTCGCAATTATAATTTTACACTTAAATCAAAATACAAAAATATAAAATGTATAACATATGTTGCATAATTAATACATTTTAAAATTATATTTGTATAAATATTTCAATCCAAACAACTATTATCTCCAAAATCTTAAAATCTCTTGACATGGTATGACTCTATCCCATTCAAGAAGAAACCTTTACAGCACTTGATTGATAGTACTCTTAAAAATCATACATCATATACTTGATGAAATTTTGACAGCATTTCCCATTGGTCTCCAAGTACACGACTAGAAAGTGGTGACATCTACCACGATCAAGTGTGTACCCAGAGAACAAAAGGAAATGTTGCACAATAAAATTTCATCAAGTATATGGTATGAAATTTAATGAGTAACTATAATCAAGTGAAGTAAAAGTTTCTTCCTAAACTGTCCAAATTGGACAATTCAAGATTCAATACAATGAGCACTTCCTTCAAAGAGTACACGTGCTCACTAATATTGAATCTCAAATGGGAAACGAAGGCTTCGCTCACTATTACGATTTATCATATGCATCAAATATATTACAAAGATAATAATACTAGGCAGAATTACAGTATATTGCAATAATGAAATTCAAATTGATTACAGAGATATATTTTCGAAATTCAGTCCTAACCATGTGATCAAATTGTAAATCTTCAAGTCATAATCTACAAATCATTCATCTTCTCAGGAAACAAATCATTGGTTCAAACATTAAACCAATGAACAGAGCAAGCAATTAACGGTGGGGTACCTACTTGGTAGGTGGGCGGGACCTGGTGGAGGCGTGGAGAGCGGTGGTGGCTCTGACGGGCTACGGGCGCCGCACGCAGGTGCGCGGGCGCGGACGCCGGACACGGGGTCGGCGCGGGTGCGGTCTCGGCCGGTGCGTGCATGGTCGCGGCTTGGCAGGCGAGCGCGGTCGCGGTCGCCGGTTGCGGTGGCTCACGTGGGTCACGGATCGGTGGTCGGTGGCGGCGAGCAATGGAGGTCACCGGACGGTTGAGGGAGAGGAGGAGTGAAGGAAGAAGAATCATAGAGATAGATTCGGAAAAATGAAAATGGAAGAGAGAACAGAGGAGGTAGATCTGGTTTTTGCGGCAGATTTTTTGCGGTGGATTTGTCCGCCCAAATTTATTTTTAAATTGCGTCGAAATTTTTGCGGTGGATTTATACGCCGCAAAGTATTATAACCATTTTTTAATTAGTTTAATATTTTGCAGCGGAAAAATCCATCGCAAAATTTATTTTAAATGCAGCTTTTTTTTGCGGCGGTTTTTTCCGCTGCAAATATTTTTTATACATTTTTTACTTATTTTTTTACGTAATATCTTTTGCAACGAATTTTTCTGCTGCAAAATTTGTTAAAATTGATTTTTTTTTGCGGCGGAATAATCCACCGCAAAATATTTAAAAAATTTTACGATTTATTTTATTAGTTTATCAATTTTTGCAGAGAATTCATCCGTCACAATTTATTATTTTATAAGTTGCGGCGGATATTTTGCGGATAAATCCGCCGCAAATTTTTTAAAAAATTTTATTAAGTTTGTGGCGGATATTTTACTTAAAAATTTTTTTTGACGACTCTGACATTTTACGGTGTAATTTTACGCCGAAAAATTTTTGCAGGGGCGAATCCGTCGCAAAAATCCGCCTCAAATATATCCGTCACAAAATCCGCCGCAACGCCTTTCGCAATTGCGAAGGATGCGAATTCGCCGCAAAAAATCCACCGCAAATTTCTAATTTTCTTGTAGTGGGAGTAACGGACATGAAGTGCAAGTATCAAAAAAAGGACAACAATAACTTTGGAAGAAAAGAATTGGAAGTAGGCATCCAGGCATATGCGTGGAAGGCACCACGCATGTGTATGATAGCCTCCGTGCAAAATAATTGGATCAGGAAGAATTATGCATATGCGCGAAGAGTGCACGCTTGTGTGTGATGGTCTCTATTTTGGATTAGAAAGACTTACGTATATGCGTGAAGAGTTCACACATGTGCGTGGGAGATGTACAAAGAAGAATCAAGCATCTAAAATATCCTTTCTAATTAGTCAACACATTGCTTTATCTAAATTAACAAAGATCATAATTAAGTATGGCCTTCAGCCAACCCATTAAACAACATCATAATGAAATTTTATTGGTTGTATGAGCCTTACACAAACATTAATCCTACTCCATTCACTTAATTCTATCCTCTTTAATCTAGTTTTCAGTTTAGTGATGACCAATTTACACATGGTTCCTTCAAATCAAATTTTGGCCGAAGTCCAAACAAATAGATACTAAAGGAGGAAATTGTTTCCAATAACATAAGGTGTAAAGAAGTCAACTTAAGTTTAGAGTCTTTTTTTTATTGCCTTAAATCTTAACCCAATGTCAAATTTCTTTATCAAGTGTTCAGCAAAAATATTGTCATAACATTACAAGAATTAAGAATTACAAATTTGGAATATATGACGGACTAGTGGAAGTGAATTAAGGAAGCATGAGAGAAAGTAACATTGGAGATGCTCCACTATAAATAAATGAAATATATATATATATATCAATGGGTTACCAGAATTTGTACCAACTCACCATGACACAAAGTAAAGTTGATCTGCTACATCTCCTTGCTCCATAACCAATTCTCCTGGGAGCAAAAACTCTTCATGGACTTTGGTTACCTATTAGAGCATATTTTGAATTAGACATAACACGCTAAGTTTCTATGTTGTTCCTGTTACGTGTAAACAAATGTAACATATCATATACTTGTAGTTTTAAGATTGTGTATAAACCGAGAAGGAATACAAGGATGACATATCAACTTTTATCAGTGATCAAGATAATATCTACTAATTGAAGCTGTATCTCTTTCAATATTTTCAGACTAAGGATTTAGGTCAACTTACGTATTTTATGGGATTTAAAGTGGCTATGTATTCAGTCCAAAACTGGTATTGAAATTTCACAAAGGAAACATGCACTAGAATGATAATTAAGCAGATCCAATTGAGAATAATATCATAAGAAAAATTTAGTGAAAAGTTCATGATTAGAGGTTGAAAAGAATTGGAGATATCAAGAGAACAAATTTAGTCATCCATATAATGCATTTACCGAGGAAAAGAGAAGAAAACAAAATTAAGACATTAACCATATAGTGCATTTAATAATCTGATATGACCATGTATTTATCCAAAGTTAGAATATAAATCTACAATTTGATTTGACCATTCAAGTAGGCCCCAGAACAGCACCTATCCCAGAGGAGGACAAATGGTGGTGCTTTGGAGCCCTTACATGGGTCTGTCTTATGATGAAAATAAATACAAACTGCCATAAATCATACAACAAACTGATGTGCTTCTTCAATTATAACTTAATCCATAATGACAAGCAGCCCGCCAGGGTGGTTAGACAAACTTTCATTGGTCTATTTTTGAAAATAAAAAGAAACCCTTCCTAAATTTGTTAATTAACAATCAAATACAGATCATGCATCTATAATTACCTGATAATATATTTGTCGTGCTCCTTCCAATTGCGACATCTCTGCATCAAAGGAATTGACCATTTCTAAAACCTTAGGGGTGCTAACAAACCACACCTAGAAGCACCAAGGCCAATCAAGTAAGAAAGAAAACCAGACGGATCACTACATAAAAAGGCACCAAATGCAACAAAAGAAATATAAATTTTCCTCCACATCATTTTTATTTAATAAAGGGGAAGTATATCACTCCTCAGACCTCCTCACATAACCAGAAGCATTCTACATCATCATTTTCATTTGATGCCAATCAAAATCAAGAAAACGAAACCCCAAAGTCAAAATGTAGGTTCTACACCAATACGTGAAAAAATTTCTGGGGAAACAAAAACAATTTACTAAATTTTGTAACTAACGAAAAAGTGCATTGAAACTAGTAGGTCATATTTGAATTGGCATTACTTTACAAATCTACATTTTCCATCAAGTTGAAATTTGAATTAAATAATAATAATAATAAGAGATTTGCCAGATGGCCATAAGGTAAATCCAACATGTTTCAATGCTTACCATAGATCCCAGTTCGAAAACAAAATGGCACCAAACTCGCCAAAAGGAAATTAGAAGAAATAGATCTGACTCAGCAAAGACCGAACTTAACTCAGGTTGCATAAACACTCAGAACCCCAAAATCCAATACCAACCAATCTAAAATCAGAAACTTGCATATAAAAATCAGAACCTGTGTGGTAGGTGTCACTGCTGCTAAGACCTTGAGGCATGGTGTTGTCTATTGAATGAGAGGGTGCAGAAAGGAAAAAGAGGGAAAGGGAGGAGCGAGGGAAAGGCGTGGTGTTGCTTCGGTAGCAATGGGGAATAGGGAGTTGTTGATTTGCAGGAATAGAGAATGGGGAATGGAAGTAGAGCATTTAGAGCAGATAGAGAATGAAAATGAGAGGGAAGGAAAAAATAAGGAAAAAAAGAAATAAAAGTAGTAATTTAATTATAAATATATAAAATACGTATATATAAGCATGACCACCAAACATGGCGTAGTGGTAATTGGCGCATTCCTTTTAACACAAGCCTTAGGTTTCAATTCCTGCCCATCAACTAATTATAATAAAATGTTCATATTTTTATATATACAACTTAACAACAGAAAACTTCCATCGCTATATATTTTATTTTAATTATAAAATATTCATATAAAAAATTTAGCGACGAAAAATTTCCATCCCTATAATTTTCATATAATAAAACATTTTTTCTTAAAATAAAGTAATTTAGATATAGAATTTGTCACAGATAAGTTAAGGACGGAATTGTTCCGTCACTAAAAATTCATCGCTAACTATTAGAAATCAAATCCGTGGCAATTTCCATCACTAGTAGTCACTGAATTTTTTCTGTCGCTAAATTCTATCGCTATCCACAACATATTTAGTAGTGATTCTTGAAATATTGGAGTTGGACGTTTTATGTCTATCACTGAAAAATTTGAAGATTTTTGTGTGGTCATGAATGACTTACTTTTAATTATATTGGAATACTAAATTAATTGAAATGCACCTAAATTGACTCAAACATTAGATGACTACAATATTAAAAAAAAAAATCTTTTGGCACAACATGGCAAGGCATTAGGCTTATTCACCTTGAAATACTTTGTTCTCGGCAATGCGGATGATCACATCCTTTGATCGATCCTTGATATCCAATTACCCATCTGGAGTAATTATTTACCCAATCATAAATTTTATGACATGGTATTACAAATATCCTCATAAAAAGTCACTCCCCACTTCTAAAAGTACTGCATCAATTGATCAAAAAAAAGTACTGCATAAAAACACACCCTTAAACAGAACTTCTCAGTTTTCAAAATTCAACGCCGCCTTTGTACTTGTCCTCCCTTTTATTTGGTTTACCATCACATTTCGGTGTACACCTGTCGAATTTTGGTGCAACTATGCACTTGTCAAGGCTTGGATTATGGATTGATGATTTGGGAGTTACTTCCATCCGCATGGCAACTATCGATTACAAGTGACCTAGATAAAAGGTTAGCATTTGTGTTGCAATTTGGTCCTCTAAACATTTGATGTTTGCAAAAAGATGAAAGAGATTATTGGAACTTGCAGAGTTAGCCTACTCTTTGCACTATTTTACAGCCATGTTTGATTCACTACTGGATGATCGTCTCCCACTTGAAAGCATTGGAGATATTATTGAATCAGATCTATTTAATTAAATATAAAAAGATGATTTGGGATGATTAATATATTAAGAAGATAATTACTAATAATAGTATCATCCCACTTATATGTTAGGAAATCAGAGTTGGATACACCCCAAGTGTCTTGAAAACTTTATGGATGTGAGCGGAAGCGTATTCAGATTCGTAAAAAAGAACTGATAAAATTGAAAAGCACGTGAATAGTATTTTGTGGTGGGGGCCTATGTGAATAGTACTTTATGGTGGGACTGATAAATGTCTAATTTGTATACCTTTATAGGTGTATATTGAGGTTGTTTATCTTTCTTTTAAGACTTGAGATGTCGTTTTAGTTCATGTTTTATGTGTTTTATTTAGTCTTTAAGAATATTTTCTTAATTGATTTTTTTTAGATTAGTTAATGATGTTTTGATGTGTTTTATGTAATTTGGGTGCAAATCATGGAAGCCCATTGAAGCCCAATTGGAAGCTGAAGCCCAATTGGAAGCTGAAGCCCAAGTTCACGTATGGAAGCCAGCGCTTAGCCCCAAGGTTGTGGCGCTTAGCTTGAAGAAGCCAGAAGATTGACTGATGCGTGATACACTTCAGCACATGTGGCGCTAAGTGCCAGTAAGAGCACGCTAAGCGCAACTGCTTATGATGCAACAACATAGTCACTTAAGTTGCGCTCAGCGTGGATAATTTTGCGCTAAGCGCTGCTGCGTCTGGAAGAAATCCTAAAAATAGGATATTACGCGCTTGTTGGGATTCATTCAGATTCATTCTGGACGGAGATTGGAGAGCAAAGATTGAGAGCTTCTGGACGTGGCTGGGAGCCAAGAGCATCAATGGAGTTTTCATCTCTTATCTCTATTTCTTTGTATTGTATCACCTTGATCATGTCTAGCTAAACTTCCACATGTTGGGGTTAGATGTATCTTTTTCTGAATCTCTTATGTATTTGATTTGATCATTCAATATATTTCTCTACTTCTTAATGAGTGCTTAATTTCTATGCTTAATGCTTGTTGTGGCTTGATTATCCATGACCTAATGCTTGATTTAGTAAACAATTGGAAAGTTGATGCTAGATCTAAATCTAAAATTAATCACCTAATAGGTCTTGAATCTAGGAATAGGTTTTGATCTATTAGTAATCTTTTAATCCTTAATCTTAATGCAAATTCACTCTTTAAGTCACCTAAGGAATTAGGACTTAATTAGGGGATTTAGGCTCTTTTCATCTAAGGAATTAGGATTTGAGTAATTAGTGGATTGATTTTCATAAATGAAGTTAGAGATTATATTGTTTGTCATGTCCTTGCATTTGGGAAAGAATTAGTAAGTCTAACCCCAGCGTTTTATCTTAATCGAATTCAATTTCATTCGTGCACACCAAGTGTTTGTGAAAATTACAAAAAGACTTATTTCCTTTAATTTCTGATTTCATCATCTTTTATTTGAGCTCCCTTCTTTCCAAACCCATCGTTTAGATAGTAATTGTTGTGTTATGTGTTAGTATTTGTCACGATCCTCGTTGGGAACGACAACCCACTCATCTCTTTATTACTTGCACGACTTGGTATACTTGCCAAAGCCGTCTCAACAAGTTTTTGGCGCCGTTGCCGGGGATCGGTGTTTCAATATTAGCATAACCATTTCAGTTACTAATCTAGACACAAATTTATTTTTCTTTTCTATTCTTTTTGCTTTTGATAATCTCCTTGTGTGCTAATCAATTTTTTCTAGCTTGTGTTGTTTATGTGAGGTAAAACTCCAGCCGATCAACTTCTTTACGATCCAGAAGTGGAGAAAACAGCTAGGAAGAATCGGGGTCAGACAAGGAAGAACAAGTTGTTAGCTAAGACTACACAACAACAACAACAAGAAGCTTCATCTTCCACTTTGGTCCAACAAGTGGAGGAAGAGATGGCTGGCAATGGTGATAGAGCTCGGAGGACACTTAGGGATTATGCCAACACGAATGCAAACTGGCATACCTCTAGCATAGTACCTCCTCCGGTCAATGCCAACAATTTTAAGATCAAGCCTGCTCTCTTGAACATTATGCAGCAAAATCAATTTGCAGGGATAGAAAAGGAAGATCCAAATACTCATATCTCCAATTTCATTGAGTTGTATGATACGGTGAAGATCAATGGTGCCACTGAGGATGCAATCCGCCTAAGGTTATTCCCTTTCTCTCTTAGAGATAGAGCTAGAGCTTGGCTCCAATCTCAACCAAGAGAGAGCATTGCTACATGGGATGATTTAGAAACCAAGTTTCTAGCAAGATTCTTTCCTGCATCCAGATTTGTGAAGACACGAGGTGATATCACAAGCTATGTTCAACAAGAGGGAGAGACTCTTCATGACACATGGGAGAGGTTTAAAGAATTACTCAGAAGATGCCCAAATCATGGGTTTGATGATCTTATCCAAATGCAAACATTTTACAATGGATTGAGACCGTCAACCAAGCTCATGTTGGATGCCTCAGCTGGAGGTTCTATGAACACCAAGACACCAGATGAAGCATTGAGATTAATAGAAGCTATGGCATCTAATGATTACTTGATGCACTATGATCGAGGCAACAACTCAAAAAGAGGAATGTTGGAGTTGGATTCAAAGGATGCTATTTTGGCTCAAAATAAGTTATTGACTCAGCAACTTGAGGCCATTAACAAGCAACTTATGCAGCTTCCACAGCAAATTCAAGCCATGCAAAGCACCAATATGCCGCAACAACAAGTAATGAAATGTGATTTTTGTGGAGGTGATCATGACAATGGCAATTGTGAGGCTACCCCTAATTCTTTTGAGGAAGCCAATTATATGGGGAACTATGGGAGGCAAGGAAACTTTCCTTATTCCAACACCTACAATGAAGGATGGAGGAATCACCCGAACTTTAGGTGGAAACAAGATGTTGGGTCACCAAGTAAACCTCCAACCACACAACCACCTCAAGACCGGACTTCTGCTTTGGAAAACACTCTCAATCAATTCATGCAAATGTCTATGTCCAACCAGAAGAACACAGATGCTTCCATCAAGAACTTGAAGATTCAAGTTGGACAAATTGCAAAGCAATTGGCAGAACAATCAGGAGGGAGTTTTTAGGTAACACTCAAAACAATCTCAAAGAGCATTGTAAAGCTATTACATTGAGGTGTGGTAAAATCCTTGAGAATGTGTGTGGTGAGCCTTTGACTGAAAAAGAGAGAGATATTTAAAAAAATGAGTTCAGTGATAAAACAAAAAGCAAGACAAATGAGAAAAATGGCAAAGAGGTTGAGAGGGAAGAAACTGAAAAAGAAAAAGAAAATGAGAAGAGAGAAAAGTTAGTGGATGAGGAGTCTATATTGAGGAAGAGCAAAAGTCAACTTTTGAAAGATGGAGGTGCACCTCAAGAGATTCCATCATATGTTAAATTGCCATACCCGCACCCAACCAAGAAAAAAGAGAAGGAAGAACAATTTGCTCGCTTTCTTGACATATTCAAGCGGTTGCAAATCAACATTCCTTTTGCTGAGGCCCTTGAGCAAATGCCAATTTATGCCAAGTTCATGAAGGAACTTCTCACAAAGAAGAGAAGGTTTAAAGAGGATGAGACCGTTGCCTTGACGGAAGAATGTAGTGCAATCCTTCAAAGGAAGCTGCCTCCAAAACTTAAAGACCCTGGAAGCTTTACAATTCCTTGCACAATTGGAAGCATTTCTATTGGTAAGGCTTTATGTGATTTGGGGGCAAGTATCAATTTGATGTCACTCTCAATCTTGAACAAGCTTGGTGGTGGTGAGGTGAAACCAACAAGGATGGCACTACAACTTGCGGATAGATCAATCAAGCACCCTTACGGCATCATGGAAGATGTTCTTGTGAAGGTTGATAAGTTCATCTTCCCGACAAATTTTGTGATCTTAGACATGGAAGAGGATGTTGAAGTACGTCTTATCTTGGGGAGACCATTTTTAGCAACTGGCCGGGCTTTAATTGATATGCAACAAGGGCAGCTTATGTTGAGAGTACAAGATGAAAAGGTGACTTTTAATGTCTTTGAAGCAATGCAACACCCAGATGATAAGGAAACTTCTTATCGGGTAGATTTGATTGATACTACAGTTGTAGAATCTATTCAGCACAATACTCCACCTACACCCCTTGAAAGAGTGATTGTGAATGCTATTGAGAATCATGATGAGGTAGATGAGGAAATCATTGAGGAATGCTTGCAGTATCTAGAAGTAAATCAAGCAAAGAGTGCTATCAGCAAGATGAAAGAAGAGCTGAGGAATGATAAGGTGGAGGAAAAAGCAAAACTAGAGTTGAAACCCTTGCCATCTCACTTAAAATATGCTTTCCTTGACGATCAAGATGCAAATCCAGTGATAATTAGCAGTTCTTTGTTAAAACTTGAAGAAGAGAAGCTTGTAAGGGTACTCCGAGAGCACCAAGCTGCAATTGGATGGACTATTTCTGATTTGAAAGGAATAAGTCCAGCTTTTTGTATGCATAAGATCAAACTTGAGGAGGAATAGGAGGAATTCAAGCAGGTGGTGCAGCAGCAGAGAAGGTTAAATCCCACAATGAAAGAGGTAATGAGAAAGGAGGTGTTGAAACTCCTTGAAGCCGAAATGATTTATCCCATTTCAGATAGTGCTTGGGTTAGTCCGGTTCAGGTTGTCCCTAAAAAGGGAGGTATGACTGTGGTGATGAATGACAAGAATGAATTAATTCTCACTAGAACAGTCACCAGTTGGCGTATGTGCATCGACTACCGGAAGCTCAACCAAGCTACCCGGAAGGATCATTTTCCTCTTCCATTCATGGACCAGATGCTTGAGAGATTATCCGGACAAGCCTATTATTGCTTCCTTGATGGCTACTCCGGTTATAATCAAATTATAGTAAATCCTGAAGACCAAGAGAAGACAGCATTTACCTGTCCCTATGGAGTTTTTGCATATAGACGGATGCCTTTCGGTCTTGGCAATGCTCCCGCTACTTTTCAAAGGTGTATGCTTTCTATCTTTGCTGATATGATTGAAAAGTATATAGAGGTCTTTATGGATGATTTCTCTGTTTTTGGTACTTCATTTGATCATTGTTTGTCTAACCTTGCTAATGTTCTTAAAAGATGCATGGAAACCAATTTAGTCTTAAATTGGGAGAAATGTCACTTCATGGTGCAGGAAGGCATTGTACTTGGCCACAAGATTTCAGCAAGCGGTATGGAGGTAGATCAGGCTAAGATTGAAGTGATAGCAAAGCTACCTCCACCATTGAATGTGAAGGGCGTGAGGAGTTTTCTAGGCCATGCTGGCTTCTACAGAAGATTCATCAAGGATTTTTCAAAAATTACAAAACCATTGTGCAATCTTCTCATTAAGAGTTCTTCTTTTGATTTTGATAATGAGTGTTTGCATGCTTTTAATTGTTTGAAAGATAAATTGATTTCTGCTCCTGTTATTGTAGCTCCTGATTGGGAGTTCCCCTTTGAACTTATGTGTGATGCAAATGACTATGCAGTAGGAGCTGTATTGGGGCAAAGAAGGGATAAAAATTTCCATGCAATATATTATGCAAGCAAGGTCCTTAATGAGAATCAAATTCATTATGCTACAACTGAAAAGGAATTGCTTGCCATAGTATTTGCATTGGAGAAATTTCGTTCCTATTTGATTAGATCTAAGATTATTGTGTTCATTGATCATGCAAAGAATTAAATATTTGCTAACTAAGGGAGAATCAAAACCTAGCTGATTAGGTGGATTTTATTGTTGCAGGAATTTGATCTTGAAATTAAAGACAAGAAGGGAAGTGAAAATGTGGTGGCGAGACCATCTTTCAAGGCTAGTGAATGAGGAAATCATAACCAAAGAACAAGAGCTTAGGGATGAATTTCCGGATGAAGCTAACTGGCGATGGTGCAAGAAAGGCCATGGTTTTTGATATGGCTAACTTTAAAGTGCAAAGGTTATACCGAGAAGATTTCACATGGCGTGCAGAAAAAGAAATTCTTTCGGGATGCCCAATATTACATTTGGGATGACCCATTTCTTTTCAAAATTGGCCCTGATGGAATTCTCAGGAGGTGTGTGTCACAAGATGAGGGGCAGAAGATACTTTGGCATTGCCATAATTCCCCTTGTGGAGGGCATTTTAATGGTGAACGTACTGCTGCTAAGGTACTTCAGTCGGGGTTCTATTGGCCATCCATCTTTAAAGATGCATACAACTATGTGAAGGGTTGTGATAAATGCCAAAGGACCGGCAATATCTCAAAGAGAAGTGAAATGCCTTTGAATCCCATTCTGGAGGTTGAATTGTTTGACTGCTGGGGCATTGATTTTATGGGGCCATTCCCTTCCTCTTATTCAAACCAGTACATATTGGTGGCTGTTGACTATGTCTCAAAATGGGTTGAAGCCATGGCCACTCCTGCAAATGATTCTCAAACAGTGCTTAAATTCATCAAAAAGAACATCTTCTCTAGATTTGGAGTTCCCAGAGTGTTGATCAATGATGGGGGCACTCACTTCTGTAACAATCAATTGCAAAATGTTCTCTCCAAGTATGATGTCCGACACAAAGTGGCAACTCCTTATCACCCACAATGCAATGGCCAAGTGGAGGTATCAAATAGGGAGATTAAAAAAATCTTAGAGAAGACAGTTGGTCATTCAAGGAAGGACTGGGCAAAGAAGTTGGATGATGCTCTTTGGGCATATAGGACAGCCTACAAAACTCCTTTAGGTTTGTCACCGTATCAGCTGGTTTATGGTAAGTCTTTCCATTTGCCAGTTGAGCTGGAGCACAAAGCGTTTTGGGCCTTAAAATTCTTGAATTTTGATCCTACTTTGAGTGGAGAAAAAAGAGTTAATCAGTTGCATGAACTTGATGAAATGCGTGTGCATGCATATGAGAATATGGGGATATACAAACAGAAGATGAAGATCTACTATGACAAGTACATTTCACAGAGACAATTTTATCCGGGACAATAAGTGTTGTTGTTTAATTCCAAGCTGAAGTTATTCCCGGGAAAATTGAAGTCTAAATGGTCAGGACCATTCACTGTTAAGGAGGTGACATCCTACGGAGCAATAGAAGTGGAGGATCTAGCTTCTAAAAGGACTTTCAGGGTCAATGGACAGAGATTGAAACCTTATCTTGGTGGGAAAGTAGAAAGAGCAAATGTTGCTCTTATCTTGCATGAACCATAAAATTTACAAGGCGTCGAGCTAACGACGTTAAACTAGCGCTTACTGGGAGGCAACCCAGGATTTCTATCCCTTTTTGTGTTATTTTTGTTGTTTAGATAGGTTGTTTTATTTTAGTTTTGCATGCTTTCTCTAGGAGCTTTCATGATTGAATTACCATGTTCAAGTGTTATTTTGGGGTTTTGGGTGAGTTTGAGAGAAATGCATGAGTTTGGGGGGTTATTCTGATGGTTTTGAAATACTGCTGTTTTTGCATGTGGCGCTCAGCGCCAAAATAGGGGGCTTGGCACCACCTACGAGCTGGAATAAGTTAGCTCTCTGATGCGCTGAGGCTTAGCCCTATTTTCTTGCGCTTAGCCCCATTTCTCAGTGTTTTTTCTGCTAAACTGGCGCTCAGTGCCAAAATAGGGGGCTTAGCACAACTCACGAGCTGGAATCAGTCAGCTCTCTGTTTCTCTGGGGCTTAGCCCCATTTGAAGGCGCTTAGCACCATTTCTCAGTGGCTTGGCTGAAGCATTCAGGCTTAGCCTCAATCATGTTGCGTTTAGCGCCACATTTAAAAAAAAAAAGCAAAATCAATACAAAAAATAAATAAAATAATTCAACAAAAAAATTAAGGCGCTAAACGCAAGTTTCTTTGCGCTAAGCGCGAGTCCCTCATACAGAGGCGCGTCAGTTTTTCCCACTTCCCCATTTCTTTCCCATTTCCCCATTTCTTTCCCACCGCCCTCCACCCCCTCTGCTACCCTCCTTTCTCTCCCTACTCGCACTTCTTTCCCTAATCTCCCATTCCTCTCTTCTCCACGCATAATCTCTTTCTCTCCCTCTTCTCCATTCATCTACCCATTTTCCATTCTTCCTTCCTCTTTGCACGTTTCTCTCTCTCTCTCTTTACCCATATCTTCTTCTTCACTTTCACCCTCACCCTCACCCACTTCCACTTTCCTCCACCTACCTCTATTTTTCCTCCTCTGCATTTTCACTCCCACAGGATGCCACCTAAGAGGACCACACCGAATCCTCCAGTTCATTATATGAACGAAGACATGGTAAAAGAAAGTCTTGAAAGTGCAAGAACTTATCCAAATCAGAATTGGACTTTGGAAGGTCAGGAAATTGATGATGATTACAAAGAGTTTTTGCAACCACTGATGGACTTGTGCAAAAAGGAGAAGGAGCGGGTGTTTCCTCCTCAAGAGGTGGAAGAAGAAGAGCAAACTTCCCAAGTGCAGAAAGAGGAAGAAGAAGACACAAAGAAGGGGAAGAAAGTGAAGGGGTGCAAGAAGATTGGAGAGGGTTCCTCTAGGAACCCTTGAGCTAAATTTCTCTTCACTTTGCTTGAATTTAATTTTGAATGAATAAATGTACCATATTCTTTCTGTTATTTTTGTCAAAGTGTCTTGTGCTTATGTGGTGTTTTAAAAAAAAAATAAAGTTTTGAGATTATCACTCTTAACAATTTCATTGTAGTACACTTCTTTCATGTTGTTTCTCTTCCATTGAAGTTGACATTTGTGGTCTTTGCATTTACGTGATTTTGTTTTCATAAGGATATCATAGCTTTGATGTTTGGTTTGAATTCTTGTGAATAATGACTATGGCAAGGAAATCTGGAAAATTCAATGGAAATTTTTAGCTTTACCTGTGTGAGTTCTTTAGACCATTAATGATAAATTCTTTGTGAGTGGCACCATTGGAACTTATACTCTTGATTTTGCTTGAATCTGATTTGAATTCAAAATTCACTTGCATGTCATAGAAATGATCAGGGCACTTCTTTTCTACTAGCCATTTTGACTAAAAAGCTTACCTAAATTTTTTTTATCCTTTGTGATACCCCCTTGAGCTGAAAGACAATGATTAATTTTTATGGATAACCCATATGCCAAAAAAAATGAAAAACAATGTTCTACCTACACTTTTTTGGATAAGAGAGCATTTTCTTGTGTTTGGGTTTAACATAAGTTTGGGGGAGTAAAAAAAAATGGCAAAGAATAAATTCAAAAAAAAAAGAGAAGAAAAAAAAATTGGTGCAGTTTTAAAAAGTAAAAGAAAAAAAGAAAAAGTAAATAAATAGAATGTCAAAAAAAAAAATTTACTCTTATCCTCTTTGGTGATTAGCTTGCCTATCCTTCATCACTTTTCCTTTGACCAAACCAAGTTACATCCCAAGTAAAGACCCTTGTGACTATGCATGCATGTGAGTTGTGTAAGGAGAATTAAGATGAAAAGCAAAATTGAAGTTGTAGGGTTTTTATGTGTGATTTTGAGAGGAACACACACTCCATACACTAGAGTGATTGAGAGAAACAGCTACATCTTGTGAGGAGCTGATTTTCCATTGTTTTGACTGTATTGCTAATGCCATGATTATTGTTCTGTCAAGAGTGAAAATAACTGTACATTTTTGCTATGACTTCTTCTGTTTGAGCAAAGTCTGGATGCAAGTTCGCTATGGATGGAATCTTCTTTGTGAGTTTCTTATCAGTGGAGTTTGTATTACTTTGTCTTGTTGAGTAGTGATGGATCTCATTTCCTTTTGAATTTTGTTCTTTTGTTAGTTAACTTGTGTGTTGAGTTGTTTTTCTTTATTTTTTAGTTTACTTTTGCTTGGGACAAGCAAAGTCTTAAGTTTGGGAGAATTTGATAAATGTCTAATTTGTATACCTTTATAGGTGTACATTGAGGTTGTTTATCTTTCTTTTAAGACTTGAGATGTCGTTTTAGTCCATGTTTTATGTGTTTTATTTAGTCTTTAAGAATATTTTCTTAATTAATTTTTTTTAGATTAGTTAATGATGTTTTGATGTGTTTTATGTAGTTTGGGTGCAAATCATGGAAACCCATTGAAGCCCAATTGGAAGCTGAAGCCCAAGTTCACGTATGGAAGCCAGCGCTTAGCCCCAAGGTTGTGGCGCTTAGCCTGAAGAAGCCAGAAGATTGACTGATGCGTGATACACTTCAGCACATGTGGCGCTAAGCTCCAGTAAGAGCGCGCTACGCGCAACTGCTTATGATGCAACAGCATAGTCACTTAAGTTGCGCTCAGCGTGGATAATTTTGCGCTAAGCGCTGCTGCGTCTGGAAGAAATCCTAAAAATAGGATATTACGCACTTGTTGGGATTCATTCAGATTCATTCTGGACGGAGATTGGAGAGCAAAGATTGAGAGCTTCTGGACGTGGCTGGGAGCCAAGAACATCAATGGAGTTTTCATCTCTTATCTCTATTTCTTTGTATTGTATCACCTTGATCATGTCTAGCTAAACTTCCACATGTTGGGGTTAGATGTATCTTTTTCTGAATCTCTTATGTATTTGATTTAATTATTCAATATATTTCTTTACTTCTTAATGAGTGCTTAATTTCTATGCTTAATGCTTGTTGTGGCTTGATTATCCATGACCTGATCCTTGATTTAGTAAACAATTGGAAAGTTGATGCTAGGTCTAAATCTGAAATTAATCACCTAATAGGTCTTGAATCTAGGAATAGGTTTTGATCTATTAGTAATCTTTTAATCCTTAATCTTAATGCAAATTCACTTTTTAAGTCACCTAAGGAATTAGGACTTAATTAGGGGATTTAGGCTCTTTTCATCTAAGGAATTAGGATTTGAGTAATTAGTGGATTGATTTTCATAAATGAAGTTAGAGATTATATTGTTTGTTATGTCCTTGCATTTGGGAAAGAATTAGTAAGTCTAACCCCAGCGTTTAATCTTAATCGAATTCAATTTCATTCGTGCACACCAAGTGTTTGTGAAAATTACAAAAAGACTTATTTCCTTTAATTTCTGATTTCATCATCTTTTATTTGAGCTCCCTTCTTTCCAAACCCATCGTTTAGATAGTAATTGTTGTGTTATGTGTTAGTATTTGTCACGATCCTCGTTGGGAACGACAACCCACTCATCTCTTTATTACTTGCACGACTTGGTATACTTGCCAAAGCCATCTCAACAGGGACCCACTGTCGTTACTATTTATACAAGAATAATATATCAAGAGCTGCACACCAAATTTAACGTAAATAGTACACTGAGGGAAAAAATCACGGGACAAATTCTGAAAAATATTCCACTATATCAAGGATAATTACAATATCCTATCTACACTTCGCACACAAGAGGTACAAAAAATAGTATTTCCTAATGAGACTATCTCCTACTACAATTTGCAGTATTACAGAGATTAGAGAATAAATCTAAAAATTCCCAGTGTATACTCACACACTATACTCTTAGAATTTTTTCATACTCTCTATTTTTCTCTCACTCTAAGAAGCTGTTTTGCTTCTTTTGTTTCTCTGCTTGGTTGTTTCAGATGCAAGTTGAAATCTCTATTTACAAAGATTTCAGCTAGTCTTGCTATTGCAAGACTGCTGTCCAATTTCCACAACGAGTTTGCTGACTTTTGAGGCTTCCACCGAAAGCATTATGCTTTCCTCCAATTTGCAACAATTTGTTTTCTTGCTTTTGACTTTGCAAGCCAATTAACAATTCTCCACCTTAGTTTGCATCTCAAGAGTCTTCAATTTCTGCAGATATTGACCAAGTCCAAGCAATGTTTGAACTTGTCAACCGGCAATGATTTTGTCATCATGTCTGTAGGATTCTCAGCTGTGGCTATCTTCTGAACTGCAACTGTATTGTTGTTGATACTTTCTTTGACAAAGTGAAGTCTAACATCAATGTGCTTTGTCATTTCATGGTAGACTGGATTCTTTGCTAGATGAATAGCACTTTGGCTATCACAATGTATGATTGGTTCTTTTTCATGCAATCCAAAACTACCCAAATTACCTTGCACCCCATATGCTCTCTTTCACAACCTCATTCAATGTCATATACTCAGCTTCAGTAGTTGACAATGCAACTGTGGATTGCAATGTTGTATTCCAACTAATAGTACATCCAAAGACTGTAAAGATATAGCCTGTTAATGACCTCATTTTGTCCAAATCTCCTACATAATCAGAATCTACATAGCCTACAACCCCATGGGTTTGCTGACCATCAAACACCAAACAGACATCGTTCGAACCTCTCAAGTACCGCATGATCCATTTCACAGCTTCCCAATGTACCTTTCCTGGTTTGCTCATAAATCTGCTCATCACACTTATTACATGTGAAAGATCCGGTCTTGTGCATACCATGACATACATGAGACTGTCAACTATACTAGAATAAGGTATATGAGTCATATGCTCCACCTCCTCCTCAGTTTCCAGACATTCCTTTGAAGACAGCTTAAAATGCGCAGCTAAAGGAGTACCGACTAGTTTAGACTGATCCATATTAAAGCATTGTAGCACTTTCATAATGTAATTTTATTGTGACAAGCACAATCTGCCACGATGCCTCTGCTTATGAATCTCCATACTAAGAATCTTCTTTGTTGCACCCAAATCTTTCATCTCAAATTCTTTTCCCAACTAAGTTTTCAATATGCTAATTTCAGCCTTGTTGCAAACTGCAATTAGCATGTCTTCTAAATACAATAATATATAAATACAAGAACCATTTGGAAGCTCTTTAGAGTATATGCAATTATCATATTAGTTTCTGTTGTATCCATTACCAACCATAAATGCATTAAACCTCTTGTACCATTGCCTTGGGACTGCTTCAAGTAGTACAAAGACTTTTTTAACAGGCAAACCTGATCCTTCTTCTCAGGAACTACAAACCCCTCTAGTTGACTCATGTAAATTTACTCTTCTAACTCACCATGTAAGAAAGTCATCTTCACATCAAGCTGTTCCAGCTCTAAGTCAAACATACTTATAGTAGCTAATAGGATTCAGATAGAACTATGCTTCACCACAGGAGAGAATACTTCATGGAAGTTAATACCCTCCTTCTGAGTATAACCTTTTGCTACCAGTCTTGCCTTGAACCTTGGAGGTTCAATGCCATGGATTTCCTCTTTTCTTTTGAAGACTCATTTGCAGCCAACTATTCTTTTCCTCTTTGGAAGTTGTACCAGCTTCCACATTTGATTTTTCTGAAGAGATTCAATCTCCTCATCCATTCCTATTAGCCATTCCTTTGACTTCTTGTTATCTACTGCATCATGGTAGGTAGATGGTTCATCTCTTACTGCTCCATCTGCCATAGCCAATGCAAAGGCTATAGGATCTGCATCTGACGAGTCAAGTGCACAAGCAACAGAATTCAGATATCTATGATGTTTTTGAATTTGTCGCCTTTCTATGCCAGTAGCAATACTGTATGGCTCTGCTCTTCTGATTTCTTCACCAGCAACCTTGTCTCCAGGTTCATCTTGTTGTTCTATTTCAGGTTGAGCAATACCTGAAGTACTCGGCTGACTTATGTCATCTTCCTGCTTCATCTTCCTAGTGTCAATCTCCAGCTCCACCTATTTCTCAGCACCATGATCTGTCTCTGCTTGACCTACTTCAGACTCCTGCTTCTAATTCACCATTGCCGCCTCGTCAAATGTGACATCTCTGCTAACAATGATCTTGGGTGAACTTGCCTTTTTCTGTACACCACAGTTTGTAGCCCTTCACCCCTCATACATACCCTAGAAATATATACCTTCTTTCCATTGCCTCAAGTTTACCATCACTCATATGGGCATACGCAGGACAACCAAATATCTTCAAATTAGAATAGTTTATAGGTCGATCGAACCATACCTCTTGTGGAATCTTTAGATCAATTGCAATTGATGGAGATCTATTTAGCAAGTATACAGCTGTATTGACTGCCTCAGCCCAAAATGATTTAGGAAGTTTAGCATTAATCTGCATGCATCGTGCACGCTCCAGAAATGTTCTATTCATCCATTCTGCAACTCCATTTTGTTGTGATGTTCCAGGTACAGTATGGTGCCTCATTATACCTGCATTCCAATAGAACTCTTCAAATTCTTTACTGCAGAATTCCCTGCCATTATCGGTTCTCAGCCGCTTGACTGACCGCCTAGTTTGGTTTTCGACCATGACCTTCCACTGCTTGAATTTTTCGAACACCTCATCATTTTGCTTTAGGAAATAAACCCAGACCTTCTTGGAATAGTCATCTATCAGAGTAAGAAAATAACGAGCACCACCCAATGAGTTAACAGGGGTTGGACCCCAAACATCCGAGTGGACATACTCCAGAATGCCCTTGCTGGTGTGTTTTGCAGAACTGAACTTCACTCGTTTCTGCTTTCCAAATACACAATTTTCACAGAAGTTGAGTTTACAATTCTTTACACCTTTCAGCATTCCTCTTCCAGCAAGTATTGTCATTCCCTTCTCACTCATATGACCAAGCCGCATGTGCCACAACTTTGTAACATAATCTTTAGATTTTTCAGAGGATAGAACAGCAACAGTGCCATTAACTGTGCTCCCCAGCAATAGATAGATCCCGCCCTGCAGTTTTCCTTGCATCACCACCATTGAACCTTCGGTCACCTTCAAAAAACCACCACATCCGGAGAACTTGTACCCCTGGTTGTCTAGGGCACTTAAAGAGATCAGGTTCTTGCCCAACTCTGGTACATGTCACGCTTGAAATGACCTTGTAGTACTATCATCCAATCTGATTTGTACCTTTTCTCTACCTACAACAGCAATTACCCTGTTGTCTCCTAATCGGACTTTTCCCTCTCGCTTTTGATACGAAGAGAAAAAATTCCTATTAGGTGTCATGTGAAAAGATGCGCCAGAATCCAAGATCCCCTCATTGCCCGAGTCACTAGTGGAAACTGTTAGAACAGATTTAGCATCACTACCATTAGAACTTGCAACTGTTATGTTGCCAGTATTTCCTTGTTTCTCCTTTCTCATGGGGTAATTTTTTCGGATATGCCCTGGTTGGTGACAATGAAAACACTTTAAGGACTTATGATTTTTGGACTTTGATCTTCCCTTACTTTTGCTTCCCTATCCTCTTTCTTGACTACGCCCTCTCATCACGAACAATCCATCTGCAGTATTATCAGCATTGGATCCTAATGCCAATTTCTGATGCTCTTTTGTTATCAACGCCTCTTTGACAATTCTGGCGGAGATGGTGGACCTACCATACATTATGGTATCACAGAAATTATCATAGGACGGAGGTAGTGAAGTCAATAAGATCATAGCTTGATCAATATCTTCGACTATAATTCCAGTCGCTTGTACATTAGTGATCATTCGATTGAAGTCATCAATATGATCTCGAATTGGTTTTTCTCCTGAAAGTTTGAATGTGTACAATCGTTTCCTCTGGTAAAGTTGGTTTGACAAAGTCTTTACAAAGTACTTTTCTTCCAAAGCTTTCCAGAGTCCATTTGCAGTCTTCTCATTCATAACCTCTCACAGCACATTGTCTGTGTTAGGGTCAAAATGTGTTGCCCATTTGCTAACCGCAAGTGCACGGGTCGCACAAGTAATACAGTTACAGAGTAAGAGATCGTTCCCACGAGGATAATTTTATTTCCAATGCTAAGTATTAACCAATAGCTTACCTAACTCTATTCAAGAACATAAAAATGGATAAAAGTAAAGAAAGTAAAGACAAAAAGCAATAAGGATAAACGGTTAGAGTTTAGGGAAATCCTTCTTCACCCTTTATATTAACCAACAACATGTAATCCTCCTCATAAATATGAATGTAATGATTAGGTTAGCTTGAGAATCTACATTAGCTAAACGCCTATGTCTAGGTCATCTAACCATGGTGTCATTTGCCCAACTCACTAAGTGTCCTTGAGAGTTAACACAAAATCCACTCTTTAAGGTCTATTCTCAAACACTTGCTATGCATGGCTAAGAGGTATATGTCTATCCCATTAGCGAATCAACTCATCCCGCCATTGGAATAGAATCGAACATGCATCAACCATACATACGATCTCAAACCCAAATCCCTATGTCTAGGTTCATTAGATTTTATCAAATCACTCAAATGTTGGCCAAACACTCAAGAGCGTTAAGATCAATACGATTGAACAAAAGCAAAGATCCACACAAACTTAGAGAAGAAGAAATCATTAATATTAATAAAAGGATTCAAAGTCATCCCTAAATAAAGCTCAGCTATACAATGAACATGAGAACAAATTACAAAATACATGTTCAAGAAATGAGGAAGAGAAAAGAGAAAAGAGAGAAGGAGAAAGCTTATGGATTTCGCCATTGAAGCTCGGATCCTCCTCCAATGGAAAGAGGGCTTCCATCCTTAGCTCCCCAAGCTCCATCTCCACCTCCAATGGAGGTCTAGCCGCAGCCTCTAACCCAGAAAACTAAAAACCTAAAAACCTAAAAGAGAGAAACTGAGAGAGCGCGAAAGGGTGCGTGAAAAATAGAATAAATAGGCTCAGCTCGCCGACGCGCGCAAATTCCTACGCCTCGGCGTGGAGTTGTCTGTCCTGTCAGTATGTGGCTGGCCGAGACCCTCACGCCGCGGCGTGAACATTTCCACGCCGCGGCGTGGAACTCTGGAATGCTTCCTTGGCTTCTTTCCTCCAATGCTGGGCCTTGGCTTGCATCAATTTGTCTCTTTTGAGCCTTTCCTACATTAGAGAAAGCACCAAATTAAATATAATTACAAATCTACTTAATCAATCAACATATATGCACAAATTACTCAAAAACATAAAGGAAGGTATCCAAATGACATTTAACAAATATGAGCATAAAACCTTCCAAATATGCATAAGAACAAGGACTAAGCATGCCATGAAGCACAATTATGGGGCATAAATAACTACATTTCATGGAGTTATCACACCCCCAAACTTAAGATGTTGCTAGTCCTCGAGCAACACAAAGTATGGCTAAGAAAACTCACTTTGACAATTCATGCTCACATGCATTCAACAATGATAAATTCAATTTTCTTTTAACCACAACCAGTGCACAATGATTATAATGACCCTCAAAGTATGCTCATTCCTCACTGTTAAGCTCAACACATACACAATCCTTAACATGCCATCAATCAAGCTTCTAATCATGCATATGATGTCTCTCATAACCATGCAAGCTCAACTTATCTTTTTCAAATCATGCTTATTCGGATAAGTTTATGAACCTACACATGGATACAAATCAAGATTCCACAAAATTATAGCACAACTCTCTCTCCACTAATGTAAATCACACATGATTGAGGATCAAGAGGGACTTTAATAGCTTATAATGTAAGGCCAAGGTGATGGGGTGAAGAACAAAGGGGAATGGAAAACATACAAACATTGAGGAACATAACATGATATTTCAAGACTTGAGTCACTACAACAAGGGTATACAAAATGAAACAAATAACACTATTCAGAACCACTCGATGCTTTTTTCATTTATGCTTTCTTTCTTTCATTTGTTTTTTTTTTCTTTTTCTTTTTCTCTTTTTGTATTTTCTTTTTCTTTAACAAAAATAACTTTTTGTGCAATAAACGGTTCCTTCCAGTCACTTTTGTATTGAACAACATAAATACCCTAAACCTTGGACTCAAGTGAAGAAATAACATATCATGCACTCAACAAACATAAAGGGAAGGAAAAGATTGCAATGCTTTCGCATGCATTAGAATGGTTACAAGGTAGGAAATATGAGGGTGAAAGAAGAACATAGAAGGCCAAACATTTAGAAAGCTTCAAAAGGGGACCTAGGGATACAATCATGTAAGAGTAAGCTTAAAAGGCTCAACTGGTCCAAACAATGCCCTAATCATTTCCTCAACCATGCACAATCTAGGATTTCGCCTCAAGAGAGTTGCAAAACAATTTCAAGGATAGTAGAAATCATCCACATGTACAATCCATAAACATTCTCTAAACAAACACTCATATCTTTCCAAAGTTCAACAAGCATCTAAGTGAGAAACACATCATGCATAAAAACAAACAAGATTGCTTAAACATGCTTCAAGATCGCAAATGGTTTCACAAAAGAATTGAGGACAATTGCAAGCATTTATATCATTGGCCAACCATCATACACTAGCAAATGGCAACAAATCATGCATTCAAAAGACTTATCATTTTTCATTCAAGCATGCATAACATTGTGTAGAGAACGTTGAAAATTGAAACTTTTATCAACAACCTACTAGTGATAGCCAAAACAAGATAGAATCATGAAAGTATGATGACTATCACTAGCACATACTTAAAGTATCAAAACATGTGTAAACATTAACCATTAAGGGTGAAAAACATGCAATGATACTCCCCCAAACCAAAGTGATATGCATTCTTGGTGTTCGTGGTCTATAGGGTTCTTGAGCAAGTCAAAACAGCATCCAAACTAGAACTGAGCATTATTAAATAAAGAAAAATAGAGAAAAACAACAAAAAAATGCAAAAACAGGGGCCACGCCGCGGCGTGAACTTGTCCACGCCTCGGCGTGGAGTGCTCTGGTGAGTGTTCCTGATGGGAAGAGACTGGCACGTCGCGGCGTGAACATTCTCACGCCGCGGCGTGAGAGGTCAGTCTGCAGAATTCTGCAGCAAACTTGTCTCCGCTGACATTGTTGCTCCATTTTGGCCCCTAGCACCTCCAAAACATGTCTAAAAACTTAAAACACAGAATGTATAACAAAAACTTAACAAAAACACAAAATCAAACTATAACTACTTATCTGAACAAACCAAAAACAAAAGCATAAAAACATGAATTAAAACTATTTACAACAACAAAACATAAAAAACTTGAATTAGAACTAAGCAAACTCATTGTCAATATTAGCAATACGGAAATAATGCCTTATCCCCGGCAATGGCGCCAAAAACTTGTTAGGGTCAAAATGTATTGCCCATTTGCTAACCGCAAGTGCACGGGTCGCACAAGTAATACAGTTACAGAGTAGGAGATCGTTCCCACGAGGATAATTTTATTTCCAATGCTAAGTATTAACCAATAGCTTACCTAACTCTATTCAAGAACATAAAAATGGATAAAAGTAAAGAAAGTAAAGACAAAAAGCAATAAGGATAAACGGTTAGAGTTTAGGGAAATCCTTCTTCACCCTTTACATCAACCAACAACATATAATCCTCCTCATAAATATGAATGTAAGGATTAGATTAGCTTGAGAATCTACATTAGCTAAACGCCTATGTCTAGGTCATCTAACCATGGTGTCATTTGCCCAACTCACTAAGTGTCCTTGAGAGTTAACACAAAATCCACTCTTTAAGGTCTATTCTCAAACACTTGCTATGCATGGCTAAGAGGTATATGTCTATCCCATTAGCGAATCAACTCATCCCGCCATTGGAATAGAATCGAACATGCATCAACCATACATACGATCTCAAACCCAAATCCCTATGTCTAGGTTCATTAGATTTTATCAAATCACTCAAATGTTGGCCAAACACTCAAGAGCGTTAAGATCAATACGATTGAACAAAAGCAAAGATCCACACAAACTTAGAGAAGAAGAAATCATTAATATTAATAAAAGGATTCAAAGTCATCCCTAAATAAAGCTCAGCTATACAATGAACATGAGAACAAATTACAAAATACATGTTCAAGAAATGAGGAAGAGAAAAGAGAAAAGAGAGAAGGAGAAAGCTTATGGATTTCGCCATTGAAGCTCGGATCCTCCTCCAATGGAAAGAGGGCTTCCATCCTTAGCTCCCCAAGCTCCATCTCCACCTCCAATGGAGGTCTAGCCGCAGCCTCTAACCCAGAAAACTAAAAACCTAAAAGAGAGAAACTGAGAGAGCGCGAAAGGGTGCGTGAAAAATAGAATAAATAGGCTCAGCTCGTCGATGCGCGCCGCGGCGTGCAAATTCCTACGCCTCGGCGTGGAGCTGTCTGTCCTGTCAGTATGTGGCTGGCCGAGACCCTCATGCCGCGGCGTGAACATTTCCACGCCGCGGCGTGGAACTTTGGAATGCTTCCTTGGCTTCTTTCCTCCAATGTTGGGCCTTGGCTTGCATCAATTTGTCTCTTTTGAGCCTTTCCTACATTAGAGAAAGCACCAAATTAAATATAATTACAAATCTACTTAATCAATCAACATATATGCACAAATTGCTCAAAAACATAAAGGAAGGTATTCAAATGACATTTAACAAATATAAGCATAAAACCTTCCAAATATGCATAAGAACAAGGACTAAGCATGCCATGAAACACAATTATGGGGCATAAATAACTACATTTCATGGAGTTATCAGTCTACTAGGCTCAACTGTATTGTGCTACGTGCCTTGGCCATTATCTCCTCCTTTTTATTAGAAGACAATGTTTCTGGCAACTTACTTTCACCTTCCAATGCCTTTGACAAGCCTTGATGATCTAGCAATGACTGTTGCTTCAACTTCCATAAACTGAAGTCGTTGGATCCATCGAATTTCTCCACATTAAATTTTGGCGCCGACATCTTTGATCTGAAATTTGATCAAGTGGCTCTGATACCACTTGTTAGGAAATTAGAGTTGGATACATCTCAAGTGTCTTAAACACTTTATGAATGTGAGCGGAAGCATATTCAGATCTGTGAAAAAGAACTGATAAAATTACAAAGCACATGAATAGTACTTTGTGGTGGGGCCCATGTGAATAATATTTTATGGTGGGACCCATTGTCGGTACTATTTATATAAGAATAATATATCAAGAGCTGCACATCAAATTTAACGTAAATAGTACACAGAGGGAAAAAATTACGGGACAAATTCTGAAAAATATTTCACTATATCAAGAATAATTACCATATCCTATCTATACTCTCGCACACAAGAAGTACAAAATATAGTGTTTCCCAATGAGACCTCTCCTACTACAATTTGTAGTATTATAGAGACTAAAAAATAAACTCAAAAATTCTTAGTGTATACTCACACACTATACTCTTAGAATTTTCTCACACTCTTTATTTTTCTCTCACTCTCATAAGTTGTTTTGCTTCTTTTGTTTCTCTGCTTGGTTGTTTCGGATGCAAGTTGAAATCTCTATTTATAGAGATTTCAGCCAGTATTGCAATAGCAAGACTGCTGTCCAATTTCCACAACGAGCTCCGGAAATCATGCTTCCATCCGCCGAAAGTTCTACAGGAGGAAAGAAATTTCCTCCCTTTGCTGACTTTTGAGGCTTCCACCGAAAGCATTATGCTTTCCTCCAATTTGCAACAATTTAACATTATATTCATTGAATTAATATTAATTGAATATCACTTCAATAGATAAGCCTCCTAGCTTATCTACTGAATCATATGCGAGCGAGATGTTCTACAAGGACAGCAAACGCTAGTCTGAAATCTGAACTAGCCTTAGACATTTATGTGGATGATCTTTTCTATAAACTGATCAAGTGTTTGAAATGCATGGACATGAATGCTAGTTATGGGAGAGGCCTTGTGATGTGGGATTTGTTTGCGCGGTTAGTCACCAGGATTTGGTACAATCACTGAAACTCACGCTTCCCCTCCGATATGCAAAACCAATCAACCTCTAAACTGTACCAAGCTAGCAATTACGCTTCCCTTCCGAGCTAGCAATCACACTTCTTCTCCGGCCGTACGAGAACGTGGTTTTTTTCACTTTTTGGGTCGGTCACTCACCTTAAATGAGGCCTTCTTTACAAATATCTAAACTTCTTAATATTTAATTCATAAAACGTATTTACCTGCTATAACCGGTTATTATTTCAGGTGCATTGCTACACTAAAACTCGACAGGTGTATTGAAAACGAACTCTTCGGTGGGTATAGTCTTAACGTTATTAGCAAATTCAGTGTTCATACTTCAAATTTTGAAACAAGGTGCATCTGTATATCTGTTCAAACTTCCAATATGATTCTATTTTGGTATTTCGATTAATATATAGATATAGAATCCAGACCATGCGTTTTTAGACGTTTGAAACGTGATCCATTAATCATTCATATTCGTAACTTTTGCAAATTTATTATGCTATTTATATAATTAATTATTTTTATTATCAAATACATAATTATACATGAAACAATAAATAACACAAGAATTTATTTTTTTATTTTATTTTGTGAAGGACTAAACTTAACTAGCTAGCTAGTCTTCAAACGTCAAACAACTGTTTCAAATTGTAAGATTCAATGACATCTCTATTTCCACTCCACATTAGGTTGGCGAAATGCTCAGCAGCCTTCTCCGTGGGATGAAGAGAATCAAAGAACACATACTCATTAACATTGTTACATAGCTCATATTCTTCAATCCCTCTTTTCCCTCCACAACTATAATCTCCTCTGTAAGGACCACCTCCACAACAAGCTGCATTCCCCTCTTTGAAACCTTAATTACCAACAAAAAAATAGAAAGCAATAATTACAACATAGATGATGCAGTTTACTTTTTTTTTTTGAAAAAAATTTGGCATATATATACAGTTTAAGGGCATATACCATATTTGGAAGGGTATTTCATTACTTCAATAAGTGCACCGTAGAGGTCAGTAATTGAGTATCTGAATCCCTGTAGTTGTTTCTCTAGCTTCTGAAATATTTTAGGAAGAGCATTATTGTGTAACCTTGCAAGTGCCGAAGCTTCTTTTTCGAGGCAGGAATCTAATTCAGTTCCATTTACGAGTCTCCTTAGAAGTGGAAGGCAATTCAAAGGACCCACATTTAGAAATCCAAATTTTCTTCCACCTTCATTATAAATTTCCTACGTAAAATGTCAATGTTAAAATTATTAACAACTGAGAACGAAGAAAATTATTATTACAAAAAAAAAGTTGGTGCAATTGTGAGGCAAAATGTTCAAATCTTAATATACCTTGATCGCTGCTGTAATGTTGCCAATCACGAGGTCTACAAATTGTTGTTGAGAGTATGGAAGAACCACAGTACTATTGGGGTTTGAATAGAAAGGGGATGCATAGTCATTGCCTCCTATGGAAAATATGTAGACAGCTCTGGACAGCAATTTCTTGGTTTCCTCATCTCCTAGTTTCTGCCTGAATTGCTTGCTAACTTGTGTGAAGTAATTTGCCTGACTCTTAAGGTCTACCACCTAGACAAGGAGTAAGAAAAGGCTTACATATATAAGATCCAATTTCGAATGTGGTTTAGGAAACTGATACTACAATAGGTACAAATATCAATACTAAAACAAGAATGTGATATATAGTTTGAAGAAATACTATAAAAGAATGCATTATGCACTTGAGAGATTCTTGGTTACACATAATTGTACCATATCATTCTTATACACACTCACATAAATTTAGAGAAAAAAAAATGAGACCCTTTAAATTCACTCATCTTAAAAAATTATCTTCTTTCTCTAATTTTTTGTGAGTGCGTATAAAGATGACGTAGTATAATTATGTGTAATAAAAAAATTTTCTATGCACTTAATCATAATCAAGTGTACACCGAACAAATAAAAGCACTATTAATGTGATAAACTCTATCATATTCCGAGGAGTAATAAATGTATGCTGTGAAAAAAATTTATTGTTGATTTAAGTTAGTTTATTTAATAAAATTTATTTAAATATGTTTAAAATTAATATAAAGATATTTCTGAAACATACAATATGTTCTCCTATTAATAGTATGCTCAAAGAATTTATTTGGTCCCACTCTTAATTATTCTAGTATGACATGTAATAAAAAAATTAATATAACATGTTATACAACCTTTGACCCCAATCATTGATGTCATGTTATTTTTTCTCTGGCTATCATTTGAAAAAAAAAGTTTTATTACACAAAACAAATAAATAAATAAATAAATTTGCACCAAAAAATAAATAAATAAAAATTTAGTCTTACCTTAGTATGGGAAAATTGGGTAGTCCTTTCATTCATTGCTTAATAACTCAGCATTACGTACCCATTTTTTTTAATAAATACTCAAAGTGAATTCTGAAACATTTTATTAATTATTAGTTATATTTAATATATTTTTAAATATTTATTGTAAGATTAGTAGACAATAATAAATAAATGTTTAACAACTTATCTTAAATATTATATCTATAAGAATATTGTATCAACACTATTAGTAACCATATAACTACTAAATTTCACATTTTACTCAACCAAATATGTATAATTTATCAATATTAGTATGATATCAACCATTTAATTTCAAATTATTTTCTTTTTTTACGGTAATTATTTTCTTATTTATATTGGATCGACAGTTTTGATTCTTTTTTTTAATCAATTTCAATAAGTTTAATTTCTTGCTTCGTAAACAGGTTATTTAGGCATTAATTTTTATTTCATTTTATCTAACACTATTTCCTTAATTAAGAATTAAGAATTACAGTATATATTTATATGTATAAGGCTCCCTTCACTTCATAAACCAAGTCATGTGGCTATATTTAAATAGCCTATGAACATATAGAGCCCCCAATGGATACAATTTTCAGAAGACAGAATAACAAGTTAATACCCGTCCTTGATTAGTTTCAGCCAGAGCCCCAGCTCCCGCTGATGCAAAATTCACCCCATAAATGTACTGATCATAATGGTAACCAGGATTCAGGTATGGCGGAATTAGTGGCAACTTTGCATACTCAGCTGCAACAATTAAGCAAACCAAAACCTCATAATTATAAATTAAGCTGAAGTACGTAAAAACTTCATCTCATAAAATCAAATAAAATAATGCTTCAAACACGTATACTGAAAAAACATACCAACGAAATCTGGGACTACACGTCCATCAGAAAATCTTCCAGAGGGATACTTGAAGAAGTTTTCCCCATATGGGGGAAAGTTTGCCTGGAAAAAAGTGGTGGCATTGATGTAGTTATTGACTCCATTATCAAACAGTGAATCGCCAAATATGAATAAGGCTGTGTGCTTTTCCGGCAGGCAAGGAAAACTTTGGGAAAGCGAGTGATCAGTGTTGAGAATAAAAGAGATCAAATAGAGAACCAACATAGACATAGAGACCCTTAAACTTGCCATGTTAGAAATTTGATCTAGTTCCCTTTTCTCATGCAGAGTTAGCAGGCACCCTGTTGCCAGTTATTATATAGGCAACATATATTGGTGTAGACTGGGAATGTCCTTTACTCAGATTCACACTTGAAAATTGAGATACATAGAAATCATGTTTTATTAAAGCTTTTATTTGGGCGGGAGGTTTGGACATTGCAGTCTCGCACAACTTTGAAACGCGTACCGGAGTACGTATGCGAGTACGTAATAATTTAAGTCAAATTTTGTTTCTTGACTTTTCTACATCAATTAATTTAATGCATTTGTTCACTCATTCTCATTGATGAACTTGACATTCATATAAACAGCATTTTATACATAGAAAATAAAATCATACTTATTTTTAATTATTTAATTATCTTTAAACATCTGTAGTATTAATTTAATTTTTTTTATACAAATGTAATAAAATGACTGTGTTCAGTTGTTATCCTTTTTATCTCCTCCAAGTGTTTCATATGGAATTATATTTTCAAGCTAAAGCAAATTGATATACATCAACAGTTTAAATGTAATTTCTGGAAAAAAATGGTTTTATTAATTATTTTGGAACTGAATAAATGCATCCAGCCATCACATTTTGTTTTTAAAAAAAAAATCAAAGTAGATATATAACTTTATTATTAGAAAAAGAACCAGAGAGAAAAACTAATGCACGTAGGTAGTAGAGATACTGGGTGGCTAGGGTGTGATTGGGTGTTGTCAGCAAATAAAACAATCTTTATTATTTTTTTTCAAAGAAGACTTGTGAAAAATGTGGTAACATTTTTCTAATATTCAGGATAAATTGTTAATATTTTTATTCTTTTATAGTGAAATTAATAATTAATAAATATTTAATAATTCATTTATATACATTTTTATTCTCTTATTTATAAAATTGTATATATTGTTGGACCTCAATGTTGAATATTCAATATATTCATATGATTGTCATTGGTTCATGATATAAAGCACTATCATACATATATGATTAAAGAAGAAAGCGGAAGCCTACCTCCACTAGTAGTCATTGTTATCAAGCACTCTTCCTCTCAAGCAATCTAACAAACACATTCACAAATTAGCAATCAGTTTCAGAGAAAGGAGAGAAATATTCTGGCCTTTGCCTTTTCTGTAGTGTGTGAACCAATGGAGCATCACAGGCTTTTATAGGCAAAGTTAGGGACCCTCTCATGATTGCAGAATTGTAACTGCTCCTCCTTCATTAGCTCCTCCATTAAGAGCCAATAATTACCTTTTGTAACCGCCCTCTATTAAGAGCCAATAATTACCTTTTGTAACTGCTGCTTCACAATTTAATATATGGGTGACATTTATTATTTCTAACATTCTCCAACTTGGCCTATATATTATCAGCAATAATCCTTATTTTGACAATTAAATATGGCCACAAAAATAATTGTCAACTTAAGCTTAATGTACCTGATAATCACCTAGAAATTACCATACATGAATCATGGCGGTTATGTTTTAAGACAAACATTTCCTTCCATGTATTACAATGCATAATTCTTTCCAAGTGAGTAAAATAGGGTCCAAACTTTATTGATCCAAATGAACCATAACTTTATATGACAAACTTAATGTGCACAAAGTCATATGAAAAGACATAAATATCAAAATTAACTAAATGAGACCCATATGAATCACATGATCCTGAAACACTTTAGCCGGCAATCCTTTAGTTAATGGATCAGTAATCATGGATTTCGTGTCTATATATTCTATGGAGACTAACTCTCTTTTGATGTCTTCTCTTACTACCAAAAACTTAATATCAATATGCTTACTTCGACTTCCACTTTTATTATTCTTTGAAAAGAATACTGCAGCCGAATTATCACATAAGATCTTTATTGGTCTTTCAATTGAATTGACAACTTGAAGACCATAAACAAAATTCTTCAACCATTTAGCCTGTGATGTGGCTTCGTAGCAACCAATGAATTCTGCTTCCATAGTGGATGACGCAACAATTGTTTGCTTTTTACTTCTCCAAGAGATAGCACCTTCTGCTAAAAAGAAAATATAGCCTGAAGTGGACTTCTTAGAGTCCGTGCATCCAGCAAAATCGGAATCCGAATATCCTATTATTTCCAAAGCATCAGAGTGCTTGTATGTCAACTTGTAATCCTTAGTTCCTTGAAGATATCTCATAACCTTTTTTGCTGCCTTCCAATGTTCCTTGCCTAGGTTACTTTGATATCTTCCCAACATTCCTACCGCGAATGCAATATCAGGCCTAGTACTGACCTGAGCATACATGAGACTTCCTACTGCTGAAGCATAAGGAATGTCTTTCATCTCCTCTTGTTCCAATGTTGTTTGGGGACATTGATTAAGATTGAACTTTTCCCCTTTAACTATAGGTGCAGCAATTGATAAACAATTCTGCATATTAAAGCTTTTCAAAACTTTTTCAATGTAGGCCTTTTGAGATAATCCCAATGTCCTTAGAGATCTATCCCTATGAATCTCTATGCCAATGACATAGGAGGCTTCACCCATATCCTTCATATCAAAGTTTTGTGATAGGAAAAGTTTTGTATCATGCAAGAGACCTAAATCACTGCTTGCAAGTAAAATGTCATCTACATATAGGACTAAAAAGATAAATTTACTCCCACTGACCTTGAGGTATATGCATTGGTCTACCACATTTTCCTCAAATCCATATTTGGAAATGACATTATGAAACTTTATATACCATTGGCGGGATGCTTGTTTTAGCCCATATATAGATCTTCTTAGCTTGCAAACTAAGTGATTACCTTTGTCACTTTCAAAGCCCATAGGTTGTGACATGTACACTTCTTCCTCAAGATCCCCATTGAGAAAAGCTATTTTCACATCCATTTGATGTAACTCTAGATCAAAATGAGCTACTAAGGCCATGATTATTCTAAATGAATCCTTCTTAGAAACTGGAGAGAAGGTTTCATGATAATCAATACCTTTTTTTTGAATAAAGCCCTTGGCTACAAGTCTTGCTTTATATCTTTCGACATTACTAGTTGAATCTCTCTTGGTTTTAAAAACTCATTTACAACCAACAGAAGAAACTCCTTTTAGTAATTCTACTAGATCCCAAACTTGATTTTTAGCCATAGACTCCATTTCATCTTTCATGGCATCATACCACAATTTAGAGTCTTCTCTACTCATGGCTTGTGAAAATGTAGTAGGATCATCCTTAGGTCCAACATCATAATCAGACTCTTGAAGGTACACTATATAGTCACTAGAAATTACCGATTTTCTATCTCTTGTAGATCTCCTTAATGCTATTGGCTCTTGATCAATAGGTTCTATATCAGTAGGTTCCTCATGTGGTATATTCTCAACAAGTGGTTCTTGATAAGTTGGCTGATGTTCAACCGCATCGGATTGAACACTAACTAACTCTATTGCTTTTTGAGGTATCACAGGTGATTCCCTTATTTTGTCAAATTCCATTTGTTGAGAAATTCCGCTCCCACTAACTTCATGATCTTCAAGAAATTTCGCATTTCTAGCTTCAACTATTTTAGGAGTGTGTGAAGAACAATAAAACTTATATCCTTTGGAGTTGATTGGGTAACCAATAAAATAGCCACTGGTGGTTCTTGAGTCCAATTTCCCAATGTTTGGATTGTAAATCCTTACTTCAACTAGACAACCCCATACATGTAAATGTTTTAAACTAGGTTTCCATCCATTCCAAATTTCAAAAGGTGTCTTTGGAACAGCCTTAGATGGCACCCTATTTAATACATATACAGCGGTTTTCAAGGCTTCACTCCATAAGGACATAGGTAATACCTTTGAACTGCTAATCATGCTTCTAACCATATCCATAAGTGTGCGGTTCCTTCTTTCAGCAACACCATTTTGTTGTGGTGTACCAGCCATAGTATATTGGGCAACAATACCCTCTTCTATAAGGAACTTAGCAAATGGACCAGGTTGTTGTCCATTCTCTGTGTATTTTTCATAATATTCCCCACCTCTATCTGATATTACGATTTTTATTTTCTTATCCTTTTGTTTCTCTACTTCTGCTTTGAAAACTTTAAAAGCATCAAGTGCTTCTGATTTTTCAAACAAAAGATAAAGATACATGAATCTTGAATGGTCATCAATGAAAGAGATAAAATATCTCTGACCATTTAAACAAGGAGTAGGAAACGAACCACAGATATCTGTATGAATAATTTCAAGAAGCTCACTACTTCTTTTGGCACCTTTAGTGGTCTTGTTGGTTTGCTTTCCCTTTATGCATTCCACACAAGTACTAAAATCAGTAAAGTCAATATTCTTAAGAATTTCTTCCTTTACTAATCTCTTAAGTCTTTCAAGAGAAATGTGCCCCAACCTCTTATGCCAAAGCATAGAGGAATCCTCATTTACAATACTTCGCTTAGCACCAACATTGGTGGTATGTAAGGCTATGAGACTTGTTTCAAAAACAGGATCTAATTCAAACTTAAATAAATTTTCAACCAAAATTCCAGAACCAACAACTTTATTATCATGCAATAGTCCAAAAGAAACATCACGAAAATAAAACTGATAACCAGTACGAGTAAGTTTAGAAACAGAAACCAAGTTTCTAGAAAATGACAGAACATAAAAAGTGTTTTCCAAGAGCAAACAAAATCCAGAATTCAAAACAAGTTTATAAGTCCCAACAGCCTCCACATGTGAACTCATCCGATTTCCCGTATAGATGCTTTGTTCACTTCCCATTGGTTTCCGCAGGTTTAGAAAGCCCTGCACATTATTAGCAATGTGAATTGTTGAACCTGAATCAATCCACCAAGTATTGTTAGGAACTTTAATGAAATTTGATTCAAAACAAGTTAAGGCAAAATTACCTTTCTTTTCGAGCCATTTCTTGTATTTAGGACAATCTCTCTTCATGTGTCTAGCCTTTTTGCAGAAAAAGTAATTTCCCTTCTTCCCATTCCGCTTCATGTGAGTAGTTTTGCGGATTCCAGGAACACTATTGCCTCTTCTCCCATTTCCTTTATCATGAGTCACCATGTGAGCACTTTCAGGTGTCTCATGCTTCAATCTCTCCTCCTCTTGAACACACATGGTCAGAAGTTCATTGATTGACCATTTATCCTTATGTGTGTTATAGGATATTTTGAAATGACCATATTCCGTAGGAAGAGAATTGAGTATGAAATGCACAAGAAATGATTTAGAAATTTCCACTTCAAGGGACTTAAGTTTAGCAGCAGTATCCCTCATTTTCATGATGTGCTCACGCACACCCTGAATATTGTCATGCTTCATGCTTGAAAGCTTCTTCATTAAGGTGCTGGCTAGCGACTTGTCAGAGCTAACAAACTGCTCCTCAATAGCCTTCATATAAGCTTTTACCTTATCACATTCGGAAATAGATCCCCTAATGCTCTTACTTATATGAGACTTAACAAGTATCAAACTTAAGCGATTAGATCGCTCCCACCGTTCATAGTTAGCCTTTTCAACTTGAGCACTCCTTTCCGCGGGAATTGGGTGGTTCATCCACACGTAGTGCCAAGTCCAATTCCATACACCCCAATGTCAAGAGAATTTGTTCTTTCCAATCAGCATAATTATCACCAATCAACAAAGGAATTTGAGACTCAAGAAAGGTATTAGTAGGAACAACTGCAATATAAGGATTACCAATATTAATGCTACGAATAAAAATTAACAAGAAAATTCAAACTTTCCTATGGGCAGAGGTGCAAATCATGCATAGAATTTATAAACTTTATTTATGGACATAATTAAACATCATAATAAAATAAATCATACCTGTGGGCTTAGAAATATTTTATCATGATCTTTAGTCCATTTTATAATCTTGATTAACTATTACCTCCCTATGGGGCCAAGTAATAATTCTTTTATTACAATGCCTAGGATGCTATGGCTATTCCCAAACATGTAATCCAAAATATTTAACTCATATGACACACAAAAATTATTCTTGTTGACACATGCTTAAAAGAATTAAATAAGCACAAATAATGATACAAGAATCATATCAATAAAAAGCACCTTCCGTTATTATTGAAATCATTAATTACAATTAATAACAATTCAAAATAATAAATGCACTTTTAAATTATTCAACAATTCCATAATTGCACCTTTAATGCCCATATTATGGCAGCGTGAATACACCTTTAAAGGCTCTTTAAACATTGCCTTATGGATAGCAGAAAGCATCTTTATTATTTTTTTATTTTTTTATTTTTTATTAAAACGAAGTGCGCCTGTGGCCTATATCTTCGAATTTATATATAACTTGCCATTTACTTTGTCATCAATAGTTAATTTGCATATCTCATGCAAATTGCACTTTTGCACCATTCACTTTTATATGTCTACAGAAATTCATATGACCATAAAGCAATTCTTTAGTATTGAAGAGATTTTGTGACTATCCAAGTTGTTCAATAAGCATAGTATGAAATAGTGTATGAATGCATTACTGAATTTTAACACTTGAATTTTAAAGTAATTCATACAATAAAAATAACCATTGATCCAATCCAAAACAAAAAATAATACTAAAGAACATAGCCAAAAAGCTGAATAACAAGGCTATAGTGATGTCTCTGATACCAATTGTTGGACCTCAATGTTGAATATTCAATATATTCATATGATTGTCATTGGTCCATGATATAAAGCACTATCATACATATATGATTAAAGAAGAAAGCGGAAGCCTACCTCCACTAGTAGCCATTGTTATCAAGCACTTTTCCTCTCAAGCAATCTAACAAACACCTTCACAAATTAGCAATCAGTTTCAGAGAAAGGAGAGAAATCTTCTGGCCTTTGCCTTTCTGTAGTGTGTGAACCAATGGAGCATCACAGGCTTTTATAGGCAAGGTTAGGGACCCTCTCATGATTGCAGAATTGTAACTGCTCCTCCTTCATTAGCTCCTCCATTAAGAGCCAATAATTACCTTTGTAACCGCCCTCCATTAAGAGCCAATAATTATATTTTGTAATTGCCCTCTATTAAGAGTCAATAATTACCTTTTGTAACTGCTGCTTCACAATTTAATATATGGGCCACATTTATTATTTCTAACATATATAAGTTGGTGGTTCTATTAAAAAAAGGAATGGAATTAGAATAAAATACAGTAGGCAGGAAAATGACCATTCTTTGTCCACAATTTGGTAACTTTTGGATTTAGTACATAAATAAATACCTAATTGACTTAAAGTTCATTTTATTGACGTAAAAACCTCCAATGAAAAAATAAAAAATAATTTTTTTAATTTAATAAGAAAAAAGTTACCATTTAAAAAGAGCGCAAACACTGTTTTTTTTGTGAGAAAAAGTTGAAACGAGTACAATTTTTTTGCATAAGATACTTCATATTTTTGTATTATATTATCTTCGTATTATTTTATATAATAATTATTTCCTTGTATATTATTATATTTTTTTCTTTTTCAGATATTTGCACAATTATTATTCAGAATTTAACATGTGTATTTAAAATTAATTGAGATGAAGGATAAGTTAGGGTTGGATAAAAAAATTAATTTCAATGAAAGATAATTGTCATTCTATAAAATCAATGGGAGTATATTAAGAAAAATAAATTAAATCTCATTTCATGAAACATAGAATCATCAATTCTACTTCTCCAAGCAGGAATGGTGGTTCCTAATTCTATATAATGAAATATAGAATGGTTGATTCTATTCAATACCTTTTCTGCTAATAAATACAAGAATTGCTTATTCCATATAACAAAAGCATGAAATGGAATCACAATTTCGTGTACTAAATGTAACATAAGAAACAACCTAGCGCCCATTTTTAGAGATGGAGAAAAAATATATCAGCCGAAAAAAATCTAGCATTGGACTACAAAATAAATAGAAATAAATCTAAAACATACGAAAACCTTTGAGTCAAAAGGAGAATTTTAAATTGTGCATTCATACAGAGGAATGGTACATGCATTGAAGCTATCATTTTCATTAATTGACAAGTATTCTTGAGAGTCTTTATGGTTTATCCAGAGAGAAATTCTACCTTGACAAATTAGACATTTTCTCAGGTATTGATTTTATTTTATTTTTTAATAAACAGGGCCGAAGACCCATTTTTTTCAAGTATTGATTGATAGCTTCGTTGATGTTATGATAAAATCCTTAAATCAATGTAGTGTGGACATAGGAATGACGGGAGAGAAATATCTCTGAAAATTACATATGTGATTAAAAAAAACTAGATGTACCATAATAAATTAAATTGAGATCTTAATCGCTGAATTTCAAAGATAACAAAAAATAGAATCATGGCTGCTGCCGCCGCAGGGCTTACGTAAGCGGAAAAGGAGAGGCAAACGAAATTGGAATAAAATGAAGAACCCTAAAATTCACCAAAAAATAAATTAATTAAGAACCCTAAAGGTAGATTGCTCAAACCGAATTCCGTGTTAGAATTTCCCATTTATATATGATTTCAAGGTTTTTTTTCTTAGTGATGTGTGACCTATTCATCTCATACCTTTAACTTCTTCTAGTCCATCACGCAATTTGATTATATACTTGTTTAATTTATGTCTATAACGATATCTATATACTTGTTTTACTTCTTCTAGTCTATCATGCTATTTATACAGTTGTTTATGATATGATGTGAGTTGTTAGTTGAGCATTAGACTTAAAAAATTCAACTCTTTTGAAAATGGAATAAGTGAACGCTTTTTTTTTCTTTTTAAATCTCCATATAAAATAAAAATGAAGAATGGAATTCGAGAAGGAAATTGAAAAAATGAAAACCATTTTACCTCTCTTTAATATGGCCTTAATATTTTTTTTAAAAATAAAGTAATGGCATTTGAAAGTAATTTTCATGTGAACATACATGTGATGAACCAAATGTCCCAAAAGCTTAGAATATTAGATGAAGACATTTTTACTATGTGCTTTTTATTCAATTTTTTATTTAGAAAGTGTGAGTGACAAGAATTGAACCCATGACTACTTGGTTTATCATGTCATAACAATCTCTCAAAAGTTTAAATTATAAGATGAAAACACATGAATGACTTTATTATATATCTTTAACAATACATGTCAACTTTTTTCAAAAAATATTAATTGTAATTTTGTCAAAAAAATGGTTTTTCTTTTTAATTTAAAAAGCATATTTTATATTATTATTATTTTGGTGAACAAAAATTTAAGGTCAATAATGACTTTCTCATCCCTGAGTCAAGGCAGGCCTATCCCTGAGTCAGAACAGACCTCTAGTTTTAACCAGCACTTATAGATAATCCACCAATGGACCTAGGATTTGAATCCCAACCAACTTAATTAACGCAGTTCACTTTTACTAATTGTGTCAACCGTTGTTGACATATTTGATAAATGTCTAATATGCATATCTTTATAGGTGTACATTGAGGTTGTTTATCTTTCTTTTAAGACTTGAGAGGTTGTTTTAGTCCATGTTTTATGTGTTTTATTGAGTCTTTAAGAATATTTTCTTAATTGATGTTTTTAAATTAGTTAATGATGTTTTGATGTGTTTTATGTAGTTTGGGCGCAAGCCATTGAAGCCCAACTGGAAGCTGAAGCTCAAGTCCACGTACGGAAGCCAGCGCTTAGCCCCACGGTTATGGCGCTTAACCTGAAGAAGCCAGAAGATTGACTGATGCGTGATGCATTTCAGTACATGTAGTGCTAAGCACCAGTAATATAGCGCTAAGCGCAGCCACTTATGATGCAACAGCATGGTCACTTAATTCACGCTCAGCGTGGATAATTTTGCGCTAAGCGCTGATGCGTCTGGAAGAAATCCTAAAAATAGGATATTGTGCAACTGGTTGGGCATTGATAATTCTGGAGAAGGAATTCATTCTGAAGAGGAGATTGAGAGCTTTTCTGGACGTGGTTGGGAGCCAAGAGCATCAATGGAGTTTTCATTATCTCTTATCTCCATTTCTTTTTATTTTATCACCTTGATCATGTCTAGCTAATCATCCACTTGTTGGGGTTAGATGTATCTATTTCTGAATCTCTTATGTATTTAATTTGATCATTCAATATATTTCTCTACTTCTTTTTGAGTGCTTAATTTTTATGCTTAATGCTTGTTGTGGCTTGATTATCCATGGCTTGATGTTTGATTTGGTAAACAATTGGAAAGTTGATGCTAGGTCTAGATCTGAAATTAATCACCTAATAAGCCTTGAATCTAGGAATGGGTCTTGATTTATTAGTAATCTTTTAATCCTTAATCTTAATGCAAATTCACTTCTTAAGTCATCTAAGGAATTAGGACTTAATTGGGGGATTTAGGCTCTTTTCATCTAAGGAATTAGAATTTGAGTAAATAGTGGATTGATTTTCATAATTGAAGTTAGAGATTATATTGTTTGTCATGTCATTGCATTTAGGAAAAGATTAGTGAGTCTAACCCCAGCATTTCATCTTAATCGAATTCAATTTCATTTGTGCTCACCAAGTGTTTGAGAAAATTACAAAAAGACTTATTTCTTTTAATTTATGATTTCATGAATTATTGTTTGAGCTCCCTTCTTTCCAAACTCATCGTTTAGATAGTGATTATTGTGTTATGTGCTAATATTTGTCACGATCCTTATTGGGAACGACAACCCACTCATCTCTTTATTACTTGCATGACTTGATATACTTGCCAAAGTCTTCTTAACAAGTTTTTGGCGCCGTTGCCGGGGATCGGTGTTTCAATATTAGCATAACCATTTCGGTTACTAATCAAGACACAAATTTATTTTTCTGTTCTATTCTTTTTGCTTTTAGTAATTTCATTGTGTGCTAATCAATTTTTTCTAGCTTGTGTTGTTTATGCGAGGTAAAACTCTGGCTGATCAACTTCTTTACGATTCGGAAGTAGAGAAAACAGCTAGGAAGAATATAGGTCAGACAAGGAAGAACAAGTTGTTAGCCAAGACTACACAACAACAACAACAAGAAGCTCCATCTTCCACTTTGGTTCAACAAGTGGAGGAAGAGATGGCTGGCAATGGTGATAGAGCTCGGAGGACACTTGGGGATTATGCCAACACCAATGCAAACCGGCATACCTCTAGCATAATACCTCCTCCGGTCACTGCCAACAATTTTGAGATCAAGTCTGCTCTCTTAAACAATATGCAGCAAAATCAGTTTGCAGGGATGGAAAAGGAAAATCCAAATACTCATATCTCCAATTTCATTGAGCTGTGTGATACGGTGAAGATCAATGGTGCCACTGAGGATGCAATCTGCTTAAGGTTGTTCCCTTTCTCTCTTAGAGATAGAGCTAGAGCTTGGCTCCAATCTCAACCACGATGGAGCATTGCTACATGGGATGATTTAGAAACCAAGTTTCTAGCAAGATTCTTTCTTGCATCTAGATATGTGAAGACACGGGGTGATATCACAAGCTATGTTCAACAAGAGGGCGAGACTCTTCATGACACATGGGAGAGGTTTAAAGAATTACTCAGAAGATGCCCAAATCATGGGTTTTATGATCTTATCCAAATGCAAACATTTTGCAATGGATTAAGACCGTCAACCAAGCTTATGTTGGATGCCTCAGCTGGAGGTTCTATGAACACCAAAACACCAGAGGAAGCATTGAGATTGATAGAAGCTATGGCATCTAATGATTACTTGATGCACTATGATCGAGGCACCAACTCAAAAAGGGGAGTGTTAGAGTTGGATTCAAAAGATGCTATTTTGGCTCAAAATAAATTGTTGACTCAGCAACTTGAGGCCATTAACAAGCAACTTATACAGCTTCCACAGCAAATTCAAGCCATGCAAGGCACCAATATGCCGCAACAACAAGTAATGAAATGTGATTTTTGTGGAGGTGATCATGACAATGGCAATTGTGAGGCTACCCCTAATTCTTTTGAGGAAGCCAATTATATGGGGAACTATGGGAGACAAGAAAACTATCCATATTCTAACACCTACAATCAAGGGTGGAGGAATCACCCGAACTTTGGGTGGAAACAAGATGTTGGGTCACCAAGTAAACCTCCAACCACACAACCACCTCAGGACCGGACTTCTGCTTTGGAAAACACTCTCAATCAATTCATGCAAATGTCTATGTCCAACCAGAAAAACACAGATGCTTCTATCAAGAACTTGGAGATTCAAGTTGGACAAATTACAAAGCAATTGGCAGAACAATCAGGAGGGAGTTTTTCCTGTAACACTCAAACCAATCCCAAAGAGCATTGTAAAGCTATTACATTGAGGAGTGGTAAAACCCTTGAGAATGTGTTGTGAGCCTTTGACTGAAAAAGAGAGAGATATTGAAAAAAATGAGTCAAGTGATAAAACAAAAAGTAAGACAAATGAGAAAAAGGGCAAAGAGATTGAGAGGGAAGAAATTGAAAAAGAAAAAGAAAATGAAAAGAGAGAAAAGTTAGTGGATGAGGATTCCATATTGAGGAAGAGCAAAAGTCAACTTTTGAAAAATGGAGGTGCACCTCAAGAGATTCCATCATATGTTAAAGTGCCATACCCGCACCCAACCAAGAAAAAAGAGAAGGAAGAACAATTTGCTCGCTTTCTTGACATATTCAAGCGGTTGCAAATCAATATTCCTTTTGCTGAGACCCTTGAGCAAATGCCAATCTATGCCTAGTTCATGAAGGAACTTCTCACAAAGAAGAGAAGGTTTAAAGAGGATGAGACCGTTGCCTTGACAGAAGAATGTAGTGCAATCCTTCAAAGGAAGCTACCTCCAAAACTTAAAGACCCTGGAAGCTTTACAATTCCTTGCACAATTGGAAGCATTTCTATTGGTAAAGCTTTATGTGATTTGGGGGCAAGTATCAATTTGATGCCACTCTCAATCTTGAACAAGCTTGGTAGTGGTGAGGTGAAACTAACAAGGATGGCACTACAACTTGCGGATAGATCAATCAAGCGACCTTATGGCATCATGGAAGATGTTCTTGTGAAGGTTGATAAGTTCATCTTCCCAGCAGATTTTGTGATATTGGACATGGAAGAGGATGCTGAAGTACCTCTTATCTTGGGGAGACCATTTTTAGCAACTGGCCGAGCCTTAATTGATGTGCAACAAGGGCAGCTTATGTTGAGAGTGCAAGATGAAAAAGTGACATTTAATGTTTTTGAAGCGATGCAACACCCGGATGATAAGGAAACTTCTTATCGGGTAGATTTGATTGATACTACAGTTGCAGAATCTATTCAGCACAATACTCCACCTACACCTCTTGAAAGAGTGATTGTGAATGCTATTGAGAATCATGGTGAGGTAGATGATGAAATCATTGAGGAATGCTTGCAGTATCTAGAAGTAAATCAAGCAAAGAGTGCTATCAGTAAGATGAAAGAAGAGCTGAGAAATGACAAGGTGGAGGAAAAAGCAAAACTAGAGTTGAAACCCTTGTCATCTCACTTGAAATATGCCTTCCTTGACGATCAAGATGCAAATCCAGTGATAATCAGCAGTTCTTTATCAAAACTTGAAGAAGAGAAGCTTGTAAGGGTACTCCGAGAGCACCAAGCTGCAATTGGATGGACTATTTCTAATTTGAAAGGAATAAGTCCAGCTTTTTGTATGCATAAGATCAAACTCGAGGAGGAATTCAAGCCAGTGGTGCAGCCACAAAGAATGTTAAATCCCACCATGAAAGAAGTAGTGAGAAAGGAGGTGCTGAAACTCCTTGAAGCCGGAATGATCTATCCCATTTCAGATAGTGCTTGGGTGAGCCCGGTTCAGGTTGTCCCTAAAAAGGGAGGTATGACTGTGGTGATGAATGACAAGAATGAATTAATTCCCACTAGAACAGTCATTGGTTGGCGTATATGCATTTGATCTGTCAATTATTTTCATACTTTAAATGCCTTATGATTGATTTAATTGGACTCCATATGTGCTCAATTGTTGACATTTAGCTAAGTTTCTGATTTAGAGTTGTCTTTGGATGTTTATTGTGAAACTATGCTAAATGTGGTTATAAACACTAATAAATGAATTATGCTTTTCGGGATATCTTTGAGTGTTTGAGTCCATTAGCATCAAACCAAGCTTGATGGCCATTTGAGGAGAGAGATGAATACTTAAGAAGATCAGTTTTACCCTCAGAAGCAAAGGAAGAAGGGCATTCATGAAGAATCAAAGCTGGATTAGAAGAAAATGATCAACACGGCCCGTGTCAAATGACACGGGGTAGGCCGTGTATTATTTTGAGTTTGAAGACTAGAAGATTTTGAAGAACACGGCCCATGTCAAATGACACAGGGTAGGCCGTGTACTTCTCTGACTTCACGAGGAAGAGACAATTTCAAGCCTTGATCGAGAACACAGCCCGTGTCCAATGACACGAGGTAGGCCGTGTACTTCTCTGACTTCACAAGGGAATTCAGTTTTTAGCCTTGACCGATAACACGGGCCGTGTGATATGACACGGGGTGGGCCGTGTTCTTCTCTGACTTTGGAATAGCTGTAGATTTGACATTAGAAAAGTACAGGGCCTGGGCCGTGTCATATGACACGGCCCGTGTCGTCGCATCAGAAATTTAAATTCGAGTTTTAGTGCTAAATTAGGTTTCAAAACCTATAAATAGGGTTGCTTAGAGCCCTTAAAGGAGATCTGAACAAAAAAAATAGCCGTCAAGGAAACTGAGAGAAACACGAAGACCAAGAAGAGGAAGGATTCGATTGAGGATTGGAGACTCGGATTCGAGCGATCAAAGATCAATCACTCTCAAGCCTTGGAAACTAGTTTGATCTTTAATTTTTCTTTTCAACTTTTGTTTTGGACAATATTTTTCTTTAATTCTTCTTCTGTTTTTAACTTTGCCATGTGTGGCTAAACTTCTTGATTGGTTAAGGGAAGATGAAACTCTAGTTTTGATTGTGTGAATCTTGCATACTTCTTTATATCAATACAATTATGTTTTTATTCATATGTTTCTGTTCATAAATCAATATAAAGGTCTTTATATTCTTGCCAAACTTCGAAAGTGGTAAAACTAGGATTGCTAAGCGCGGTTGCGGTGGTATGACTAGTGAGACATATGATCTAAGTAATTTAATCCCAGTGTGTGATTAGACCTTAGTGTGATTGGTTTTCTAATTCTTAATGCAATCATTAGGTAGGTGTAAGAGCGGTTGCTTTACAAATAACTAATGGTTAGGGTTTGATTTCAGCGGTTGCTGAATTAAGCGAAACTTAAGGAAGACACGAGATTTTTCTCATAATCACATAAGAACATAATTGATCATGTTGGTATAAAGGGTATGTAAGTTGGCATAATCATATAAATCTAGTGGTGGATTCCATCTCTTAACAAATATCTTTAACTTGATAATTCAATTTATGTTTACTGTTTTGATTTAAGTTTAATTTCTTTTGTTAGTTTTAATTAACAAAACCCCCCTTTTAATTTTATTGTTTATTTTCTATCAGAGTTTAATATAGGAATTAGATTAATAGTGTTAATTGAATTAGTTCTCTGTGGATCAACCCTTACTTACTACAACTAGTTGCAAGGTTTTTGTATTTTTGGTGGAACTTGGCAACTGTTTTTAATATTAATTTTTAATCGTATTCCACACCACACCAAATTTTGGAGCCGTTGCCGGGGAACCAATTTTCCAATTACGCTATTAATTTGTTTCCTATTTTTACTCTGTTTTTGTTTTTTTTTATTTTAATTTTTGACTCTTTCTTTCTGAGTGTTTATAGGTGTTGATGTCCATTGATCATGGAAGCTTGTGAGATTTGCTTATCATCTGGACATCCCACTGATTTGTGTCCCACTTTCCTAGTAGACACAAATAAGGAGGTAGAGGCTGTATGGGGATATTCTGAACCGTCCGACAATTACAACCTCTACTCCAATACATATTATCCAGGGTGGTGGGATCCTCCTAACTTGAGTTATGGGCAGCAACAAGTTCAACCTCCTAGGCAACCTGAACCTTCACTGGAGGAGCTAATAAGACAAATGGCCACTAATAACATTAAGTTTCAACAAGAAACACAGGCCATGTGTAATGACCTGCAAAACTCTTTGGATCAGTTAGCCACAGATCTCAGCAAGTTCTAGAGCCAAATTTCTGAAGGACTTCCCTCACAATCAGAAGAGAATGTGAAGGAAGATGCTAGTGCTGTTACACTACGAAGTGGGAAGACGCTAGATGAACCCACCTCTCCTTCACAAACCATTGAAAAGAAAGAAACAGCACGAAGAGGTAAGTGAGGAGGGGGGAAAACTCTAAGGCCCCCAAGGTAAGTATTCTTGAACTCCTTCCTAAGGTGGTGGAGAGACAGTATGATGAGTTGTGTGATGAATTTTCTGATTTTATTGGTTTCAATAATTATATTCATTGTCACTCATGTACTGATATTATATGTGCTAATCGTGCTGAGATTTCTGCAGACTTAAAAGTTGATGATTTTATTTATAAAGCAGAATCTAAGACCCAAAGGGAGGTGGAATTGCAGGCCACTGAAGAGTTTTCAAAGATGGAAGAAGAGAATCTGATGATGGACACTGCTGAAGTGGATTTTGTTTTTGGGCCATGGTCCAATAGAAACAATGCATATGAAGTTGATGAAGTGCACATATTACTCTTCAGTAGTGAAGTCAAGGAAAATAAGGAAGGCCAATGGGATCCCGGTGGAAGCCCTCATGTCTCAAGCTTAACTTGGTCATTACACTTCAGCCAATGGGACCCCGGTGAAAACACTCATGTTATTTCAAGCATAAATTAGTTATTATGCTTTCGCCAATGGGATCCTAGTGGAAATTTCTTCATCTACCTCTGTTACTTCAATTAATAAGGATGTTTCTTTCCTCTCTTTTATTTTACTTATCCTAGATTTATTAATGATTATTTATTGTTGAGGTTTACATTGAGGACAATGTAGAATTTAAGTGTGGGGGAGGAATTGGCATTTTGTTTTCTATTTTATTTTTATTTTTATTTTTATTTTTATTTCTATTTTCTGTTTTTGAAAAAAAAATTGTGTTTTTATTTGATTTCCAATGATGTTTTGAGATTTGTGAAGTCTATGAGTTTGAAGCAATTGAAATTCAAGGTTATGATTTATAAATTTCTTCTGTCATCTTGAATTTGGTATGCTTGGTTTTGGATGTTTGATTGATGAATTGAGTTTGATAGATGCATACCTGGTGAGATTTTGAGCCTTTTGATGGATAGATTTAGCATTTATGTCATTCTCTTCTTTCTTGTGTGATTTTCACTCATGACATATTGATCACTCTAGAACTTGCTTTAATTCTTTTTGAGGCTACATTTTCACTTGCATACATAAACATGATTGAGGCATTCTTTTGTGACTAACTACTTTGGCCAAATAGCCAACCTTGCATTATTTCCCTTTAATTAACCCCTTGAGCCTATTTGCCTATTCTTTGTCTTATCTCATTATATGCTCTATGTGAAAAACTATGATTTTACCTTACCTTAGAGAATGAGAGAGCATTGGTTCATTTTCATTGGAGGAGCTCTTTTCCTTGCAAGTGTTTAATAGGACAAGTGTGGGGGTTGTGTAAGTTGATGTGTAATATGCAAGGTGTTGAAAAAAAAATATGCAAAGAAAAAGAAAAAAATTCAAGAAAGATTGTAAAAGAAAAGAAAGAAAAAGGAAAGGAAGATGTAAAGAGAATGTGCATTATATAGATTTGAGGGGATAAAAATTTCATGTTTGTCAATTGAGTTTCTCCCCAATGTTCTTTTATTCTCTTGGGTGCTCATCTTACCATATCCATATTATTTCCTTCCCTTACGTTGGCCCCATTACAACCTTAAATAAAGTCCTTTGATTTGTGTGTGCATATGTTTGAGTAGTGGAGAAGTAGAAGATAAGTAAGCTTATGGTAGTGCATTTTTCATGGGTTGAATTGAGTAAAATACTTACCTTGTAAACACTTGAGAGATTGAGAGTGTATCTTGTGAGGATCTATCATTCTTAATTCATGCTTTTCAAATTGAAGATGCCTTGCTTGTTGGTTGGAAATGTGAAGAACTGTTATCTCTTGAATGTTTTGATTCCTTGAATCTTTTCTTGCTCTTCTTGCTTACAAACTTTTGCCTCTCTTGAATATCATTGGAAACTGAGTCTTTTGAATTTTTAGGTTTTGTTTTGTTTTGTTTTTCCTATTCCTTGGTTTGGTCTTATGTTTTGCCCAGGAGTGTAAAAGGTTAAGTGTGGGGGTATTTGATCTGTCAATTATTTTCATACTTTAAATGTCTTATGATTGATTTAATTGGACTCCATATGTGCTCAATTGTTGACATTTAGCTAAGTTTCTGATTTAGAGTTATCTTTGGATGTTTATTGTGAAACTATGCTAAATGTGGTTATAAACACTCATAAATGAATTATGTTTTTCAGGATATCTTTGAGTGTTTGAGTCCATTAGCATCAAACCAAGCTTGATGGCCATTTGAGGAGAGAGATGAATACTTAAGAAGATCAGTTTTACCCTCAGAAGCAAAGGAAGAAGGGCATTCATGAAGAATCAAGGCTAGATTAGAAGAAAATGATCAACACGGCCCGTGTCAAATGACACGGGGTAGGCCGTGTATTATTCTGAGTTTGAAGACTAAAAGATTTTGAAGAACACGGCCCGTGTCAAATGACATGGGGTAGGCCGTGTACTTCTCTGACTTCACGAGGAAGAGTCAATTTCAAGCCTTGACCGAGAACACGGCCTGTGTCTAATGACACGAGGTAGGTCGTGTACTTCTCTGACTTCACAAGGGAATTTAATTTTTAGCCTTGACTGATAACACGGGCCGTGTGATATGACACGGGGTGGGCCGTGTTCTTCTCTGACTTTGGAATAGCTGTAGATTTGACATCAGAAAAGTACAGGGCCTGGGCCGTGTCATATGACACGGCCCGTGTCGTCGCATCAGAAATTTAAATTCGAGTTTTAATGTTAAATTAGGTTTCAAAACCTATAAATAGGGTTGCTTAGAGCCCTTAAAGGAGATCTGAACAAAAAAAAGAGCCATCAAGGAAACTGAGAGAAATACGAAGACCAAGAAGAGGAAGGATTCGATTGAGGATTGGAGACTCGGATTCGAGCGATCAAAGATCAATCACTCTCAAGCCTTGGAAACTAGTTTGATCTTTAGTTTTTCTTTTCTACTTTTGTTCTGGACAATGTTTTTCTTTAATTCTTATTCTGTTTTTAACTTTGCCATGTGTGGCTAAACTTCTTGATTGGTTAAGGGAAGATGAAACTCTAGTTTTGATTATGTGAATCTTGCATACTTCTTTATATCAATACAATTATATTTTTATTCATATGTTTCTGTTCATAAATCAATATAAAGGTCTTTATATTGCCAAACTTTGAAAGTGGTAAAACTAGGATTGCTAAGTGCGGTTGCGGTGGTATGACTAGTGAGACATATGATCTAAGTAATTTAATCCCGGTGTGTGATTAGACCTTAGTGTGATTGGTTTTCTAATTCTTAATGCAATCATTAGGTAGGTGTAAGAGCGGCGGCTTTACAAATAACTAATAGTTAGGATTTGATTTGAGCAGTTGCTGAATTAAGCGAAACTTAAGGAAGACACGAGATTTTTCTCACAATCACATAAGAACATAATTGATCATGTTGGTATAAAGGGTATGTAAGTTGGCATAATCATATAAATCTAGTGGTGGATTCCATCTCTTAACCAATATCTTTAACTTGCTAATTCAATTTGTGTTTACTGTTTTGATTTAAGTTTAATTTCTTTTGTTAGTTTTAATTAACAAAACCCCCCTTTTAATTTTACTATTTATTTTCTATCAGAGTTTAATATAGGAATTAGATTAATAGTGTTAATTGAATTGGTTCTCTGTGGATCGACCCTTACTTACTACAACTAGTTGCAAGGTTTTTGTATTTTTGGTGGAACTTGGCAACTATTTTTAATATTAATTTTTAATCGTATTCCACATCACACCATGCATCGACTACCGGAAGCTCAACCAAGCTACCCGGAAGGATCATTTTCCTCTTCCATTCATGGACCAGATGCTTAAGAGATTATCCGGACAAACTTATTATTGCTTCCTTGATGGCTATTCCGGTCATAATCAAATTACAGTCAATCCTGAAGACCAAGAGAAGACAGCATTTACCTGTCCCTATGGAGTTTTTGCATACAGACGGATGCCCTTCGGTCTTTGCAATGCTCCCGCTACTTTTCAGAGGTGTATGCTTTCTATCTTTACTGATATGATTGAAAAATATATAGAGGTCTTTATGGATGATTTCTCTGTTTTTGGTACTTAATTTGATCATTGTTTGTCTAACCTCGCTAATGTTCTTAGAAGATGCATGGAAACCAATTTAGTCTTAAATTGGGAGAAATGTCATTTCATGGTGCAGCAGAAGGCATTGTACTTGGCCACAAGATTTAAAGCGGTATGGAGGTAGATCGAGGCTAAGATTGAAGTGATAGCAAAGCTACCTCCACCATTGAATGTGAAGGGCGTGAGAAGTTTTCTAGGCCATGCTGGCTTCTACAGAAGATTTATCAAAGATTTTTCAAAAATTGCAAAGCCATTGTGCAATCTTCTTATTAAGAGTTCTTCTTTTGATTTTGATAATGAGTGTTTGCAAGCTTTTAATTGTTTGAAAGACAAATTGATTTCTGCTCCTGTTATTGTAGCCCCTGATTGGGAGTTACCCTTTGAACTCATGTGTGATGCAAGTGACTATGCAGTAGGAGCTGTATTAGGGCAAAGAAGGGATAAAAATTTTCCATGCAATTTATTATGCAAGCAAGGTCCTTAATGAGAATCAAATTCATTATGCTACAACTGAAAAGGAATTGCCTGCCATAGTATTTGCCTTGGAGAAATTTCGTTCCTATTTGATTGGATCTAAAATTACTGTGTTCACTGATCATGCAGCAATTAAATATTTGTTAACTAAGGGAGAATCAAAACCTAGACTGATTAGGTGGATTTTATTGTTGCAGGAATTTGATCTTGAAATTAAAAATAAGAAGGGAAGTGAAAATGTGGTGGCAGACCATCTTTCAAGGCTAGTAAATGAGGAAATCACAGCCAAAGAACAAAAGCTTAGGGAAGAATTTCCAGATGAAGCACTACTGATGGTGCAAGAGAGACCGTGGTTTGCTGACATGGCCAACTTTAAAGCAGCAAATGTAATCCCAAAGCATTTTTCATGGCAACAAAAGAAGAAGTTCTTCAAGGATGCTAATCATTATCTTTGGGATGACCTGTTCCTCTTCAAGTTTGGACCAGATGGATTGTTAAGAAGATGTGTCACAAAGGAGGAGGCTAAGGACATCATGTGGCATTGTCATAACTCCCCTTATGGTGGCCATTACAATGGAGAGAGAACTGCTGCAAAAATTCTTCAATCTGGGTTCTTTTGGCCCACAATCTTCAAGGACTCTCACAATCATGTGAAGAGTTGTGATAAGTGCCAAAGGACTAGAAACATCACTAAGAGAGCTGAAATGCCCCTTCAAAACATCTTGGAAGTTGAAGTGTTTGACTGCTGGGGTATTAATTTCATGGGTCCACTCCCACCATCTTTTTCGAATCAATTCATATTGTTGGCTGTGGACTATGTTTCAAAATGGGTGGAGGCTGTTGCCACTCCGAAGAATGATGCACAGACTGTGGTCAAGTTCATCAAGAAGAACATATTTGCTAGGTTTGGTGTGCCACAGGTTCTTATAAGTGATAGAGGTTCCCATTTCTGCAATTCTCAGCTCCAAAATGTCTTGGCAAAGTATGATGTAAGACATAAGGTGACATCTCCATATCACCCGCAAACCAATGGACAAGCGGAGGTTTCTAACAGAGAAATCAAGCGGATCTTAGAAAAAACTGTGGCCACTTCAGGAAAGGATTGGGCTAAGAAGCTTGATGATGCGTTGTGGGCCTACCGGACCGTGTTTAAAACCTCATTAGGGTTATCTCCATTTAAAATGGTTTATGGCAAAGCTTGCCACTTACTAGTGGAGTTGGAGCATAGAGCCTTTTGGGCATTGAAGTTTTTAAATTTCGATGCCTCTTTGGCAAGTGAAAAAAGAGTCCAACAGCTGCATGAATTGGAGGAAATGCGCCTCAATGCGTATGAAAATGCAGTGATCTACAAGTAGAGAGTGAAGACCTACCATGATAAGCACATTATCCAGAAAACTTTCCAGCCTGGACAACAAGTTCTTTTATTCAATTCAAGGCTGAGATTATTTCCGGGTAAATTGAAGTCTAAGTGGTCTGGATCATTCACTGTTAAAGAGGTTCTCCCTCATGGAGCTGTGGAAGTAGAGGATCCTTTCTCCCAGAGGAGTTTCAAAGTCAATGGTCAGCGGCTCAAAGTCTACTTGGGTGGTAACTTGGAGTGATCAACTGCAATTGTGCATCTCCGTGATCCTTGAAGGCCATTCGTCAAGCTAGTGACGTTAAAGAAGCGCTTACTGGGAGGCAACCCAGGATTTCTATCCCTTTTTGTGTTATTTTTGTTGATTAGATAGGTTATTTTATTTTAGATTTGCATGATTTCTCTAATTGCTTTCATGATTGAATTCTCATGTTAAAGAGTTATTTTGGGGTTTTGGCTTAGTTTGATGGAAATGTATGGATTTGGGGGGTTATTATGATGTTTATGATATTCTGCTATTTTTTTGCATGTGGCGCTCAGCGCCAGAATATAAGGCTTAGCGCCACCTACGAGCTGGAATAAGTTAGCTCTCTGATGTACTGGGGCTTAGCCCTATTTTCTTGCGCTTAGCCCCATTTCTCAGTGCTCTTTCTGCAAAACTAGCGCTTAGCTCCAAAATAGGGGGCTTAGCACCACTCACGAGCTGGAATCAGTCAGCTCTCTGATTCTCTGGGGCTTAGCCCCATTTGAAGGCGCTTAGCGCCATTTCTCAGTGCTCTGTCTGTTGCACTTGCGCTCAGCGCCATTTTATTGCGCTTAGCGCCACTTGCGAACCGAAATTAAGCCCTTCTCGATTCTCTGGGGCTTAGCCCCATTTGAAGGCGCTTAGCGCCATTTCTCAGTAGGTTAGCTGAAGCTTTGAGGCTTAGCCTCAAACATGTGGAGCTTAGCGCCACATATCTGTCTCAAAAAAAACAAAAAATAAAAATAAATAAATAAATAAATAAATAAAATAATAAAAAAATAAATATATTAAAAAAACCTAATAACCGGCGCTAAGCACGGTATTAATTGCGCTAAGCGCCGAGCCCTCGTACGGAGGAGCGTCACCTCCTGGAACTTCCTCATTTTTCCCATTTCCCCATTTTCCCCATTTCCCCATTCTTTTCCTACCACCCCCCATCTGCTCCCCTCCTTTCTCTCTCCCTCTCCTACTCCTTCCCCATTCTCCATTCCTCCTCCCATTCTCCATTACTCTTCCTCTTTGCACGTCACTCTCTCTCTTTCTCTACCCCTTTCTTCTTCTTCATTTTCGTACCTATACCCATACCCACATCCTCACACTCATTTTCATTTTCATTTCCACACCTCCACCTACCCTCACTTCTCTCGCATCCTCACTCACGTCCAGGTAATTTTTATTTCTTTATTTTATTTTTATTTCTTTTTCCTTTATTTCATTGAATCAAGTGCTTACCTACTTACCGAACTTGGTTCTTCGTATAATCTAATTTTTTTTATTTATTTCTTTTATTCTATTTTTCTTTCTTTTCTTTCATTTTCTTTCCTTTTCTTTATTTTCTTTGTTTTTGTTATTTGATTCCAACCGTGTTCTCTGCCTATTGCTTGGACCCTGGCCCTTTCATTGGACTTGTTGGGGTTAGGTTTTTCCTGCTGATTTGGGGTTTAGGGCTTTTCTCTGTCTTTGTGATTCTTCTCTGGTTGAAGTTGATGTTTTTGGCAGTTCTACGTAGGGGATGCACTGTTTATCCCATTTGATTTATTATCTGTGATTATTTGTGCGAATACTTCTCTGTTGATTTGGGATTTTGGAACTTCTACTTGGGAGCAAGGGTTTGCCTGCTTACATATATATATCTGGCTCTATAGGTTGCTTAAATCATTTGAGCAAGGATTTGTGCATGCTTATACTTCTAGCATTTGTGATTGAAGCATTTATGACTTGCATTTTCCCCTGTATATTTAAAGCATTTGCATTTGGGATTTTGTGGTGTTCTGTGTTCTAGATTTTCCAACTGGTACAGCACTGAGCATACCTATTTAATTGTTTCAGTCATGGCTCCACCTTCAAAGCTTACCGCCAAGAAAAGAAAAAGGATCTTCCTCTTATGATGCTGACAGGTTTCCATCTTTTGAGCACCAACAAAGGTATAAGGACATTGAGAATAGGAATCTTTTGACTGAGCGAAAGGTTATCCTTGCTGCTGGTGAATATGAGGAATTTCAAACTGAGTTGAGGAGGCGCAGTTGGCTCAAGCTGTCCACTTACCCTGAATCAGCTAATGTGGCCATTGTACGGGAGTTCTATGCTAATGCCATTACTGTGGAGGAAGGTTTCCCACAGCATAGGAGTTATGTCCATAGCAAGACCATTACCTTTGATGCACAAGCAATAAATCAATTTTTGGACACTCCCACTCCTTGGGTCCCATTGGATTGTGGGTACACTAATTGGAAGAATCAGAACAAGGACTACCAACAGGTTTTAGATACTGTTTGTAGGCCTAGGGCTGAGTATATCACTAGTCGATCAGGGCAAAGGCAGAAAATCCTCAGAGGTGACTTAACTCAGCTGGCCTAAATTTGGATGACGTTCTTGCATTCTAACATTTCACCATGCTCCCATACTTCTGATATTATTGAAAAAATATCTCTCATGCTCTATGCCATCATGGCTGGTCTAACCATGGACTTGGGGGAGATAATCTCTTTTGAGATTCATAAGGCTGCTGATACTGTGGGGGTTGGCCAGCTGGGTCATCCATCTCTGATTACTGAATTGTGTAGAGCTGCTGGTGTTGATGTATCTCAGGGTGCCAAGATTAAGCCTAGGCTCCTAATTACTGCCAAGTTCATCCAGAAAAATTGTATGGGCAGTGATGCACCTGTTTCATCTAGACCGACTCCTCCTGCTCCCCGATCACTCTCCACACGTGTAGATGCCTTGGAATCATCCCATAGCCTGCTTCACCACAAGCTAGATGCTCTTCACAGATCATACATGATGATGTGGAATACGATGCGAGACTTATCTGCTCATTTGCCCAGTCCACCTGAGGGGTCATTCCATTTTCCATCTGCTAGTGAGGTGGATTCTTATGTTGCATGGCCAGAACATCCTGGGGACCAGGATGCTTTTTAAGAGGGGGATGGGCTAGAAGATGAGGAGGATGAAGAGGAGTAGAGCTTGAAGGACTTTGATTTGATTTTGCTTGATCTGATTTTGAGAATAATTGTTAATGTTTTGCTGTGAAGACTTTGTGACTTTGTCATCATTTTATTGTGTAGATTTGGTTATTTTGTTTAGATTTTGTTATTCTGTGTTTGGACATCAATATGGGTAAAACATTGTTCATTTGAATTTTTGTTTGTGTTTATTGAATTTTTATGTGCTGTTTAGTGTTTTAGTTATGATAGAATAATTCAGTGTGTTGGTTGAGTTAAAAAAAATGTTAATATTTGAGTGTGATTTTAATTGGTTCATTTTCATTCATGGGTTTTGATAGGATGCCACCTAAGAGGACCACACCGAATCCAGTTCATTGTATGAACGAAGATATGGTGAAAGAAGGTCTTGAAATTGCAAGAACTAATCCAAATCAGAATTGGACTTTGGAGGGTCAAGAAATTGATGATGATTACAAAGAATTCTTGCAACCACTGATGGACTTGTGCAAAAAGGAGAAGGAGCGGGTGTATCCTCCTCAAGAGATGGAAGAAGAAAAGCAAACTTCCCAAGTGCAGAAAAAGGAAAAAGAAGACACAAAGAAGGGGAAGAAAGTGAAGGCGTGCAAGAAAAAGATTAGAGAGGGTTCCTCTGGGAACCCTTGAGCTAAATTTCTCTTTACTTTGCTTGAATTTAATTCTGAATGAATAAATGTTACCATGTTCTTTCTGTTATTTTTTTCAAAATGTCTTGTGTTTATGTGGTGTCTTCTTTAAAAAAAAATGTTTTGAGATCATCACTCTTAGCAATTTCATTGTAGTACATTTCTTCCATATTGTTTCTCTTCCATTGAAGTTGACATTTGTGGTTGCTGTGCTTCTGTGATTTTGTTTTCATAAGGATATCATAGCTTTGATGTTTGGTTTGAACTCTTGTGACTAATGATTATGGCAAGGAAATCTGAAAAAATTCAATGGAAATATTCAGCTTTACCTGTGTGAGTTCTTTGGGCCTCTGATGATAAATTCTTTGTGAGTGGCACCATTGAAACTTATACTCTTGATTTTGCTTGAATCTGATTTGAATTCAAAATTCACTTGCATGTCATAGAAATGATCAGTGGCACTTCTTTTCTACCAGCCATTTTGACTAAAAAGCTTACCTAAAATTTTTATCCTTTGTGATACCCCTTTGAAGTGAAAGACAATGATTAATTTTTGTGGATAACCCATATGCCTAAAAAATGAAAAACAATGTTCTACCTACACCTTTTTGGATAAGAGAGCATTTTCTTGTGTTTGGGTTTAACATAAGTTTGGGGGAGCACAAAAAAAAAGTGTGAAAGTGAAAAAAAAAAGAATAAAAAAATGGCAAAGAAGAAATTCAAAAAAACAAAAACAAAAACAAAACAAAACAATTTGATGCAGATTTAAAAAGTGATGTAAAAAAAATAAAAAATAAAAATAAAAATAAATAGAATGTCAAAGAAGAAATTCTCTTATTCTCTTTGGTGATTAGCCTGCTTATCCTTCATCATTTTTCCTTTTGCCTAACCAAGTTACATCCCAAGTAAAGACCCTTGTGACTGTGCATGCATGTGAATTGTGTAAGGAGAATTAAGATGAAAGGTAAAATTGAAGCTGTAGGGTTTTAATGTGTGGTTTTGAGAGGAACACACATTCCATACACTAGAGTGATTGAGGGAAACAGCTACATCTTGTGAGGAGTTGAGTTTACATTGTTTTGATCAGATATCGATGCCATGATTATTGCTCTTTCAAGAGTGAAAATAAGCGTACATTTTTGGTATGACTTCTTTTGTGTGAGCAAATTCGGATGCAAGTTCGCTATAGATGGAATCTTCTTTGTGAGTTTCTCATCAGTGGAGTTTGTATTACTTTGTCTTGTTGAGTTGTGATGGATCTCATTTCCTTTTGAATTTTGTTCTTTTGTTAGTTAACTTGTGTGTTGAGTGTTTTTCTTTATTTTTGGGTTTACTTTTGCTTAGGGACAAGCAAAGTCTTAAGTTTGGGAGAATTTGATAAATGTCTAATATGTATACCTTTATAGGTGTACATTGAGGTTGTTTATCTTTCTTTTAAGACTTGAGAGGTTGTTTTAGTCCATGTTTTATGTGTTTTATTGAGTCTTTAAGAATATTTTCTTAATTGATGTTTTTAGATTAGTTAATGATGTTTTGATGTGTTTTATGTAGTTTGGGCGCAAGGCATTGAAGCCCAACTGGAAGCTGAAGCTCAAGTCCACGTATGGAAGCCAACGCTTAGCCCCATGGTTGTGGTGCTTAGCCTGAAGAAGCCAAAAGATTGACTGATGCGTGATGCATTTCAGTACATGTAGCGCTAAGCGCCAGTAATATAGCGCTAAGCGCAGCCACTTATGATGCAACAGCATGGTCACTTAATTCGCGCTCAGCGTGGATAATTTTGCGCTAAGCGCTGATGCATCTGGAAGAAATCCTAAAAATAGGATTTTGCGCAATTGGTTGGGCATTGATAATTCTGGAGAAGGAATTCATTCTGAAGAGGAGATTGAGAGCTTTTCTGGACGTGGCTGGGAGCCAAGAGCATCAATGGAGTTTTCATCATCCCTTATCTCTATTTCTTTTTATTTATCACCTTGATCATGTCTAGCTAATCATCCACTTGTTGGGGTTAGATGTATCTATTTCTGAATCTCTTATGTATTTGATTTGATCATTCAATATATTTCTCTACTTCTTTATGAGTGCTTAATTTCTATATTTAATGCTTGTTGTGGCTTGATTATCCATGGCTTGATGTTTGATTTGGTAAACAATTAGAAAGTTAATGCTAGGTCTAGATCTGAAATTAATCACCTAATAGGTCTTGAATCTAGGAATGGGTCTTGATTTATTAGTAATCTTTTAATCATTAATCTTAATGCAAATTCACTTCTTAAGTCATCTAAGGAATTAGGACTTAATTGGGGGATTTAGGCTCTTTTCATCTAAGGAATTAAGATTTGAGTAAATAGTGGATTGATTTTCATAATTGAAGTTAGAGATTATATTGTTTGTCATGTCATTGCATTTAGGAAAAGATTAGTGAGTCTAACCCCAACATTTCATCTTAATCGAATTCAATTTCATTTGTGCTCACCAAGTGTTTGAGAAAATTACAAAAAGACTTATTTCTTTTAATTTCTGATTTCATCAATTATTGTTTGAGCTTCCTTCTTTCCAAACTCATCGTTTAGATAGTGATTGTTGTATTATGTGCTAGTATTTGTCACGATCCTCGTTGGGAACGACAACCCACTCATCTCTTTATTACTTGTATGACTTGGTATACTTGCCAAAGTCTTCTTAACAATATTTTATATTAATTTTAACTTGTATAGATTAAGTTCAAAATAATTTCAAATATAATGAATTTTATAAAAACATTATACATGATACAAAGACTAAGCATATTTATTAGTGTCAGATTAAAGTCTTCAAATGTAGTCAAACAACTGTTTCAGATTGTAAGATTCAATGACATCTCTATTTCTACTCCACATTAGCTTGGCGATATGCTCAGCAGCCCTCTCTATGGGATGAAGAGAATCAAAGAACACATACTCATTAACATTGTTACATAGCTCATATTCTTCAATCCTCATTTTCCCTCCGTAGCTATAATCTCCTCTATAAGGACCACCTCCGCAACAAGCTGCGTTCCCATCTTTGAAACCTTACCAAAAATAAAAAAATAGAAAGTAACAATTATAACAATGATGATGCAGCTACTAAAAAATCTGAAAAATGCCATATATATACTTCAAGGCATACCATATTTTGATGGGAATTTCATTACTTAAATAAGTGCACTGTAGAAGTCAGTAATTGAGTATTTGAATTCTTTTAGATGTTTCTCTAGCTTCTGAAGCATTTTGGGAAGAGCATTATTGTGTAGTCTTGTAAGTGTCGAAGCTTCTTCTTCCAGGTAGGCACTTATTGTAGCTCCATTTACGAGCCTCCTTAGAAGAGGAAAGCAATTCAAAGGACCCACATTTACAAACCCAAAATTTCTTCCACCTTCATTATAAATTTTCTACTGTAAAAAATCAATGTTAAAATTACTAACAAATTGAAGCGAAGGAAATTAAAAAGTAGTTTGTGCAATTGTGAGGTAAAAGGTTCAATACTTCGACTATAACTGTAATGTTGCCAATTACAAAATCTACAAATTCTTGTTGAGGGTATGGAAGGACCACACCAGTAGATGACTTTGTAACGAAAGGGGTGCCATAGTCATTGCCTCCTATGCTAAATATGTAGACAGCTCTGGACAACAATTTTTTGGCTTCCACATTTCCTAGTTTCTGCTTGAATTGCTTGCTAACTTGTGAGAAGTAATTTGCCTGAGTTTTTAGGTCTATCACCTAAAAAAGGAATAAGAAAGTTCACATATTAATGGATTGAATTTCGAAAGTAGTGTAAGAAATTAATATAAAACATTTACAAATATCTATCATTGCTGATTATTAAAAGGAAAATGAATATCACATGCCATTTTCTCTACTTTATATGTCACACTTTTTTATTTTAAAAAATAAAAAAGAAAAAAAATTATTGAAAAGTGTATTTATCTTATTTTATTACATACTTAAAAATAAATATTGTAATAATTAAAAATAATGTGTGAATATTATTGTTGAAATAAAAATTAGATATATAGTTTCAAGAGTACATAACATAAAAATATACTTTCTGCACTTAAAAATTTAGTCTCATATTAATGTCAATGAAAAAAACCCTAATCAAAGATTAAAAACAAATGTGCTCTATCACGAGAAATCTCTTCCTCTATCTACTCTGTACATGAACATCCACTGCTAGAAAAATTTTATTTAGAGACAACATTTAGAGATGAACATACAATTTCGTTTCTAATAGAGACGGAAAAAGAGATAGATTTGATGATATAGAGAGAGAAAATAAATTTTACAATTTAGAGTTAGAATTTAGAGACGGAATTTATCCGTCTCAAACTTTTTTGTCTCTAATTTTATCTCTATTTGGTCAATTTAAAGTCAAATATGTTTAGAGATAAAATTTAGTAATGGAATATATCTGTCTCAAATTTTTTTCATCTTTAATTTTGTCTCTATTCGTTGAATTTTGCATTTTAAAAGATCAAATATAGTTAAAGATGGAATTTAGAGATGAAATTTACTCGTTTCAAATTTTTTCGTCTCTAATTGCATATCTAGTCGGTCAATTTAGCGTTTTAAAAAGTCAAATATATTCAGAGATGAAATATATCTGTCTCTAATTTTTTCATCTCTAATTGCGTCTCTATTTAGTTAATTTAGCATTTTAAAAAGTCAAATATATTTATAAACAAAATTGTTCTATCTCTAAATAATTTATATAATTTTATAAATTAAAAAAATAATAAAATAAATTACTTTATTTTTAAAAAAAATAGAGACAGAATGTTTACATCTTTAACTGATAATTTTTTTTAATAAAGCATTAACAAATTTCTTAAGATAAAATTTTAATATTAAAAAGTTTAGAGACAAACTATTATCTGTCTCTAAATCTGCATAAGTTTTTTTTTAAAAAAAATGAAAAAGGTGTGTGTGGGAGCCCTAAATCCCTTTTTCCATTTGTTCTTTTACTCTTAAGAAAAGTACAAACTCTTCTTAGATACAACTTTTATCCACGACCACCTTCACATGACCTACACCTTCAACCATCTCTCACCGGCGACACCGCCCACCTCTTGCCAACGTTGCCTTTTAAAAATTATAACTTGTGTGATAATTAAAAGGTAATTATAAGATTTATTTTTGTGATACCACGAGGTATATCCACTAGTTCAGCTAAGATCACGAAATATTTCTACAAGTTTGGCCCATTTGAATCGCTCATTTGATTAATCCATGTTTGGCCACAAGAGCACTAAGTTTATGTGATTCCTTCCCCCTCACCCAATTTGGGGGAAGAAAAAAATGAAGTTTATGATATAATGAAATGGAATTAAGAATGAGAATAGGCTAAGTGGCACATCAAAGTAAGAAAAAGATAAATAGCATTTTAATATTTATATAATATAATAAATAATAAATTTTAAATAATATAATTTTAAATACACTATTAAATTTTAATAGTTTAATATAATAATGTATTTTAAATTAAATAAAAATAAATATAACCTTACTTGTTCAATTTAAAAGAACTTTTTCAAAAAAAAATCATAACACTTCGTTGTTAGTATCTCACAATTAATTTAAAAATTAAACACATGTATATCATTTAAAAGAAATCATAATATTCTTTGCATATTTTTTTTTATCTTTACATTTTTATTTATCACATCTATAACCTATACAACTATTAAAGTGTAATTGTTACTGTTCACATTCCTATTCACGGACATGCGTCACTTATGGAGGCAATGAGGGATATTTTGGACTAGGGGTGTAATCGGATGGTTTGGTTTGGTTCCTGAGAGAAAATAAATTCAAACCAATCAAAATCAATTGGTTTGGTTTGGTTTAGTTTTCTTATTTTTTTATAGTCAAATCCGAATCAAAATAAATCGATCATATATGGATTAGTTTGGTTCGGGTGGTCGGATTGACATTTTTTTTAAACACAAAAATCAATTAAATAATTAACTTTTCATAAAAAAAAATAAACTTATTAAAAATTTTCTAAAAATAGAATCAAACTAACTTATCTCAATAAGCACACTACCAAAAAAGATCTAGCCATTACAACCCTAGGCATATAGATTCATAGAATCAGGGCAAAAGCAAACAATGTGTGAGGCAGGGCTCCATTCACTCAAAACATATCCTTTGATAACCTAATCAAATTCTCAAATCCTAACTTATTCATGACTCGAAACAAATGTGTTATACAACCCTTCAATTTTTTTTAAAGCAAATTGTATACATCAAGGAAGAGGGTTTTCAAAGTATCAAAGAACCCAACTCAAGCTATGACTTAATAATTTGCTCAAACATCTAATACAAGCAAGCAAAAAGAATACCAGGGCAATGGAAATCATTTTGAATCAGTCTATTATGAGAATGCTTTTAAATTAGGGTATTTCTCTACACAAACTGATATCTTTCTAATTTCATACACAAAATAAATTAATCAATGGGACATAGCATTTCATTTAGCATCAATCCATTTACCATTTAATCAAAACTTTAAAAGTTAAGACATCCCTAAAAAAGATCAATATGTTATTTGGTCATTTGAATACTTTTCAAAATAGGTTGCACGCATCAAAAAGTAATATTTAGTAGAATATCTTTCAATGATAGAAAAATAATCACTCTAGGTTCAGTGTACACAATAGCCAATTGTTATCAAATCAGTAAACAATAATTTAAGCCATTGATCACAATCAAATAACCAAACTCAATTCTCCAGCATGAATATCACAGTGTGAGTTGAGAAAAAAAAAGAAAAAAATAAAAGGTAGGGGAATTACCCCTGATTTGGGTCGTAGCTGAGAGCAATTGAGAAGCAGAGCTTCAATTCTTCCCTAATTTCAGTGTCTAAAACCTTAGCACTCTTTCTTTCTTCAGACTCGTTTTCCTCTCTCTGTCATCTCACTCTTCTTTTTTCTCCAATTTTTCAGAACCTCTTCCTTTTTCTATATTTTCCTCCCTTTTTTTTATCTGTGCCAAACTTCTTCTCTTCTCTACAAGGTAGGTATGGTTTGTGTCTACAGAGAGGTTGGCATCTTGCTTGTAAACTTGGGTTTGTAGTGTTTTGGGCGTATGATGGAGAAATGGGCATGTGAGAGGGGGTAGGTGAGTGTTTGCGGTGTGGATCTCGATTTGGTATAGATTTTTCGGTGCTTGGGGTATAGGTGAGATATAATAGACAAGAGAGAGACAAGAGGGTGATGGTAGGTAAAAGGTGTGCATCTGGAGGGGTTGGTGTATGGAGGGTGAAGAAACAAAACTTGTTTGCAGAGGGATTTGGTGTATAGGGAAGCAGAGCTTGCAAGTTGCGACGGCAAGAGCAGCTCTGTGACTGCTAAGGTTCAAATTAAGATGAAAAGGAAAAGCAGAGTAGAGGAGAAGGGGAGACTAAAAATCTAAAATCAAAGCGAGAGTAGAGGGAGAAAACTTTTCAAAATGGTAGAACAAAGTTAATATATATATATATATATATATATATATATATATATATATATGTCGCGACCGAGATCGCGGCGAGGAAACAGCAACTCGAATTGTTTTAAAAATATGACAATGGAAAAATGGAGTCGCCACCAATTTTATTTGAATTTGGAAAAATTGGAAAACCTTTCTTTGAAAATGGTCTTTGGAACCAGATTGGATTCTAAGTCGGTTATGCTTAGGGAAGGGTGGAAACTTAATCCCACAGCACCCCTAACGCACCCGTCCTAAGACGGTACCTTGGATTAATTGTACAAATTATTAACAATCCTTGAAAATATTTATTTTACCCCTTTTTTGCAAACATTGTAACTAAAAAGCGGAACCACAAAATTGTGAAAATTTAAATTTGGCTTGACAGAAATGAAATTCTGCTCCTACGTATCCCCTGGTGCAATGGGGAACTCAAAGTTACGTAGTTCTTTATAAAATAAGTGTGGGTTAATTGATTTTAATTAAAAAAAGATTTTTGAAAAGATATTTTGTTTGACAACAAATCCATTCTGACACAAGGTTCAAGTTAGCACTAGGCTACTCAATAAACCCTTATGATCCAAATGACGTTGAAGATAGCATCCGCTATTCAATCATCATCATTGGTCATTGCATGGATAAAAAAAAAAAAACTATTTATTTTATATCATTTTATTTTTGGGAGTACTCTGAGACAAATAAGTTAACATAATTTTTCATAAATCAAGTAAATATAATAAAATAGAATGAAAACACAACATCACAAAAACATATTTTCTTTTTTTTCTTAACATTTTTTATCATTATTTATTTATTTTTTTTTTGCTTCCTATTAATCACAAGACATAAAATAAAATGCACAATTAAATTAAGTAAATACTATCAAACAAGTGATAATCCCAAGTAACACAACCAATTAAACTTAAAATATTTTTTTGATTTATTTTTTTATTCCCTTTTTTTATTTTTTTTGATTTTTGATTTTGGTGTTTTTCTATTTTTTATTTTTTTTTTTTTTTTTTACATTTTTTCATTTTTTTTTATCTTGTCTTTACCTTTTCATTTTTTATGTAAAAGAGTCATGATACCACATGAACGTGGTATTCGGTTTCAAACTTCCGATAAACCTTTTTTTTTTATTTTTGATTATTATTTTTTTGAAATACAAAAAAAAAAAAAAAAAAAAAAAAAAGAAAGATGGCAGACAAGTGAAAAGATGGCCAACAACCACTTTCACGTGGTTTCATTTTTTTTATATATAAATTTTAACTTTTCTTTTTTTATTAATTGTTTATTCAAATGTAAAAAAAAAAAAAAAAAAAAAAAACGAAGATGGCGCAGACAAGTGAAAAGATGGCCAACAACCACTTTCACATGGTTTCACTTTTTTTATATAAATTTTAACTTTTCTTTTTTTCTTTATTAATTGTTTATTCAAATGTTAAAAAAAATGGCAAGACAACCACTTGAAAGTGGTCCGATTTTCTTTAATCCAAAGCCTCCACTATTTATTTTTATATGTTAAAAATAAAAAAGATGTTGATCCAAATCAAAATATCAATTTCAAATCACAAACCACATTCAATTATCAAGAGAATACAATCGACAAGACAAAAATAAATAAATAATTATAATAAAATAAAAGCAAATAAGCTGAATGATAAAATACTTCATGAAGATAGAGATACAAAGGAATGAAAGATCAAGCTTTGGTCTTCTCGTGAAAACAGAGAAGGGAATGGGCGCTGCAGTTGCAACGAACAAACAGAGACAAAAAAAAAAAAAAAAAAAAAATTCTTTTTTTTCTTTTTGCTCTTCAAAGTGATAGCAAAGAAGAAAACTTTTGCTCTTTTTTTTTTAAAACGCAGCTACCAATGAGTGTAGTGCTAAGGCTTTTGGGTGCAGATCTGGTGTGAGTAACGGTGGTAAAGGGTGAGTAAACGTTGGAGGAAGATGAGGATAGTTTTACGTGTGCATGGGAGGTAAAGATGAGGTTTGAAGGTGGAGGCTTAGACCTGGCAGAGGAGAGGTGGAGGCTGCTGTCTTGGAAGATGGTGGCTGAGTTTGAAGGTGATGGAGATTAGAAGTGGGTGTTGGTATGTGAAGGTGACGGGAAAAATTTTTAGTCCAGATCCCCCTCCAAAATGGAAGGTTGAAGGAAAAAAATATAAGTTGAAGATGAGTCTCCTGATTTTGTGTCGAGATTTGCGGTTTGGGAAGTCAAAAGTAATTGCAGAGAATCATTAAAGTGATCAATGGGTGGTGGAGTGGTTTTTGAATTATTGCATTGAGACAAAAGCAGAAAAGAAAAAAAAAAAGAGAGAGAACGTGGAAATAGTGGGGTCTGTGATGGGGTGTGTCTTTGGTGGGAAGTGAGTAACAAAAAAAAAAGAAAAAAAAAAAAAAAAAAAACGAAAGGTGAGTGGGGAGCATGAGTGAGTTTTTTTTTTTTTTTGTTTATTTTTTTTCTTTTTTTATATTTTTATTTTTTTATATTTTTATATTTTTTATTGTTTATATTTTTTTTTTATTTTTTTTAGCCCGGTCAAAATTGGGTGTTCATAGTTGCCCCTCTTTACTTGTTTCTTATTAGATAATAAGAAAATTGTGATCTTCTTATTATCGTCGTAAGGAACGAGTAAAGACATGAACTCCAATTTTGTCCGGCAATGCATAAAAGGATAAATGTAAAACAGAGCAGGAACAACAATGGAAAGTTGAAATGCAATGAGCCGATGCACTCAAAAGTAAATGACAGAAATTGAAATGCATGGAGCCGATGGCTCAACAGAATTTAAAATGCATGGAGCCAATGCGCTCAAAAGAATTGACAGAAATTAAAATGCATGGAGCCGATGCGCTCAATAGGAATTAAAATGCATGGAATGCATGGAGCCGATGCGCTCAGGAATTAAAAGACAGGAGCCGATGCGCTCAAAACAGGAATTTAACAGACAGGAGCCGATGCGCTCAAAAAGTAAATGACAGGAGCCGATGCGCTCAAAAGTAAAAGACAGAATTAAAAGACAGGAGCCGATGCGCTCAAAACAGGAATTTAACAGACAGGAGCCGATGCGCTCAAAAAGTAAATGACAGAGCCGATGCGCTCAAAAGTAAAAATGGTGAGCCGATGCGAAATTAAAAACAGGAGCCGATGCGCTCAAAAGTAAAAGACAGTAAATTGAAATGCATGGAGCCGATGCGCCAAAAGTAAAAGTAAAAAAAAAAACAAAGGAATGAAAGTAAAATCGAGTCCGAAAAAACAGGATTTTTCTTCTCTTTTCTTCTTCTCTCTTTTTTTTTTTTCTTTTAGTTTTATTAAAAGACCTTTGAACCAACGGCGACTTTTGGAAAGTTTTGACCAATCAAACCCCTCGTTCACGTGCTTTTGCTCGTTGGACCTGATAACTTCAATCATTCTTACTCATCCTTTTTCTTTCCTCTTCTTTTTAATTCCCCTTTTCTCCTTGGCAACAAATCCAATACTGCGTTGCAATCTGTGATTCGAGCTGCTGAGATCTTTTAGTCCAAGTCAATCATCGAAAAATTATTGTGGAATTGTCAAATCAAATCGTTAACCATAAATTTATCCTATTTGAGACATAACTTAATAAGTAAACATGCATTCACGAATGGATGGAAATTCGTTGAATGAACAAACTCCTTTTTATTGCTTTGGTGATCTGATCATACATGAACTTTAGTAAGGCATATGCTTGAAAATAAAGGAAATTACAAAGGATAAGAAAAATTTGCCCCAGTATTGGTTCCTTGTTCCTCATTCAATTGATTCCCTACAATGTCCTGATAACTCAACTATTGCCTCTGTGTGGTTACTTCCTTCAACACATCTTCTCCTCAGTCCTTCAAAATAATTGCCCAGTGTAGCCAATTGAAAGTGAACAAAATTGCCCCAGTTTAGCTGATCAAACATAATTCAAAATTGCCCCAGTTTGGGTGCACCTTTCAAAGAGTTTCATGCCAACTTTCTTTGAGATCTTGCCTGTTTATTTGCCCTTACTTTTGCTCAGACCGCCCTTTCGGGTTTCGGCCCTAACGGGTCCTTCTTTTTTTTTTTTTTTTTTTTTTTTTTTTTTTTTTTTTTGTTTTAGGCATAGAATCTCTTGACAACATCGGTGTTTACTGCCTTGCGATTCTTCTCCATCCATATTCTCGTAAAATTAATGCTCCTCCCGAAAATGCCCGCTTGACTATATACGGGCCTTCGTAGTTTGGAGCCCATTTCCTCTCGGCATCCTCTTGATTAGGGAGAATTTTCTTCAAAACCAAATCTCCCGAACAAAAGTCTCTCGGGACGAACTTTCTTGTTGAAGGCTCGCCATTCTCGCTTTGATATAATTGTCCATGGCAAATAGTCATGTCAGTCTTTTTTTTCTATCTATCATATTCAACCGCTCATGTCGAGTTTTCACCCATTCGGATTCTTCCAACTCGCCTCCATCAAGACCCTTAGAGAAGGAATCTCAATTTCTATAGGAGAGACGGCCTCCATCCCATATACCAAAGAGAAAGGCGTTGCCCCAGTGCTAGATCGTATATTGGTACGATATGCGTGCAAAGCATAGGGCAACATTTCATGCCATTCTTTGTAATTCACTACCATCTTGGCAATGATTTTCTTGACATTCTTATTTGCGGCTTCAACTGCACCATTCATCTGGGGCCTGTAAGGAGCTGAATTATGATGCTTAACTTTGAAATTCTCACAAAACTTTCGAATCTCAGCACCGTTGAGATTGGTGCCATTATCTGTTATTATCCTTTCTGGAATTCCATATCTGCAGATGATATCCCTTTTAAGGAATCTCAAAAACACCTTTTGAGTGATATTGGCATATGAGGAAGCTTCTACCCACTTGGTGAAATAATCAATCGCCACTAAAATGAAGCGATGACCATTGGAGGCTTTAGGATTAATGGGTCCAATGACATCTATTCCCCACATTGAGAAAGGCCATGGAGATACCAAATTGTGCAAGGGAAATGGAGGTGCATTAACTCGATCTGCATATATCTGACATTTTTGACACTTTCGTACGTATTCTATGCAGTCTATTTCCACGGTGGACCAATAATAACCACTCCTTAGAATTTTCCGTGCCATCATATGACCATTAGCATGAGTTCCACAGATTCCTTCATGGACCTCAGTCATGACTATACGGGCTTCACGAGCATCCACACATCTCAAGAAAGTGCCATCATGGCTCCTCTTATACAAAACTTCTCCGCTCAAGAAAAAGGCCATTGCCAACCTACGGATAGTCTTCTTATTCACTTCATTTGCCCAGGTTGGGTATTCTTTATGCTTGAATATCTTGTTTGATATCATGATACCAAGGTTTACCATCGGCTCCACATTAGCACAATACTGCAGGCTCACTGTGCATTTTTACTTGGATAGGTTGAACATTATTGTGAACTTCCAATTTGGTCATCACAGCTAAAGTGGCCAAGGCATCTGCGAACTGGTTTTTATCTCGAGTCAAATGGGAGAAGGTCACCTCTTCAAACTTCTCGATCAGCTGGGTTAAATACTTTTGATACGGCACCAACTTCGGGTCTTTGGTTTGCCATTCACCGTTCACCTGATAAATGATGAGCGCTGAATCTCCGAATACGCTTAGCTGTTTGATCCCTAAATCAATTGCAACTTGTAAACCATTAGCACAGCCTCATATTCTGCAACATTATTGGTGCATTCAAAATCAAGCTTGATAGCGACCGGATATTGCTTTCCGGTTGGTGAAACAACCACGGCTCCTATGCCACTACCATGCATGTTGACCGCTCCATCAAAATACATCTTCCAAATGGGCTCATCCTCGCTTTCTTCTTCTCCTTCTCTTGTCAAAATTTCTCCATCGGGAACTCGAATGTTACTAGTTGTCCACCCTCAAGAGGGTTTTTCACTAAATGATCCGCAATTGCACTTCCTTTGACGGATTTTCGAGTCATGTATTTGATGTCGAACTCGATAGTATCACCTGCCATTTCGAAACCCTTAATGAAACATGAGGGCTTTCAAATATATACTTCAGGGGGTCCATTCGGGAGATCAACCAAGTGGTGTAATACAACATGTATTGCCTTAACCGTTTTGAGGTCCATACCAGAGCACAACAAGTCTTTTCAATGTACCATGTAACGGGTTTCACATTCATTGAACTTTTTACTCGATAATAAATTGCCTGCTCCCTTTTCTCCGATTCGTCATGCTGCCCCAACATTGCTCCCATGGAGGTTGGCAGTACAGTTAAGTACAATATCAGGGGTCGACCCGACGTAGGTGGTACCAAAACAGGGGAATTCATTAGATAAGCCTTTATCTTGTCAAAAGCTACTTGACATTCATCATCCCATTTTCCTGGCTGGTGTTTCTTCAGCATCTTGAATATAGGCTCACAAGTGCTGGTCAAGTTGGCGATGAATCGAGCAATGTAGTTAAGTCTCCCGAGGAAACTCCTCACTTCACGCTCTGTCTTAGGAGCAGGCATCTCCTGTATTGCTTTCACTTTATCTGGATCCACCTTTATTCCTTCTCTACTAACAATGAATCCAAGTAGCTTTCCAGTGGATGCTCCAAAAACACATTTAGCAGGATTCAACCTCAGCTTGTACTTTCTGAGTCTCTCAAACAGCTTACGCAAAACTGCCACATGACTTTCCCCCTCTCTAGACTTGGCAACTATATCATCCACGTATACCTCAATTTCCTTGTGCATCATGTCATGGAACAGTGCAACCATAGCGCGTTGGTAAGTAGCCCCAAAGCATTCTTTAATCCGAACGGCATCACTGTGTAGCAAAATGTCCCCCAAGGAGTGATGAAAGTGGTTTTTCTTTGTCATTGACATCCATGGGGATTTGATTGTATCCCGAGTATCCGTCCATGAATGAAAACATGTGGTTCTTAGCAAAGCATTATCAACCAACACATCGATATGAGGGAGTGGGAAATTATCCTTCGGACTAGCCTTATTCAGATCCCCGTAGTCCACACACATTCGGACTTTCCCATCTTTCTTAGGTACGTAATGTGCACAACATTAGCTACCCATTCGGGTGTCTTGACACTTCTATAAATCCCGCTTCTAGTTGTTTAGTCACCTCTTCCTTAATCTTTAGGGACATATCGGGATGCATCCTCCTTAACTTCTTCTTTACCTCAACATCCGGATATAATGGGATTTTATGAGATGCTATCTCCGGATCTAATCCAGCATATCCCGATAAGACCAAGCAAAGACATCCATATATTCTTTGAAGAGTGCAATCATTTCTTCACATTCAGGATTTTTCACCATTTTCAACTCCTTTTTCTCTTCTTCTGTCCCCATGTTAATTACCTCGGCTTCCTCGCCATTTAAGTCAAATTCCTTCTCGGAATACTCCAATAATTTTTCAAAACTTTCAACAACTTCTTCCTCTTCCTCAGATCCAAGATCTTCTTCCTCAAGCATCGTATGGGAAACAATTGATGAGTTTTCAAGGTCCCTTTCGTGAGGCGAACTTTCTATGAGACTCAGATCCCTGGAAGGTAATTTTCGTGGAGTTGGAAAAAAACAGAATGGAGCAGGAATGATAAAAGGAAAACAAAACAAAATATTATACAAAAGGCAAAAGAAAGAGAAAACAAAAAATGATAAATGCAAGTGGACAAGTTAAAGTGCAAAGAGGAGGAATGTTGAATAATCATGCGAATTCATTTAGTTGATGTCTCAAACAAAGATAAACATAAGCTTAAAACACGCCTAATCTTAAATATCAGCTTAGCACAAATATGACCAGACAATTACTTGGACACAATCACATCAATCACTGGTTCGGACTGCCAGTTCTTCAGCGACTTCTCATCAGCAAAGGGACAGATTGCCTTGCTTTCTTCTGGGCCTTCTTCATGCAAAGCATTGACAGTGGGATGGTATTGGGAGCGAATGACTTCTCCAGACATGATTACCTCGGCTGGTGCTGGGAATGTTTCCCTCAGGTGGGGAATATTTATCACCTTGCCCCTGTCATTTTTCTTCCCGAGGGTCATGCTCCTTGTTCTCTCTTCCAGGGATGCCTCATACCCTAACCCGAACTTGTCCCACTTTTTTGGGAAGGACACCGGTGACTGAGTACCTTGCAATTGTGAGCCCAAGCCTTTTCCTTCCTCGTAACCATTATTTGCCATAATCCGGGCCACCACTTGATCCACACTTTGCGTCGGAGATTCATCTTTACCGACTCCAGTCTCTACTATTTCAAAAGCGTGCCACAAATTCTCTTCATCTTTCTCTCGCACTTTCCACATACGGCACCGAAACCGGTTTTGACAACATGATCTCTTCCTCCCATGTATGGTAATGATTGACCCATTTTCAATATACTTAACACTTTGATGCAGGGTTGAGGGAACAGACCTGGCAACATGGATCCATGGTCTCCCCAAGAGCATTGTGTATCCAGGCTCAATGTTCATAACTTGGAACAATACCTGAAAATTGCTTGGACCAATCTCTAATGGCAACATCACCTCTCCTAAGATGCTTCTCCTATTTCCATCAAAGGCCCGCACCACCATTTCTCGGGGTAACACTTCATCCTCACTTATTGATAATGAGTTTAGAGTTGACTTCGGTAGGATATTTAGCGCAGACCCCCCATCAATCAAAACCTTTGCAACCATATACCCTTTGCATTTAAGGGTTATGTGTAAAGCCCGTGGGTTTTTCTCAGACCGAGAGGCGATCTCTTCATCCATGAATGTGATCATGTTGACGTGCTTTATCGGGTCCACCATGCTGACAATATTCTCAGGAGTGACATCGGGTTTGACATAAGCCTCATTTAGTACTCTTAACAACGCCTTTCGATGTAACTCGGATGTCAAAATAAGTGACAGGAGGGATATCCTTGCTGGAGTCTTCTTCAACTGCTCCACCACATCGTACTCGCTTTGCTTCATTATCTTTAGGAACTCTTCTTCCCTTCTTTTCCCTCTCTCCTCTTCTCTTGCATTTTCCTCATTTCTCCATTCTTTATCATTCTTTTTCTTCTCTACCTCTATTGGGCCATAGCATCGCCCGCTCCTTGTTATTCCTCCTACCCCGACTATGTTAGTCACCGGGTCTCCTTCTTGGTGTATTTCGCCACTCGGGCATTCGAAGTCCCTTCCCGACTCCCTTTATCTCCACCCTTGTTTCATAGCTCCAGGGCACTGCTCGGGTGTCATTACAAGCAAATGGTGTTGGCTTCTTGACCGTCAATACTATTTTCCCTGACGCCGAAGCTTGGTTGAGAGGTGGCACCTTGAGTACAAGTCGTTCAATCACATCAACCTCTTCAGAGGAAGTTACCCCTGGTCTTGCTTGTATTACTCCCAATGTGAGCAACCTTTGGACTCGATCCTTAAAGTCCCAACAGTTCTCAATATCGTGTCCTATTGCCCCACAGTGGTAAACGCATATTGATTCTTCATCATACTTCTCCTCTTCTTTTATTGATAAGGCTGATGCTGTGATAACATATCCTACTTTCTTTAACCCCTCAAATATCTGAGTCATCGGCGTGCGTAAGTTCATGGCATTCCTTATTGGAGGTCCTTCCATCTCCACGGCATTCGCCTCATTCCTTCCACTATGGTTAGGGATCGGGTTGTTGACGATACTGGGTCCAGCCTCTTCTTGAATGTCAAGCTTCCCATAAGCAATAAGTTTCCTTACTGCCATCTTGAAAGCCTCACAATCTTCAATTGAATGTCCCGGGATATCCATGTGGTATTTGCAAGTCAAACCGGGTTATACCACGCCGGAACGGTGGTTCTAAGGGACGTACAGGATTTCCGAAATGAGGTGGGTGTCGAACAACTTTTGGAACAGATCCGCATTTGAAATGGACAGTCTTGGGAAAGGGGTAGGTTTTGTGACGAAAGCGACCTTGATTTTGAAAGTTTGGCCGAGGTGTGGGTGATTTGGGTAGGCTTGTGCAGGTGCAGTGGGTATCGAGTATAGGTTGGGCGAGCCGGCATATATGGTTGTGGTGTGGGGACATTATTGATTTGGAATTGCGGAGTGGGGTGATGTTTGCGGCGGTGCATAGTTTGGTGGGGCGGGTAATAAGGAAGTGAAGGTGTTTGATATGGAAGGTGCGAGTCGGGTTATATGGTAATTGGCGGCTTGAGTTTTGTGGGGAATATCTGGGTCCAAGATCCGCACGACGTTGGACATAACTCACCTCGGGTTCCTTCTTTTTTCGGTGGAATCCCTTCTTGAAGGCAATACTCTCTGTATTGTTCACCGGCAACTTCCGGCCTTGGCCATAACCTCTATCCTTTCTCCAGCCCATTATCAAGTCCGCAAAATCCTTATAGGCTGCCCGACCATTGCCCCGATAAACGGGTTTCCCAAGGTTCCCAGGAAATACGAGCACATCTCAGCCTAGTGTTAATGGGGCTGAACCTGAGCTGCCAAGGCTCTCCACCTCTCGCGCGTATTGTCTGAAAGGTTCATCACTTCCCTTCTGCATCGAGCCCAATTGTTCCCGGGTCGGAGTTGCGTCCAGATTAAACTTGTACTGGTCCATGAATAGGTCGGCCAACTCTGTCCAACGAGACATCTTAGAATGGTTTAATTGAAGATACCACTCCAAAGCAGGACCTGTGAGACTCTCGTGGAAAAAGCTAATTAGGAATTTATCATCCTTGGACCAAACAGCCATCTTGGTTCCATAACTGATCAAATGAAACCGAGGGTTGCCACTTCCATCGTACTTGGCAAAATCAGGAATCTTGAAGTCCTTAGGGATTATGACATCAGTGGTAGGACACACTTCTTCTATTCTCAGAGGCCCATAAGCACTAGGGCCCTTGATTGCCTTGATCTGTTCCTCCATTTTCTCCATCCACTCTTCCTTCATCTTGTCTTTCTCAGCCATGACGTGGCTATTCCCAGAGTGAGGTATTGTTGCTTGCCCTATGATGGACACATGAGGTTGTTCCCCAGTGCAGGGCCGCATAACCTGGAACTTCATTATGAGCACCTTCCAAAGTGCGATACCCTCCCCAATAGGCATGACAACCGGTGTCGTTTGAGGTGGTTGTTCATGGATCCCCATAGTGATGCCCGAAGTAATAGCCGGAAGGCTCGGGCGGTCATTGATGACACATTTGCATATGCTTCAACCTCATTTGTACATCTATTCCCGCCGATTAAGTGAAGAGATTCCCTCATGTCTTGCAATATTGCTTCCAACCGTATTTGGGCTTCGACACCTCATTTATCCTCCCCGTCATTTCATCGACTTCTCTCGCTCAAATTCCTCCCCGCCTCGGGATTATTAGCAGCCATCCCGGTCCGAGATCTGGTATTGTGAACTCGGGTTTGATTGGTATCTTCCTTCCTAGGTCGCGCAATGATTCTGAATCAAATTGATTTATTAAAACAAAACAACATTAAACAAGAAAAGGAAAGAAGAGGTTAGCGCTATTGTGAGGATGCTTGGTGATTGTGGAAAGATCGGCACGGACATTCAATAGCAATGCAGGATCCCAAATTCTGCACTTTGGGTTCAAAGATCCCTTAGGCAAGAATATGGTTGATAGCGATCCCAAGGAGTATTCTCTCCTCAATGGGTGCTATCTTCTTGGATATTCACATGCAATGCGTTACCCCTTCACCGAATACTAGGATTCCTATACTTTCTCTGAAGGACGAATTGTCTCAGGTTGAGAGCGAAGTTGACTTATTCAAGAGGGCATTCACCCTTCAATGAATAATGTCCAGGTGCAAAACAATAAAATCAATGTTTGGAACAAAACACCGCAATTGATCATTCATTTTCATTTCAAAATTTAATCATCCAAGGTCTTAGACAACATTACATTAACAACTTTGTTTGTTTCTTCCTAAGACCTTTAGCAAGACCTCGACAATATTTCATGAACTCGGCTATTTTTTGTGGTAGCCGTAACAATGGATTGAGTCGAATCTGGAGGTCCGCCTCTTCAAAACGATCAACTAGTTGCGCAAAGATAATATTGCACACTATCGACATGCTCTCATATTTCTTCTTCCATTCTTCTTTTTCGACCCTTTGCTCTTGTGTCGCTTGATTGCCACATTTCTCGCCCATTCTTCTTTCTCGTCTCACTAGTCTTTGGGCCTCGAGTCTCCACTGCTCATGGTCTCGCCCCAACTCTTGAATTTGCAGCTTTAAATGCTCATTCTCTAGGTTCGCTTCCATGAGTGCATCATGATATTTGGTAGCTAATGCCCGTCCTTGGTCAGAGCGGCACTTTGCTTCAGTCAGAGCTTCTTGCAAGGCTTGCATTCTACGATCTTGTACCTTAGCATTTGTCTCCAACTTTCCTTTCTCTTGCAAAACCAACGCCATTGTCTCTTCCTGGGTGCTTATCTTTGCTCGCAATTCACGAACTTCTGTTGTGGCCTTTTCAAATTCTATCTCCTTTCCTTTCCTTGCCCTTTTTACTCGGCTTGGGGTCTCAGCCATATTTGCACATGTGTCTTTTAAATATTCAACTTCATCAGCTAGCTTCTGGCATCGACTCTGATGGATGACTACTTTTAGCTCAGCGGCTTCCTTTTCTTGTTCCAAGACTTTCATCTGTGCTTTTAGTCTTTCCATCTCGGTGGCCATTTGAGGTATGATCTGAGGATGACCTTTATCCTCTGAAACTATTTGAGGGATGTTATTTTGCACCCTTCTTGCCTCTCTCCATTGCAAGTATTCAGGGGTACAGACTACCACATGCTTCCCCAATTCCTTTGTTCCCGCCATATGTATATTCTTCCAAGCATCTCTAATCTCTTTTTCGAGCTTAGTAGTGTTTCCATCTTGCTGGTATAAGAAGCTGAACCCTTCAAGTTGCTTTTCGTTGGGCACATATTGAGTCCATCGGAGTTGTCTAAGCACAAGGATTGGCGCGTATGACACACCACCTCTAGGGCTCATCAAAGGAACATTAGGGAAGTCACCACAGCTGAAAACTATCTCTTCTCCATGATACCACGGGCATACCCATTTGAAAGCATCTGGCCCCATCCTCATAAACTCATTTTTCCATTCGTAAGCTTTTTGTTGCTTCACTGGTATGCGACCAAAATTTCTTAACGGGTCAGGTAGGAGTCCCAGGCGATTGCGCACATCCATGTGTGTTATGATCCAAACATACAACATGTGTGTGCAACATCGAATCTTTCCACCACCCTTTTGATGACAGATTTCCATCGTCAGGAAAGTATCAGCAAGAATAGCAGGGACTGGATTTGCTTTATGCTTCTCAAACTTGAAGAATACATCCATTGCTGCTTGGTCTACCATATCTGAGGTAAATGGGAATAAAACTAACCCAAAGATGGTTAAGGCCAGTGCTTTGTTAAAGAAATCCCACTTTCCTTGTTGTGCTAGATACTGAAGATGTGCTTCGAGGTAGCTTTTCTTCAAGCCTTCTGTTCCTCCCCTTTTTTCCAATCCCAATTGACTTGTTTGAGCCCCTATTAGTTCTGCTATCTTCCCTACTGACACATAATACCCTCCATAAAGATAAACATTTGGGTGCTTGCTCATTGGGAGTCTTAACATGATAGCGTACTCTTCAATGGTTGGTGCAATATCTAGGTCAGGTAACTCGAAACATTTCAGAGACTGGTTCCAAAATTGAGCTAAGCCACTCAAAACAGGCTCTTCAACTGTGATGCGCAATAAATCTAGGATCTGCCCATAACTACTCGAAAACTCTGATCGAGCTTCAGGAGTCATCTGTTGAGTAATGTCTCTCACAAGCCTCAGGTCACTGCCATTAGCAGCAATCTTCATGTTCCTCTTGTGGTCAACTGCATTGCTTGTGTTTTGCCCATGACACCTTTCTTCCATTCTTTGCTATTGATAAGTACCAATCTTTCCACTTTTCCCAGCAAACTCACCCTACAATACTAAAAAAGTGTAAGCATGCTAGAAAAAGAATGGTGCATTCTAGGGGTACCTCTTATCGAGGTAACTCTAGAGAACGTATGCTAACAATCTACATGGAGAAACCCTTATAGGGTCGTAAACCCAAAAGATAATGCATGCCATGCAAATACACATTTTTTTTTTTTGAGTTATGACAATGCAAGAGGGGATATCCCCATTCTCTTTTTTTTCTTATGCAATGCATGTCATAAGGATGCAAGGTATTATATTTTTTGAAATGTAATGTCATGAAGTGCAAGTTATTTTTTTTTTTTGAAATGCAATGTCATGAAATGCAAGCGATGAATAGCCCCCCTTTTTTTTTGAATGCTAGGGATGTTATGCGTGATTTTTTTTTATATGCAATGTCATGAAAATGCAAGTTTTTTTTTTTTTATGCTAGGGATGCTATGAAGATGCATGATTTTTTTTAGTCAAGAATGCCATAAAAACGCATGATGATTTTTGAAATGCAATGTCATGAAAATGCAAGTTTTTTTTATTTTTCTTTCTTTTTTTTTTTTTTGCAAGAATGAATGATATGAGAAACAGATAACTAAAGAAAAAGAAGTACGCTCCCTTTTGTGCCCTAGTCAGGTGGAACCTAAGATTTGACAGTCACTATGCTCAATCTATCAGTGCAAGATTTTCGGGACAGGTCTAAACTTTTAAAAAGTCATGGTTCCCAGATTGCCCTTATCTCGAAAGACAAAGACCCAAATCATGAATTAATCACAAGTAGGGATAAACCCTCTCAATATGATTCGTCCATGATAATGGTAACAATCTGAGTGGTGTCTCAACAAATGTCAAGTGAGCATAAAGCCCCTCAATAACAAAAGCCGAGACCCCTCCTACTCCTCGGGTTCGCACGCTGCACTCGGGTATAGAGCCCAAAAAGTGTGTGAGGTAAGTGATAGTGATGTGTGTGAGGGAGCATACAAACTGTACAAAAATTTTAAAAGATAAAACTACCCCAACCTGCGTAAACATATATACAATAACCAGGCGAAAGAATCATCTATCCTAAGGTTTCAACAATTATGCACAATTAAGTACAAATTATATACAAGTATATCAGTCAAAACAAACACAGGGATAACGCTATCAGATATTTACATAGAACAAAATAAATAAAATCCATTTACAAACAAGGATAAAAAGGGTAATCTATAAATGAAAATTATTAACAATTTGCACAACTAACAACGACAGGCTTGACTCTCCAAATATTCCCCAGTGGAGTCGCCATCTGTCGCGACCGAGATCGCGGCGAGGAAACAGCAACTCGAATTGTTTTAAAAATATGACAATGGAAAAATGGAGTCGCCACCAATTTTATTTGAATTTGGAAAAATTGGAAAACCTTTCTTTGAAAATGGTCTTTGGAACCAGATTGGATTCGGAAGTCGGTTATGCTTAGGGAAGGGTGGAAACTTAATCCCACAACACCCCTAACGCACCCGCCCTAAGACGGTACCTTGGATTAATTGTACAAATTATTAACAATCCTTGAAAATATTTATTTTACCCCTTTTTTGCAAACATTGTAACTAAAAAGCGGAACCACAAAATTGTGAAAATTTAAATTTGGCTTGACAGAAATGAAATTCTGCTCCTACGTATCCCCTGGTGCAATGGGGAACTCAAAGTTACGTAGTTCTTTATAAAATAAGTGTGAGTTAATTGATTTTAATTAAAAAAAAGATTTTTGAAAAAATATTTTGTTTGACAACAAATCCATTCTGACACAAGGTTCAAGTTAGCACTAGGCTACTCAATAAACCCTTATGATCCAAATGACGTTGAAGATAGCATCCGCTATTCAATCATCATCATTGGTCATTGCATGGATAAAAAAAAAACTATTTTTATTTTTTATCATTTTATTTTTGGGAGTACTATGAGACAAATAAGTTAACATAATTTTTCATAAATCAAGTAAATATAATAAAATAGAATGAAAACACAACATCACAAAAACATATTTTCTTTTTTTCTTAACATTTTTTATCATTATTTATTTATTTTTTTTTTGCTTCCTATTAATCACAAGACATAAAATAAAATGCACAATTAAATTAAGTAAATACTATCAAACAAGTGATAATCCCAAGTAACACAACCAATTAAACTTAAAATATTTTTTTGATTTATTTTTTTATTCCCTTTTTTTATTTTTTTTGATTTTTGATTTTGGTGTTTTTCTATTTTTTATTTTTTTATTTTTTTTTTACATTTTTTCATTTTTTTTTATCTTGTCTTTACCTTTTCATTTTTTATGTAAAGAGTCATGATACCACATGAACGTGGTATTCGGTTTCAAACTTCCTGATAAACCTTTTTTTTATTTTTGATTATTATTTTTTTGAAATACAAAAAAAAAAAAAAAAAAAAAAAAAAAAGATGGCAGACAAGTGAAAAGATGGCCAACAACCACTTTCACGTGGTTTCATTTTTTTTATATATAAATTTTAACTTTTCTTTTTTTATTAATTGTTTATTCAAATGTAAAAAAAAAAAAAAAAAAAAAAACGAAGATGGCAGACAAGTGAAAAGATGGCCAACAACCACTTTCACATGGTTTCACTTTTTTTTATATAAATTTTAACTTTTCTTTTTTTTTTTTATTAATTGTTTATTCAAATGTTAAAAAAAAATGGCAGACAACCACTTGAAAGTGGTCTGATTTTCTTTAATCCAAAGCCTCCACTATTTATTTTTATATGTTAAAAATAAAAAAAGATGTTGATCCAAATCAAAATATCAATTTCAAATCACAGCCACATTCAATTATCAAGAGAATACAATCGACAAGACAAAAATAAATAAATAATTATAATAAAATAAAAGCAAATAACTGAATGATAAAATACTTACTGAAGATAGAGATACAAAGGAATGAAAGATCAAGCTTTGGTCTTCTCGTGAAAACAGAAGGGAATGGGCGCTGCAGGTTGCAACGAACAAAACAGAGACAAAAAAAAAAAATTCTTTTTTTTCTTTTTGCTCTTCAAAGTGATAGCAAAGAAGAAAACTTTTGCTCTTTTTTTTTTAAAACGCAGCTACCAATGAGTGTAGTGCTAAGGCTTTTGGGTGCAGATCTGGTGTGAGTAACGATGGTAAAGGGTGAGTAAACGTTGGAGGAAGATGAGGATAGTTTTACGTGTGCATGGGAGGTAAAGATGAGGTTTGAAGGTGGAGGCTTAGACCTGGCAGAGGAGAGGTGGAGGCTGCTGTCTTGGAAGATGGTGGCTGAGTTTGAAGGTGATGGAGATTAGAAGTGGGTGTTGGTATGTGAAGGTGACGGGAAAAATTTTTTAGTCCAGATCCCCCCTCCCAAAATGGAAGGTTGAAGGAAAAAAATATAAGTTGAAGATGAGTCTCCTGACTTTGTGTCGAGATTTGCGGTTTGGGAAGTCAAAAGTAATTGCAGAGAATCATTAAAGTGATCAATGGGTGGTGGAGTGGTTTTTGAATTATTGCATTGAGACAAAAGCAGAAAAGAAAAAAAAAAGAGAGAGAACGTGGAAATAGTGGGGTGCAGCAGTGGGGTGTGTGCTGGTGGGAAGTGAGTAACAAAGCAGAAAAAGAAAAAAAAAAAAAAAAAACGAAAGGTGAGTGGGGAGCAGCAGGTGAGTTTTTTTTTTTTTTTTGTTTATTTTTTCTTTTTTTTATATTTTTATTTTTTATATTTTTATATTTTTTATTGTTTATATTTTTTTTTATTTTTTTAGCCTTGGTCAAAATTGGGTGTTCATAATATATATATATGGTTTGGTTTGATTTGGTTTAGTTTTAAAATTTCAAATTCGAAAACTGAACCAATTAAGCTTTAATTGGTTTGGATTTTATCCAAATCAATCAATATACTCAAACCAAACTGAACTAACTTAATTGGTTCGGTTCAGATTGATCGGATTGGTTGGGTTATCTGAACCAATTTACACCCCTATTTTGGACATATCCTATGTGGAAAGTATTGCTCGCAACGGTTGATCAATGAAGGGAGTTTTATAGGGTTTGGATAAAGGTTGGGGTAGGATGTCACAGAGGTCGTGTTGAATGTGTGCTTTAAGGGAGTGGATGCTTCTCCGTTAGGGCTACACACAGGTCTAGGTTGATCCGATGACCCGACCAACTCAATCTTACCCAATATAAAATTTCTAGGTCGGTTTAGGTCATTGAAATAGTTTGGGTAAAACCTAATCAACCTGTATAATTATTGGTTTGGGTGACGAGTTCAAGAAATCAACCCAAAGACCCGACCTAACCACCCGAAGACTCGAGTGATATGACCTCATTTTGGCCCTATTGATGCAATTTCCTTCGTTTATTTCTTTGAACCCTGTGTGCAGCGTCTTCTTCTCATTTCATTGCAGCCCCAAATTGGGAACCCTTTCCTCCCTAAGCGCCCTACTACATCGCTGCTCTCAATCTCAACCCTTTCTCACTAGAATTCCTCCTTTCCTCTTAGCCCAACCACCATCGGCGACGAGTTCATGACCAGACCACTTGTCCTCTCATTTCGTCCCAAGCCCAGCCACCACCATTACTGCTCTCATTTCGTCCCAGCCACCACCTCTACTCACAACATCTACAAGTAAGTAATCTAAGATTGATCTAAAGGGGTCTGTGTGGATTTGAATTTAAGTTTAAACAATGAGGTTTTGAAGTTTGGGAGGAGTAAATAGTAAGGGTCATGTTTTTTAATCTGAGTTGTATATTTGAAGTTTAAGTTTAAGTATGTTGAGGTTTTGTTTCTTGTGCAATTTGCAATGATAGGAATGTGTTGATGATAACGCATTAGGATGTTTGTGTTGTGTTATCGTTCTTTAGCATAAGAAATTTCAGCCACCAATTTTTCTTTCTGTGAAGCTGTATTTCATCTTTCTATGCCAATATAATGTTCGGTCATATTGTTTTAATTGCACTTCTAAAAATGCTTTTCAAGTTGTAGATACTAGTGTAGTGGTCAATGAAACATGGTTTTTGGATGATGGTAGACATGAAGGGCATAGTTGCCTATGTGAGAAAGATAATTTCCTTGCTGCTTCTTGATACCAGTGATGTTTATCATGTAAAAAAACCAATATAATGTTAGCAACGGGCACTTAAAAACCTAGCAACATCTGTGTTAAAGATTTCCTCCACTGGGGATCTCATCAGATTGTGTAAATTCAATGTCCAAAATTCTCTTAAAGAGAGGATAAAAAAAGTTATCAGATTATGTGAGCAGAGTTTTGAAAAGTTATTTAAGATATGGAACAGAAAAAAGAAAATGCTTCATTTGCACCCATACAGCAAAACTTTCAAATCAATAAGGGAATTGTGATATATGGCACTGAGAGTTTTTCTCTTCCTCATGTTTTGATGATAATGGTTTTCAAAGGATGTTTCTGCGATGATGGTTTTGTAGTCTTTGGCCTGTTTAAATTTTTATTTGATTACTGAGAGAAACTTTGCTTAAAAAGTGTTATAGCCATGTTAGTTTTTAGTGTTATGTTGGTGTTGTAACTTGTTTTTAGTTGTCTAGCTTAGTCAATTTATATCAAATGGCTATAGATTACAAATTTGTAATATTCTGATATGATTACAGATGGCAGATTTACATTGAAAAGGGCTTATAGCACCTGAGTTGGTGTCAGCTCTGCAAGTTCCACCAGCTAAAGCTTCTTTTATGCTACGGTTCATGTGCTTTCTAGCACACAATGGAATCTTTGCTATAGAAGAATCCATGACAAAGAAGAACAAGAAGAAAATAAAGTATATATTCTGACTCCTGCATCAAAGCTCCTTGTTAAAGGTACTAACCTTTGTTTATCTCCAATGATTAAATGGATAAATGATCCAATTCTTAGCAGTGTAGGCTAACAAATGGATAATTAGATTTATACAGAAGAACAAACAATATTTGAGACTGCCTTAGGAATGAGTTGATGGGAAATTATTCGTAACAATCCTGAATATATAAATGCCTCAAATAGGGAAGGAAGGTGAGTTATTATCAGGCGTCCTAGTTTTCATGGATCTGTTCAAGATTTTTTGGCATATCCTATTGCTTAAACTGCGAATAATAGGACCTATTTGACTGTGTGACTTTCTAAGACAAATATTTGTGTTGAAGCAAGAAAAGTGGAAGAGCTTACTCTCTTATGCTCTTATTGTATGCTATATATCACATTGGAAACTTCTGATGTTTGTTAGTGATTATGTTTCATGTCATAAGAGTTTTGTCAGTTTCTTCTCTATTTTTACTTTATAGTTTTTTCTTCAGTTATTATTTGCTATAATGCATATAAAGATTACAGACGATAAGAGTTATCACCACGATTGTTCCTATGTTTCATGCTTATTAGATTTATATGCCTAATGTGTTTCTATCTTCAAAAGAAGACTTGACTTATAAAAAGAATTCGAGAAATATGTTATCTTCACATTTATATGGATAAAGCTTTGAAGATTGTTTAGTAACCCAAATGTGGGCTAACATGTCAAATCGCCTTAGGTCTAACATAAATGGTTCCTATATTTTGTTTCTGTATGTCTTTAGGCTGGGTAGTCAATTAATTATTGGTTGACATCCATGAGGCTGATATGGATTTCTGATAAGAATTGAAATTATATTTGCTTGCAGGACTGTATCAAGAGCATCCATGAACCTAGTAAGAAGTATTGGTCCTTCGCTTGTCAAACATGTTTCAAAGGGTTATGGGTATACACCTTCATCTTCATGGTGCCACTCATATTAAGATTCTTTTTGTTGTGGACTCACCACTTGCTATGCTTATGCCTGCCCTAGTCAATTACAGTGGTACGCTTGCTTCATGGGTTTTCTTCAATTTTATATATCTTTAATGGTTCACTGTTGGTTTGGTTTGTGATTCCTATTGCTAAATTTCAATTCTTGATTGGTCTTTTGCTTTTAATTTTCTAAGGTTTGGTTACTTGTTTATGCCCTTGCATTACTTTTGGACAGATAGCAGAGATAGCAAATAAAAGGCACTTCAAGTAAGCTTTTGAAACACTTTATATGAGTACAAGCTATCTATAAATAAATACAAGAGGATGAATTATCATAGTTATATATATCTGTTGTTGTTTTTCTCACTATCTGCAACTTGCACTTGTCATGAAGCTATTTATAGGGCACTACTAGCTTTCACTGGCCTTGCATGCTTGTACTTGTGCTTTTATTCCTCCAAACTGAGGGCACAATATGACTTACCAGAGGCACCGTGTATGGACTGCTTAGTTCATTTCTGCTATGAAACTTGTGTTGTATGTTAGGAATATAGATAGCTGGAAAACTATGGATTTGACTTGAGCATTAGTAATTCTTTCTTACTTCAGATACTTCTATTTATGATTTTATTTAATATGTGTATGAATATTTTTTTGTCTAGTTGTTATGTGCCTACAGTCTATAATTGTCTTTTAAACTAGCTGAGGACTACTCTTCTTTGGGGGATACAAGGATTTCATAAGAGACAAGGGCAAGAAAGAAGAGGTTCTTTCAATTTTTGTTTTCTTTGTTACAACTAATAACTTGTATTTTAGCTTATTTTTTATTTTTTGGGTCAAATTTATGTCGTATCTAAGTATACAATGCACTTCATAATCTCCCTCACAACATTGTATTTAGGGGGGATTCGGTACTTGATTTTGAGCCTTTTTTGGATGATTGGCTACTTGATTTTAATCATTTATTGTGATTTTTGGTAAATTTTGGTTTTGGATAATTATGTGTATAGAAAAATATATTTTTTTATAAAATGAAGGCGTTTAGTTGTGGCAAACCACAATTAGATGCCTAATTTTTTTAAATATTTTTTAGAATATTAGAGATAAATTTAGAGATGAAAAAATTTGTCTCAAATTTAGAGAAGGAAAAATATGTCTCTAATTTAATATGAAAATAGAGATGGAGTTTTTTCATCTCTAATTAAAGAACTAGAGACAAATCTTGATAACTAAATAATGACAGAAATTTAAAATTTAGAGACGATAAAATTTCATTTCTAATTAGAGACAAAATTAATTCTTTTATCTCTAATAATCAAAGACGCTACTTTTATCAACGAATCAATTTCTGTTTCTAAATATTTAGAGACAGAATTTTAACATTTTAGAGACAATTTGTCTGTCTCTAAATAGGATTTTTCTTGTAGTGATCGATGAATGCTATAATGCACCAGCACAGGTTTTGCTGCATCATGCACCGAAATTTATACTTATGATAATTGATTACCTAATTTTTTTTAGTTTTATGTTTTTTTTACATATTCATCTTCTCCACCACCCACCCACCCTCCCCTCCATCACCCCATCTCCCACCACTGCCATCCACCACCGACGAACCACCACGATATCCAAAGCATGGGTAGAGAACAAGTGGGTTTAGGGTTGGATCCAAGTGGTTCTGGATAATTGGTCGCAGTGGATAGCAGCAAGAGCTGGTGGCCAGTTTGCGGTGACCTTATTTAGGTTCTATTTGGCGAGATCAGGGGCGAAGCAGATAGGTGTGGTGGTGTGAGTTAGTCAATGGTGGTTCACGATGAAAGGTTGGCTGGATCGTGTGGGAGCTTGGGGTAGCTGTGCTTGAAGCTAACGACATTGAATTGGATTTGTGATGGCAGAGGGAGGCAGGGATACATTTGGGTTGCTAGGGCATGGTGGTGGTTCGGTGATGGTGACGAGGTAGCGTGGTTGTGGGTCATATTTGGGGTTCTGCGCAGCGGCGATTTGGGTTGGTTGATGACTTGGTTGTTTACAGGGGCTAAAGAGGATTCATGCATGGTGGCTCCTAGCGATGCTTCATGGAGGCAAAGGTGGAGGCTGATTCCGAGTTTGGATGTTTCGGCCATGGTTGCAGAGATCAACAGTGGTATGGTGGTTGATCTAGGTGTGGGGGGTGGTGGTGGAGAGAGGTCACCGACATTGGTGGTGTGGTGGCTATGGCAACTATTGATTTATTGTTTACCAGTCCAACAGGTTGCCCTTCCTTCATCTCAATCAATAATTTTTTTTATTAATAAATCAAGGGTTTAAAACTAATGGTGCATGGTGCACCATAAAGTCTAATGGTGCATATTAGATGAAGCCCACTAACACTAAGGGTTTCACCAATTGGGATTGGCGGCCATTATTATATTTCTTGAACTTACAACTTCTACTTTAATCTTTACTAACCCCAATCCCCTAGTATATGTGTTTTTTTCCCCACTTTTTCAATACTACTTCCTAGCTAGCTTGATTATTACGTAGAAGGTTTCCCTCTCTTCCATTTTTTCATTTACTCTTCCATAAACACTTAAATAGCTCAAGACCATTTATAGAATCCTTAATGGATACATTTTTCAAAAGTTATTAAAAAACACAGCGTACCAGTCCTTGATTAGTTTCATCCAGAATGTAGGTATGGCGGAATTAGTGGCAACTTTGCATACTCAGCTGCAACAAATAAGCAAATCAAAACTTCATAAATTAAGCTGAAGTAAAAACTTCATCTCATAAAATTAAAATCAATAATACTTCAAACACGTAACTGAAAAAACATACCAATGAAATCTGGGATTATACGTCCATCAAAAAATCTTCCAGTAGGATACTTGAAGAAACTTTCCCCATATGGGGGAAAGTTTGCTTGAAAAAAAGTGGTGGCATTAATGTAGTCATTGTTTCCATTATCAAACAATGAATCTCCAAATATGAATAGGGCTGTGTGCTTTTCCAGCAGGCATGCGCAGCTTTGGGAAAGTGAGTTGAGAATAAAAGAGCTCAGATAGAAAGCCAGTATAGACATGGAAATCCTTCTTGCCATGTTAGATCACTTTTCTCATGCAGAATGAGGTGCTGCGTTGCTAATCATTTTATAGGCAGTCTGGCAATGTGTAATGTTCATTGATAATAGAAAAAATATATATTATTTGAGAGATTCATATTTCCCTTTTCACATTCATATTTCCCCGATTAATTTATTATTTGAGAGATTTTGTTCTTAAATCATGATGCATGTATTAGTAAAAAAATTTATGTAATAACTCTGCCCTGTATTATGTTTGACCATGTCCAATTTCTTTGACTTGAAAATAAAATTAAAAAAAAATAGAGAAGCATTAACATAAATAGAACAATCAATTATAGGAGAAAAGTAAAAAATGTTTTTTTCCCTCTAAGTTGATCTCCATCGTTCATTTCAAAAAGGTAAGGAGATAGAAAGAAAATTAAAAGGGTGGTGTGTTGTATTTATTAAATATAATTAAATATTGGATTAACATTAATCAATTATTCAGTATACTCTAATGTATTATTAATGTATCAATTATGTATCTATAGCATTATATAATTTATGGATATAGCAATTGGGTAATTAATATGAATGACCTATAATGGGCTAGGTTATTCAATAGTAAAGCCCATTGAGAAGTCTCTTCTCTTAACTGATGAGAATAGAAACTAAACCCCATTATTGGTTTCTATAAGAGATAACAACCTCTCTTCTAATTTGTGCCCCCAATCAGTAATAGGAGAAGTTTACTCTCAATTCTCTCATCTCTCTCTCTTTCAATTCTTGGGATAAGCAACAATTAAGAGAAGGATCATGGATCCAACCATAATTCCAGGTTCTATCTCATCTTGATCTTGTTAGTATGAACATGCTATATTATTTATCTTAAGAATAATTAATTCTATTTTTAGTCATTAATTTTCATCAATTGGTATCAGAGCCACTTAAGATATTAATATGACTTTTTTTTAAAAATTATTTTTGCACAAACTAACTCAAGAACCCTAATTTTTTGAAATCTTCGAATTCGACCTCTATCTTTCAAATTGATTGAGGGTTATTGATCATATGTTATTATAAAGCTTATTTGTAAGCTTAATTGGAAGAAATAAACCGTACAGAACTGGTTTTTTGAAGAAAACCAAAACAGAAATCCCAAAAAACCTCGTTTTTTTAAATTTCTTGCTTGATCTCAGTTTTTTACTTGATGAAGCTCGAAATTTATTGAGGGCTTCTCTAGATCGGAACACAATGACCAATATACTGAAAAATCATTGTGTTTCGTTGAGTAAAAATGGAGATCTAGCCGGGTTGGGGTCACGGGTTGCTCAACCCGTTTCAGAAACCCACAGTTTTCTTAGATCTGTTTCTCCACGGTTTTTGATTGATAATTTATGAAATTCGTATGGGCATTCTAACCGCCGTGGAACGGCGACCCTATGGCCGAAAAATCGCGGCTCAAAATCGCGTAAAATGGGAGATTGAGACGGGTCAAGCTCGCGGGTTGCGCGACCCGTTTACAGGCAACCGGGTAAAGAAGACGATCCAACCCGTGCGAAGCCCAGTCGCGGCTCTGGCGCGTGAGGGCGTGTGGGCCCACTTCCCGAGGTCATTTTTTCCAATTTTTTTTCCAAAAAATTTTATTTTAATATTTTTTATTTTTGGTATTTTTTCTGGAATTTTTTTGATACTGTTATATTTTTATATTAATTATTTCTAGAACAATCAATAATTTTCAATACTGTACTCTCAGATTATGGACCTGAAAAATTTTATGCACATTAATTACTTTGCCCGTAACACTTGTATGTATCGTACTTTCTCTATTAAGGTGTTGTGGTTATCGAATAAATTTTTAGGTCTTTATATGAATTAAACAAAATATATTCTTGTTTAATTTCATATGCTTTTATGAATAATATGATTTTATCATATTCTGTAAAGTTTTTTGTATAATTGTGATCTTACCTATCGTGAGTGCAACTATACAAAAATTTTGTTTATTTTTATTATATATATATATATATATATATATATATATATATATATATGTAGCATTAATGATAATTATACTCTATCAGTATATTATTACTAATGTGATTGGTTACTGATACAATGCAATATTAATTCTTGAATTATGTCAATCATGTTTCGAGTATCCTATCGGTATGAGAAATTTTCTAGTGACATGAGATTTGTGCATTGTATTATTATTATTATATTTCTTATTTGTTATGATTTGGGACCTTTAGGCGAAATAATAATAATTAAGAAATTTATTTAAAAGACATGTTTGGCTGAGCATACAGAATCATTTAATTCTATAATACCATGATAATTATATTTTCATGTGTATTAAATGTTTCCTTGTTGTTATGGTGCCAGCTTCTTTGCCTACTTCAGTTAAAACTCTTAATGAGACAAATTATGAGGACTGGAAAGAATCTTTGGATTTATATCTGGCAATAACTAATATGGACCTAGCTTTGAGAGAGAAAGAGCCTCCGGCTCGTACGCCTGAGTCCACTGCTGCTCAAAAGACTTCTTATGAAAAATGGGAAGTCTCTAACCGAGTATGCCTAATGGTGATAAAATACACCATGGAGAAGTCCATTAGACAGAGCATTCCAGAGAATAATAATGCCAAAGATTTTCTATCATCCGTTGGTCAAAAATTCAAAACTTTTGATAAAGCACAAAAGGGTCAATATCTATCCTTACTTGAGAAAACCAAATATGATGGTGTTGGTGGAGTTCGTGAGCATATTATGAAACTGGTACACTATTATAACAAGTTGAAGTCTCTAAAGGTCGAGCTTGGTGAAAGTTTCTTAATCTGGCAAGTCTTAGAATCTCTTCCTCCTCAGTTTGATGTGTTGAAGACCTCATATAATACTCAGAAAGAGGAATGGACAGTTGATGAAATGATTGCAATTGTTGCTCAAGAAGAGAAGTCAATTAAAAAGGGGAAACTGCACAGTGTTTAATTTGCTGCTTCTTCTTCTGGTGTCAAAAACAGGAAGAAGTTTAGTAACAAAGGCAAGCTTCATTTTGAAAAGGAAAAGACTGGGAAAGCACTATTGCAATTAGAGCCTAAAAGGAAATTTTTTAAGGGAACCTGCAAGTATTGCAAGAAGTACGGTCATAGAGTGGAGACTTGTTTTTTCCTTAAGAAGAAGAATGAGAAACAAGGTACGCTCTTAGCTCTAGCTTGTTTTGAATCTAATGTGGTGGATGTCCCTCCCAATACTTGGTGGTTAGATTCAGGTGCAACTATTCATGTTGTGAATTCTTTTGAGGATTCACTTTGAGGAAACCAAGTGATTTTGAATCCAAGATTGTGATGGGAGATGGAGCTAGAGCATCTGTAGAAGAAATAGGAGTGGTATCTTTATATTTGCCTTCTGGACATATTTTGTTGTTGAAAGATGTAGTCTATGTACCTTCTATGAGAAGGAATTTGATTTCAGTTTCACCTTTAGATAATTATGGCTACACTTTTGAATTCGGCAATGGAAAACTTGTTGTTTATTCTAATTCTGTTGCACTTGGTTCAAGAGTTTTATGTGATGGGCTATATAAGTTTGAATCGAATGATATGTCTGTTAATTCTACTGTTGGATATAAGCGTAGTAGGATTGATGAGAACTCTTCTATGTTATGGCATAGACATTTGGGGCATATCTCTAGACCTCGAATTGAGAGGTTAGTTAAACAGGGCATTCTGCATGATCTAGATTTCTCTGATTTTGATACTTGTGTTGATTGTATTAAGGGAAAACTTACTGCCAAAGTTAGAAATCAAGGAGCTAATAGATGTGTTGAGGTGTTGGAACTGATTCACACTGATATGTGTGGACCTATTATACCTACTGCTATAGGTGAATATAGGTATTTTATCACCTTCATAGACGATTTTTCCAGATTCGGCTGGATAGATCTTCTCCATGAAAAATCTAGTTCCTTGGATGCTTTTAAATCCTTTAAAATTGCTATTGAATTGAAGACAGGTAAGAAGATCAAATGTGTGAGATCTGACAGAAGAGGTGAGTATTATGGCAGGTATGATGAGTCTGGAAGAAACCCAGGACCTTTTGCTAAATTTCTAAAAGAATGTGAGATTGAAGCTCAATATGCTATGCCAGGAACTCCTCAGCAGAATGGTGTTGCAGAAAGAAGCACACTTATGGATATGGTGAGATGTATGATGAGTCATTCTACCTTACCAAATTTTCTTTGGGGAGATGCTTTAAGGGCTCTTTGTGTATATTCTAAATCAAGTGCCCAGCAAATCTGTGCCAAAAACTCCCTATGAGTTGATGTCTGGAAAGAAACCAACCTTGAGACATTTCTATGTATGGGGTTGTAAGGCAGAAGTTAGGCCTTACAATCCTCAGTTAAAGAAGCTTGATCTTAAGACTATTAGCGGATTCTTTATTGGCTACTGTATGGGTTCCCGAGGCAGCAGATTTTATTGTCCTTCTCACTCCATGCGAGTTATCGAATCTGATCGTGCTATATTCTTTGAGGATGACTTGGATAGTGGGAGTAGTAGTACACCACGACTAGTCATTCTTAGAGAAGATCGGGTTGTTGTCCCTGCACCAGTTGTTTCTTTTCCAGCAGATGTCATGCTTCCTGATGTTCGTGATAATGATCACATTCTTCCAGAACATGATGATGTTGCAGCACCACTGGAAGATCAACAGGAACATGATGATGTTGTTGAAGAAATTCCATTAAGGAGATCTCAGAGAGTTCGCAGGCCTATCATCCCCAATGATTATATTGTGTATCTTCAAGAACATGAGTTTGACCTTAATGATGTTGATGATCCTACCTCCTTTAAGGAAGCTATGTCTAGCTCATGTGCTTCTAATTGGCTAGATGCTATGCATGATGAATTAGTTTCCATGTCTCAAAATGCTGTTTGGGATTTTGAAGAATTACCAGTTGGTTGCAAACCAGTTGGGTGTAAATGGGTCTTCAAGACCAAACGTAGTCCAAATGGTAAAGTTGAGAGGTACAAAGCTAGACTAGTAGCAAAAGGCTATAGTCAAAGAGAAGGCATTGATTATAAGGAGACATTCTCACCGGTCTCTACTAAAGATGCTTTTCGAATTGTTATGACTTTGGTAGCTCATTTTGATTTAGAACTTCACCAGATAGATGTTAAAACAGCTTTTCTGAATGGAGATCTTGTTGAGGACGTCTACATGATTCAGCCTGATGGCTTTGTTGAAAAGGGCAAAGAGCACTTAGTTTGCAAGCTGAAGAAGTCCATTTATGGACTAAAACAGGCCTCTAGACGTTGATATTTAAAATTTGATCAGGTGGTCACTTCACTTGGCTTCAAGGAAAATGCTTCAGATCAGTGCATTTACTTGAAAACTAGTGGGAGCTATTTCATCATTCTTGTTTTATATGTTGATGATATTCTCCTTGCTAGTAGTAGTGTTAAACTTTTGACTGAGACAAAATTGATGTTGAGTAGCCACTTTGATATGAAAGACCTAGGTGATGCTTCTGTTGTTCTAGGCATCCAAATTTATCGAGATAGGTCACGTGGTATTCTTGTATTGTCTCAAAGAGGATATATTGAAAGGATTCTCAAACGGTTTAATATGCATTCTTACTCCTCATGTGCTGCACTTGTTCAAAAGGGTGATAAACTTTCCAAATCTCAGTGTCCTCAAAATGATACAGAAAAGATTGAAATGGTGAAAGTCTCATATGCTTCCGCTGTTGGCAGTTTAATGTATGCTCAAGTATGTACTCGTCCCGACATTGCTTTTGCTGTTAATGCTTTAGGGAGATACTTGAGCGACCCAGGTTTAGGTCATTGGAAAGCCGTAAAGAAGGTCATGAGATATTTGCAGGGCACTAAAGATTATATGCTGACCTATAAGAAGTCTGATCAACTTCAGGTCATTGGTTATTCGGATTCTGATTATGCAGGTTGCCCTGACGACCGAAAATCTACTTCCGGCTTTATCTTTATGATGGCAGAATGAGCTATTTCTTGGAAGAGTGTCAAACAGACTCTTACAGCTACTTCTACCATGGAAGCAGAGTATGTCGCTTGCTATGAAGCCACTTGTCAAGCCATATGGCTGAAAAATTTAATCTCTGGCTTTCATATTGTTGAAAGTATATCTAGACCTCTTGTGATATATTGCGACAATACTGCTGCTGTGCATTTCTCTCAAAACAACAGAAGTTCTTCTCATTCAAAGCATTTTGATATAAAATATCTGTTTGTTAGAGAGAAAATTCTAGAGTTTCAGACTCGTATTGAGCATCTTACTACAGAAAACATGTTAGCAGATCCATTAACCAAAGGCTTAACAGTTGGAGTTTTTCGGAATCATGTAACTCATATGGGTTTAATTAAGTCTTTTGATGTTTTGGGTTAGTGGGAGTCTGATATTATGTATTCTATTATGAGATATGTATGAAATGACGTCACTCTTATTATCATATCTCTTGAAGCATTAATAAAATGCTGAGACTATCCTTTGGAATTGCATATTTGTCTTATTTAATTATGCTTTTCCATTATCCATATTTAGTTTTTTATGAAATATAAGCACATAAATATATATATATCCCTATCGGATATTATTATTTTTTCTTGCAGTGCTAAAACTTAATATTTCATAGATTATTGGATGATATGTGCTTTGGGTCATAATTGATATTATAATTTTAATAATACTTCTTTCTCTCGATATTGATTAATGTTATCCAAGTGGGAGAATGTTGTATTTATTAAATATAATTAAATATTAGATTAACATTAATCAATTATTCAATATACTCTAATGTATTATTAATGTATCAATTATGTATCTATAGCATTATATAATTTATGGATATAGCAATTGGGTAATTAATATGAATGACCTATAATGGGCTAGGTTATTCAATAGTAAAGCTCATTGAGAAGTCTCTTCTCTTAACTGATGGGAATAGAAACTAAGCCTCATTATTGGTTTCTATAAGAGGTAACAACCTCTCTTCTAATTTGTGCCCCAATCAGTAATAGGAGAAGTTTACTCTCAATTCTCTCATCTCTCTCTCTTTCAATTCTTGGGATAAGCAACAATTAAGAGAAAGATCATGAATCCAACCATAATTTCAGGTTCTATCTCATCTTGATCTTGTTAGTATGAACATGCTATATTATTTATCTTAAGAATAATTAATTTTGTTTTTAGTTTTTAATTTCCATCATGGTGTCTTTAACAAGTAGGACGCAAGCAAGTTTAGACATTTTCTCAAGTATTGATTTTATTTTATTTTTTAATAAACAGGGCCAAAGACCCATTTTTTTTTCAAGTATTGATTGATAGCTTCGCTGATGTGAGGATAAAATCCTTAAATCAATGTAGTGTGGGCATAGGAATGACGTGAGAGAAATACCTCTCAAAACTACATATGTGATTTAAAAAAAGACAAATTTTAAGACTATTTTTTATGTCTATTACATTTATTTTATCAATTAAGTTATAATATATGTGTATTTTTTTAAAAAGAAAGTAGGAGAGATAACATTAATAAATATATATCATAACTTGATTGGTAAAATAAATATAATGAACGTGAAAAAATGGATCTTAATTTTATTCTTAAAAAAACTAGATCTACCATAATAAATTAAATTGAGATCTCCACCGCTGAATTTCAAAGATAACAAAAAATAGAATCATGGCTGCTGCTGCCGCAAGAGCTTACATAACCGGAAAAGGAGAGGCAAATGAAATTGGAATAAATAAAATGAAGAACCCTAAAATTCACCCAAAAAAATAATTAAGAACCCTAAAGGAAGATTGCTCAAACCGAATTCCGTGTTAGAATTTCCCATTTATATATGATTCCAATTTTTTTTTAGTGATATGTGACCTATTAATCTCATACCTTTAACTTCTTCTAGTCCATCACGCTATTTAATTATATACTTGTTTAATTTGTCAATAACGGTATCTATATACTTGTTTTACATCTTCTAGTCTATCACGCTATTTATACAGTTGTTTATGATATTATGTGAGTTGAATAGTTGAGCATTAGACTTAAAAAATTCAACTCTTTTGAAAATGGGATAAGTGAACGCTTTTTTTTTTTAAATCTCCATATAAAATAAAAATGAAGAATGGAATTCGAGAAAGAAATTGAAAAAATGAAAACCATTTACCTATCTTGAATATGGCCTTGTGATATTTTTTAAAAAATAAAGTAATGGCATTTGCAAGTAATTTTCTTGTCGAACGTTAAATGTGACAAACCAAATCTCTCAAAAGCTTAAGATATTAGATGAAGACATTTTTACCATGTGCTTTGTATTCAACTTTTTATTGAAATGAATGTGAGTGACACATACGGATTGAACCCATGACTACTTGGTCCACCATGTCATAAACAATATCTCAAAAGTTTAAACTATAGGATGAAAATACATGAATGACTTTATTATATATCTCTAATAATACATGTCAACTTAAAAAAAATTAACTATAATTTTGTCATAAAAAATATGGTTTTTCTTTTTAATTTAAAAAACATATTTTAGATTTTCTTTTTGTGAATAGAAATTTAAGGTCAATGGTAGCTATCTCATTCTTGAATCAGGGCAAGCCTTCAATCTTAATGAGCACTTATAGATAATCCACCAGTGGACCTAAGATTCGAATCTCGACTAACTTAATTGACCCAGTTCGCTTTTACTAATATTGTGCTAACCGTTGTTGGCATATTTTAGATTAATTTTAACACGATTAAGTACAAAATAATTTCAAATATAATGAAATTTTATAAAAACATTATACATGATACAAACACTAAGCATATTTATTAGTTTGAAATTAAAGTCTTCAAATGTAGTAAACAACTGTTTCAGATTGTAAGATTCAATGACATCTCTATTTCTACTCCACATTAGCTTGGCGAAATGCTCAGTAGCTATCTCTGTGGGATGGAGAGAATCAAAGAACACATACTCGTCAACATTGTTACATAGCTCATATTCTTCAATCCCCCTTTTCCCTCCGCAGCTATATTATCTCCTCTATAAGGACCACCTCCACAACAAGCTGCATTCCCATCTTTGAAACCTTACCAACAAAAAAAGTAGAAAGCAACAATTACAACTACAACAATGATGATGCAGCTACTAAAAAGTCTGAAAAAATGCCATATATATAAAGTTTTAGGGCATACCATATTTTGAAGGGTATTTCATTACTTCAATATGTGCACTGTAGAAGCCAGTAATTGAGTATTTGAATTCTTTTAGTTGTTTCTCTAGCTTCTGAAGCATTTTGTGAAGAGCATTATTGTGTAGTCTTGCAAGTGCTGAAGCTTCTTCTTCCAGGAAGGCACATATTCTAGCTCCATTTACGAGCCTCCTTAGAAGAGGAAAGCAATTCAAAGGACTCACATTTACAAACCCAAATTTTCTTCCACCTTCATTATAAATTTCCTACAATAAAATATCAATGTTAAAATTACTAACAAATTGAAACGCAGGAAATTAAAAGGAAGTTTGAGCAATTGTGAGGTAAAAGGTTCAATACTTTGGCCACAACTGTAATGTTGCCAATCACAAAATCTACAAATTCTTGTTGAGGGTATGGAAGGACCACACCACGAGATGACCCTGTAAGGAAAAGGGTGCCATAGCCATTGCCTCCTATGCTAAATATGTAGACAGCTCTGGACAATAATTTTTTGGCTTCCACATCTCTTAGTTTGCTTGAATTGCTTGCTAACTTGTGAGAAGTAATTTGCATGAGTTTTTAGGTCTATCGCCTAAAAAGGAATAAGAAAGCTCACATATTAATGGATTGAATTTTGAAAGTGGTGTAAGAAATTAATATAAAACATTTACAAATATCTATCATTGCTAATTATTAAAAGGAAAATGAATATCACATGCTATTTTCTCTACTTTATATGTTACACTTTTCTTATTTTTTAAAATCATGTATTAAAAAGTGTGTTTATCTTATTTTATTACGTACTCAAAAAAGAAATATTGTAATAATTAAAAATGATGTGTGAATATTATTGTTGAAATAAAAATTAGATATATAGTTTCAAGAGTACATAACATAAAAATATACTTTCTGTACTTAAAAATTTAGTCTCATATTAATGCCAGTGAAAAATACCTTAATCAAAGATTAAAAAAAATGTTTTCTATCACGAGAAATTTCTTCCTCTATCTACTCTATATTGTACATGAACATCAATGAATGTTATGGGGCACCATCACAAGTTTTGGTGCATCATGCACCAAATTTTTTACTTATGATAATTGGTTACCCAGTTTTTTTTTTAGTTTTACATTTTTTTTTACACATTTATCTTCTCCACCACCCACCCACCCTCCCCCTCTCCCACCACTACCATCCACTACCACCGAGCCACCACGATTTCCAAAGCATGAGTAGAGGACAAGGTGGGTTTGGGTTTGGATCCAAGTGGTTTTGAGTTGTTGGTCACGATGAACAGTGGCAAGGGCTAGTGGTCAGTTTACGGTGGCCATATTTGGGCTCTGTTTGGTCAAATCAGGGGCGGAGCAGATGGGCGTGGTGGCGCGAGTTAGTCAATGGTGGTTCAAGGGAGAAGGTTGGCTAGATCGTGTGGGAGCTTAGGGTAGCTGTGCTTGAAGTTGACGGCATTGAAATTTGATTTGTGATGGCCGGGGCCGGGAGGCAGGGACGCATTTGGGTTGCTAAGGCATAGTGGTGGTTCGATGATGGTGGCAAGGTAGCGTGGTTGTGGGTCGCATTTGGGGTTCTGCGCAACGGCGATTTGGGTTGGTTGATGACTTGGTTGTTTACAGGGGCTGAAGAGGATTCATGCATATGACTCTTGGCAGTGCTTCATGTACAAAGGTAGAGATGGAGGCTGATTTCGAGTTTGGATAGTTCGGCCATGGTTGCAGAGATCGGTAGTGGGATGGTGGTTAATCTAGGTGTTGGTGGTGGTGGTGAGGATCGGGGTGGTGGTGGTGGAGAGAGGTCATCAGCATTGGTGGTGTGATGGCTATAGCAGCTACTGATTTATTGTTTACCAGTCCAAAAGGTTGTCCTTCTTTCATCTCAATCATTAAATTTTTTATTAATAAATCAAGAGTTTAAGAGTAATGGTGCATGATGCACCACAAAGTCTAATGGTGCATATTAGATGAAGCCCAGTAACACCTTTGTTTCTCCAATTGGGATTGGCGGCCATTATTATATTACTTGAACTTATAACTTCTACTTTAATCTTTACCAACCCCAATCCCCTAGTGTATGTGTTTTTTTTCCCACTTTTTTAATACTACTTCCTAGCTAGCTTGATTATTACATAGAAGGTTTCCCTTCTCTTCCATTTTTTTCATTTACTCCTCCATAAACACTTAAATAGCCCGAGACCATTTATAGAATCCTTAGTGGATACATTTTTCAAAAGTTATTTAAAAGCACAGCGTACCAGTCCTTGATTAGTTTCAACCAGAGCGCCAGCTCCCCCTGATGCAAAATTCACCTCATAGATGTACTGATCATGGTATCCAGAATGCAGGTATGGCGAAATTAATGGCAACTTTGCATACTCAGCTGCAACAATCAAGCAAATCAAAACCTCATAAATTAAGCTAAAGTAAAAACTTCATCTCATAAAATTAAAATCAATAATATTGCTTCAAACACGTATACTGAAAGAACATACCAATGAAATCTGGGATTATACGTCCATCAGAAAATCTTCCAGTGGGATACTTGAAAAAAGTTTTCCCATTTGGGGGAAAGTTTGCTTTAAAAAAAGTGGTGGCATTAATGTAGTCATTGTTTCCATTATCAAACAATGAATCTCCAAATATGAATAGGGCTGTGTGCTTTTCCAGCAGGCATGCGCAGCTTTGGGAAAGTGAGCTGAGAATAAAAGAGCTCAGATAGAAAGCCAGTATAGACATAGAAATCCTTCTTGCCACGTTAGATCTCTTTTCTCATGCAGAATGAGGTACTGCGTTGCCAATCATTTTATAGGCAGTCTGGCAACGTGTAATGTTCATTGATAATAGAAATATTATATATTATTTCAGAGATTGATATTTCCCTTTTCACATTCATATAATTTCCCCGATTAATAATTATTTGAGAGATTTTGTTCTTAAATCATGATTCATGTATTAGTTAAAAAATTTATGTAAAAACTCTGCCCTGTATTATGTTTGACCATGCCTAATTTCTTTGACTTGAAAATAAAATAAAATAAAAAACAAAGAAGCATTAACATAAATAGAATAATCAATTATAAGAGAAAAACAAAAATTGTTTTTTTCCCCTCTAAGTTGACACAACAAAAAAAAGGGTGTTTAGCCACAGTTTTTTTGCTACAGTTTCAACAATCATGACTAAACCATTAAAAAAGCCAAGCGCTAAAACCTTTAGCACTCCCCTCTCTCTCTCTCCCTTGTATTGTATTGTCATCTCCCTCGCCTAACCCTTCAACCACGCCTTATTTAGCCACAACTATTATAACCATGAGTAAATGTAATTAGCCACAGTTAAAACTGTGGCTAAACACCATGTATTTTTGTAGTGTGATCTCCATCATTCATTTCAAAAAGGTAAGGAGATAGAAAGAAAATTAAAAGGGTGGTGTCTTTAACAAGTAGGATGCAAGCAAGTTTACGGTGAGGTCTTTCTTGAAAGAATAATTCTAAATCTTCCTATACAATCTTTCTATTAATTCTCCTAATTACTAAATGAAGAAAGTATTGAATATTTTTTTATATTTTTAAGACATTAAATGTATTTATTTTTTTATTAAATATTTTCTTATTTAATATTAAAAAGATTATTAAGAGAAACTTTTAAGAGAATACAACAAAACTTTTCTTAAAAGGCACTTAGGTCCAAGGCACAGGCGTACCTTCAGGGCTTCTACTATCAAAGGGTTGGGTTCAAATGGCCCTTCCATCCATACAAGTTGAGTTGAATGCTTAATGACATATGCTACATGTGCCTGGTGGAGCCTTCTATCATAGATTCAAAACGTTTGGGTCTATGGATGAATTTTTTTTTATCTGAAAATATTTAAATGTAGATTTGTGTATGTATAAAAAATATTAGTTAAAATTTATAAGTTTTTTACATGTATAATTATTTGTAAAAAAAAAAGAGTGATATGTTAAATTTTTGTGCAAATATAAATTTTATTAGTTAAAATTTGTAAAGATCTAATTTTTTAATCTCAGTCATTGATTTATTTTAATAACTAAAAAGTCATGGTATATCCACGAATCACCTTTGAAGTGGTTCATGTTAGACTTTTCATTGCCTGGTGTTATATGAAAATTTTTCCTAGCAATGTATCACCAAATGCAAAAGTAAATAGATTTATACTAGCATTTATTTGTTCCTGCTGATAAAAATTTGAGTCTGAGGTGTAACTTAAATCATATTTAATAATATTTAGTCTCTTTTATGTTTAGCATTTTATTTTCTTACATTTTTTTACATTGGTGGCATATAAAATATTTATTTTTAAAACTCAGTATATATGGTCATACAAATTAATTTGTGTATACTTTTATACATTTAAAATTTATTCAAATTTAATATTTTTGTAACTAATATTCACTTTTATAATTATTTTCATCGAGTTTTACACTTATATTTTATAAAGACTTCAAATCATAATTAAAAAACTCACGATCAAAATTAATAAAAATAAATATAACTTATTTATTATTATTTTTACTTTGATAATATCTCATGCATCACACGAATTAAATACTAGTTAATATATTATTTGAGAGATTTTGTTATCATATCATGATTCATGTGTTAGTAAAACATTTTATGTAATAACTCTATCCCGTGTTATGTTTGACGTTGCCCAATTTCTTTGACTTGAAAATATAATTAAAAAAATAAAGAAGCATTAACATAAATAGAAGAATTAATTAAAAGAGAAAAGTGAAAGTTTCTTATATGTTCCTGGAAAAAATTGACTACCCTTCATTTAAAAAAAAAGAAAATAGAAAAAAATTAAAAAGAAAAATAAATGGTTGAGAATTTTCTTCCTCCGAATATACGGAAGAAGTTCTCGAGAAAAGCAACCCGTGTTTGTGTTTGGTGTTACGCTGTGTAGAGCTGACCAAACTTTCTTGGAGCGGAGGAGGCCACCTCCCAGAGATGAGGCTTCCAGTCTGAACGCTGGAGATTTAAGCTCGTGTGTGTATTATATATATAGGCATTTGGATTACTGCCTTTCATGAGGATTTTCTTTCTCTATGCTGAGAAATAAGTAATAACTAATAACAAAGTATTAAATAATTTTAAAATTTATAATATATTAGATATTTCTATTTTTCATTTAATATTTAGTTAATGTAATTAAAAAATATATAAAGAGAATCCTACACCAAAAAAAAAAAAAGAATATAGGATAATTTATTAAAAGAATATAGTGTTTTTCTTTTTTAAGGTACTAATATTTTATATAAATTGTTAAACACTTTTAGATGTTAGTTATATTTTATTAAATTTTTAAGCCTTTATTTATTGTAATTTCGCACAATAATGATCAATAATTGTTCATAAGATACAGCAGAGGACAACTCCATTAGGTGTGTTTGGATTAGAGTTTACAAATTTAATTTTGAATAAACTTAATTTTACAAACTTGATTATTGTTAAAAGTGGGTTTAAAAATAAAGTGATTTATGTTTGACTATCTTTTTTGAAAAGTAATTTTGATAGAATTAATGTTATAGTATTGATTAAAATTATTTTTAGATGTATAATTACGAAAAAGAGTATATGTTAATATTACTTTTTAGTGTAACAAATTACTCTCATAATTTCAGGTCAAGAATAATAGTTAAGTAATATCCACTCTAAAGTAGTGGGTTAATATTACTTTGTTTATATTTCTTTTTCATCATTTGATTTTTAAAATTAGATTTTAACAAATGAAATAACTTTTTATAATAATCATTTTTATTTTTAGTGCTATTATTATTGTAAAAAAATATTTATAAATGATATTGTATATTTTATTACTATTTTAAAATTTAAATATCATATTTTATGTATTAAATAATAAATTACATAAAATTAATAGCAATGATAATTAGATACTCAAAAAGATCTATTAATATTAAACCCAACCGAATATTCTTATTATAGCATGTATATAAAACAAATTAAAATAAGCATTTAAAATATAAAATAAAATAAAATAAAGAGACGCAAAATAAAATTCAATAATACAATGAAGAACGGAAATGACGAAAGGCAATGTTAAAACAGCTCTATTAGAAAATAAAAACAACCTAGACTGAATGCAATACTTTGAATTTGCAAAGTTAGACAATTTTTTTTTTTAGGGCTTAGGATCCATCCGAAGGTTTCTCAGTGAGTCTCTTTAGATGACTTCTTAATGAGGTTTAAAAAAAGAGAAATTGTGATAGAGAACATCTGTGAGATTTAAACTTTGTTACTTTTTCTGCGTATCTCTAACTCTTATGAACTGAGCTATTAATATGGGACATCTCCAACCATCTTTTGGTACAACATTGTTCCTATTCAAATCTTGATTTAATGGAAAATTACGCTAAACAAAGAGCAAACAGGAATTTTGTCAAATAACATTTTATGTCATGAAAAATGTTAGTAATATATTTTTTCTCACACACTTTCTCACACACTCTCTCTCATTTGGCCTCGTTGCTCATCTTGTTTATATTATGACTTGTTTACTTGGTGTATCAGTTTACTTAAAAATTATTCATTTTCATTCAAAATAAAGTTTTAATAAAAAAAAAAGTGATCCATTAGTCACTAAGTCAATTAAAAAAGTTCCTAAAATAAATTAAAAGTAAATATAATAAAAGTAAATTGAAAATTATATATATAATAAAAGTAAATTAAAGATTTAGAAATAGTTTTATGAAATTGTTAAAAGATAAATATTTTAAAAAAAAAAAGATAGTCCATCAATTACTAGGTGAAAAAAAAGAAGTTGCTAAAAAGATTAAAAAAAACAAATAAAACAAAAGTGAATATTTTATTCACCTTATGCAGAAGGTTCTATGACAAATGTTAAAAAAACGGTGTTTTTTTGTTTGGGCTGTTTTGGGTTGTGAAAAGAAAAATAAACAACGATGGAAAGAGTTGCACATTCAATGAATTGAACGAAAAGTGAAAAGTGCATTTGGGTAAGTGGGTTTCGCCGTTTTGGTGGAATTTTTTTTAAAAACAATAATGTGAAGTGAATAGTAAAATTGCATGTCAATAAAGAAAGAATAATAATCATCTTATTTTAAATAGTATTTATATTTTTTAATATTATATTTAATAAAATATAAATTATTAATTAATAAATATATATATAAATATATAATTTTTTTAATTTGATTTTATTAATTAATTTATATATGATATTAATTATTTTTTAATATATTTTTTAATTATTAATTAATTTTTATATGTCATTAATTATAAATTTATATTTTATTAATTAATTTTATGTGATATGAAGAATGATATAGTTAAAAATAGATAAAATTATTGGAGTTGGATTAATAAAAGGTGAAACTCGGTGCAATGAGTGAAAGTGTATGAGAAAAAGTGTAAAAATGAGTGTGTTATTAGCATTTTTTTTTTATATTGACATAATTTTGGTAGTTGATAGGTGGTGTTTACCATGGACCTTTGAGTTTGGGTCCATGATGGTCCTATTAGTAGACTTATGATAGTAGGTTTAATTTATTTATAAAATGGTTCATTAAATTATTTATTATTAAGTCCTATTGCTATTAAAATTTTCAATTTAGTCCTTGCTTAATTTTGATTTTTACTTTCACCTTCTCCTTCAACCCCTCTGATAGCCACCCCTCTTCTCTACCTTTGGAATGCTTCTGCTAACGCCTCCTACCATCGAGGTTTCCTTGTGGGGTGCTTCACCAATCACCATCTGCTTCTTAAGAACCCCAACGCACTCTTCTGTCCACTTCTTATCTTCTTCCACCACCACAACACTATCGTTTTTGTTCCCATCGCCACGACTATTCTTAGAGGTGCTACCGTTGGCGGCTGCAGCCATCTGGATGAAGGTAGCGATGCGACTTCTTCGGATCTGCAGGTTTTGGATCGGAGCTGCGAGCCCTTCTTCTTAGCGTCGTTGTCGGATGCAGTGGAGAGAGAAACGGGGGGTGAAGAGGAATGGCTTGCTGGGTTTGGGTAAGGTTGTGGGTCTGTGGGTGAAGATGTGGGTCGTCCTCCTGCATTCTCAAACCGTCTTCAGGGAAGGGATTCCATTTCATTTCATCAGTCTTTCTCAACTGTGATTGTAGTGGGGAGTGTTTGGTTTGAGATATTGATGATGAATTCAACTCTTTGTGGGCAAGCAAAAGGAAAGTTTAGGAATTTAGGGGGTTTTGTGATTGTGTTTCTATCTGTGAATTTTGGTTATCCTTTACGTCTCTACCCATTTATGTTTTTTGTTCCTTTTTTTTAATCCCTTATTCTTGTGAGGTGGGGTGATTGAAATTGTGGTTTTATTTCAAGTGTAACCTTGTTGGTGAAGCTCAATTAGCTTTCTAGTCTAAATGGTCTTGGGAACTTCTATTATTTTGCTTAAGTAGTAGTATTTATCACTCTGTATTGATTTTCTCAAAGTCTAAAATTTGTTGGGGATAGTTCTTTGAGAATGTGATATGCTTTGTTGAAATGGTAGCATCTAAAAATCCTTATGGAATTCATGCTTATATTGATCACAAGGCTTTCGTAGAAGACCAAATTGTGATAATCTTCACTTTAGCTTTTTCTGTGTTATCATTCCTGATGAATCAAATTTATCTGAATTGTGTATAAGTTTCTTGGCTGGATAACAAGGTTGGTACAGGGTGGCTATGGAGTATTCTAGTGATGGGTTTTCTAGTAGTGGTAAGGTGGCTGATGAAGTTGTCCCTTGGCTTGGAGGTGGAGATTAGTGGTGTAGGGACTTTTTTGCTATTTCATTTTCACAAAATAACTTTATTTTCATGTATCAATTTGTAATTTCCATAATTAACCTGCTAGCTGATAAGAAGGTAAACCATCCTCACCATCCATATAATTTATTATTAATCCAATGGTTACTATTAAAGATCCATTCATGGACCCAAATTCAAAAGGTTGATGGTAAATGCCCACCTTAGTTGCTAAGGTTTAGGCTTTCCTAAGCCAAACCAAACACACTTGCACATGCACATGCACTTATGGAATAATTGAATGGACTCCCTCTCTTCTGTGGCTTATAGATTGTGATTGTGTTTAATTTGTAGTTTAACTTGATGGCCCAAAGATGATTTTACTTGACCCAAAAACATTGACGTTGCTCTGCCAAATGTTTGAGATTGCAGTCATGACTAATGAGGAGGAACCTTTTTGCTTACTTTATGTACTTTTTGGAGTTTTATTAAACAAAATTTAGTTATAGAGTTATAAAAATGGTATTTATCTGTTTGATTACATAATTTTTTTTTTGTTTTATATATATGGGAAGATTCAGCAAGGGTTGCCATTTCTTCTTGCTGTCATATCCTCTATGTCTGTTTGCTGAAATGTCTTCAGTTCAGGGATGTAAAATGAGGTCCAACGTTTCTTGAAGGACTTCTCTACATTTTTTTATTGATTTTTCCATCTTAAGACCAGAAAAAAAAAACAAAACAAAACGAATCCATCTTTGAATATTGATATGCTGCTGTGATAGATATGTTTCATTCAATCTATCAAATTAGTCGTGGTCCAACGTTTCTTGAAGGACTTCTCTACATTTTTTTATTGATTTTTCCATCTTAAGACCAGAAAAAAAAAACAAAACAAAACGAATCCATCTTTGAATATTGATATGCTGCTGTGATAGATATGTTTCATTCAATCTATCAAATTAGTCGTGGTCGTCTAATTTTTTTAAAATCACTTTAAATTGGTCCTTATCACACTGTAAATTAGTTCTTTAGAGATGTTAAATTTTAATCATTAAAAATATATTCAAAGATCACATGATAGGTTAATTCTTTTAGAAACTAATTTACTTCTATCAAAAAAATTTAACGATTAATTTAGTAGTTTACTCTTTATTTTAATACATGTTTACTTACAATTAATAATTGACTTCTGTATCATACATAGATGATCAATGATTCAATGAAAGAAAAATGACTCGGATGGAAGCAAATTACAAAATGGTCTTCAAACTCCATTTTCATTTGCATTGTTATTTTAAGGTCAAATTATAAAGTACTCGCTTTATCTTTAGACTCTTAACAAATTATCCCTTAAAAGTTTTAATATTTGTCATTTAGCCACTTGAACTTTAAACATTTAGTAATTTATAATTTTTTTTCAATCTGTTATTACATTATTAGCATCAAACATGTTATTATATTTTATTTTATTTTATTTTTTAGCCAAATACTTCCTAGCACTGAGTAGTAAAGTTCTATGAAACTTAGTAATAATTTAGAGAAAAAAAAGTGAATTCATAAATGTTTAAAAGTTCAAGCAAATTAAATAAACTACAAAAGTGCAAAGTTAAAGTGAGTAATTTGCAGTTTATTTTTATTTTTTAAATTATCTTGCGAGTATGAAATTCCTTTGTTTTGAATGATGAATAACTAAGAATGGACACAGGTAATGGGTCCTACCGACTATAGTAGTTAAAAACCACGATTAAACTCACTAGGAGAATCCCATGTAACAAATATGCAACAATGGCCAAAAAGAAATTGCATCATAACCCTCTGCATGAAGTAATAAATCTTGCTGTCCGAGTTTCAATGAGAAGTATAAAGCGTATTCGAGAAGTTAATTTATATGACGCAGGTATCTGTCAAGAAAAGGGGATCAACCAATGACAGTAAGGTACCAACTTTAAGGATCATATGAGTTCTGGTGTATATTACTATTCAAATCATTGTCCAATTTGGAACTTTCAGCCAGTTTGACCAAAGGCATGTTTGAACTTTGAAGTTGAATAGGATACCAAGAAACAATTCCAGCTACATAATTGAGTTTGGTTTTCCCTCACGGAATTCACAATAGTCTATATAAGCACAACTCGGTAACTAATGAAAGCATATGAAAGTTGAAGAAAACTAAGATGGCAAGTCTAAGATTCCATTTCTGCCTTTTAATTTTCTGTGCAAGCAATGCCATATTCATCCCAATCTGTTGCCATAGTGAACTATGTCTGCCAGAGAAACATGCCGCCTTATTTGTATTTGGAGATTCTTTGTTTGATGTAGGGAACAATAACTATATCAACACGAAAACTGATAATCAGGCAAACTACTCACCATATGGGGAAACATTCTTCAAGTATCCCACTGGTAGATTTTCAGATGGGCGAACGATTCCAGATTTCATTGGTAAGAATTTAATTTCAAGTTCAACATCTTGCTGATTCTGTACTAACATTCTGAGATCTTTATTGCAGCTGAGTATGCAAAATTGCCACTAATCCAACCATATCTATATCCTGGTTATCAACAATATATTGATGGGGTCAATTTTGCTTCAGCAGGAGCTGGTGCTTTAGTTGAAACTCATAAAGGATTGGTATGCTATATTTCCCCTAAATTGACTTCTTGATGTGCATCAATTTACAAGGACTGTGAAACTAATAAGTAGTCAGAGTTTGCTCTTAGAAGACAATTTGTTCCAATATTGTTTTGCTGACACTTTTTACTAAATATGATCATAACTTAGAGGTCTCTTGTATGTAATATAAATATGATTGTCTGAGACACTAATGGTACGATTGTCTGATATTTTCAGGTGATAGACCTAAAAACTCAAGTAAGTTATTTTAAACAAGTTAACAAGCTACTGAGGCAGAAACTAGGTGATGCAGAAACCAAGACTTTGTTGGAGAAAGCTGTCTACTTAATTAACATTGGAAGCAATGATTATCTAGGCCCTTTTGCGGAAAACTCTAGTATCATTACTTCTAACTCTCCTGAAAAATATGTAGACTTGGTGATTGGTAATCTGACAACAGTGATTGAAGTATGTAAAATTTAATTGTACATTCAAACTTAATGTCTAGTATATACAAACTTCTATCTTTTAAATTTTTGATCTAATCAGTAACCATAATCTGATTTTTAAGGAAATACACAGGGAAGGAGGGAGGAAATTTGGATTTCTTAACTTGCCGCCTCTAGGTTGTGTTCCACTTGCGAGGGTACTTGCAAATGTAACTGCAGGTTCCTGCTTGGAAGAGGTCACACCACTAGTAAAACAACATAACAGTGCACTTTCTGTGGTCCTTGAGAAGTTAGAGAAACAGCTTAAAGGATTCAAATATTCATTGACTGATTTCTATGATTTAGTGTCTCACTTGATGAATAACCCAACAAAATTTGGTAGGTAAATGCATGATTGTAGTAAAGGAATATTTAATTTATTTATTTTTGTATCTATGTTCTAATCATGGTTCTTTAATATTAATTTGTTGAAAGGCTTCAAAGAAGGGAATGTGGCATGCTGTGGCAGTGGCCCTGACAGGGCATATTATAGTTGTGGAGGTAAACGAGCAGTTAAAGAGTACGAGCTGTGTGAGAATCCTAGTGAATATGTGTTCTTTGACTCTATTCATCCTACTGCAAGGGCTGATGAGCTTTGTGCCCAGCTAATGTGGAGTGGGAATCGCAACTTCACCGGGCCTTACAATCTGAAAACACTATTTGAAGACTAGTTCAAACACATCATTTGCCAAATAAATGGAATTATTTGTAATAAAAAAATAAATGGTATTATATTTACTAAAAAATAAAAATTCTGAAAGTCGGAGCATCATGTAATGTCTCTGCCAAGAGTTTACGTACATTAGTTGAGGGAGATGAATTTTATTTATGTAGCAATTAGATGATGCATAGAAAATCTCCACTTCCTTATAAGGAAGTATATATTATGTTTGATAATCAAATTTCAAATAATTCTTTGAGATTGTATGGTCCATCGCCTTTTCCACCCCACATTAATTTTGAGAGCATCCGGTTGACCTTTTCTGTAGGATGACTATCATCAAAGAACACATATTCATCAACGTTATCACATAAAACATACTCTTCTCCTGTTGTCTTTTTTCCACAGCTAGGAATTCGTCTGCATGGACCACTGCCACAGCATGCCACTTTCCCTTCCTTGAAACCTTGTCAAAAGAAAAATAAAGCTATTTACTTCAAAATAAACATACACACAAAACAGAAGCAGAGAAGTAATGAGAAGAAGGCAAAGGACATACCATATTTTGAAGGGTTATTCATTATTTTACTCAGAAATGTGAAATAATCAGTGACAGAATACTTAAATCCTTCAAGATGGTTCTCAAGCTTTACTAGCATATTGGAAAGTGCTCTATTGTGCAGTTTTACTACTGCTATAGCTTCTTCAAAGCAGTCACCTGCAGCTCCACCTTTGATTGCCCTCATTAAGGGCGTACAACCCAAAGGACCAACATTACGAAACCCAAAGTTCCTTCCTCTTATCTTATATATTTCCTACACATCATGTTATAATGATAAATTATAACTCACAGTTTAATCTGAAATTAAATTGGTTGAAGTTTTTTGGACATGAATTTATTTGTAACTTACTTTGATCACGGAAGTGAGGTTACCAATCACCATATCAGCATAGTTTTCTTGAGAATATGACTGAAGCACGCTGGTGTTTGTTGTGTAAACTGCGTAATCATTGCTACCAACAATTATTAAGTAGATAGATTTAGATATGAGTGTATTAGCTGCTTCATTTCCTAGTTTCTGTCTCAATAACCTGTCAAACTTTTTGAAATAGCTAACTTGAGCTTTCAGGTCCAATACCTGAAAAATTACACAAACAAAAAAATATATGCAATCTAAATTCTAAAACTAGATACATGCCATCAAGTGACAAAAATATTACATCTATTGTGTAAATATTGCTCAAGCTACATACAAACCCTTGATGGTTTTGGGCAAGAACACCAGCTCCTGCTGATGCAAAGTTTGCTCCATTAGTATATTGATGATAACCAGGATGTAGATATGGTTGTATTAGAGGCAATTTTCCATACTCAGCTGCAAGAAAAAACTTGGAGTTTGTAAATGGATCAGCAAACAGGATGCGAAAACTAAAACAAACATCACTGTAATCTTACCAATAAAGTTTGGAACTACACGTCCATCAGAAAATCTTCCAGACGGGTATTTGAAAAAGGTTTCCCCATATGGCCAGCGGTTGGCCTGGTAATTAGTAGTAGTGTTGATGTAGTTATTATTGCCAGCATCAAATCCAGAGTCTCCAAAAATATACAAGGCACTTTGTCTTTCTTGCAGACATAGGTCTCCTCTGAACCTATTTGGTAAGCAAAGGCTTACACAAATGACCCATAAGCAACAATGCAACCTTAAATTTGACATGTAAGAAATAGTTCACTTCTTATTTTAAGTATTTTGTGACTTGTGATTTAAGAGGAGGACAATTTTATACCTCTTGGTTGAAATTTAAGCTGCAAAAATATCTAGCCGTAGCCGTAGCCGTGTATTAGCATGTAATAAAATATTCAATATCATGTACCAAAAAATCAATTGATAGAACCAAAAGGGTGATGAATTGGTTCTATGGGTTCAATTAATAAAAAAATTATAAAATTAAAATCAATTGCAAATAATTAAAATAAAGTAATATGAATGTGAAAAATAAGGAGATAGAGATAAGAATATTGCACAAATGAATTTATTCTGATTTAGTCACAACGTGTGACTTATGTCTAGTCTCCTACCAATTGTTCGAGATTTTCTTCACTTTGTCAAATTATTACTTACAATGATTTCGACGAACCTTCCTCTACTTCATTCCCAAAGTAGAGTTCACAATAATTTCTTTCTCCTAAGGACACCACCAAATCTCACTCAATTTCTATTCGAAGAAGAGTATATAATAATTTTTTTTCTTAATAATACCACCAAACCTCTCTTAGCTTCTATCCAAAGAAGATTAACTTATTTCACTAGAACAAGAGATTTACTCTCACTTTTATATTCTTATAAGATGAGTTACAATGAATCCCAAAAATAAAAGTCTCTCTATAAAGTAGATGTACAAATTTAGAATCAACTACGAAGAGGAAAAAAGATCTTATAGAGGATGCAGCAATTCCTCTCTTTTCTTTTGAGCATTTGTGTCTTAATCTTCTCCAAAGCTTCCTATTTGTAGTAGAAGGCTTTCTCTTATTTTTTTAGCTGTTGGACATAGAGAAAATTAAGAAAATTAGCCTTTAATTTGTGAGAATTAATTTCATAAGAAAAATACATAGTTGTTTTTTCTGTTTTCTGATAATTACTCCTTTACCCAATAGTTATTCAAATAGTCATTCATTTTCTCTAGTTTATGTATGGTAGCAGCTAATTACAAATTTGAACATTGGAACATTCATTCTCTCTTATTAGAACTTAATTTAATCATAAAGAAGTATAAATGATTTGTTTCTAACAATAATAGAAATCAAATTATGAGTAAAGAAATATTTTATTAATTAAAAAATCAAATTTAAAAACTTTTCTTCTATACTCAAATGAATGAATCACATGTTAAAAAACAAATACTCAAATATCTTGAGTTTATTACATAGATTTTTCACATGTTCAAATAACTTAAAATACATACCATAATCAAAACTTAAAATCCCAACACAGAAATTGGAAACTAATCAATCGGGATATCTCTTGTCCAGTAGAACATTCAAACTTGAAATAGTTGTTTCAGATTGTAAGGCTTTGTGACAGTGCGATTTCCACTCCATATCAGGTCAGCAAAATGCTGACTAGCCCTTTCTGTAGGATGCTGAGAGTCGAAGAACAAATGTTCACCGACATTGTCACATAACTCGTATTCTTTTATCCCTTTGTTCCCTCCACAGCTATCATCTCCTCTGTAAGGGCCACCTCCACAACAGGCCACGCTCGCTTCTTTGAAACCTTCCCAGCAAAAGAGAGAACATGATGATTAGTATTACAAGATCATGATGATCAGAAATAAAAATAATCACATATAATAGTTTCTGGGATTACCATATTTTGAAGGATATTTCAACACTTGAGAAAGTGCACTGTAGAAATCATTGATGGAATATTGGAACCCCTTGAGCTGTTTCTCTAGCTTCTGAAGCATTTTTGAGAGTTTGTTGTTGTGTAGTCTTGCAATGGCTGAAATTTCCTCCAGGCATGGACCTGTGCTTCCGTTACTTACCAGTATCCTTACGACAGGAGAAAGCCTATAGGACCCACATTAACAAACCCGAATTTCTTTCCACCTAGGTTATAAATTTCCTATAAATAAATTATATCAAGGTTAGAATTATGAGCAAATTGGATGGTAGAAAAGAGAATAGAGAAAGCAACTTTTCAACAAAAAATTCAAAATTTTCACATACTTTGATCACGTTTGTAAGGTTCCCAATCACCATATCTACAAATACTTGATGATCAACCGGTAGAAGCATACTCGAGTTTGTGTCCAAAAGAGTACCATAGTCATTGCTTCCAATGCTAAACAAGTAGACAGATTTGGACAGCAATGTCTCGGCTTCTGCATGTCCTAGTTTCTGCCTGAATAAATTCTTTACTTTTTTAAAATAACTCACCTGAGTTTTGAGGTCTATAACCTATATGTCAAGAAGAAAAATAATCAGACAAAGCTTAGATCAATAAATATCATTTATGAATATACCCAAAAAAAGAATAGCAATGCTACACTACACAAAGAGATTTTCACGAAATCCATTACGAATTCTGTGGCAAACAACATTGTCGTAACCGGGATCGCGACGGGACGACCGAAAAAGATAAAAACAAATGGAGTCACCACCAATGTTTATTTAAATTGGAAAAACATTAGAAAAACCCTTTAATCAAGCAAACTGGTCTTTTGAAAATGAGTTTGGATTCGGGAGTCGATTACAGGTAGGGAAGGTATTAGCACCCTACAGTGCCCGTTCCATGAACGATACCTTAGGTTAGTTGTGCAAATTTTAATAATCTCACATATATTTATTTTTACCCCTTTAAACAAAAGAATTTGTAGTTATTTTTTATTTTTTCTCATTTTTTTTAAAAGAAATAAAAGAAACAACCAAATTATGAAAATTTATTTTTTTGGCTTGACAGAAATGGATTTCTGCTCCTACGTATCTCCTGGTGCAATGGAGAACTCAAAGTCACGTAGTTCTTTAGAAAATGATTGTGGGTTGGTTGATTTTAATTAAGAAAGAGATTTTTTGAAAAAGGGATTTTGTTTGAAAATAAATCCATTCTTGCACGAGGTTCAAGTTAGCACAAGGCTACTCAATAAACCCTTATGATTCAAATGACATTGAAGATAGCATCCGCTATTCAATCACCATCATTGATCATTGCATGGATTAAAATATTTTTATTTTATTTTTTATTTTAAGGCATGCACAAAGATAACTAAGTAGCTACATAAACAACACATTATCATACCATGAGTCAAGTAAATAGAATAACATGAAAACTAAATTAAACATAACAATGAAAAACAAATTTTTTTTTATCCTTTCATTTTTTATTTTATTTTTAATTTTTTCTCTTTTTTTATATGTTTTTAGATTTTTTTTAAATAAAAAATAAAAATAAAAAATACAAACAAACCAAGAAAAAAGAAAGGGAGAGCAAGCTTACCTCAAAGGCGTATAAAAATGTTATGCTCAAAGAATTCTGCACAGAGCGTCACGCATTCTCTTCAAATCGAACCTTGAAAAGCAATCCACTTGCATGGAGGAAAAAAAAAATTTACTAAAACCTTGGGCTCTTATATTTAGTATTAAGCCCAAGTAAAAAAAAATTACTAAAGTTCTCAGGCTCTATACTTAGTATTAAGCCCAAATGTGAAAATTTTTGGATCCTCAAACCATTGAGAAGCACCCCTTTATATAGGAGGAGGGGAGGGGGAAGGAGCATGGTTTCTCCAATGTGGGACTTAGACACTTTAGTTTTTTTCAACTATCTTCATTTTCATTTTTTCTCTTTTCTTTTTTTTTTAGATTTTCATTCACTTTTCAAGGTTTAGAAATAAACTTTATGTACAAAATTGAGTGTTCATACCTTGATCAAGTAACAAAAATAAAATAAAATAAATTATGGACAAAATTGGGTATCAACAGCTGCCCCCCTTTGTTTTACATTTAGAATAAATGAAAAACAAAGGAATTGATTCAATTTTGTCCATGAAAAGGTAAAAACTTGCGGACTCAGGTGTCCGCTGAAGTTTAACCAAAACAAGGTAAGAAGCTTAAGGAGTCAGGGTATCCGTTGAAGCTTAACAGAAACAAGGTAAGAAGCTTACGGAGTCGGGTATCCGTTGAAGCTTAACAGAAAACTTAAAGGCAATGGGTACGGGGACCCAAAAACAATGGGTACGAGGACCCAAAAAAGCTTGCGGAGTCAGGTATCCGCTGAAGCTTAACAAAAACAAGGTAAGAAGCTTACGGAGTCGGGTATCCGTTGAAGCTTAACAGAAAACTTAAAAGCAATGGGTACAGGGACCCGAAAACAAAAAACAAGGGGTGCAGGGACCCAAAAGGTAAAAAGCTTACGGAGTCAGGTATCCGCTGAAGCTTAACAAGAACTTAAAAGCAATGGATACGGGGACCCAAAAACATAAAACAAATGGGTACGAGGACCCAAAAGGTAAAAAGCTTGCGGAGTCGGGTATCCTGCTGAAGCTTGAAAACAGAAAAGACACAAAGCTTACAGAGTCGGGTATCTGCCGAAGCTTGACAACAGAAAGGCACAAAGCTTGCGGAGTCGGGTATCCTGCTGAAGCTTGGAAACAAAAAAGGTACAAAGCTTGCTGAGTCGGGTATCCTGCTGAAGCTTGGAAACAGAAAAGCACAAAGCTTCAAGTCCTGTATCTGCTGAAGCTTGGAAACAAAAGGTACAAAGCTCATGAGTCGGGTATCCTATCTGAAGCTTGGAAACAGAAAAGCACAAAGCTTGCGGAGTCGGGTATCCTGCTGAAGCTTGGAAACAGAAAAGGTACAAAGCTTGCGGAGTCGGGTATCCTGCTGAAGCTTGGCAACCTAAGGTAAAAGCAAACAGCTTGTGGGGTAGGGTGCCCATCGAAGCTGGACAGAAAGGTAAACAACAAACAGCTTGTGGGGTAGGGTGCCCATCGAAGCCAGACGGAAAGGTAAACAAACAGCTATTGAGGTAGGGTGTCCATCGAAGCCGGACGGAAAGGTAAACAACAAACAGCTTGTGGGGTAGGGTGCCCATCGAAGCCTGACAGAAAGGTAAACAACAAACAGCTTGTGGGGTAGGGTGCCCATCGAAGCCTGACAGAAAGGTAAAAAGCAAACAGCTTGTGGGGGAGGGTGCCCATCGAAGCCTGACGGAAAAGTAAACAAACTGACAGAAAGGTAAACAAACAGCTTGTGGGGTAGGGTGCCCATCGAAGTCTAACAGAAAGGTAAAAAGCAAACAGCTTGTGGGGTAGAGTGCCCATCGAAACCTGACAGAAAGGTAAAAGCAAACAGCTTGTGGGGTAGGGTGCCCATCGAAGCTAGACAAAAGTTGAAGGCAATGGGCACAAGGCCCTGACTTGCTGTGAAATCAATGGGTGCAAAGACCAGAGAAATAAAATGCAATGGGTGAAAGACCCGAAAACTAAAAGACAATGGGTGCAGGGACCCGGAAACTTAAAGACGATGGGTGCGGGGACCCGCGGGCAGATGATCTTTTTTTTTCATTTTATTTTTGTCTGATCTGTGTTTGCTCTTTTTTTTTTTTTTAAATTCAACCTCTCTTTCTTCTTTCTTTTCCTTTTCCTTTTCCTTTTTTATTTTATTAAAAATCCCTTGAACCAACGACAATCTGTGAAAGAAAAGGCAATGGGTGCGGAGACCCGAAAACTAAAAGACAATGGGTGCGGGGACCCTGAAACTTAAAGACAATGGGTGCGGGGACCCAGAAATGAAAAGACAATGGGTGCGGGGACCCAGAAATTAAAGACAATGGGTGCGGGGACCCGAAAAATTAAAGACAATGGGTGCGGGGACCCGAAAACTTAAAGACAATGGGTGCGGGGACCCAGCAATGAAAAGACAATGGGTGCGGGGACCCAGGAATTTAAAGACGATGGGTGCGGGGACCCAGAAATTAAAGACAATGGGTGCGGGGACCCAGGAATGAAAAGACAATGGGTGCGGGGACCCAGGAATTTAAAGACGATGGGTGCGGGGACCCAGAAATTAAAGACAATGGGTGCGGGGACCCAGGAACTTAAAGACAATGGGTGCGGGGACCCGAAAATTAAAGACAATGGGTGCGGGGACCCGAAAATTAAAGACAATGGGTGCGGGGACCCAGGAATGAAAAGACAATGGGTGCGGGGACTCGAAAACTTAAAGACAATGGGTACGGGGACCCGAAAACTTAAAGACAATGGGTGCGGGGACCCAAGAACTAAAGACAATGTTTGTTGTGAATTTAAAGATGGTAGGGATGCAATGGATGCATGGAACTAAAGACAATGATTTTGTAAATGCATGTGATGCCAGAGATGGTGCATGATGCAATGGATACAATGAATGTGGTACTTGAGGATGGTGCATATGATGCAAGAAATGATGCATGATGCAATGAATGCCCTATTGTAGGAATTCTTATGAACAAATTGAGTAAGCAAATTTTTGTTGTTTTTTTTTCATCGGAGCTTTGGTTCCGCAACCCTTAAGGACTTCTTCCCACAGCAGGACAGCAAAATTCATTGATTGGCCTTATGATTTGTCTGGTCATCCTTTCTTTTCTCATCAACACTTAAAGGGCCTCGAGCTAGAAAACTTTATGCAATGGGCCTTGAGCCTAATAATTTGTACAATGGGCCATGAGCCAAATAAGTGAATGTACCTGAGGAACCCCCTTTTTTTGCCAAAGTTTTGAACCAAATGCTTCTTGGAAAACTTATATTCGAAGGGGATCATTGTCAATCTCATCTTGTTCAAATTTCTCTTCATTAGATATGGCTTGAGTAGAAGCTTGGAACTTTCTTTCCCTAAAGGTTCTTATTTCCACCAACGGACACTTCAATCTGAATTATCCATTGAGGATGTCATTCCCTTCATCGATTGAAACTCTAGAGTTCCTTTGGCTTGAGTTGTTCAACAAGAAGCTACCATTAGATGGTTAAATTATGCTATTGTGCTCATGTTCACCTAACCTGAAGCATCATGTACCAGATATGCATGGATTCAAAAGTACAACAGGAAAGATATTTACTAACTGAAGAGCTTTTTGACACAATGGACATTTACAAAGGATAAAGACACAAGAAGTGGAATAGTACGAAAGTCAAGAGGTTTTTTTTTTTTTGCCCCAGCTTGGGTGTGATTGATCCTTACTCAAAAACTGGACACTATGACCATTGTTTTATCAGATATCTACAAAGATATGCCCCTGTGTAAGGTATCAAATGAATTTGACTCAAGGTATGTCATTTGGGAATAAAGATACCCCTGTGTAGGCCATTTGACAACAGAATATCCCAGTGAGGAACTTGAGAATAAAATTTTTGCCCCAGTGAAAGGCTAAATGAAACAAAGCAAACTGCCTCAGTTTAGAGCCAAATTGAAAAGGGTAGAGACTTGCCCCAATGTAGAGCCGGATTGAACCAAGATTTGCCCGAGTTTGGAGTTGAATTGCACAGGACAGAGACTTGCCCCAATGTAGAGCCAGATTGAGTCAAGAAATTTGCCCCAATGTAGGGTCGAATTGAACAGTGTAGAAATTTGCTCCAATGTAGAGCCAGATTGAACCAAAAGAAAACATACCCAGTGTAGGGGTAACTTGAACATGGTAACAACTTGCCCTAATGTAAGTCCTTTTTTTTGTCTTTTTTTTTTTAAGGAGCAAAGATTGCAAATTCAGTAAGGTATGAACATTTTATCTCAAAATTAAAGTCAATGAAAATGAAAACAACCCTTCATTGATCAGAATGGGCTTTTTAACGCTTGTAATGTGGCCAAAGTTAGGGTTTATGAAATGAAAGATATAAGGCTCAAATAAGTGTTTAAAGGTTAAGTGGGACCAAGGATCCTTATTCAAACTTAAACTTTTCCAATTGCTTTTACGCATTCAAGCACACTTTTCTCTTATTGCTCTCCCTCTTTTTTGTTCTCCATCATTGTTCAAACTTGAACTTTGTCAAATTTTCTGCTTTTACTTTCCGCCCCTTTCACTTTTCTTCATTTTCCCTTTTTCATTATCTTCAAAATAATCACCATGACAATCAACATTTGTTTTGTTCTTTCCCTAGTGTAGGGGTGATCCTTGTCAGGGTTTATTGAAGAAAACTCCCAAGCTCAAAATGGGACAACGAAGGATAATAAAAAGATGAATTCTTGTGGAGATAGAGAAAGATGGCCAATCTTCATTTCAAATCTTGATTACTCATTTTCAAAAATTTTAAATTTGAGACAAAAGGATAATACCACCAAGTGATTATTTATTTGCTCCTTTTTTTTTTTCTTTTTTTTGATCTTTTGTTTTTTTATTTTTATTTTTTTGTTTTTTTTTTGTGTGCAAAGAACACCTGCGCTCATGGGTCTCATGACCACAAAAATTCTCAGAATAAGAGTTCTATGAGATCCAAACCAAAAGAAGGCAAGTAAAGAGAGGAAAATAATAACAAGAAAGATTTGGCAAGAACAAGAGTGTCAAGAACATAGGAAAAGAAAACAAGGTAACCGAGATCCACACAAATCCATCACATTAATACTTCAAGAAAGTTCACATAAGTTCAAAAACTCAAATGGTTTTAATGATTGAACAAGCATGGGGTCAGTACAATTAAACCATCATTCATGGTAACAACTTGGTAAACAAAATCAGAATGCCAATCGCTTTCGAAATTTTCCAAAGGTCTTTGGAGACTCCAAGATATGGTTCATTTTGACGGTTAGAAAAAGAATCACCACTTTGTCAAACTTTCTAAGGTTGCCCCCGATCAACCATTATAGGGTTCGTTCCTATTGCGAGATAGGCATGTGTAGAAACCTTGACAATGCTTGGTGGATTACGCTTGTTTAGATAACCGTTGTCATCCATGAATTTTCTTGAAACCCAATTAACTCATCCGACTTGAAGTCCACCCTTAGTCGATTCAACATTTGTCCATACTTTCCTGCCCGTCATTCATTTGATGTAATCTTCCCTTTTTCATTTCGCTTTCAATCCTTTCACCAATTATCACGATATCTCGAAAAATTCGACGACACATTCCAATCATATGATCATAGAATGGCGCGTGTAGTGTATTAGTGAACATAGTAACCATCTCTTTATTTGACAAAGGGGTCTTACTTGTGCAGCCTATTTCCCTCCACCTCGAGCATATTCCTTGAAGGTTTCACCATCTTTTTTAGACATGCTTTGTAGTTGCATTCTATCTGGTGCCATGTCAATGTTGTATTTATACTGCTTTACAAAGGCATCAGCTAAATCCTTGAAACTCCTTATGTGGACACGCTCAAGATGTGTGTACCAATTCAAAGCTGCCCCAGTTAAACTGTCTTGGAAGAAATGGATTAACAGTTTGTCATCGTAAGCTTGTGAAGCCATCTTGCGAATGTACGTTGTCAAGTGATTCTTTGGACAAGTAATCCCCTTATATTTATCAAAATCTGGGACCTTAAACTTTGGGGGAATGACAACGTCAGGGATAAGACAAAGCTCAGTAGCATCCTTGAGGCCATAACAATCTGCTCTTTCAATGACCCCGTATTCTCTCTTCCAAAGTTTCAACCTCTTTTTGAACTGAGGATTTTCAAGAAAAGAATTCAATGGGTATTGAGGCATGACAGTGGGGACAAAATGTTGTACTGGTAGAGTTCCACTAGTACCTGGGTAATGGGCATATGGTTGGGTTGTACTCAATGAGTTTGAAGCAGGCATGCCACTGTCAGGGGAATTTGCAACCCATGGTGGTACAAAGCTGGAAGGGAAGCCATATGGTGGGATGAAGAAAGGGAATGAGTGCTGTATTGGCGGGGTTCCATTAGCATTCAGCCGAGTGACTTGAGTTTGGGTAAAGTTCAACAGGTTTGAATTCGGTGTCACTGTTGGCATGCTATTACCAGGGGGATTGGTGGTTAATGATGGTACATAGCTGGGATGGAAGCCATAAGGAGGGAAGGGTGGCACTTGGATTTCTTGAGAACTGGTGACTGAGGGTTGAGTAGTGATTGGCATCACAATTCCTTGAGGATTGAAGCCTTGGTATTGCAGAGGGGTTGGAGAGAAACCAGACAGGTAAGGAGGTGTGGTCGGATGCCCCTTGTTTGCCACTGAGGGATTCCCATTTGTGCTCCTTCTATTTTTCATAGACTGAAGCATCTCCATCATCTTGGACACTTGCTCTTTGAGCTGATTCACCTCATCCTTCAACTCTTGAATTTGATCTTTTTCATCCATGATCCTAGCCTGGGAATGATCCTGTAAGGGTGTCGCGGAAGCAATTTTTCGTTATAGTACCCATTTTTTCTCTTGGTGAAACATGATGTGAATATGCAATTATCAACATTGACTGAACAAAATTGGCAACATGTATGCATGCAAAGTATTATGCAAATGAAATTTTTTATTTTTTTTTATTTTTTTTTATTTTTTAAAAGAATGCTATGAATGTCATGGTAATGCAAAATGATGTATCTTTTTCTTTCTTTTCCCTTTTTTAGAGTCAGGAATGCGATGAAAATGTAAGATGATATTTTTTATGGGGATGTCATGCAAATGCAAGATAATGTATCTCTCCTTTTTTATGCTAGAAATGCTATGAAAATGCAAGATAATGTATATTTTCTTTTGTTTTTGAATGCTAAGAATGCTATGAAAATACAGGATGATATTTTTTGTTAGGAATGTTATGAGAATGCAAGATGATGTTTTTTTTTCGCTTTTTTGATGCTAGGATTGTCATGAAAATATAAAATGATGTTTTTTTTTCTTTTTTATGAATGCTAAAAATGTAATGAAAATGCGAAATGATATATCTTTTTTTTTAAAAGTAAGAATGAATGACATGACAGATAGATGGATAATGAATAATGAAAGAAAGAAAAAAAAAAGAAGCTAGGAATGAAAATGCAATATCATGTATCTTTTTTCTTTTTGTTGAAATTTTTTTTAGCCAAAAGAAAGCATGGATGAATGACATGAGGAATAGATGGATAATGAATGAAAATGCAATATGATGTATCTCTTTTCCTTTTTTGTTGAATTTTTTTTTAAAACCAAAAGGAATGCATGGATGAATGACATGAGGAAAAGATAAAGAAAAAGTATGCTCCATTTGTGTCCTAATCAGGTGTAACCTAAGGAGATAGATGACTCTAAAATTTTTATGTCATTATGTTCAATCCACTAGTGCAAGGTTTTTAGGATAGATCTATCTTCTAAAAAGTCATGGTCCCCAGATTGCCCTTATCTCAAAAGATAAGGACCCAATTCATGAATTAATCACAAGTAGGGATGAACCCTCTCAATATGACTAGTCCATGATACTGGTAACAATCTGAGTGGCGTCTCAACAAATGTCAAGTGAGCACAAGGCTCCTCAATAACAAAAGTCGAGACCCCTCCTACTCCTCGGGTTCGCACAGACTCGGGTATAGAGCCCAAAAAGTGTGTGAGGTAAGTGATTAGTGACGTGTGTGAATGAGCATAAAACCTGTACAAAAACTTAAAAGACAAAAATACCCCTAACAACAAAACATATATACAACAAAAACCAAAGAATCATCTACCCTAGGGTTTTAACAATTAAGTACAAAATATATATACAAGTCACAATATACATGGAATAATGCTATCAGATATTTACATAAAAGTACTAAATTAAATACATTTACAAAACAAATAAGAAAACAAAAACAAAGACAAAGAGGGTAAAATAAATAAATAAAAGATTATTACAAATTTGCACAACTAACAACAATAGGCCTGACTCTCTGAAAGTCCCCAGTGGAGTCGCCAGCTATCGCAACCGGGATCGCGACGGGATGACCGAAAAAGATAAAAACAAATGGAGTCGCCACCAATGTTTATTTAAATTGGGAAAACATTAGAAAAACCCTTTAATCAAGCAAACTGGTCTTTTGAAAATGAGTTTGGATTCGGGAGTCGATTACAGGTAGGAAAGGTATTAGCACCCTACATTGCCCGTTCCATGAACGATACCTTAGGTTAGTTGTGCAAATTTTAATAATCTCACATATATTTATTTTTACTCCTTTAAACAAAAGAATTTGTAGTTATTTTTTATTTTTTCTCATTTTTTTAAAAGAAATAAAAGAAACAACCAAATTATGAAAATTTATTTTTTTGGCTTGACAGAAATGGATTTCTGCTCCTACGTATCTCCTGGTGCAATGGAGAACTCAAAGTCACGTAGTTCTTTAGAAAATGATTGTGGGTTGGTTGATTTTAATTAAGAAAGAGATTTTTTGAAAAAGGGATTTTGTTTGAAAATAAATCCATTCTTGCACGCACGAGTTCAAGTTAGCACAAGGCTACTCAATAAACCCTTATGATTCAAATGACATTGAAGATAACATCCGCTATTCAATCACCATCATTGATCATTGCATGGATTAAAATATTTTTATTTTATTTTTTATTTTAAGGCATGCACAAAGATAACGAAGTAGCTACATAAACAACACATTATCATATCATGAGTCAAGTAAATAGAATAACATGAAAACTAAATTAAACATAACAATGAAAAACAAATTTTTTTTTTATCCTTTCATTTTTTATTTTATTTTTAATTTTTTCTCTTTTTTTATATGTTTTTAGATTTTTTTAAATAAAAAATAAAAATAAAAAATACAAACAAACCAAAAAAAAAAGAAAGGAGAGCAAGCTTACCTCAAAGGCGTATAAAAATGTTATGCTCAAAAAGTGCACTTGAAGCGTCACGCATTCTCTTCAAATCGAACCTTGAAAAGCAATCCACTTGCATGGAGAGAAAAAAAAATTTACTAAAACCTTGGGCTCTTATATTTAGTATTAAGCCCAAGTAAAAAAAAAATTACTAAAGTTCTCAGGCTCTATACTTAGTATTAAGCCCAAATGTGAAAATTTTTGGATCCTCAAACCATTGAGAAGCACCCCTTTATATAGGAGGAGGGGAGGGGGAAGGAGCATGGTTTCTCCAATGTGGGACTTAGACACTTTAGTTTTTTTCAACTATCTTCATTTTCATTTTTTCTCTTTTCTTTTTTTTTTAGATTTTCATTCACTTTTCAAGGTTTAGAAATAAACTTTATGTACAAAATTGAGTGTTCATACCTTGATCAAGTAACAAAAATAAAATAAAATAAATTATGGACAAAATTGGGTATCAACAAACATCTCTGCCAAATAATTTAAAAAAAAAAAAAGAAAAAGTACATTTGAATCCTGCTGCAACTATTCTGTTTATTTGTAACCAAATTTGTGGAAATTTCTCCATGAGATTTACCATTTCCCCAAAAGAATTATTTATGAACGTATTAAAAATTAAGATCGATCATGTCTCTTATATGGTAGGGTTTTGTGAAACTCTAATACAACAAGAGGACCTTTTCTTTTTTGTCTCTCTCCAAGTGTCTTCACACTCTTTAAGTGTAAAAATAATCTTCGTTTGAGTGTATGACCCTAATCACAAAGTGTTTTTAGTAAAATTAAATCCTCTAATATAAGATGATTTAAATAGACATAATATATTGTATCTTAACCATGGAGCAAACAATTGTTAGGGTCTCCTAGTAGTGATAACGCTTAAAAGGATTAGTCTTATAATAATCGCTGTAGTATATCTTAATCAAAGACAATATATATATATATATATATATATATATATATATATATATATATATATATATATATATATATATATATATATAATCTTAAATTATAGGCTAGTGGCACACATACAGTCCGAAGAGTATGGGATTACTCAAGACTTGGTTGGTCTCAAATCCTGATATTTGAATTTGGGATTCTTATGATGAATTTTATTCTAATTAATAATATTATTTCTCAAAAAATTATTGTGAATACTTTTCACCCAATTAAAAATTGTAATAAATACTTATTATCTACAAACAAATTTTTAATTATTTATTCTTAGTGTAGTAATTGTTTAGAAATGACTTTTTTAATTATTTAAATTTTAGATTATATATTCTTATTGGTTAAGATTTGTGTAAAACAAACAAATTTTATATTGGTAAATAACTTTGTAAGATAAATTATTAAATATAAAAAATTAATATAAGACTATAATTTTGTATAATTAGGAAATAACATATATTGATCGTATACTTATAGTTGTTTTTAATTTTCTCAAATATATACATTATCAACATTATGATTACTCATAATTCAATAATCAAATTGAGCTAATGATTAACAAATGGTTAAAAGTGATATACGTACCATTAACAAATGGATGCTATATATATGTTTTTATAGGAATACAAAGATGGGCTTACCATTCCTTGAGCAGTTTCAAGCAAAGCACCAGCCCCTCCTGACGCAAAATTTACCCCATAGATATATTCAGGGTTACCCGGATGCAGATATGGTGGAAGTAGAGGCAACTTGGCATGCTCAGCTGCAACAAATTAGTCAACTGGTTGGTTTAGTTCTTCATAATCACATAGTCATGACTCATGAGCATTCATCAGAGACACAAAACTCAACCCCATAAAATGAAATCTGCTTTCAAAATTACTAAAAAAATCTTACCAACGAAATCTGGTATCATACGTCCGTCAGAAAATCTGCCACTAGGGTACTTGAAGAAAGTTTCCCCATAAGGAGGATAGTTTGCCTGATAAGAAGTGGTACTATTGATGTAATTGTTGTTTCCGTTATCAAATAGTGAATCTCCAAATATGAATAACGCAGCATGTCTCTTGGGCAAGCAGATATTCATGCTGCTATGGCTGTGGGTGATTTGAATAACAATACACAAAGAGAACACCAACAAAGACATTAAACCTGCCATGTTTGCAACTTAATCCTATGCTTCAATTTTGGTATATCACCTAGCTAGTTTCCAGTTATTATTTATATATAAGCATTATACAAAGCAATATCTTTTGGTAGCTGTGCACCCCATCTTACCGGGTCCCTTCAACCAGCGTTGGTAGTTAATTAATTAGCAAACATTCATTGACCACATTCTCAAATTGGACCAACTACGATTTCGTAAAAAATAAACAAAAAATCTGAGAAGTTAAGACACCACAGATATGATTTTGTGAAATTGGACTAATGATCACGTCAAAAAATATTTCAAAGGCAACCCATAGATAAGTCAATAGGTAGAGCCGTCAAAGTGAGCCGTAATCTGTTGATCGCTCTATTTAATTCACTCAAAATAATGGATTGGCTTGTTAAAAAAATAATTTATGAGAATCTCGGACTAATTTGACCCAACTCACTTAACATGTGAGTTAAATGGGTTTGAGTCGGGTTGAGTCAGATTGACTCATGGGTTATTGATTTAAAAAAGAAAAAAATAGAAAATATTAAGACATTTAAGCAACCAAAACGTGGCCGTGTCCAACATGTTCCCAAGCTACCAAACACTGAAAGTTCAAATCCAGAGTTCACCTATTAGTAGGCGAATATATAATTCCATTGTAAATCCTCTCCTTACCATCAACTCTTATTCACCAAAACAAAAAGTGCCCATAGATTATATGTATTATTTATTCCAATGAATAAGAACTTACAACTACCCTTTGATTTTTAGATTATCCTATTAGCAGTTGTCGTGTTCAAATTTACATGTTAAACCGTCGTCTACGAGGCTATTCCTATTAGCCCACAACCCCCCCTCCCTCTCACCCCCCAAAAATAAGAAGATAAAAAAGAGTAAACAAAAAAGCAAAAAAAATAATCGACTATTAGCAGCACAATATTTAAATTTTTGATTTTGTTAAAGAAAATCTGTACAATTATTAAAAATAACAGCCAGTTGATCCACGTATGTAATAAGACTCAGTACTTACTTTTTTGTGTAAAGGAATATGTTAATTGTTTTATTAAACAAGATGAAAATATTCTAAATTTTCTCACTGTGATTAGTTAGGACTTGATTAGTTAACCTACTATAAGCTTATTGCTAGCTATTTATAAGACTCAGTTGATCCACATATGGCCGGTTCTACTTAATAGAACTCAGTTGTTATTTTTCCGAGTAAAGGAAGATGTTATTTTTTTTTAATTAAGGAAAATGAAAATATTCTAATTCTTCTCACTGCAGTTGGGACTTTGATCACTTAACTAGTACGTTGATCTACTAAGCTAATTGAAACATACATATATGTATAGAGAGGGTGGGATTCGTTTATTATAGTGGTCAGACTTGACAAATTTTTTCTATCGAATTATTTTTATTAATCTTGAATTTCACCAATGTAACTGTTTAATTGAAATTTCTTATGAAATAGATCAAAAGTTTTTAAATCATGAACTCATATCCAGTCATTTTCAATCCAAATTTGAACTGAGAAACTGCTAATAATAACCACCGAAAATCTCATGAACATAATAAAATGGAAGAGTAATAGAGGAGATTTATAATATTTACAAAGTTCTACGTATTGGCTTAAATCCGCAAGCAGTTGTAACCTGTTCTATTTTGGAGGCTGCAGCCTTTGATGAGAAGGGAACACATGGTTAGACCAAAATGTGACAATAGCACAATAGTTCAACTTTTACTATTCTTTCTAGAAGTTGGTTTTCATCTAATTTAGGAGAAGCAGGTGCTCTCTTTCTCTCTCATAAAAAAATAAAAATAAATCTTCTACTGTATATATTCTTGCAGAACAAGGCCTCATCTAATAACTGCAATTAAGTACATGATCTATTTATTTATTTATCCTTTTTTGATAATAATTTATCTTTTTATTTGATCGTTTTGATTTTGTTCATATATAACTTCCTCTCATACTATTCTTCTCTAATAACAGATTTGATTTCTTCGAAGTCTTAAAATTGAGCTAACACGCAGAGAACTTACAACTTTTCAATGCCACTCATATTTATGTGTTATTTATCAATTATCACTAACAATGAAAAAAAACTTAACAACTTTCCACTCATATTTTGCCAGTCAACTCTGTACTTACAACTTTTGATAAACTCCAATAGTGGGTAGATGGCCCAATATTTTATACACAAAACCAGCCTCTGATTTTGAAACCACGTTTACATTTTACTCGGGTGGATCAATTCAGAAAATATTCCTTGCTCAAACTCTCTCCTCCTTCACATTCAGCTCTGCTTGATCTAGAATCATTTTATTTTTTTTCACCCAATATCTGGTAGTATATACAATATATTTAAGGTCATCTTTAAGTTATAAAACTCAGAAATTGATAACCTGCCTTCAGACAAGATTATTCACTGGGATAACTACTATAACACTGGACAGGAATAGATGCAGCCAATTCAATTTTGATTGAGCTAATTAATATAAGTGACCGTTTGATTCATAGTATTAAGTATGAAATTAGAGTTTGAAATTGGAATTAAGCTTTTTAATCTCAAATTTTATGTTTAAAATGTTATTTAAAATTATAATTATAATTATAATTATATAAACTAATTTCATAAAATTAAAAAATAATTAAGTTAAATCTTTTTCAGTTCTTAACTAATATACTAAGAATTATTATTTTCATAACTTAAAAATTAAATTTTCTCTCTCTCCACATTTATTTACAAGCAATCATATTTATTAAAATTCTATATTTATATAAAAAATTATTTTTATATTTATACAAAAATTATTATAATAGCATATTGATTTTTTTTTAAATTTCATGAAAAATTTCTTTATGAAAAAAATATTATTGTATAAATATTTTTATTGATTTTAATTTTGTAAATAATTTTTTAATATTTTAGATCATACTTTTAAAAAATAAAATTATAATTGAATTTAAAATTATAATTTTTTATCTTAATTTTTTAATATAATTTTAATCAAATTTAATATTTTAAACCAATTTTAATTCTTAAAGAATTAGAATTGAAATTAAAATTGTATATTCAAATTTTAATTTCACTATTCAAATCAACCCTAATACTTTAGGAATAAGTTTTCATATAAAAAAAAGAGTAATGAACGAAATTTAAACTAAGACGAGTTTCACAAGAATAATCAAAATACAATTGAAACACAACTGCAATTCGATTAACCAGTAAAACATCTTGGAAACTAATCATGTTCAGTAAAGATAGTTGTACACAGTACAAATGGATCATGGATCTCCCAAACTGGCATAAATCTGGGTTTGACTCCCCCTGTCCCACCCCACATTAGCTGGGCGAAATGCTCAGCAACCCTCTCCGTGGGATGAATAGAGTCAAAGAACACATAGTCATTAACATTGTTACATAGCTCATATTCTTCAATCCCCTTTTTCCCTCCGCAAATATAATCTCCTCTGTAAGGGCCACCTCCACAACAAGCTGCATTCCCATCTTTGAAATCTTACCAGCAGAAAACAGAAAGCTAGAATTACAACAAAAATGCAATTGCTAATTTTTTTAAAATAATAATTATAATAATAATACACATTTTCAAGCCATACCATATTTTGAAGGGTATTTCATTACTTCATTAAGTGCACTGTAGAAGTCAAAAATTGAGTATCTGAATCCTTTTAGGTTGTGTTTGGATAAGGTATTTTGAAATTTTAAAATATTTGAAATTCAAAGAATTTTAATTACATCAATTCAATTCTCTTCATTTACAAAATATTTTGTTTGGATAAAGCAATTAAATTCTCTTGAATTTCAAATTTCTTATTTGGATAAAGCAATTCAATTGCATACTTTTGTAAAATCTCTTTTTAAGATATTTTTGTAAAATTAGAATTTCAATACAAAATTTTACAAAACAAAATAAATATCATATAACATTTTTTCATAAAATTTATTAAGCTTTGATTAGATTTTGATTTTTTAGTTTGATTTTTGTTTGGATTAAAATTCAAAACCCCTACATTTAATTATTTCAAGACTATAGTGCTATGAAAGCACACAATAAAACTAAAATATAAAATAAACTTTGACAAATAAATCACTTTATTATTATACAAAAGGCAAATGAATTCTTTCAACGACTCAGCCACTTCTCTCATTGAAGCAACTATCCCATCTTTTTTTTCACTTTTTCTTCGGGATTGCATGGAAGTAGACGATGAAGATTGTCCTCTTTCTTTGTTGCAGAGCTTGGTTCCTCCAAATCAATATTAGCACTATCAACCTCATCCTCTTCATTTGCTTCTTTGCTCATGACATCATCCGCATCAAGTGCAGTTTCCGTTCCAATTCTAGTGGCCTTATCTTTGGCACATAGGTCTGTAATGTAATCCCAATTTGGAATCACCTTAAACCGGAATCGTTTAGCCTCTTCATGTGACTTGAAAGCAAAAGGAAACATGTTAATAATAGTACAAAAAAAAATGATTTGAATTTAATAATAATAACATTAAAAAAACATTTACCTTGATATACTCATTTCATGCATTTTCATTTTCAACCGAAATCATGCTATTTACTTGACCTCCATTGCTGGGCGTTGCCACTCCATATCTACAAATAAAGCAGGGGAAGGTTCAACGTTCACAAAATTACAAGAACAAGGAAAAGGAAAAAGAAAAGAAAAACAATTCATGTTGAATGACATTCAACATAAAATAGTCCAAATAATGACAGCACAATCAATATGCTATTCCATCCCAGTAAAACCACCTGGCATTAAAAGTTGGAATTAGCTACCATCTTAAGTTCCCATGTGATATGTGAACCAGAAGTGCGCTAGTGAAGATGGCATGATGCTTATTTGCAACAATATCTTTAAAGAAAACTTCAAATTTTCAGATTCAGTCAAACTCATAGACCCCTATTTATTCCAAAATCCTTTTGGAAAGTCTAATGCATAAATAACATGACAAAAAGCCTATATCATGTAATCCTAATATTCTATAAGCTATAATATGCTGCACAGCTGTACTACAAAGTAATGTCATAAAGTTTTTCATTATTCCAATTTGAAAACAAATGAAAAACTAAGGCACAAATCAGAAAACAAATGAACAAATCCTTTGGTGGATATAAAAGTACAGTGAAATACTACCATGCACAAAAGCATTGATTTGCTGATGGATACTACATCAATATAACAAGGCATTACAGAGAATGATTGAAGTAACCACCAAGATGTCAAGTTGTCCACTAATAGCACTTGTATGCAACAACCCAACATAGAAACCCAGGAAAGATCATATAAGCAACTAATAAGATCCTGAAATAGCTGTTATCATGAGAATAAGTAGAATGAGGATCAGGCAATCAGCAACTCCCCCATGTAGGATATACCATCTACGGTTATAGATATTCAAAGCATACATCATCTGAAATTAAAGGTCTGAATCTCAGACATCACACCACACCACTTGAGAAATAGCCCTGGCACTGGTAAACAGAGCAAAATTACTCTAGTATTCTTCATCCCTAAGTTACTAATAATAATAATGACGTATTCAAATCATGTTGATACAACTACATTGCAGAAGTTTACATAAGTCCTTGTGATCTAATAATCATAAAACTACCGTATTGATAAATGCCAATAAATATACATATGGAAAATGGAAACTCGAGAAGCATGCTCAGTTGGATGCCTTTTAAATGCCAATTACGACAAAATATTTGAGTTCAGATCTCAAAAGTCATAAGATTCTTAGTTTCTTCTGAGACATATGGCTCATACATCATCACACATATAGTTCTGAAAAAATTGAGCACTTAGGAAAATGAAATAGCTATTGTACACTGGAAAATTACATTTTTATTTTTTATATTTTTATCTGGAATTTGAACTTATGCTTTACTAAAATCCATAGATAACAATTCACATGAAACAACTATTGTACACTGGAAAATTACATTTTTATTTTTTATTTTTTTATCTGGAATTCAAACTTATGCTTTACTAAAATCCATAAATAACAATTCAGTAATACAAAAGAAGGGACCTCTTCTAGCCAAACCTTATTAGCCCCTGATTTGGAAGAAGAGGCAAGAAAATCAGTCACTTTATAAGTTTAGCCTTCAGCTATTCATATTCAAGAAAATCTGCCCACTTCCAAAACTTAAACAATCAAATAAACATGTTTTGACCCTTTTATGACTCAATCTTAGGTTCCCACTCTGGCCCAACAGACCCAAACGCAAGCACCTTGGAATATGCTCTGATAATCTTCCTTTAGACCAGCAACTTTAATTCCCATTTGAGTGTTTTTCTCTTCTTTGTTCATTAACAGAAACATGTTTGAATTTGATATAATTTCAATAAAGGCCAAACAATGGAAAATCAAGCAATCACAAATCCAAGTAAAGACTCATAAACTCAAAAAATGAATCAACATTGTCGCATCGTTTCATGGTAAGTGAATTTAGCATTTTTTTAGTCAAGTTATGCACCATTAAAACAAAGCATCAAAATCACACACAAATTTGCACCACCAATAGCTGAATCAAACAAACCCTTCCTGCAAACATCTCAGAAATTTACTTAAGCCATTTCAGAATCTTGATACAAAACAATCAAGTGTTATCAAATCTAAAAAACCACAGTTTAGGCCAGGACTCAATCAAATAACCAAACTCAATTCTCCAGCATGAATATCATAGTGTGAGCTAAGAAAACAAAGAAAAAAATAACGAAAAAAATAAAAAGGTGGGGGATTACCCTTGACTTGGGTCGTAGCTGAGCAATTGAGAAGCAGCTTGTGCCTCAATTCTTCCCCAATTTCAGCGTCTGAAACCCTACGCTCTTTCTCTCTTCAAATTCGTTCTCCTCTCTTTTTCGTCGTGGGTGCCACGGCCAGTGCAGGGACGACGACAACGTGGATGCTAGGACGCAGCTGCAAATCGCGGTGTGGAGCCGTCGGCGAGGTGGATGCATCGATGGAGGGCTGAGAAGAATAGATCAAGAGTGAACAAGAGTGAGATCGTGCTATGGAGGCTGAGAAAGTGAGATTGAACTATAGAGGTTGAGAAGAGTGGGCTTTAGCCATAGAAGATCGAGCTTCGCGACTGAGATGGGAGAGAAGAGAGAGAACACGGGGTAGGGTAGAAGATGCATGCGAATGAGAGATACATCGAGGGATTTTGGAAATTCCACCTATGCAGGTGGTAATTGAAATTCTTTCTTTTTAACTAATAAAATACCCTTTTAAAATACTTGGAATTTTTAAAATAATTTTGTAAAATATCCAAATAAATTATTTTATTACAAATTATTTTAAATCTCTTATAAAAATACATTCACTCTTTAAAATACTCTATCCAAACACACCCTTAATTATTTCTCTAGCGTCTGAAGCATTTTTGTAAGGGCATTATTGTGTAATCTTGTAAGTTTTGAACCTTCCTCTTCCAGGCAGGCATCTATTTTGTAGTTCCATTTTCGAGCCTTCTTAGAATCAGAAAGCAATTCAAAGGAGGCATATTTACAAGCCCAAATTATCTTCCATGCACCTTCACTATAAATTTCCTAGGGTAAAATATCAATGTTGAAATTACTTATAATTAAAGAGGAAAAAAAATTAAAAAGAAGCTGGTGCAACTGTGAGGCAAAAGGTTCAAATCTTCACATACTTTGATCGCATCAGAAATGTTGCCAATCACAAAATCTACAAGTTCTTGTTGAGGGTATGGAAGAACCACACTACCATTGGAGTTCCTAATGAAAGGGATGCCATAGTCATTGCTTCCGATGCATGTTAACTTGTGTAGACAGCACTGGACACCAATTTCTTGGCTTGCGCATCTCCTAGTTTCTGCCTGAATAGCATGCTAACTTGTGTGAACTGACTTGCCTGAGTTGTTAGGTCTATCACCTAAACAACACATATATGGGATCCAATTTCGAATGCAGTGCAAGAAAATGATACTAAAGGTACAAATATCATTGCTAAACTAAGGATGCGTTTCAAGAAACACCATAAAAATTTACTCTGTGCACGTAATCATATATAATTGAAGTGCACACCAAACAAAATATAGCGTAGAACCACACTCCTAATTAATGGTATGCTTATAGATTTACTTGGGAATTTAATTTATATACACTTTCAGGTAAAAAGTGTTTTACATTGACATCTAATGACGTGTTATCATATTATTTAATGAATTGAAATTTTCATATGATATCAAATTCATTAAATAATATAGCAACACATTATTGGATGATCATGTAAAATTTTTTTACACTAGTTCTTTCACCTACTCCTCCATCAACTAAGTCATATGGCTATATTGGAATAGACCAAGGGAAACCTTTAACATACACCCACCACACCAAGCTTTATTAATTGATGATTTGTCTTAAAATCATATCAATGTTTGATATTGATGATCTATAACTTGAAGTACAAATCACATTTTATATATTTATTTTTGTCATAAATAATTGTATATGCAAGAAATTCTACAAATTTTAATTAGTAATATTTACATGTCAATGGAATTAATGGCAAAATCTTTAGTCATTAAAACAGTTGTGCAATTGTACATTTTGTAACTGTTATTCTCTCCACAAATGGGATATCACAACTATAGGTGTAACTGTTATTCTCTCCTTAATTAGGATAAATGTATATATGTCAGTTAGCTAATATTTTGGGTTGAGAATCAGCTTGACAGCTTGTAATTAAATACTATTTATATGAGAATTCTCCAGCAGGCGAAGACAGTTATCTGGCCTACACGTTTTTGAATTTGACATGGTATCAGTCTGACTTACGGTCCTAGCCTAGTCATATTTTTTCTCTCTTGGTTTTCAGCCTAGTTCCAGATTTCACGATTCTTGTCACTCTGTCTCGATTCTATCCTAGTTGATATCTAGCTCTCCTTGCCTATTTTTTTCCTAGTCTAGATTTACTTCTTCGTCATGTCTTCCAAAAAATATGATGTCTTATTAGTTCGCCTTAATGGCAAAAACTACTCGGCCTGGGCATTTCAATTCCAGATATTTGTCAAAGGAAAAGATCTTTGGGGTCACATTGATGGTAGTGTTTCTGCTCCTGACAAAGACAAACAGAAGGATGAACATGCCAAATGGGAGGTCAAAGATGCTTAAGTCATGGCGCGGATCATAGGTTCTATTGATCCCAACCTCGTTCTAAATATTCGACCTTTCAAGATGGCAGCAGAGATGTGGGCCTACTTGAAGAAACTCTATAGTCAAAACAACACCGCTCGAAGATTTCAGCTTGAACATGACATAGCCATTTTTCAACAGGATAGTCTCTCCATCTCTGATTTTTATTCTCATTTCATGAATTTATGGGCTGAATACACTAATATAGTTTATGAAAAACTAACTTCTGAAGGCCTTCGTTTAGTGCAATCAGTTCATGACACTACAAAACGAGATCAATTTCTTGTGAAATTGAGATCTGATTTTGAAGGTATTAGGTCCAATCTCATGAATAGACACCCTGTACCATCCTTGGATACATGCCTGAATAAGCTGTTGTGTGAAGAACAACGTCTTTTCACACAGTCCACCATGTCACAACAAAAATCAGTTGTTGTTCCAGTGGCGTACGCAACACAAGGTAAGCCAAGAAGTCGCAAGATAAGTACTGTTCAATTTTCTATTGCAAAGGATTTGGACATTATGCTTCAAACTGTCCAAAAAAAAATTCTGCAATTACTGCAAGAAGGATGTGCATATTATTAAAGAATGCCCAACAATACCACCAATGCGATCTACAATAGCTTTTACAACCATGGTTGGTTCCTCCATTCCTAGCAGTTCTGACAATACAGCAGCTGCCCAACACATTGCTCCTATTCCTGGTCAAACTTTGACTCCTGAAATGGTTCAACAAATGATCATTTCAGCCTTTTCTGCTTTGGGATTCTCAAGTAAACCCTTTTCTATATCTTCACCTTAGTACTTTGATTCTGGGGCTTCCAATCATATGACCAACAATGCCCACTTCCTCACTAATATCACCAAATATTCTGGAAATCTCAAGATTTATACTGCTGATGGAAATCATTTGCCTATCACAGTAACCGGTGATATTTTCTCATCTTTAATTGATGTTTTTGTCTCTCCTGGTCTCACTAGTAATCTCATTTTTGTGGGTTAGTTAGTTGACAATGATTGTCGAGTAGAGTTCTCAAAATTTGGTTATCTTGTGCAAGATCAACACTCACGGACGATAATCGTGAAGTGGCCTAAAGTTGGACGTCTTTTTCCACTCCATTCCTCCTTGTCCCCAAGTCTTCTCTTGCCTTTTGTTTCTTGTAATTATGCTGATGTTGATTACCAAGTGTGGCATAAGCGTCTTGGACATCCAAGCTCAAATGTACTTCATGAAATATTAAAATCTGATTTTCTTGGAAGTAAAAATTCCCCACCTCTTCATATTGTTCACTTTGATTGCATTCCTTGTAAACTTGGCAAAAGTAAAACTCTACCTTTTTCCAACACATCAATTAAATGTAGGAAAACCATTTGATATGATTCACAGTGATGTAGAGGGGTGGCATCTATTATATCTCATGCTAATTACAAATACTTTGTCACTTTTATTAACGACCATAGTCGTTTCACTTGGGTCTATTTTTTGCACTCTAAAGATGAAGTATTCTCTGCATTCAAATTTTTTCATGCTTATGTTCAGACTCAATTTTCTTCACAAATTAAAATTCTTCAATCGAATAATGGGGGGAGTACACATCTCATTCATTTCAAGATTTTTGCAAACTAATGGCATTATTTCTCAACGGACATGTCCCTCAATTCTCCAACAAAACGGGGTAGCGGAAAGAAAAAACTGTCATTTGCTTGATGTTGTCCGCACCCTTTTGTTGGAATCTTATGTGCCATTAAAATTCTGGTGTGAAGCTCTTTCTACTGCTGTTCATCCTATAAACCGCTTGCCATCTCCATCATTGAATAATGAGACTCCTTTCACTCGCTTATTTGGTCATCCACCCAATTATTCCACTCTTCGTACCTTTGGTTGTGTATGTTATGTACATCTTCCTCCACAAGAGCGCAGCAAACTAACTACACAATCTGTTCAATGTGCTTTTCTTGGGTATGCTCCTCACCAAAAGGGCTTTCTATGTTATGATCCTAACCTTCGTCAAATTCGGGACTCAAGAAATGTCATTTTTCAAGAAAATAAATATTTTTTTCAACAAATCATGATCCTCTCTCTTCTTAAATCTCTATTTTGCCATTGTTTTCTAACTCTCCTGCAGGGCAGCCTTCATCTACACCTCTCTTTTAACATACCAATGACGAAGTCATGCCACTCAACATCCGCCATCCGAAACCCATGGACCCCCTCATGATCATTCCTTGGTTGCTGATCCGGTACAAGCACCAGAACTAGCTGCTTTACGACAAAGTTCTCGTGCTTGTAAACCCCCAGAAAAGTATGGTTTTACCTCTCCTTTATCCTTGACAGCAACATTATCTTCTATTCCTATTCCTTGTTCTTATAAACAGGCAATGGAGCATGAATGTTGGCAGAAAGCTGTTGAAGCATAACTCCTAGCACTAGAGGAAAATCAAACATAGGATGTTGTGCCATGTCCACCATCAGTAAAACCTCTTGGAAGCAAGTTTGTCTTCTCTGTAAAGCTTCGTTCGGATGGATCCATCGACCGTTACAAGGCTCATTTGGTTGTGCTTGGTAATAAGTAAGAATATGGACTTGACTATGACGAGACCTTTGCTCCGGTTAACAAGATGACTACTGTGCGAACAATTCTTGCCCTTGTTGCAACACAATCATGGCCATTACATCAAATGGATGTCAAAAATACATTTCTCCATGGTGACCTCAAGGAGGAAGTTTACATCAAACTTCCTAATGGTATGCCCTAACTTTCACCTAATAATGTGTGCAAGCTAAAACGCTCTTTATATGGCTTGAAACAGGCACCGAAAATATGGTTTGAAAAGTTTCGATCCACACTACTTGGTTTTTCATTCACACAAAGTCAGCTTGATCCATCTTTTTTCCTACAAAGGACTTCTAAAGGCATCGTGGTGCTTTTTGTTTATGTGGATGACATAGTGGTGACTGGTTCTGATCAAGAGGCTATTTGTAACATCAAACAGTTACTGCATTCAACTTTCCACATGAAAGACCTTGGCCTCCTCACTTACTTCTTAGGGTTAGAGGTGCATTATCAATCTGAAGGCATATTTTTAAATCAGTACAAGTATATTCAAGATCTAGTTCAATTAGCTGGCCTTGAAAATGCAGCCTCTGTTGACACTCCCATGGAAGTTAATGTCAAATTTAGTCGCGATGAAGGTGACCTTCTAGACGACCCCACTTTATATCATAAGGTAGTTGGTAGTCTGATATATGTAACCATCACTCGCCCAAATATTTCCTTTGTTGTCCACACTGTCATTAAGTTCATGCAATCTCCTCGATATTTCCACCTTTCAGCGGTGCATTGAACCATTCGATACCTCCTTGGCTCCTCCAAATGAGGTTTATTTTTCCCAGCAGGTTCATCTCTCCAACTACAAGCTTATAGTGATGCTGATGGGCTGGATGTCCCGATACAAGGAAATTGACTATAGGCTGATGTATGTTTTTGGGTAATGCTCCAATTTCATGAAAATGCAAGAAGTAAGATTCAATCTCAAAGTCATCCACTGAAGCTGAGTATCGCGCCATGTCTGCTGCATGCTCTGAACTAATATGGTTGCGTGGTCTTCTTACAGAGCTTGGGTTCCCTTAAGAACAATCCACTCCGCTACATGCTGACAACATAAGTGCCATTCAAATTGCAACAAATCCAGTTTATCAGGAACGCACAAAGCACATCGAGGTTGATTGTCATTCAATCCGAGAAGCCTATGACCGGAGAACAATCACTCTACCTCATATCTCGCCATCTGTTCAAGTTACTGACATTTTCACCAAATCGTTGACACGACAACGCCATAATTTCCTAGTTGGTAAATTGATGCTTGTAGACTTACCAGCATCAATTTGAGGGGGGATATCAATGGAATTAATGACAAAATCTCTGGTCATTAAAATAGCTGTGCAATTGTACACTTTGTAACTGTTATTTTCTCCACAAATAGGATATCACAGCTGTAGGTGTAACTATTATTCTCTCCTTAATTAGGATAAATGTATATATGTCAGTTAGCTAATATTTTGGGCTAAGAATCAGCTTGACAGCTTGTAATTAAATACTATTTATATGAGAATTCTCCAGCTGAAGAAGAAAATTATCTGCCCTACACATTTCTGAATTTGACATTACACATATCTAGGTCTACACACAAGAAACTTGGACCACTCATCTTTCTTTTTTTTACCATAGATAATTGTACATATAAAAAATTCTATAAATTTTAATTAATAATTTTTACACACAATTTTTTTGCCGATTAACTATATATACAAGAAACCTTACAAAATTCAACTAATAATATTTACATCCACCTAAACTCATAAACAAGAAATTTAGGTTTCAAAAGTAATTATGACGCAATTATAATAATAGGAAAAAAAACGAATAACCGATTATAGTGGTATGGTGGGTGTACGATAAACTACTCCTAGACCAAGACCATTTATAGAGTCCTTGATGGATAAACTTTTTAGAAGACTGAATAACAACAGCGTACCAGTCCTTGATTAGTTTCAACCAGAGCCCTAGCTTCCGCTGATGCAAAATTCACCCCATAGATGTACTGATCATGGTATCCAGGGATGCACGTATGGCGGAATTAGTGGCAACTTTGCATACTCAGCTACAAAAATTCAGCAAACCAAAACCTCAGAAATTAAGCTCAGTATAACTTTATCTCATAAAATAAAGTAAAATATTGTTTCAAATAGGTAGTGAAAAAAAAAAAAACATACCAATGAAATATGGGATTGCACGTCCATTAGAAAATCTTCCAGTGGGATACTTGAAGAAAGTTTCCCCGTATGGGGGGAAAGCTTCATTTTTTTTTTTTTTCAAAGATAGCGAGATTTCATTATCAAGAATGAAGAGGAAGTTAAAGTTCTAAGATACACAAAGCAATGGATTCTTATTCAAGATCTCTTCCGAAAAGATAGGAAAGAAATAAGGAAGAAACATTACAAGAAAAAAAAATTATAACTCCTATTAAATCTTAATAAAGAAACTAAGAGAAATAAAAAGACGAAATAAAGGGTTACATCTGTTTTCTCCATCGAATTTAGGACATCTTGATCTTGTTTCAAAAATGTTTATTCTTTACACCAAAGCTTCACTTATTTTGTTACATCTCCATTACGCGTAACTTTACGCATCACATATAAAAGTCTTAACATTTTGTAGGTAAAACATGCGACAAATATAAGAAACTAAGGGTAAGATTTTCCATTTATCATAATAAAAGGCATATTTGAAATTCGAAACCAAACTCATCAATCTATACATCTGAATAAATTTGTTCACGAAAAATTAAAACAAAAAAAAACAAAAAAGTGAACGGAGAGAACTGCCATCGAAATTTTTTGGGGCAGCCATATAAGGGAAAGTTGGCCTAAAAAACAGTGGTGGCATTGATGTAATGCCTATTTATTTTACCTTTTGCAAGATGCAAAAGGCCTTTTGAAAAAAGTAAGAAAATTTTTACTTGCTATAAAAGTGTCTTGTATTCTATATTTTTTCCTTTTCCATTCACCAAAAGTTAAAACAAATACACACGTAGTTCTAGCATCAAACAGTGAATCTCCAAAGATGAATAAGGCTGTGTGCCTTTTCGACTGGCAGGTGCTGCTACAGAAGAACTAGTGATAAGTGGTGTTAATAGAAGAGCTCAAATTGAAAGTCAATATATAGAGACCCCTTAAACTTGTCATGTTAGAATATCTTATTCTCTTTTATCATGCACAATTAGGTACTTAGTTTCCTGTTATTAAATAGTTGGTGTGGATTGCGGAATGTTCATTTAGAGCTTTTCTTATCCGCAAAAAGAAAAAAAAAAGAATTTTTTTTCTTTCATACTCTCAATATTTATATTTATTGATACATTTTTTCCTCCTTCACAAACAAGAAAGTCTCTAACATCGGAAACTAATTAAAAAACGTATTTTTCTATTGAAAGAAAATCTCTCGCAGTTCCTAGCTTTCAGTTTTCTCAATGCATTTGTTCACTCATTAATTCTCTAAAAGTTTCAAATTAGGTGATGTTATATAAACAGTATTTTACACAAAGACTCACATTTACTTTTGTACCATATAATAATATCTCTGTACTAGTAAAAGTATATGTTCACTACCAAATAAAAAAAAGCTCCCGTTAAATCTACATGTAATCCAATAACTCTATTGATTTATTGTTTTTTTCTTTTTACTTCAAAGTATTATTCATATAGTAATTGGAGTATTAAGCGCTTACCAGTTACCAATAAGCTAAAAACTATAGTAATAATAGTCAAAACATAACTTTATATTCTTGTTGTGGCAGTGTAAAGTTTCATGTCTATAATATATTACTAGTGGACCTAATGTTGTTAAGCATCTTTAATCCGTGCCCATACACGCATCTAGTCCAAAGGTAATTGTTGACCTTTCATAAAACAAATACTATTATCCTTTCAAACCAAAACAAATTAATGCACAACAATTGTTAAAATTTAATGCCTGAATTTTTTTTAGGTTTATTAAATATTTTGGAACTGACTATGCCTCCATCACATATTATTTTTTAATCAAAGGTAGATAAATAAATTTGTTAACAATCTTCAGGAATTGAAAAAGAATCAAAGAAGAAAAACTAATAAAAAACGAAGAGCCCATCTTTTACAGTTGAAGAACCAAAAATCATCAGCCAAAAATCTGATCATTAGACTACAAAATGAATAACAACAAATCTAAAAACATATAATACATTCAAAACCTTTGAATCAAAAGAAAAAAATTGAAATTTAGCATTAATATAGAGGAATGGTACCGGCACAAATGCTCTAATTCTCATTGACAAGTAATCAAAAGTTGAGATCAACCCACGTATTCAAAACTATAAACCAAAAGAATCGAGGCTGCATCTAATTCGAGTAGAAGGTCGTATAAAATGAAGAACCAAAAGGAAGATTGCTCAATGCATAATTGGATATTTAGCATATTCTGTGTCGGAACTTCCAATTTGGAAGTTAGGTCCTTCTGTATCGAGCACCAAATGTTTGCACGTGTGAGATGTGATCTAGTCGTCTCTTGCTTTTAATTTCTGCTAGTCTATGACGCTATTTATTTAATTGTTTAACTTCTGCAAGCCTATCACAGGCTATATTGTTTATGATATGTGGTTAATTATATAGTTGTTCATTACATAATGAATAATATAGTCACATCAATCTAATATTGTTTCGTATGACATAATGATTATTATAAGAGTATAGTCATGCATTACATAGTGAATAGTATAAGGACACATCAAATTTTATGTTATTCAATCAAATACACCAAAGGAGGCTAAATTAAAGTTGCGTAATATTCTAACAATTAATCTATATATGTTTACTTCTATGATTAATTCGTTAGAATCATTTTACATTTCAGTCACGGGCTCATCAAAAGGTACCTTTTTTAATACTTGGAACTAGTAAAAAATTTACAATGGGATTTACATAATTTTAGAAATGGGCTCATCAAAAAATTTAATCACTCAATAAGGATTTATAATAAAATAATAGATTACCTACTAATAAGAGACTATTAAATTTAAATTCAAATCATATAATTATTATGAATGAAAAGTCAATTAAGTGAACTAACTCTTGTTAACGAAAAATGTCATAACCCACCATACACCACAAGTCTAAAATAAAAAAATCCCACGATACCAAATTTGTATATAAAAAAATTAACCAAATTATACATTCAAAATAAATAAATTCAAATAATTCTTCCAAATAAAAACTGGCAACACTTACCTCCATTGGAATTAAGCCAATCACACAAGCCACGACCCACAGTTACATTATATGATGATTTTGAGGCTTTTTTTTACCAAACTGTGATTGGTGAAAATTTTATTTATTAAAATGTTATTTTTTAAACTATTTATTAAAATGTCACTCTTTTGAAATTATATATCAAACTACAACTCTTTGTCCAACGTGACATATTTTAATAATTTCTGATCCACTTCGGATGCACCAAACAGGGTTGGCGTAATCTACATGGATGCGTCACCCTGTTTGGTGCATCCTACATAGATGTGCAATCCTACATGACGTTTTTTACATGGATACGCCATGTAGGATGTCATCCTGTTTGGCGCATCCTACGTGAATGCGTCATCTTACATGGTGTTTTTTACGTGGATACGCCATGTAGAAAGACGTTTTTTAGTTAAAAATGCCAACACATTAGGCATTTTTCACGTGGACAAAAAAAAATTTTTAGGTACCTTTGTAGATTTGGGGATGCCTGAATCTGTGGTTTAGATGGTTATACTGATCTAGATGTTGCAAAAGGGATCCTATTGTAAGTTAGTTTCTTTCACATTAAAGTCTCACATCAAACAAAGGTACTTTGTTGTCTTACTTAGTTATTTTGCCTTGATAACACCAAAGTCTCGCATCGAACAAAGGTACCTTATTGTCTTACTTAGTTCTTTTGTCTTGTTAACACCAAAGTCTCACATCGACTACTTTACGGATTAAAAGTAAACACTTGGCCTATAAATAAGCTAATTGATACTGATGTCTTCCAATGTTATGGTGTACTCTCTAGTTAGCATGTGAAATGCATGTGTCTTTGGGAAGGAGTGTGAGAATCACGTGAAATGGGTTAAGTGCCCTATAAGTATTTTATTTATTTATTTTTTATCCAAGTGGAAAATGCCAAATGTGTTGGCATTTTTAATTAAAAAACGTCATCTTACATGACGTATCCACGTAAAAAATGTCATGTATGATGGCGCCAAACAGGGTGGCGCATCCACGTAGATTGCACTAACACAACATGGATACGCCACCTTGTTTGCCACATCCTATGTAAATTAGAAATTATTAAAAAATATCACATTAAACAAAAAGATGGCAGTTTGGTATATAATTTCAAAAGAATGATGTTTTGATAAATAATTTAAAAAAATGACATTTTAATAAATAATTTTTTCACCAATAGCACTTTGGTAAAAAAACCTTATTTTGATTGACCCAAAATAAAAATTTATGATTTTGCATTCTTTTAATATGTTCTTTTTCTTTTATTAAACGGGGCTATAGCCCAACAGAAAAGAAAATTACATAGAAATAACTCTGGGAGTAGTTGCTCCCATTACATCATGAATTAACCTCATACTAACATCCAGAGGAGCCTCACGAAGAACCACCAGACCAGGTGCTTGCACACAAGCATTGGACGCCAACATGTCAGCACAAGAGTTGGCTTCTCAGTAGACATGAATAATTCTCACTTCCCATCTTCTAGCCAACAAGCCACGGATATTGTCAAAACCAAGGTTCTTCCTGCTGCACTCCCAGTTGAAACACCCGTCAGGTAATTAACAAACCACCTTAGAAATCCATTGCAGCTCTACCCTTTTAACATGTTCTTTATTAGACTGATTGCCTCCAACTGATTAGCACACTAACAGAGAACAAGAGACAATAATCCTACTTTGGCTTAATTCTAGAAGACTGCATCTCAATAATAAAAGGCAATTCAAGGTCTTGCACTTTCCTGCACACAGAGAGAGGGGAATAGAACGGCCCACGCCCGTGCTAAGCTGGTCTGTAGTGTGAATCAGACTATTTGAATTGAGGAAGTACACTTGAATACTCTTGCCTATCTGGACATATTGCCAGATTCTTCTGAATAATATATCCTCATTTTCACGTTAAAAAAAAAAACATGTTCATACATATTAAGAGTAAAATATTATTTGAGAACTTAAATTTTTTATGATAAACTAGTTAAGAGATTGAATTTTTATTATTACTAATTAAAGATCTTAATTTTATTGAAAAAAAATTATTAATAAAAAATATTTATAGGATAAAAATAACTAACTTGATATTTGAAATTAATTTATTCATAACATTAATAAGACACATAACATATATGACTTAAATTTTTTTTTAGTTGATAAATATTATCAAAATACTATTCTATTAAAATTGAGGTCTTTAATTAAATATCATATTAAAATTGAAGTTCTTTATTAGTTGTCACAATAAAGTTGATGGCTTTACACAACATTTTTCTCGTTTTAAACTCGTGCCTAATTTCATTTAGAACAGAATCTAATCTCTAAATATATCTTTTTTATATAGTAAAAAGTTTTGGGTGACTCTAAATTTATCTTTGACTTGTAGAAACGTGTATCCAAGATATATGTGGTAATTATTTCTTTTTAATTGAATAATTATATAAAAACACTACTTAGTGGATCTTCAATAACATTTGCTAAACTCAAATCTATATGAACATTGATTAATATTTAAAGAATCATTAATTACATTTATTAAACTTTCCTGCCTTAGTAGTTTATTTGACATTCACTACTAAAAATTTCTTAATCAACGACGGAAACATTCCATCGCTGATTCATTAAATTCCGTCATTATAATTATTAGTCACGAAATTTGTCACGAAAAAATTTTTGTCACGTAATCCTTAGTAGCTAATTCTTAGCGATAGAAATATAATTCCGTCTCTAAATAGTGACAGATTTTTCTGTCACTAATTAATACAATTCCGTTGCTAACATCCATAACCAAAGTTGCTTAATTATTATAAACTTATTATTTTAGCTACTGTTTTAGCGACAAAAAATATTTCATCGCTAAAAAGGTAGTATGAATCTATGCTTGTTAGCGACGAAAATATTTCCATCACTGATGACCTAAATTTTTTAAATTATTTTTTTAATTTTTAAATAGTCTAATTATATAATTTGAACCTATATACAACACAACATTACAACAATCCAATCCAAAATACAATAACAAATTTTAAAATTTAAAAATATCATTATCATATCATACTACAAAGCATTTCAAAAGATCAAAATAAAAATATAATTCAAAAGATCAAGATAAAAATAAATTAAGTTATACAAGTTCCTTATCAAAACAAACATGAAGTCAATGTATCAAATATCAGGAGAAAAAATATCATAGTCATCCTCATCCATGTTATACTCATCCTTATCACCAACCCCATCACCAAGTGGATCATCCTCATGACCGCTGCCTGTAGCTTGTGAGCCACTAGTAGATGCGTTCAAACGTTTTAGTATTGTGTTGATTAAGTTTCCCTGTTCCACCACCTGCGTACTGAGACTTGCAACCAGACTTCTCATCGCTTCCATCTCCAACTATGAACAACTTTCAGCAGATGTAGAGGAAGATGATGCATGATAAGCAATATCAGATCCCAAGCCAAAGATGTGTTTCTTGCTGCTAATGCCTCCAACAACATCCAAGTAGATGATGTTGTCAGAGTGGATGTCAATAGTCTCCTCCCTCAGTAGCCGATGTGAGTCCCTCTCATTAATACATTTCTGGTACTCATCCTGACAAATGCAATTGTTAATAAATATTTATACTTACAAATTGACTTAACCATATATTAAAATTTAATTGCAGCATTTATATTTACAACAATATTTTTACTTTGGTGGATATCCACTTCCCCTTGCGTGTGTGAAGCTGTGTGAATAGCTCTCAATGCCGTGAATCTCTCTTCAATTGTTGTTTTTGGAAATATGTAAGGAAAAATAATATTATGTGAAGACAAACTTAATTAGCTTGAATTACAAATTTGATGGAAGTTATTCACCAATTTTTTCTTATGCGCTATTATAGGAATTAAGCCTCTAGTATGTTTTGATAGTCCCTCCTCAAATTTTCTATTCTGAGTGTTCTTACTAAGAATGAGATGAGTGAATTCACTTTTCAAAGGGAATTTCCATTTTAGAAGTATTAAAAATCCTATCAAACAACATCAAGTAACCAAATTAGAAGTACAATCTAGGAAGCACATATGTATATTCATAAAGATATAACACTACTAGAAATTTGAGTTTTAGAGACCGATATAAAGACCGATTTATTTCGGTTTAGAGACCGATTAAAAAACAAAAATCTAATTTGCTACCGAAATAAAATCGGTCTCTAATCAGTCTCTAGATTTTTTAGAGACCGATATTTCAGTCTCTAAATAAAAATATTTACAAAAAAAATTTAATAGATAGCGACTGCGAATTCGGTCACTAAAAAAATAAAAAAATAAAAATTTATCTTATTATCAGAAACCGATATTTCGGTCTCTAAATAACAAACTTTATAAAAAATTAAATAATTAGCGACCAAAAATTTGGTTGCTAAAAAAAAAAGTAAGTGTTAGAGACCAAAATTTCAGTCTCTAAATAAAAAAATTAATAAAAAAATAAGAAAATTATGTAGCGACCAAAAATGCGATCGCTGAGCCTTTTCGCGTTTTAAGCTTTCTCGTGTACCCTTTCCTCCTCTGCCTTTTTCTATCCATTTCATTTTCTCCCATTTTTAACCTAGCAGAGCACTTGCCGCCGCTCGTCACCCCTACCGCCGCTTGCTTGCCGTCGTCCCCCTCGCCGCTTGTCTCTCTAGCTCGCTCGCCGTTCTCCTCTCTCTCACCCTCGTTCTCCCTCGCTCGTTTGTGCGCTCTAGCTCATAAATCATTATCTTTATAGAAGGACGCGCGGTAGCAGCTGCTGCAGCTATTTCATTCAGCAGCAAAGTGCCTTTTTTTGCTTCAAATTATGGGAGGGCTGGTTGTGAAAGTGGATCCAGAACATGGATTTCAGGAGCTCTCGCTTCTTTGCGCGCTGCAGTTTGGACAAGATTAACTCTTGAAACAATTACGCTTTTTGTTTTCACTTTTTTTTTTTTGCTACATCTTGTTTAAATCCATGAAGACAAATAAATACATATTATATTTGCTATGAATTGCCTATATCTTATCGTGCATACTAGTTTGTGAACTACTATGTATATTTATGTTTGGATCAAGGTGATTTGGAATTCGGTGGTGGTTAGGGCATATGGGGATGGAGATAATAAGAGGGTTCTTGGGGGATTGAAGGTGAAGAATGTGGTGACTGGAGTTGACTCGATTTGAAGGTTTCTGGATTGTTCTTTGCAATTGGGCACAAGCCTGCAACGAAGTTCTTGGATGGTCAGTTGGAACTGGATTTTGATAGGTATGTTGTGACCAAGCCAGGGACCACAAAGACCAGTGTTGAGGGAATTTTTTCTCTGGAGATGTTCAAGACAAGAAGTATAGGCAAGCTATTACCACTGCTGGCTCTGGTAATTCTGCTTTATTCACTGGCTTATCGCTTCACTGTTAGATTATATTGAGTGAGGTGGAGATGTTTATTGATTTATATTTTATATTAGATATGATCGCTGGTTATGAAACATAGACGTGTTTTCTCTATTTTTTTCCCCAAAGTATTTTACTTTTATTTGGCATTGACGTTAGGCAGAATCCCTGTAGTTGATTATCAGTCAACAAAATTTATGATTGCCCGTTATTTGACTGACTACTGACTAGTAAACTAAGCTTGCAGAATGCAGATATTTTATTAAATGAGAAAGGGATCGAATCAAGAGACTGTAGGTGTATGATAGTGTCCCAGTGAACTCACCTTCACGGTGTAGGGTATAGAGTATACTGAACGGGCTTTGTAATAATTATAGGTTCATCTAAAGTGGAGTTTTTATTGGTATATATGATGAATGGTATTGAAATATAATGGTACGAAAGCCTTGTTTTCTCCATGTGCTCAATGTATTCCACTTTTTATTTGGCGATGGCTTGATGGAAGGATAATTACTGTTAGGAAATTTTTTTTGGTCCTTTTTCTGTTTCTGGGGTTTGGTAAACTGGTGATAAAGCATTGCATTCACAAAAATTGAAACATCTATTAGAATCCCTTTAGTTGAATATCATTCAAGATTGCAGACTATTTCTCTGTAAGTAAAAGGAGATGCTGATTCGGGTGTCAAGATAATAGTAGATAATGTGTGTTTGTTGGAAAAGGAAGAGGAGCCTTGTACCTTGCTTATCTTTTCCATTGTAACTTCCGGGACCTCTTCTACATCAATTGCCCTGTACTGTAGCAGTGTCTGGGGATAAAATTAAGGTTCTGGATTTAGTATATAGACTTTATTACTTCCTTTATATCCCCAACATCATAAACGAATTTCAAAACTTCAAACAAGCTTCTAAAGTAATCAATCCATGCTTATTCTTTTAACCTATTCGTGTTAGTTTTTGTTTTTTGACATATTCCTCAACCTCCACCGTGAATTGTGTAACAGTCTAACAGATAAATTACCTGGAAAAACCATGAATTAACATTTACCATTTTCTTATTCAGTTTGCCATGTATACCAATCTTCCTACAAGATTGCATAAATCACACTACATCAGTTTATCAAAGTAGTTTAAACTAGTTAACTTTGAAGTTTGAACAAAGTCTCAACGGTTTGCTTTATGCTATGAATATTAAATTTGTCGGTGGGTTCTCAATGTTGCACAATATTATAGTTTGCATCCTTTAACCATATATTCAACTCTTAATTTTTTTTTTATTTTTTTCTTCTGATATGTCATGTAGCCTACATGGTGCAAGATCAAGAGGTGCATGTTCTTTGAGGTACGCTTAACTTTTCTCTAACAAAGATCTATATGTCTTCGATATGTCATGTAGCCTACATGGTGCAAGATCAAGAGGCATGTCTGCTTGAGGTACACTTGTGTAGAAGTTTGATACTGATTTGTGTTTATTTATTTATTTATACTAGTAGTAGTATTTGATGGTTGTGGACATTGTAACATCCCAGATAACATGTTAGGCAGTAACTTTCATGTAATCATGATGCATTTAGTTCCAAAATCATGCTTAGTTGAGGTATAATACATCAAAATGGAATTTTGAGGTACTTTAAGTGTTTTCTTGCTTGAATGTGTTTTCAATGGTTGTTTATAACTTGTTCATGACGGGAGTTTGAGTTAGAAACTTGGAACTCTTCATTTGGACCCTTGATGCACAAAATGAAAAAACAAGATATTTCCTTGCTTGATTGAGTTTAAATCTATGATTGATGAGTTGAATTTAGTATTTAATGATCCTAATATGATTAGAGACCATGATTAGGGTTGAGAAACACTTAAAATCCATGATTTGAGGATTAGAACTTGGTTAGAAATCAAAATTATGCAAAACCCGAATTATGCAGAAACAGGACAGCATCGAGTAGTCTGTGATGTTTGTTGCATAACTTGAGCTACAGACATCGTATTGACTTGATTCTAGATCCATTTTAAAGCTAAGACATAAGGCTTCATTAGTAAAAATTTCAGAATTATTAAGCAACCCAATTAGTTAAAGTTTTGATTTGAAGCCAAGCCAAATTCTACAGAAAAAGCAATCTGGCACCTGTTAAACCAGATTGCATAATTTCTTACTCCGATGTCGTATTTACATGATACCAGTGGCATTTGAAAGCTAACACATAAGGATATTTGAATGTTAAATTTCAGAATTTTTGAGCCCTTAGTTTGTTCCCAGTTTCATTTCAAAGTCAGGCCATTTTCGGGTAAAATAGAGAATACCCTGTTTTAGCTTTTGCATAATGTCGCATAACTTTGGCTACATTTATCCAAATGAGGTGAGGTTTATGGCATTTGAAATATAGGAGGAAAGGCTATATGACTGTAAAATCTTAGAATTTTTACAGTTAGTATGTGGATTTGACACACTCATGAAAAATAGCCTTTTTAGGCAAAAATTGAGGTGTTTTTAAGAAAATATGGACCCTAGAAACTTTAGTAGCTTCTTTAATAGTTAAATGGTATGAAATATGCAAGAGTAAATGGTAAATCTCGGACTGTAGGTTAGGTAGAACATAAGATCTTATAGATTATAGACAAGTTTGAAATCGGATTTGATGTTATTGTTAAAACTTGCAATAGCTCAGTATAACTTGATGATGTTTTTGGTATACAATACTTGTTTTACAACAATAACAATAAAAGTCGTTTCCAGTTTTCCCACTAGGTGGGTTCGCCCACCATTGAGTGCATATTTGTTCATCTGGATGTGTATGTGATAGTATTTTAGGCAATGTGGCATTTGTAGAGAGTGAACATTTTGTACAGTAGAAAATAGATAATTAAATATCCATAGCTACGTTTTGCTAAGCATATGCCTATTTGTGAGCCTCTTTTGATTTAAGAGTTTGATGATAATGCACACACTCACAAGTATATTCTTCATGGTCATTCTGTTTTCAATTATACTATGTTTCTCATATGATTTTTTTTTCTTGAAAAAACAAAATTCCATGTTATACACAGAGAAGATATAGCACCTGCTGAGGCAGCAACACCCCTTGGTGAGAATATGGACATCATGACAACTTTACAGCTTTTGCTGAGAAAGTCATTAGCTCATGGTGGGCTTGCATGAGGACTCCATAAAGGTGCCAAGTTGGCGGAGGATTGTGATTTCTAAACTATTAACCATTCCCAATGTCTTTAAAGTTAGGAACTCAACTTCAAAATGATCAAAGTAAAACTTTTTATCTCCTATGTAATATTCTTTATCTGCTGTGTTTTGTTTGCAGCTTTAGTGTATTCTTGAACTCTAAATCAGCTAATTTGTTGGCTTCCAAATTTGCTCTTAAGTAGCTACCTTAGTTCATGGATACTTTTCATTTTTATGCATTAATTGTGGTTCCTCTAACTCAATTACAGTCTTCTTTTGTTGTCCAATCTATTTTCTCTTTTTTCCTTTGTAAAATATACAAGTACACATGCACTTGTACTCATAGAAATTTACTTGTAATGTTGAAACTGTCTATTCATTGTTTATGTGCATGATATATATTTAAGTAATATATAATTAGATAATTTTTTATTGTAATGTATGCATCATCTTTGTTTGAGACATAATTTTTTGCATATATTTGGTTGTGACCAAAAGCTATCTAGAAGCAAATGCTTATATGATGTATGATTATCCTATAAAAACAAAATGATGATTGTAGCTATGATTTACTCAGGAACCTTTCTGCTTGATAATCATTCATTTTTTTTTGTAGTGTTCAATATCCTGTTGGTGACTTTGAAGCTATAGTTGATGTATTCATGAGTTCTTATTGTATCCGTGCATATATTTTGACCCCCAATGGTTTATAGTTGACAAGAGATCAAGCTTATTTCTTAGAGATTAGAGTATTTCTATGTTGGCCACAAACTCCTAATATATATAGTTATGGGCACCTCCGGTATATCTCTTTCTCTCTGCTGGTTGATTTACCTTCATAAGAAGTTATTATTATTATTATTATTATTATTATTATTATTATTATTATTATTATTATTATTATTATTATTATTATTATTATTATTATTATTATTATTATTAATTTGATTTGATTGTGTGGTGGTGGGATAAATTCAAGTTGCCTTGTGTTTATAAACATGCGTATTAAGTAATGGCGGAAAATGAACATATGTATATTTAAAGATATGTATATTTGCTTATTTTATGAGATTATAGAAGTTTTCGAATTACTGACCGTTATATTTTGTGCGCTGAGTTCAAGGATGCACTGCAAGAGGTATTTTCTTCTTACTGAATGAATAATATAGTTGCGGATAAACTAAAGTTTAACTTATGAAGTGTTTAGTATGCTATCTAATTTATTGCTCTCCATATATCTGATGAATTTAATTTGATAAACCTTGCTACATTGTAAAGTATGTTAGCTTAGTTTGTTAATAAGGATTTATGTTGCTTATACTCTAGATACTGGAAATCCTATAGCCTCGAGGATTTTTGTTAATACTGGAACTCCATAATAATTCCCTTCTTGTAATTTTTTATTTTTTTTATATATAGAGACCGATTTAGTGATCGATTTTATAAAATATATAATATATTTAGCCTTTTAGAGACTGATTTAGAGATTGATTTAGAGACTGATAAATCGGTCTCTAGTTTAGAGACAGAGTTAGCAACCGATTTTGTATAATATATAATATATTCATGTTTTTTGAAACCGATTTAGAGACAGATTTGAAGACTGATTTAGAGACCGATTTATTGGTCTCTAAAAAATCAGTCTCTAAATCGGTCTCTAATATGCTTTTTTTGAAGTATAATTGACCAATAATTAATCAAAAATTATCGACTGATTTAGAGACCGAAAAAATTGGTCTCTATAAAATCGGTCTATAATATTTAGCGACGAGGCTTTTAGAGACCGATTTAAATCGGTCTCTAAATCGGTCTCTAACTATTTTAGAGACCGATTTCTTTGATTTAGAGACCGAAGAATTGGTATCTAAAATCCAAATTTCTAGTAGTGCAACTTCAAAAAGAATGCATGCATTAGTAGCCATATGTATATTCATAATCGACTCAAAATGCAAAGGGATTAAGAATAAACAACTTTATATATAAGTCAAAGTGGTAGCAGAAGCCCGTGACATGGTGACCACACTTAAGGGAAAGCTCTCTCTTTATTATCTTTTCTAGTGGAGGTTTGTTCCTTTAATAGAGCAAGTCTAGAAGATCGCCTCAACTACGAGGGTTCTGTCTTCAAAACATTTTTAATCTTTTATTTTTCTGTAAACTTTGGTTGCACATTCCTTGATATCTATGTGGTTTCTCCATGAATCTAGTGGCAATTGTAAGGCTAGGGATCACCATTTCTCTCTTAAGGATCACTTCTAGCAAGTTCTTAATTTATTTCTATCACTTTAAATTAATGAGCATAGAATGAAATAAGTACAGCTTGGACATAGAAAATTCACAATCACATTCGAGTATCTCTGGTGAAACTAGGCTATCTATTTTTTATTATTCTTGATAACTCCACAAAATGGAGTTATTACAATATTAAATTGAATAGAAATGAGAATGATGAGTCCGAATATTTTTCAGTCCTCATAAGAAATTATGCTTAAAGTGCACACTTCTTTCATGTCTTGAGCTGAAGGTAATTTTCACATTGTCCAACTGTATTTCATGATGCTTAATGATTCATTTTAATATAATGACTTGAGTCTGACCAATTAAATTTAATCTATGGATTTCAAATGGCAAAAGGAGCTTTGGAAATGGGCTATGGAGTAACGGACATGAAGTGCAAGCATCAAAAAAAGGACAACAATAACTTTGGAAGAAAATAACTGGAAGTAAGCATCCACGCATATGCGTGGAAGGCACCACGCATGTGTATGATAGCCTCTGTGTAAAATAATTGGATCAGGAAGAATTACGCATATGCACGAAGAGTTCACACATGTGGGTGATGGTCTCTGTTTTAGATCAGAAAGACTTACGTATATGCGCGAAGAGTTCACGCATGTGCGTGGGAGATGTACAAAGAAGAATCAAGCATCTAAAATATCCTTTCTAATTAGTCAACACATTGCTTTATCTAAATTAACAAAGATCATAATTAAGTATGGCCTTCGGCCAGCCCATTAAACAACATCATAATGAAATTTTATTAGTCGTATGAGCCTTACACAAACATTAATCCTACTCCATTCACTTAATTCTATCCTCTTTAATCTAGTTTTCAATTTAGTGATGACCAATTTACACATAGTTCCTTCAAATCAAATTTTGGCCGAAGTCCAAACAAATAGAGACTAGAGGAGGAAATTGTTTCTAATAACATAAGGTGCAAAGAAGTCAACATAAGTTTAGAGGTTTTTTCTTATTGCCTTAAATCTTAACCCAATGTCAAATTTCTTTATCAAGTGTTCAGCAAAAATATTGTCATAACATCACAAGAATTAAGAATTACAAATTTGGAATATATGACGGACTAGTGGAAGTGAACTGAGGAAGCATAAGAGAAAGTAACATTGAAGATGCTCCACTGTAAATAAATGAAATATATATATATATCAATGGGTTACCAGAATTCGTACCAGCTCACCATGACACAAAGTAAAGTTGATCTGCTACATCTCCTTGCTCCATAACCAATTATCCTGGGAGCAAAAACTCTTCATGGACTTTGGTTGCCTATTAGAGCATATTTTGAATTAGACATTCCTAATCAAAACACGCCAAGTTTCTATGTTGTTCCTGTTACGTGTAAACAAATGTAACATATCATATACTTGTAGTTTTAAGATTGTGTATAAACCGAGAAGGAATACAAGGATGGCATATCAACTTTGGTCAATGATCAAGATAATATCTACTAATTGAAGTTGTATCTCTTTCAATATTTTCAGACTAAGGATTTGTGTCAACTTACGTATTTTATGGGATTTAAAATGGCTAAGTATTCAGTCCACAACTGGTATTGAAATTTCACAAAGGAAACAAGCACTAGAATGATAATTAAGCATGAGAATAATATCATGAGAACAATTTAGTGAAAAGTTCATGATTAGAGGTTGAAAAGACTTGGAGATATCAAGAGAACAAATTTAGCCATCCATATAGTGCATTTACCAAGGAAAAGAGAAGAAAATAAAATTGAGACATTAACCATATAGTGCATTTAACAACCTGATATGACTATATATTTATCCAAAGTTGGAATATATTTATGAAATCTACAATTTGATTTGACCATTCAAGTAGGCCCCAGAACAGCATCTATCGCACAGGAGGACAAATGGTGGTGCTTTGGAGCCCTTACATGGGTCTGTCTTATGATGAAAATAAACACAAACTGTCATAAATCATACAACAACATGATGTGCTTCTTCAATTATAACTTAATCCATAATGACAAGCAGCCCGCCAGGGTGGTCAGACATACTTTCATTGGTCTATTTTTGAAAATAAAAAGAAACCCTTCCTAAATTTGTTAATTAACAATCAAATACAGATCATGCATCTATAATTACTTGATAATATATTTGTCATGCTCCTTCCAATTACGACATCTCTGCATCAAAGGTATTGACCATTTCTAAAACCTCAGGGGTGCTAACAAACCACACAAACCTAGAAGCACCAATGCCAATCAAGTAAGAAAGAAAACCAAATGGATCACTGCATAAAAAGGCACAAAATGCAATAAAAGAAAAATAAATTTTCCTCCACATCATTTTTGTTTAATAAAGGGGAAGTATATCACTCCTCGGACCTCCTCACATAACCAGAAGCATTCTGCATCATCATTTTCATTTGATGCCAATCAAAATCAAGAAAACAAAACCCCAAAGTCAGAATGTAGGTTCTGCACCAATACGTGGAAAAATTTCAGGGGAAACAAAAACAATTTACTAAATTCTGTAACCAACGAAAAAGTGCATTGAAACTAGTAGGTCATATTTGAATTGGCATTACTTTACAAATCTACATTTTCCATCAAGTTGAAATTTGAATTAAATAATAATAATAAGAGATTTGCCATATGGCCATATGGTAAATCCAACATGTTTCAATGCTTACCATAGATCCCAGTTCGAAAAAAAAATGGCACCAAACTCGCCAAAAGGAAATTAGAAGAAATAGATCTGACTCAGCAAAGACCGAACTTAACTCAGGTTGCATAAACACTCAGAAACCCAAAATCCAACACCAACCAATCTAAAATTAGAAACTTGCATATAAAAATCAGAACCTATGTGGTAGGTGTCGCTGCTGCTGAGACCTTGAGACATTGAGGCGTGGTATTGTCTATTGAATGAGAGGGTGCAAAAAGGAAAAAGAGGGAAATGGAGGAGCGAGGGAAAGGCGTGGTGTTGCTTCGGTAGCAATGGGGAATAGAGAGTTGTTGATTTGTAGGAATAGGAATGGGGAATGGAAGTAGAGCATTTAGAGCAGATAGAGAATGAAAATGAGAGGGAAGGAAAAAACTAAGGAAAGAAAGAAATAAAAGTAGTAATTTAATTATAAATATATAAAATACGTATATATAGGCATGACCATCAAACATGGCGTAGTGGTAACTAGCGCATTCCTTTTAACACAAGCCTCAGGTTTCGATTCCTGCCCATCTACTAATTATAATAAAATTTTCATATTTTTATATATACAACTTAGTGACAGAAAACTTTCATCGCTATATATTTTATTTTAATAATAAAATATTCATATACAAATTTTAGCAACGAAAAATTTCCATCCCTATATTTTTCATTTAATAAAATATTTTTTTCCTAAAATAAAATAATTTAGCGACAGAATTTGTCACGGATAAGTTAAGGACGGAATTGTTCCGTCACTAAAAATTCATCGCTAACTATAAGAAATCGAATCCGTGGCAATTTCCATCACTAGTAGTCACTGAATTTTTTTCGTTGCTAAATTCTATTGCTATCCACAACATATTTAGTATTGATTCTTGAAATATTGGAGTTGGACGTTTTATGTCTATCACCGAAAAATTTGAAGATTTTTGTGTGGTCATGAATGACCTTACTTTCTAGAATACTAAATTAATTGAAATGCACCTAAATTGACTCAAACATTAGATGACTACAATATTAAAAAAAAAAAAATCTTTTGGCACAACATAGCAAGGCATTAGGCTTATTCACCTTGAAATACTTTGTTCTCGGCAATGCGGATGATCACATCCTTCGATCGATCCTTGATATCCAGTTACCCATCTGGAGTAATTATTTGCCCAATCATAAATTTTATGACATGGTATTGCAAATATCCTCATAAAAAGTCACTCCCCACTTTTAAAAGTACTGCATCAACTGATCAAAAAAAAGTACTGCATCAAAACACACCCTTAAATAGAACTTCTCAGTTTTCAAAATTCAATGCCGCCTTTGTACTTGTCCTCCCTTTTATTTGGTTTACCATCACATTTCGGTGTACACCTATTGAGTTTTGGTGCAGCCATGCACTTGTCAAGGCTTGGATTATGGATCGATGATTTGGGAGTTACTTCCATCCGCATGGCAACTATCGATTACAGGTGACCTAGATAAAAGGTTAGCATTTGTGTTGCAATTTGGTCCTCTAAACATTTTATGTTTGCAAAAAGATCAAAGAGATTATGGGAACTTGTAGAGCTAGCCTACTCTTTGCACTATTTTGCAGCCATGTTTGATTCACTACTGGATGATCGCCTCCTACTTGAGAGCACTAGAGATATTACTGAATCAGATCTATTTAATTAAATATAAAAAGATGATTTGGGATGAATAATATATTAAGAAGATAATTACTAATAATAGTATGATCCCACTTATATGTTAGGAAATCAGAGTTAGATACACCCCAAGTGTTTTGAACACTTTATAGATGTGAGCGAAAACATATTCAGATCCTTGAAGAAGAACTGATAAAATTGCAAAGCACATGAATAGTACTTTATGGTGGGACCCACTGTCGTTATTATTTATACAAGAATAATAGATAAAGAGCTGCACACCAAATTTAACGTAAATAGTACACTGAGGGAAAAAATCATGGGACAAACTCCGAAAAATATTCCACTATATCAAGGATAATTACAATATCCTATCTACACTCTCGCACACAAGAAGTACAAAATATAGTGTTTCCCAATGAGACCCTCCCCTATTACAATTTGTAGTATTACAGAGACTAGAGAATAAATCCAAAAATTTCCAGTGTATACTCATATACTATACTCTTACAATTTTCTCACACTCTCTATTTTTCTCTCACTCTCAGAAGTTGTTTTGTTTCTTTTGTTTCTCTGCTTGGTTATTTCGGATGTAAGTTGAAATCTCTATTTATAGAGATTTCAGCCAGTCTTGCTATTACAAGACTGCTGTCCAATTTCCACAACGAGCTCCACAAATCATACTTCCATCCACCGAAAGTTCTACAGGAGGAAAGAAATTTCCTCCCTTTGCTGACTTTTGAGGCTTCCACCGAAAGCATTATGCTTTCCTCAATTTGCAACAATTTGCTTTCCTGCTTTTGACTTTGCAAGCCAATTAACAATTCTCCACCTTGGCTTGCATCTCAAGAGTCTTCAATTTCTGCAGATATTGACCAAGTCCAAGCAATGTTTGAACTTGTCAACCGGCAATGATTTCGTCATCATGTCTGCAGGATTCTCAACTGTGGCTATCTTCTGAACTGCAACTGTATTGTTGTTGATACTTTCTCTGACAAAGTGAAGTCTAACGTCAATATGCTTTGTCATTTCATGATAGGCTGGATTCTTTGCCAGATGAATAACATTTTCGCTATCACAATGTATGATTGGTTCTTTTTCATCTAATCCAAAACTACCCAAAAGACCTTGCACCCATATACTCTCTTTCACAGCCTCATTCAATGCCATATACTCAGCTTCAGTAGTTGACAATGCAACTGTGGATTGCAATGTCATCTTCCAACTAACAGTACATCCACAGACTGTAAAGATATAGCCTGTTAATGACCTCCTTTTGTCCAAATCTCCTGCATAATCAGAATCTACATAGCCTACAACCCCATGGGTCTACTGACCATTAAACATTAAACAGACATCATTCGAACCTCTCAAGTACTGCATGATCCATTTCACAGCTTCCCAATGTACCTTTCCTAGTTTGCTCATAAATCTGCTCACCACACTTACTGCATGTGAAAGATCTGGTCTTGTGCATACCATGGCATACATGAGATTGCCAACTGCACTAGAATAAAGTATATTAGTCATATGCTCCACCTTCTTTTCAGTTTCCAGACATTCCTTTGAAGACAGCTTAAAATGCGCAGCTAAAGGAGTACTGACTAGTTTAGACTGATCCATATTAAAGCGTTGTAGCACTTTCGTAATGTAATTTTGCTATGACAAGCACGATCTGCCATGATGCCTCTCCTTATGAATCTCCATACCAAGAATCTTCTTTACTGCACTCAAATCTTTCATCTCAAATTCTTTTCCCAACTGAGTTTTCAATATGCTAATTTCAGCCTTGTTGCAAGCTGTAATTAGCATGTCATCTACATACAACAATAGATAAATGCGAGAACCATCTGGAAGCTCTTTAGAGTATATGCAATTATCATATTAGTTTCTATTGTATCCATTACCAATCATAAATGCATCAAACCTCTTATATCATTACCTTGGGGACTACTTCAAGTCGTATAAAGACTTTTTTAATAGGCAAACATGATCCTTCTTCTCAGGAACTACGAACCCCTCTGGTTGACTCATGTAGATTTGCTCCTCTAACTCACCATGTAAGAAAGTCGTCTTCACATCAAGCTATTCTAACTCTAAGTCAAACGTATTTATAATAGCTAATGGGATTCATATAGAGCTATGCTTCACCATAGGAGAGAATACTTCCTGGAAGTCAATACCCTCCTTCTGAGTATAACCCTTTGCTACCAGTCTTGCCTTGAACCTTGGAGGTTCAATGCCAGGGATTCCCTCTTTCCTTTTGAAGACCCATTTGCAGCCAACTATTCTTTTCCTCTTTGGAAGTTGTACCAGCTCCCACGTTTGATTTTTCTGAAGAGATTCAATCTCCTCATCCATTGCTATTAGTCATTCCTTTGACTCATTGCTGTCTACTGCATCATAGTAGGTAGATGGTTCATCTCCTACTACTCCATCCGCCATAGCAAAATGCAAAGGCTATAGAATCTGCATCTGACGAGTCAAGTGCACAAGCAACAGAATTCAGATATCTATAAGGTTTCTTTATTTGTCGCCTTTCTCTGCCAGTAGCAATACTGTATGACTCTGCTCCTCTGATTTCTTCACCAGCACCCTTGTCTCCAGGTTCATCTTGTTGTTCTACTTCAGGTTGAGCAATACCTGAAGTACTCGGCTGACTTATGTCCTCTTCCTGCTTCATCTTCCAAGTGTCAATCTCCAACTCCACCTGTTTCTCAGCACCATGATCTGTCTCTGCCTGATCTACTTTAGACTCCCGCTTCTGATTCACCATTGTCGCCTCGTCAAATGTGACATCTCTGCTAACAATGATCTTGGGTGAACTTGCATTTTCTGTACACCACAGTTTGTAGCCCTTCACCCCTCATGTATAGCTTAGAAATATACACCTTCTTGCCCTTGCCTCAAGTTTACCATCACTCACATGGGCATACGCAGGGCAACCAAATATATTCAAATCAGAATAGTTTATAGGTTGACTGGACCATACCTCTTGTGGAATCTTTAGATAAGTTGCAGTTGATGGAGATCTGTTTACTAAGTATACAGCTGTATTGACCGCCTTAGCCCAAAATGATTTTGGAAGTTTAGCATTAATCTGTATGCATTATGCACACTCCAGAAGTGTTCTATTCATCTATTCTGCAACTCTATTTTGCTATGATGTTCCAGGTACAGTATGGTGCCTCACTATACCTGCATTCCTGCAGAACTCTTCAAATTATTTACTACAGAATTCCCTGCCATTGTCGGTTCTCAGCCGCTTGACTGACCGCCCAGTTTGCTTTTCGACCATGACCTTCCACTACTTGAAGTTTTTGAACACCTCATCCTTTTGCTTCAGGAAATAAACCTAGACCTTCTTGGAATAGTCATCTATCAGAGTAAGAAAATAACGAGTACCACCCAATGAGTTAACAGGGATTGGACCCCAAACATCCGAGTGGACATACTCCAGAATGTCCTTGCTGGTGTGTTTTGTAGAACTGAACTTTACTCGTTTCTTCTTTCCAAATACACAATTTTCACAGAAGTCGAGTTTACAATTCTTTACATCTTTCAGCATTCCTCTTCCAGCAAGTATTGTCATTCCCTTCTCACTCATATGACCAAGTCACATGTGCCATAACTTTGTAACATCATCTTTAGATTTTTCAGAGGATAGAACAGCAACAGTGCCACTAACTGTGCTCCCCAGCAATAGATAGATCCCGCCTTACAGTTTTTATTTCATCACCACCATTGAACCTTTGGTCACCTTAAAAAAACCACCCTCTCCGGAGAACTTGTACCCTTAGTTGTCTAGGACACTCAAAGAGATCAGGTTCTTACCCAACTCTGGTACATGCCACGCTTGAAATGTCCTTGCAGTACTATCATCCAATCTGATTCATACCTCTCCTCCACCTACAACAGCAATTACCATGTTGTCTCCTAATCGGACTTTTCTTTCTCGCTTTTGATACGAAGAGAAAAAATTCCTATTAGATGTTATGTGAAAAGATGCGCCAGAATCCAGGATCCCCTTGTTGCCCGAGTCACTAGTGGAAACTGTTAGGACAGATTCAGCATCACTATCATCTGAACTTGCAACTATTAAGTTGGCAGTATTTCCTTGTTTCTCCTTTCTAATGGGGCAATTTTTTCGGATATGCCCTGGCTGGTGACAATGAAAACACTTTAAGGACTTGTGATTTTTAGACTTTGATTTTCCCTTGCTTTTGCTTCCTGATCCTCTTTCTTGACTACGCCCTCTCATAATGAACAATCTATCTGCAGTATTATCAACACTGGATCCTGATGTCAATTTCTGATGCTCCTTTGTCATCAACGCCTCTTTGACAATTTTGGCAGAGATGGTGGACTTACCATACATTATGGTATCACAGAAATTATCATAGAACGGAGGTAGTGAAGTCAATAAGATCATAGCTTGATCAATATCTTCTACTATAATTCCATCCGCTTGTACATTAGTGATCATCTGATTAAAGTCATCAATATGATCTCGAATTGGTTTTTCTCTTGAGAGTTTGAATGTGTACAATCGCTTCCTCTAGTAAAGTTGGTTTGACAGAGTCTTTACAAAGTACTTTTCTTCCAAAGCTTTCCAGAGTCCATATGCAGTCTTCTCGTTCATAACCTTTCGCAGCACATTGTTTGTCAGGCTCAACTATATTGTGCTACGTGCCTTGGCCATCATCTCCTCCTTTTTATTAGAAGACAATGTTTCCAGCAACTTACTTTCACCTTCCAACGCCTTTGACAAGCCTTGCTGCTCTAGCAATGCCTGCAGCTTCAGCTTCCACAAACTGAAGTCGTTGGATCCATCGAACTTCTCCACATTAAATTTTGACATCGATATCTTCGATCTGAAATTTGATCAAGTGGCTCTGATACCACTTGTTAGGAAATCAAAGTTGGATACACCCCAAGTGTCTTAAACACTTTATGGATGTGAGCGGAAGCATATTCAGATCCGTGAAGAAGAACTGATAAAATTGCAAAGCACGTGAATAGTACTTTGTGGTGGGGCCTATATGAATAGTATTTTATGGTGGGACCCACTGTTAGTACTATTTATACAAGAATAATAAATCAAGAGCTGCACATCAAATTTAACATAAATAGTACACTGAGGGAAAAAATCACGGGACAAACTCTGAAAAATATTCCACTATATCAAGGATAATTACAATATCTTATCTACACTCTCACACACAAAAGGTACAAAATATAGTATTTCCTAATGAGACCTTCTCCTACTACAATTTATAGTATTACAGATATTAGAGAATAAACCCAAAAATTCTTAGTATATACTCACACACTATACTTTTATAATTTTTTTACACTTTCTATTTTTCTCTCACTCTCAGAAGCTGTTTTGCTTCTTTTGTTTCTTTTCTTAGTATATACTCACACACTATAAGAGATTTCAGCCACTCTTGCTTGTCTTGCTGCCCAATTTCCACAACGACCTCCGCAAATCATGCTTCCATCCACCGAAAGTTCTACAGGAGGAAAGAAATTTCCTCCCTTTGCTGACTTTTGAGGCTTCCACCGAAAGCATTATGCTTTCCTCCAATTTACAACAATTTGCTTTCCTGCTTTTGACTTTGCAAGCCAATTAACATTATATTCATTGAATTAATATTAATTGAATATCACTTCAATAGACTCCTAGGTTATCTACTGAATCATATGCGAGCGAGATGTTCTACAAGGACAGCAAACGCTGGTCTGAAATCTGAACTAGCCTTAGACATTTATGTGGATGGTCTTTTCTATAAACTGATCAAGTGTTCGAAATGTATGGACATGAATGCTAGTTATGGGAGAGGCCCTGTGATGTGGGATTTGTTTGCGCGGTTAGTCACCAGGATTTGGTACAGTCACTGAAACTCACGCTTCCCCTCCAATATGCAAACAGCAGCATTATTCGTCCAACTAAAATACTCTAACTTTCATCCAATTCTCTCACAAACTCATTCTATGTCCAGCGAGAAAGTTACAGTAATATACAGTCTGATTTGACATCTCTCTCATGTAAATATACGGTAAACATACGGTAGAAGTATTTGGGTTTGACAAAAATCATTTCTCATATGCAAAACCAATCAACCTCTAAACTGTGCCAAGCTAGCAATTACGCTTCCCCTCCGAGCTAGCAATCACGCTTCTTCTCCGACCGTAGGAGAACGTGTTTTTTTCACTTTTTGGGTCGGTCACTCACCTTAAATGAGGCCTTACTTTACATTACAAATATCTAAACTTCTTAATATTTAATTCATAAAACGTATTTACCTACTATAAACCGGTTATTATTTCAGGTGCATTGCTACACTAAAACTCGACAGGTGTATTGAAAACGAACTCTTCGGTGGGTATAGTCTAACGTTATTAGCAAATTCAGTGTTCATACTTCAAATTTTGAAACAAGGTGCATCCGTATATCTGTTCAAACTTCCACTATGATTCTATTTTGGTATTTCGATTAATATATAGCTAAATATAGAATCCAGACCATGCGTTTTTAGACGTTTGAAACGTGATCCATTAATCAATCATATTTTTAACTTTTGCAAAATTATTATGCTATTTATATAATTAATTATTTTTATTATCAAATACATAATTATACATGAAACAATAAATAACATAAGAATTTATTTATTTTTATTCTGTGAAGGACTAAACTTAACTAGCTAGCCAATCTTCAAACGTCAAACAACTGTTTCAAATTGTAAGTTTCAATGACATCTCTATTTCCACTCCACATTAGGTTGGCGTAATGCTCAGCAGCCTTCTCTGTGGGATGAAGAGAATCAAAGAACACATACTCATTAACATTGTTACATAGCTCATATTCTTCAATCCCTCTTTTCCATCCGCAACTATAATCTCCTCTGTAAAGACCATCTCCACAACAAGCTGCATTCCCCTCTTTGAAACCTTACCAACAAAAAAATAGAAAGCAATAATTACAACATAGATGATGCGGTTTACTATTTTTTTTTTTGAAAAAAAATTGGCATATATATACAGTTTAAGGGTATATACCACATTTTGAAAGGTATTTCATTAATTCAATAAGTGCACCGTAGAAGTCAGTAATTGAGTATTTGAATCCCTGTAATTGTTTCTCTAGCTTCTGAAATATTTTAGGAAGAGCATTATTATGTAGCCTTGCAAGTGCTGAAGCTTCTTTTTTCAGGCAGACATCTAATTCAGTTCCATTTACGAGTCTCCTTAGAAGTGGAAAGCAATTCAAAGGACCCACATTTAGAAACCCAAATTTTCTTCCACCTTCGTTATAAATTTCCTACGTAAAATATCTATGTTAAAATTACTATAAACTGAGAACGAAGAAAATTATTATTACAAAAAAAAAAAATTGGCGCAATTGTGAGGCAAAATGTTCAAATCTTAATATACCTTGATTGCTGCTGTAATGTTGCCAATCACGAAGTCTACAAATTGTTGTTGAGAGTATGGAAGAACCACAGTACTATTGGGGTTTGTATAGAAAGGGGATGCATAGTCATTGCCTCCTATGGAAAATATGTAGACAGCTCTGGACAGCAATTTCTTAGTTTCCTCATCTCCTAATTTCTGCCTGAATTGCTTGCTAACTTGTGTGAAGTAATTTGCCTGAGTCTTTAGGTCTGCCACCTAGACAAGGAGTAAGAAAAAGCTTACATATATAAGATCCAATTTCGAATGTGGTTTAGGAAACTGATAATACAATAGGTACAAATATCACTACTAAAACAAGAATGTGATATATAGTTTGAGGAAATACTATAAAAGAATGCATTATGCACTTAATCATAATCAAGTGTACACCGAACAAATAGAAGCACTATTAACGTAATAAACTCTATCATATTCCGAGAGTAATAAATGTATGCTGTGAAAAAAAATTTATTGTTGATTTAAGTTTGTTTATTTAATAAAATTTATTTAAATATGTTTAAAATTAATATAAAGATATTTCTGAAACGTACAATAATTTCTCCTATTAATGGTATGCTCAAGGAATTTATTTGGCCCCACTCTTAATTATTCTAGTATGACATGTAATAAAAAAAATTAATGTAACATGTTTTACAACCTTTGACCCCAATCATTGATGCCATGTTATTTTTTCTCTCGCTACCATTTGCAAAAAAAAAAAAAAAATTAGTCTTATTACACAAAATAAAAAAATAAATAGATAAATAAATAAATAAATTTGTACCAATAAATAAATAAATAAAAATTTAGTCTTATCTGAGTATGGGAAAATTGGGTTGCCCTTTCATTCATTGCTTAATAACTCAGCATTACGTACCCATCTTTTTTTAATAGATACTTAAAGTGAATTGTGAAACATTTTATTAATTATTAGTTATATTTAGTATATTTTTAAATATTTATTGTAAGATTAGTAGACAATAATAAATAAATATTTAACAACTTATCTTGAATATTATACCTATAAGAATATTATATCAACACTATTAGTAACCATGTAACTAACTTTTAAATTTCACATTTTGCTCAACCAAATATGTATAATTTAACAATATTAATATGATATCAACCATTTAATTTCAAATTATTTTCTTTTTTTTACGGTAATTATTTCTTATTTATATTGGATCGACAGTTTTGATTTTTTTTTAATCAATTTCAATAAGTTTAATTTCTTGCTTCGTAAACAGGTTATTTAGGCATTAATTTTTATTTCCTTTTATCTAACACTATTTCCTTAATTAAGTATTAAGAATTAAGAATTAAGAATTACAGTATATACTTATATGTATAAGGCTTCCCTTCACTTCATAAACCAAGTCATGTGGCTATATTTAAATAGCCCATGAACATTTAGAGCCCCCAGTGAATACAATTTTCAGAAGACAGAATAACAAGTTAATACCCGTCCTTGATTAGTTTCAGCCAGAGCCCAGCTCCCGCTTATGCAAAATTCACCCCATAAATGTACTGATCATAATGGTATCCAGAATTCAGGTATGGCGGAATTAGTGGCAACTTTGCATACTCAGCTGCAACAATTAAGCAAACCAAAACCTCATAATTATAAATTACGCCGAAGTACGTAAAAACTTCATCTCATAAAATCAAATAAAATAATGCTTCAAACACGTATACTGAAAAAACATACCAACGAAATCTGGGACTACACGTCCATCAGAAAATCTTCCAGAGGGATACTTGAAGAAATTTTCCCCATATGGGGGAAAGTTTGCCTGGAAAAAAGTAGTGGCATTGATGTAGTTATTGATTCCATTATCAAAAAGTGAATCTCCAAATATGAATAAGGCTGTGTGCTTTTCCGGCAGGCAAGGAAAACTTTGGGAAAGCGAGTGATCAGTGTTGAGAATAAAAGAGATCAAATAGAGAACCAACACAGACATGGAGACCCTTAAACTTGCCATGTTAGAAATCTGATCTAGTTCACTTTTCTCATGCAGAGTTAGCAGGCACCCTTTTGCCAGTTAGAGCATATTTGGAAAAGATGGATTCTTTTCCAAATAGCTGTTTTGAGAGGATTAAGTTGTTTTGTGAAATAATTATTATGTTTGGATAAAAAGATTATTTTTTAAAAAAGCTTTTACATGAAATTCAATACAGAAAAAAAGTTTTTTTTAACTAATAATCATAAGTTAAAGATTGAAACTTATAATTTTAATTTATAAATTATTTCTTACACTTTGATATGTAAATACTATTTTGTCTTAATCAAATAATTTTTTTAATTATTTATACCTATTTTAGTAATTTAATGCATAAAAGCGATTTTTTTATATCATCCAAACGAATCATATTAGCTTAAAATCACTTTATAACTAATACATCCAAATATAAAAATGAATCGATTATAATCGATTATAATAATAATCGATTATCAGCATAATCTATAATTTTTAATTTTCTCAAACAAACCCTTAAGCTCGTATGTGTATTATATATGTAGGCATTTGGATTACTGCCTTTCATGAGGATTTTCTTTCTCTATGCTGAGAAATAAGTAATAACTAATAACAAAGTATTAAATATTTTTAAAATTTATAATATAATATATATTTCTATTTTTCATTTAATATTTAGTTTAATGTAATTAAAAAATATATAAAGAGAATTCTACATCAAAAAAAAAGAATATAGGACAATTTATTAAAAGAATATAGTGTTTTTCTTTTATTAAGGTACTAATATTTTATATAAATTGTTAAACACTTATTAGATGTTAGTTATATTTTATTAAATTTTTAAGCCTTTATTTATTGTAATTTCGCACAATAATGATCAATAATTGTTCATAAGCATACAGCAGAGGACAACTCCATTAGGTATGTTTGAATTAGAGTTTACAAATTTAATTTTGAATAAACTTAATTTTACAAACTTGATTATAATTAAAAGTGATTTTAAAATAAAGCGATTTATGTTTGGATACCTTTTTTTGAAAAGTAATTTTGATAGAATTAATGTTATAGTATTGATTAAAATTATTTTTAGATGTATAATTACCAAAAAGAGTATATGTTAATATTACTTTTTAGTGTGACAAATTATTCTCATAATTTCAGGTCAAGAATAATATTTAAATAACATCCACTCCAAAGTAATGGGTTAATATTACTTTGTTTATATTTCTTTTTCATCATTTTATTTTTTTAAATTAGATTTTAACAAATGAAATAACTTGTTATAATAATCATTTTTATTTTTAGTGCTATTATTATTATAAAAAATATTTATAAATGATAATGCATATTTTATTACTATTTTAAAATTTAAATATCATATTTTATGTATTAAATAATAAATTACATAAATTAATAGCAATGATAATTAGATACTCAAAAAGATCTATTAATATTAAACCCAACCGAATATTCTTATTATAGCATGTATATAAAACAAATTAAAATAAGTATTTAAAATATAAAATAAAATAAAATAAAGAGACGTAAAATAAAATCCAATAATAGAATGAAGAACGGAAAGGAGGAAAGGCAATGTTAAAACAGCTCTATTAGAAAATAAAAACAACTTAGGCTGAATGCAATACTTTGAATTTGCAAAGTTAGACAAAATATCTCTCCAACGGCCTTTTTTTTTTCTTTTTTAAGGCTTAGGACTCATCTGAAGGTTTCTTAGTGAGGCTCTTTAGATGACTCTTTAATAAGGTTTAAAAGAAAAGAAATTATGATCGAGAACATTTGTGAGATTTAAACTGCGTATCTTCAATTCTTACCATCTGAGTTATTAATACAGGACATGTCGAATGACTTTTTGGTACAACATTGCTCTTACTCAAACCTTGGTTTAATATAAAATCACGGTGAACAAAGAGCAAATGAGAATTTTGTCAAATAACAAATTATGTCATGAGAAATGTTAGTAATATATTATTTTTCACACACTTTCTAACACACACTCTCTCGTTTGGCCACGTTGCTCATCTTGTTTATATTATGACTTGTTTAATTAATGTATCTTTTTACTTAAAAATTATTCATTTTCATTCAAAATAAAGTTTTAATAAAAAAACTGATCCATTAATCACTAAGTAAATTAAAAAAGTACCTAAAAGCAAATTAAAAGTAAATATAATAAAAGTAAATTAAAAAATATATAATAAAAATAAATTAAAGATTTAGAAATTGTTTTATGAAATTGTTAAAAGATAAATCATTTTTTTAAAAAAAAATAGTCCATCAATTACAAGGTGAAAAAAAAGAAGTTACTAAAAAGATTAAAAAAACAAATAAAACAAAAGTGAATATTTTATTCACCTTATGCAGAAGGTTCTATGACAAATGTTAAAAAAACGGTTTTTTTTTTGTTTGGGCTGTTTTGGGTTGTGAAAAGAAAAATAAAAAAAGATAGAAAGAGTTGCACATTTCAATGAATTGAACGAAACGTGAAAAGTGAAAAGTGAAAGGTGCATCTGGGTGGTGGGTAGGTTTCGCCGTTTTGGTGGAATTTTTTTAAAAAACAATAATGTGAAGTGAATAGTAAAATTACAAGTCACAAGTCATAATGTAAGGAAAGAATAATAATTATTTTATTTCAAATAATATTTATATTCTTTTTAATATTATATTTAATAAAATATAAATTATTAATTAATAAATATATATGTATAAATATGTAATTTTTTTAATTTGATCTTATTAATTAATTTATATATGATATTAATTATTTTTTATTAATTAATTTTTTACATATTTATTAATTAATTTTTATACGTCATTAATTATTAATTTATATTTTATTAATTAATTTTATATGATATAAAAAGTAATATAATTAAAAATAGATAAAATTATTAGAGTTAGATAAATAAAAGGTGAAACCCGGTGCAATGAGTGAAAGTGTATCAGAAAAAGTGTAAAATTGAGTGTGTTATTAGTAATTATTTTGTTATATATTTCTTGACATAATTTTGGTAGTTGATAGATGGAAATTACTAGGGGTGCACATTTATCCGACTCGACCTGATGACCCGGACAATCCGACCTGATCCAACTTAATTGGTTCGGGTTGGTCCAGGTAATCGGGTCCGTTCGGGTAAAACTCGACTAACCCGTCCATTAATTGGTTCGGGTGACGGGTCGAATGAGCTAACCCGATGACCCGACCCGATTACCCGATTAAAACGACGTCGTTTTACCTAACCCGACCACTTAAGATGGACAACCCAACCAACCCGATTACTCAACCCGCGAACCCGATTATTCAACCCGCGAACCCGATTATTCAACCCGCGAATCCGACCAAACCGACTGACCCGATTACCCAACCCGAACCAATCCGATTCTAATCGGGTTGATTCGATTCAGGTCACTTAATTTTTTTTTCATAACTCGACCCGACCCGATCCGACCTCACCTAGTTGGTTTGAATTTCTTTTACTTCCAAACCCGACCAATCTGACCCGTGATCACCCCTAGTATTTACCATGAACCTTTGAGTTTGGGTCCATGATGGTTCTATTAGTAGACTTATGATAGTAGGTTTAATTTATTTATGAAATGGTTCATTAAATTATTTATTATTAAGTCCTATTGCTATTAAATTTTTCAATTTATTCCTTGCTTAATTTTGATTTTTACTTTCACCTTCAACCCCTCTGATAGTGGTGTAGGGACCCCTCTTCAAGTCCTATTTTATCCACCTTATGCTGAAGGTTCTATGACAAATGTTAAAAAAACGGTTTTTTTTTGTTTGGGCTGTTTTGGGTTGTGAAAAGAAAAATAAAAAAAGATAGAAAGAGTTGCACATTCAATGAATTGAACCAAAACGTGAAAAGTGAAAGGTACATCTGGGTAGGTGGGTTTCGCCGTTTTGGTGGAATTTTTTTAAAAAACAATAATGTGAAGTGAATAGTAAAATTACAAGTCACAAGTCATAATGTAAGGAAAGAATAATAATTATTTTATTTCAAATAATATTTATATTCTTTTTAATATTATATTTAATAAAATATAAATTATTAATTAATAAATATATATGTATAAATATGTAATTTTTTAAATTTGATCTTGTTAATTAATTTATATATGATATTAATTATTTTTTATTAATTAATTTTTCTCATATTTATTAATTAATTTTTATATATCATTAATTATAAATTTATATTTTATTAATTAATTTTATATGATATAAAAAATAATATAGTTAAAAATAGATAAAATTATTAGAGTTAGATAAATAAAAGGTGAAACCCGTACAATGAGTGAAAGTGTATTAGAAAAAGTGTAAAACTGAGTGTGTTATTAGCAATTTTTTTTATATATTTCTTGACATAATTTTGGTAGTGGATAGGTGGTATTTACTAGGGGTGCACATTTATCCGACTCGACCCGATGACTCGAACAACCCGACCTGATCCAACTTAATTGATTCGGGTAATCGGATCTGTTCGGGTAAAACTCGATCAATCCGTCCATTAATTGGTTCGGATGACGGGTCCAATGACTCGACCCGATGACCTGATTACCCGATTAAAATAACGTCGTTTTGCCTAACCCGACCACTTAAGGTGGACAACCCAACTAACCCGATTACCCAACCCGCGAACCAGATTATCCAACCCGTGAACCCAATTACCCAACCTGCGAACCCGACCAAACTGACTGACCCGATTACCCAACCCGAACCAACCCGATTCTAATCAGGTTGGTTCGGTTCGAGTCACTTAATTTTTTTTTCATAACTCGATCCGACCTCACCTAGTTGGTTTGGATTTTTTTTACCCCCAAACTCGACCTAACTCGACCCTTGATCACCCCTAGTATTTACCATGGACCTTTGAGTTTGGGTCCATGATGGTTCTATTAGTAGACTTATGATAGTAGGTTTAATTTATTTATAAAATGGTTCATTAAATTATTTATTATTAAGTCCTATTGCTATTAAATTTTTCAATTTAGTCCTTGCTTAATTTTGATTTTTACTTTCACCTTCAACCCCTCTGATTGTGGTGTAGGGACCCCTCTTCAAGTCCTATTTTATTTACCTTTTGCAGAAGGTTCTATGACAAATGTTAAAAAAACGGTTTTTTTTTGTTTGGGCTGTTTTGGGTTGTGAAAAGAAAAATAAAAAAAGATAGAAAGAGTTGCACATTCAATGAATTGAACGAAACGTGAAAAGTGAAAAGTGAAAGGTGCATCTGGGTAGGTGGGTTTCGCCGTTTTGGTGGAATTTTTTTAAAAAACAATAATGTGAAGTGAATAGTAAAATTACAAGTCACAAGTCATAATGTAAGGAAAGAATAATAATTATTTTATTTCAAATAATATTTATATTCTTTTTAATATTATATTTAATAAAATATAAATTATTAATTAATAAATATATATGTATAAATATTTAATTTTTTTAATTTGATCTTTTAATTAATTTATATATGATATTAATTATTTTTTTATTAATTTTATTATTTAATTTCTATACTTCATTAATTATAAATTTATATTTTATTAATTAATTTTATATGATATAAAAAATAATATAGTTAAAAATAGATAAAATTATTAGAGTTAGATAAATAAAAAGTGAAATCCGATGCAATGAGTAAAAGTATATCAGAAAAAGTGTAAAACTGAATGTGTTATTAGCAATTTTTTTTTATATATTTCTTGACATAATTTTGATAGTTGATAAGTGGTATTTACCATGGACATTTGAGTTTGGGTCCATGATGGTCCTATTAGTAGACTTATGATAGTAGGTTTAATTTATTTATAAAATGGTTCATTAAATTATTTATTATTAAGTCCTATTGCTATTAAATTTTTCAATTTAGTCCTTGCTTAATTTTGATTTTTACTTTCACCTTCAACCCCTCTGATAGTGGTTTAGGGACTTTTTTGCTATTTCATTTTCACAAAATAACTTTATTTTCATGTATCCATTTGTAATTTCTATAATTAACCTGCTAGCTGATAAGTAGGTAAACCATCCTCACCATCCATATAATTTATTATTAATCCAATGGTTACTATTAAAGATCCATTCATGGACCCAAATTCAAAAGGTTCATGGTAAATGCCACCGTAGTTGCTAAGGTTTAGGCTTTCCTAAGCCAAACCAAACACACACTTATACATGCACATGCACTTATGGAATAATTGAATGGACTCCCTCTCTTCTGTGGCTTATAGATTGTGATTGTCATTTACCCACTTGAACTTTAAACATTTAGTAATTTTTTTTTTTTCAATCTGTTTTTACATTATTATCACCAAACATGTTATTATATTTTATTTTATATTTTTCTTTTAGCCAAATACTTCCTAGCACTGAGAAGTAAAGTTCTATGAAACTTGGCAACGATTTAGAGAAAAAAAAGTGAATTCATAAACGTTTAAAAGTTCAACCAAATTAAATAAACTACAAAAGTGCAAAGTTAAAGTGAGTAATTTGCAGTTTATTTTTTATTTTTTAAATTATCTTGCGAGTTTGAAATTCCTTTGTTTTGAATGACGAATAACTAAGAATGGACACAGGTAATGGGTCCTATCGACTGTAGTAGTTAAAAACCACGGTTAAACTCACTAGGAGAATCCCATGTAACAAATATGCAACAATGGCCAAAAGAAATTGCATCATAACCCTCTGCATGAAGTAATAAATCTTGCCGTCCAAGTTTCAATGAGAAGAATAAAGCGTATAGAGAAGTTAATTTATATGACGCAGGTATATGTCAAGAAAAGGGGATCAACCAATGACAGTAAGGTACCAACTTTAAGGATCATATGAGTTCTGGTGTATTACTATTCAAATCGTTGTCCAATTTGGAACTTTCAGCCAGTTTGATCAAACGCATGTTTGAACTTTGAAGTTAAATAGGATACCAAGAAACAATTCCATCTACATCATGGAGTTTGTTTTTCCCTCACGGAATTCACAGTAGTCTTTATAAGCAGAACTTGGTAACTAATGAAAGCACATGAAAGTTGAAGAAAACTAAGATGGCAAGTGTAAAATTCCATTTCTGCCTTTTAATTTTCTGTGCAAGCAATGCCATATTCATCCCAATCTGCTGCCATAGTGAACTATGTCTGCCAGAGAAACATGCCGCCTTATTTGTATTTGGAGATTCTTTGTTTGATGCAGGGAACAATAACTATATCAACACTACAACTGATTATCAGGCAAACTACTCACCATATGGGGAAACATTCTTCAAGTATCCCACTGGTAGATTTTCAGATGGGCGAACGATTCCAGATTTCATTGGTAAGAATTTAATTTCAAGTTCAATATCTTTCTGATTCTGCACTAACATTCTGAGATCTTTATTGCAGCTGAGTATGCAAAATTGCCACTAATCCAACCATATCTATATCCTGGTTATCAACAATATGTTGATGGGGTCAATTTTGCTTCAGGAGGAGCTGGTGCTTTAGTTGAAACTCATAAAGGATTGGTATGTTATATTTCCCCTAAATTGACTTGTTGATGTGCATCAATTTACAAGGACTGTGAAACTAATAAGTAGTCAGAGTATGCTCTTAGAAGACAATTTGTTCCAATATTGTTTTGCTGGCACTTTTTACTAAATATGATCATAACTTAGAGGTCTCTTGTATGTAATATAAATATGATTGTCTGAGACGCTAATGGTACGATTGTCTGATATTTTCAGGTGATAGACCTAAAAACTCAAGCAAGTTATTTTAAACAAGTTAACAAGCTACTGAGGCAAAAACTAGGTGATGCAGAAACCAAGACTTTGTTGGAGAAAGCTGTCTACTTAATTTACATTGGAAGCAATGATTATCTAGGCCCTTTTGCGGAAAACTCTAGTATCATTACTTCTATCTCTCCTGAAAAATATGTAGACTTGGTGATTGGTAATCTGACAACAGTGATTGAAGTATGTAAAATTTAATCGTACATTCAAACTTAATGTCTAGTATATACAAACTTTCTATCTTTCCAATTTTTGATCTAATCAGTAACCATAATCTGATTTTTAAGGAAATACACAGGGAAGGAGGGAGGAAATTTGGATTTCTTAACTTGCCGAATCTAGGTTGTGTTCCACTTGCGAGGGTACTTGCAAGTGTAACTGCAGGTTCCTGCTTGGAAGAGGTCACACCACTAGTAAAACAACATAACAGTGCACTTTCTGTGGTCCTTGAGAAGTTAGAGAAACAGCTTAAAGGATTTAAATATTCATTGACTGATTTCTATGATTTACTGTCTCACTTGATGAATAACCCAACAAAATTTGGTAGGTAAATGCATGATTGTAGTAAAGGAATATTTAATTTATTAATTTTTTGTATCTATGTTCTAATCATGGTTCTTCAATTTTAATTTGTTGAAAGGCTTCAAAGAAGGGAATGTGGCATGCTGTGGCAGTGGCCCTGACAGGGCATATTATAGTTGTGGAGGTAAACGAGCAGTTAAGGAGTACGAGCTGTGTGAGAATCCTAGTGAATATGTGTTCTTTGACTCTATTCATCCTACTGCAAGGGCTGATGAGCTTTGTGCCCAGCTAATGTGGAGTGGGAATCGCAACTTCACCGGGCCTTACAATCTGAAAACCCTATTTGAAGACTAGTTCAAACACATCATTTGCCATCATTTGCCAAATAAATGGAATTATTTGTAACAAAAAAATAAATGGTATTATATTTACTAAAAAATAAAAATTCTGAAAGTCGGAGCATCATGTAATGTCTCTGCCAAGAGTTTACGTACATTAGTTGAGGGAGATGAATTTTATTTATGTAGCAATTAGATGATGCATAGAAAATCTCCACTTCCTTATAAGGAAGTATATATTATGTTTGATAATCAAATTTCAAATAATTCTTTGAGATTGTATGGTCCATCGCCTTTTCCACCCCACATTAATTTTGAGAGCATCCGGTTGACCTTTTCTGTAGGATGACTATCATCAAAGAACACATATTCATCAACGTTATCACATAAAACATACTCTTCTCCTGTTGTCTTTTTTCCACAGCTAGGAATTCGTCTGCATGGACCACTGCCACAGCATGCCACTTTCCCTTCCTTGAAACCTTGTCAAAAGAAAAATAAAGCTATTTACTTCAAAATAAAAATACACACAAAACAGAAGCAGAGAAGTAATGAGAAGAAGGTAAAGGACATACCATATTTTGAAGGGTTATTCATTATTTTACTCAAAAATGTGAAATAATCAGTGACAGAATACTTAAATCCTTCAAGATGATTCTCAAGCTTTACTAGCATATTGGAAAGTGCTCTATTGTGCAGTTTTACTACTGCTATAGCTTCTTCAAAGCAGTCACCTGCAGCTCCACCTTTGATTGCCCTCATTAAGGGCGTACAACCCAAAGGACCAACATTACGAAACCCAAAGTTCCTTCCTCCTATCTTATATAGTTCCTACACATCATGTTATAATGATAAATTATAACTCACAGTTTAATCTGAAATTAAATTGGTTGAAGTTTTTTGGACATGAATTTATTTGTAACTTACTTTGATCACGGAAGTCAGGTTACCAATCACCATATCAGCATAGTTTTCTTGAGAATATGACTGAAGCACGCTGGTGTTTGTTGTGTAAACTGCGTAATCATTGCTACCAACAATTATTAAGTAGATAGATTTAGATATGAGTGTATTAGCTGCTTCATTTCCTAGTTTCTGTCTCAATAACCTGTCAAACTTTTTGAAATAGCTAACTTGAGCTTTCAGGTCCAATACCTGAAAAATTACACAAACAAAAAAATATATGCAATCTAAATTCTAAAACTAGATACATGCCATCAAGTGACAAAAATATTACATCTATTGTGTAAATATTGCTCAAGCTACATACAAACCCTTGATGGTTTTGGGCAAGAACACCAGCTCCTGCTGATGCAAAGTTTGCTCCATTAGTATATTGATGATAACCAGGATGTAGATATGGTTGTATTAGAGGCAATTTTCCATACTCAGCTGCAAGAAAAAACTTGGAGTTTGTAAATGGATCAGCAAACAGGATGCGAAAACTAAAACAAACATCACTGTAATCTTACCAATAAAGTTTGGAACTACACGTCCATCAGAAAATCTTCCAGACGGGTATTTGAAAAAGGTTTCCCCATATGGCCAGCGGTTGGCCTGGTAATTAGTAGTAGTGTTGATGTAGTTATTATTGCCAGCATCAAATCCAGAGTCTCCAAAAATATACAAGGCACTTTGTCTTTCTTGCAGACATAGGTCTCCTCTGAACCTATTTGGTAAGCAAAGGCTTACACAAATGACCCATAAGCAACAATGCAACCTTAAATTTGACATGTAAGAAATAGTTCACTTCTTATTTTAAGTATTTTGTGACTTGTGATTTAAGAGGAGGACAATTTTATACCTCTTGGTTGAAATTTAAGCTGCAAAAATATCTAGCCGTAGCCGTAGCCGTGTATTAGCATGTAATAAAATATTCAATATCATGTACCAAAAAATCAATTGATAGAACCAAAAGGGTGATGAATTGGTTCTATGGGTTCAATTAATAAAAAAATTATAAAATTAAAATCAATTGCAAATAATTAAAATAAAGTAATATGAATGTGAAAAATAAGGAGATAGAGATAAGAATATTGCACAAATAAATTTATTCTGATTTAGTCACAACGTGTGACTTATGTCTAGTCTCCTACCAATTGTTCGAGATTTTCTTCACTTTGTCAAATTATTACTTACAATGATTTCGACGAACCTTCCTCTACTTCATTCCCAAAGTAGAGTTCACAATAGTTTCTTTCTCCTAAGGACACCACCAAATCTCACTCAATTTCTACTCGAAGAAGAGTATATAATAATTTTTTTTTCTTAATAATACCACCAAACCTCCCTTAGCTTCTATCCAAAGAAGATTAACTTATTTCACTAGAACAAGAGATTTACTCTCACTTTTATATTCTTATAAGATGAGCTACAATGAATCCCAAAAATAAAAGTCTCTCTATAAAGTAGATGTACAAATTTAGAATCAACTACGAAGAGGAAAAAAGATCTTATAGAGGATGCAGCAATTCCTCTCTTTTCTTTTGAGCATTTGTGTCTTAATCTTCTCCAAAGCTTCCTATTTGTAGTAGAAGGCTTTCTTTTATTTTTTTAGCTGTTGGACATAGAGAAAATTAAGAAAATTAGCCTTTAATTTGTGAGAATTAATTTCATAAGAAAAATACATAATTGTTTTTTCTGTTTTCTGATAATTACTCCTTTACCCAATAGTTATTCAAATAGTCATTCATTTTCTCTAATTTATGTATGGTAGCAGCTAATTACAAATTTGAACATTGGAACATTCATTCTCTCTTATTAGAACTTAATTTAATCATAAAGAAGTATAGATGATTTGTTTCTAACAATAATAGAAATCAAATTATGAGTAAAGAAATATTTTATTAATTAAAAAATCAAATTTAAAAACTTTTCTTCTATACTCAAATGAATGAATCACATGTTAAAAAACAAATACTCAAATATCTTGAGTTTATTACATAGATTTTTCACATGTTCAAATAACTTAAAATACATACCATAATCAAAACTTAAAATCCCAACACAGAAATTGGAAACTAATCAATCGGGATATCTCTTGTCCAGTAGAACATTCAAACTTGAAATAGTTGTTTCAGATTGTAAGGCTTTGTGACAGTGCGATTTCCACTCCATATCAGTCAACAAAATGCTTGACTAGCTCTTTTCGTAGGATCGAGAGTCGAAGAACAAATGTTCACCGACATTGTCACATAACTCGTATTCTTTTATCCTTTGTTCCCTCCACACTATCATCTCCTCGTAAGGGCCACCTCCACAACAGGCCACGCTCGCTTCTTTGAAACCTTCCCAGCAAAAGAGAGAACATGATGATTAGTATTACAAGATCATGATGATCAGAAATAAAAATAATCACATATAATAGTTTCTGGGATTACCATATTTTGAAGGATATTTCAACACTTGAGAAAGTGCACTGTAGAAATCATTGATGGAATATTGGAACCCCTCAAGGTTTGAAATCTCTAACGAAATCATCACATTTTGGCCGCAACAAACGGTCGCATGCTGCCGCCGCGTTTCCGCATCAGCCCGCGACACGACTGAGTTTGGCAATCACGCGCGACGGCCGCAACGGAACGGTGTTGCGGCCGCAACGGACGAAACGCAACGGCGTTTCAGCCGCAACACACTTCCGTTCGGTTTTTCAACCCCGTTTCTTTCAAATTTTCTCAGTATAAAAAGAAAAAATGACACCAAATCAACCCTAACGAAAGTCTAACCTTGGAGAGAGTCAGAAACGCTCAGATCTGTTGAAGAAGGAGCTCCTGCCGCCGCATCTCGATCTGGACCTCCGAGCTCTGTTTCGCGATCTTCGGTTCAGCCCTTCCCGAGCCTCGGTAACCCTTCAAATCCATGGTTGATTTAGTGATTTATGTCGTTAGAGGAGGTGTGATGTGGCTCTGTGGGTGCTCACCGCCTGCTCGGTGTTCTTCTTGAATCTTGATGAAACAAAGATGGGAAACAAAACAGAGGGGAAGGGGTGGTACGTGGAGGAGGAGGGGGAAGAGGGGGGAGGGGGCGTGGGCCCGGGAGCAGAGGGGGAGGGGGGTGTGGGTACGGGGGGGGGTCCGGAGGGGGAGAGGGAGGGAGGGGTGGGCACCCGGGGGTGGGGGGGGTGGGAGTGGTACGGGAAGGGAGGGGGGCTGGGTACGGGGAGCGAGAGGGGGGAGGGGGTGTGGGTACGGGGAGGTCCGGGAGGGGGGAGAGGAGGGGAGGGGTGGGCACGGGAAGGGGGCGTGGGCACGGGGAGGGGTGGGAGTGGTACGGGGAAGGGGGGCGTGGGTACGGGGGGGGGGGGGGGGGGGGTGTGGTTCGGGGATCCGGGGGAGGGGGGGGGAGGGTGTGGTACGGGGACTGGGACGGGAGGGGGGGCAGAGGGGAGTGGGCGTGGGGGAGGGAGGGGAGGGTGGGTGGGGGGTGTGGTACGGGGACGGGGACGGGGAGGGGGCAAGAGGGGGGAGGGAGGGCGGAGGGGGTCGGCGTGGGGGGAGGGAAGGGGGAGGGTGGGTGGGGGATGGGGGATGGAAAATCATGAGTGGGGGGGGGAGGGAATCAAAAAAATCGAAAGGCAATTAGAAGGGAGGGGGACGTAGGGTCTGGTTTTTGTAGGGGCGGGGGAAATTATAAAAAAAATGAGTAGGAAATGGAATGAAAAAATTAAATGTTAATAAGATTTTTGAATTAGTTTAAAGTATGTGTTATAATATTTAAATTTAAATTATATAATTTATTTTTAATTTTAAAAAAATTTATAAACACATTTGTTTATATGTAGGTTAATTTAACAATGCCACCAAGAGAAGAATTTCCAACAGGTAAAGCGAAGGTGCTCCAAGTGAAGATATTGGTTGGCACTTTGGAAGATTTGTACCTGGTAAAAGTAGAAATAGTGTGCAATGCAAATTGTGGTAGAGTGTTAACAGGTGGAATTACTCGGTTGAAAGAACATCTTGCACACATGCAAGGAGAAGTCAAGGGTTGTGCTAGGGTCTCAACTTTTGTCGAGAAAATATGATGAAACTTTTGTTGGATAATAAAGCAAAGAAAATAGACTTTAAAGAGAAAAGAAGAACTTGTGGCACGTTTAAGAGGAGATGAAGATGATGATATTGAAGGTTTTTTTTGATGAAGACAGAGTTATAAGACAAGCTACTGAAGAAAGCATTATATCACAGAGCCAATGGGAAGACAGCAAAGATTTAGACAACAATCTGGGAGATTAAATTCTATATATGAAGGTGGAGGCAGCTCTCATGCTTTGGTGGCGAATGAGCTTTCGTCAACATCAACCAAGCGATCTTGAACGTCGATTGAGGTCAAGTGGATGTTGATTTGGCTAGAAGTAAAAGTATGAAACAAACCAAAATTAATACAAATATGATGAAAACACCGAGAAATAAGTTAGCAAAAGAAGTTATTCTCTAAATTGATAATATATGAGCGTCTTCCTATGAATTTATGCAATTCTCCATGGCTACACATTTTACTCACCTGAAGTCTGCAGAGTTGGGACCAGAATTAAATTCCCTACTTCTTATGAGGTTTCGAGAGGTGTACTTGGAAAAAGAATATCGGTCTATGAGACAAGATATAAATGATGAACTTAAACCAACATGGAAGGAAAGGGGGTGACAATAATGTGTGATGGTGGACAAATAGCATAAATCACATGCACATTATGAATTTCCTAGTGTATTGCAAGAATGGAACAGTTGTTCTTAAAATCTGTTGATGCTTCTAATGTTCCTAGTAGAAACACCGATTATTACTTTAAGCTTCTTGATAAAGTTGTGGAAGAAGTCGGAGAAGATAATGTTGTCCAAGTAGTCACTGATAATGAGAAGGCACTAAAAGCTGTTGGTTTGAAATTGATGGAGAAAAGACCACATCTTTATTGGTCTGCATGTGCAAATTTCATTGCTTGGATTTGTGTTTGGAAGATATTGGAAAAAATCTAATGTCCAAAAGATACTAGATGATGCAAAGAAAGTGACTTTATTTATCTACAACCACATTTGGACAAGTAAATCTTATGAAGAAGTATACTGGTGGCGTGGAAATTATTCGTCCAAAGAATCACTCGCTTCGCATAAACACGCTTTTTGCAGAGTTGAATCAATTGTGAAGCAAAAACATTCTTTGAGGAATATGTTTGAGTCGAGGAATTCAGAAAATCTAAGTGGGGAAAAGAGAAATCGGGACTGCATATGAAGCTAAAAAATTGTTTTGAGCAAAGATTTTTGGAGTAAGGCCGTGATATTATAAAGGTATTTGAGCCAATTGTCAAGGTTTTGAGATTGGTGGATGGTGATGACAAACCAACAATGGGCTTTGTTTATGAAGCAATTGATAGAGCAAAGCAATCCATTCAAAAAAATTGTCGTTATCATACTCAATATAATGAGATCATTGACAAAAGATGGTTCTTCATGCACTCGACTTGCATGCTGCAGGTATATCAATATATTTAATTTAATTTTTTTTTTCAAACGCTTATATTTGATTTTGAGATGCTAACTATTATTATTTTTATTCATAAGGTTATTTTCTAAATCCTCAATTTCAATTTGGAGTTGAACATGGAAGAGATGTAGCAAGGGAAACCTTGGATGGAACTACAAAAGTAATAAGCAAATTGGAGGCAAACATTGATCATCAAATCAAAGCTATCAACCAGGTGAATTAATTTGCATTTAAGATTTTGAAATATATCATAATTTGTCATCTAAGAACCAAACTGTGATATGTTAATGTTTAGAAACTTATAATTTTTGAAGACTTATATGAATTATTGGTACTTGTAGTTGTTACTTTTTCGAGATAAGAAAGAGACATTTGGTACAATACAAGCTCAAAGAGCTTGGTCACAAATGAATCCTGGTAAGATTTTGTAGTTTTTGGTGTTTGATGTGTAAGTGCAAGATGTTTTTTACCTTTTATTTTTTTATTAATATATATAATAATGGTTAATGGACAATCGTTTATTTAATCAGTTGAATGGTGGATGATATATGGATCTTGTGCTCCTGAGCTTCAATGCATAGCTATAAAAGTTCTCACCAAACAACTTCAGCTTCTAACTGTGAGAGAAATTGGAGTACATTTAGCTATATTCATACAAAGACGAGAAATAGATTGAAGTACCAGAAATTACAGAAGCTTGTCTTTACATTTTACAACATGAAGCTGAGAAAAGAGATTCTATGAGGAGAAGTCAAGAAGAGATTGATGCTAGCTTCAATCCTATTAATCTTGATTATATATTTCAGGAAGAAGATCCTTTATCTCCATGGCTTGAGGAGAGAGAAGGACCATTATTGGATGGGATCCAAAACTCAGAATGGCTCCCTATTGATTCTGATGATGATGGTGAAGGAATAGTTGGTGGGGATGATTCAGATTCAAGTGAAACACCTAGTCAAGGTCATGATAGTGGATTAAGTCCACCAAGTAATAACACTGGTAGTGGTGGTAATACAGAACAAAGTCAAGAAGGAGGTGAAGGGTCGTATCATTCTTTTCAAGAAGAACCATACTTCAGACGTGATCAAAATCTCATGATTGACATGACAAATTATAGGATGGAGGTGGATGTAGATCCTTCTGATGATGTAATCGGTGGTAGTAGTAGAGGTGGATCCCAACCTAGGAAAAATAGAAGGCGTGAAAATGCTATGTTAGATGATTCTTCCTCATCTAGTGTATCACAATCCTTTGGTGATTTTGGTATTGGTGTATCATCTGAAGGCAATCAAGGCAACTATCCACCATATTATCAGGATCCTTCTTACATGTCTCATGGCTACTATCCACCTATGCCAGCCCCACCATATTATCAGCCTTTCATGAATTACCAAGAGCCTTATCAGTATCCATCATCACATGTTTCTTATGATCAACAACAACAAATGGAACCACCAAGAAATTCAGGATTTTTTGATTATGTCTTTGACGAAGCAGGATATAATGATAACTAAAGTGAAAGTGGAGGTTATGATCCAGCACGTCATTCTACCATGTGGTGAAGTAATCACTCATGTATGAACTTTGTTTAATATATTAGTAGCTAATGATTTATTTATGTTGAAGTTGAGGTAATCACTCATGTATGAACTTTGTTAAATATATGAGCATGTATTGATTTATTTATGTTGAAGTAATCATTTATATATGAATTTTGTTAAATATATGAAGGTATTGATTTATTTATGTTGAGTAGTTACTAATTTATTTATATTTTAATATTGGTCAATTAATTTATTACTTTTGGATATCTCTTATTAATGAAAAAAATTATAAATTATTAGTTATGATACATTCTACAATAAAATAGATAATTTAATCTAATTTATGAAATCTGCTGCATCGCAAAGACTCGCATTGCAATCGCTAAAAAAACATAGCGCAACGCGACCGCAACCTGGACCGCGACCGAGATTTAAAACCTTGACCCCTTGAGCTGTTTCTCTAGCTTCTGAAGCATTTTTGAGAGTTTGTTGTTGTGTAGTCTTGCAATGGCTGAAATTTCTTCTAGGCATGGACCTGTGCTTCCATTACTTACCAGTATCCTTATGACAGGAGAACAGCCTATAGGACCCACATTAACAAACCCGAATTTCTTTCCACCTAGGTTATAAATTTCCTATAAATAAATTATATCAAGGTTAGAATTATGAGCAAATGGGATGGTAGAAAAGAGAATAGAGAAAGCAACTTTTCAACTAAAAATTCAAAATTTTCACATACTTTGATCACGTTTGTAAGGTTCCCAATCACCATATCTACAAATACTTGATGATCAACCGGTAGAAGCATACTCGAGTTTGTGTCCAAAAGAGTACCATAGTCATTGCTTCCAATGCTAAACAAGTAGACAGATTTGGACAGCAATGTCTCGGCTTCTGCATGTCCTAGTTTCTGCCTGAATAAATTCTTTACTTTTTGAAAATAACTCACCTGAGTTTTGAGGTCTATAACCTATATGTCAAGAAGAAAAATAATCAGACAAAGCTTAGATCAATAAATATCATTTATGAATATACCCAAAAAAAGAATAGCAATGCTACACTACACAAAGAGATTTTCACGAAATCCATTACGAATTCTGTGGCAAACAACATCTCTGCCAAATAATTTAAAAAAAAGAAAAAGAAAAAGTACATTTGAATCCTGCTGCAACTATTCTGTTTATTTGTAACCAAATTTGTGGAAATTTCTCCATGAGATTTACCATTTCCCCAAAAGAATTATTTATGAACGTATTAAAAATTAAGATCGATCATGTCTCTTATATGGTAGGGTTTTGTGAAACTCTAATACAACAAGAGGACCTTTTCTTTTTTGTCTCTCTCCAAGTGTCTTCACACTCTTTAAGTGTAAAAATAATCTTCGTTTGAGTGTATGACCCTAATCACAAAGTGTTTTTAGTAAAATTAAATCCTCTAATATAAGATGATTTAAATAGACATAATATATTGTATCTTAACCATGGAGCAAACAATTGTTAGGGTCTCCTAGTAGTGATAACGCTTAAAAGGATTAGTCTTATAATAATCGCTGTAGTATATCTTAATCAAAGACAATAATATATATATATATAATACAGTCTGAAGAGTATGGGATTACTCAAGACTTGGTTGGTCTCAAATCCTGATATTTGAATTTGGGATTCTTATGATGAATTTTAACCTAATTAATAATATTATTTCTCAAAAAATTATTGTGAATACTTTTCACCCAATTAAAAATTGTAATAAATACTTATTATCTACAAACAAATTTTTAATTATTTATTCTTAGTGTAGTAATTGTTTAGAAATGACTTTTTTAATTATTTAAATTTTAGATTATATATTCTTATTGGTTAAGATTTGTGTAAAACAAACAAATTTTATATTGGTAAATAACTTTGTAAGATAAATTATTAAATATAAAAAATTAATATAAGACTATAATTTTGTATAATTAGGAAATAACATATATTGATCGTATAGTTATAGTTGTTTTTAATTTTCTCAAATATATACATTATCAACATTATGATTACTCATAATTCAATAATCAAATTGAGCTAATGATTAACAAATGGTTAAAAGTGATATACGTACCATTAACAAATGGATGCTATATATATGTTTTTATAGGAATACAAAGATGGGCTTACCATTCCTTGAGCAGTTTCAAGCAAAGCACCAGCCCCTCCTGACGCAAAATTTACCCCATAGATATATTCAGGGTTACCCGGATGCAGATATGGTGGAAGTAGAGGCAACTTGGCATGCTCAGCTGCAACAAATTAGTCAACTGGTTGGTTTAGTTCTTCATAATCACATAGTCATGACTCATGAGCATTCATCAGAGACACAAAACTCAACCCCATAAAATGAAATCTGCTTTCAAAATTACTAAAAAAATCTTACCAACGAAATCTGGTATCATACGTCCGTCAGAAAATCTGCCACTAGGGTACTTGAAGAAAGTTTCCCCATAAGGAGGATAGTTTGCCTGATAAGAAGTGGTAGTATTGATGTAGTTGTTGTTTCCGTTATCAAATAGTGAATCTCCAAATATGAATAACGCAGCATGTCTCTTGGGCAAGCAGATATTCATGCTGCTATGGCTGTGGGTGATTTGAATAACAATACACAAAGAGAACACCAACAAAGACATTAAACCTGCCATGTTTGCAACTTAATCCTATGCTTCAATTTTGGTATATCACCTAGCTAGTTTCCAGTTATTATTTATATATAAGCATTATAAAAAGCAATATCTTTTGGTAGCTGTGCACCCCATCTTACCGGGTCCCTTCAACCAGCGTTGGTAGTTAATTAATTAGTAAACATTCATTGACCACATTCTCAAATTGGACCAACTACGATTTCGTAAAAAATAAACAAAAAATCTGAGAAGTTAAGACACCACAGATATGATTTTGTGAAATTGGACTAATGATCACGTCAAAAAATATTTCAAAGGCAACCCATAGATAAGTCAATAGGTAGAGTCGTCAAAGTGAGCCGTAATACCGCTCCATTTAATTCACTCAAAATAATGGATTGACTTGTTAAAAAAATAATTTATGAGAATCTCGGACTAATTTGACCCAGCTCACTTAACATGTGAGTTAAATGAGTTTGAGTCGGGTTGAGTCAGATTGACTCATGGGTTATTGATTTAAAAAAGTAAAAAAAGGAAAATATTAAGACATTTAAGCAACCAAAACGTGGCCCGTGTCCAACATGTTCCCAAGCCACCAAACACTGAAAGTTCAAATCCAGAGTTCACCTATTAGTAGGCGAATATATAATTCCATTGTAAATCCTCTCCTTACCATCAACTCTTATTCACCAAAACAAAAAGTGCCCATAGATTATATGTATTATTTATTCCAATGAATAAGAACTTACAACTACCCTTGATTTTTAGATTATCCTATTAGCAGTTGTCGTGTTCAAATTTACATGTTAAACCGTCGTCTACGAGGCTATTCCTATTAGCCCACAACCCCCCCCCTCTCACCCCCAAAAAAAGAAGATAAAAAAGAGTAAACAAAAAAGCAAAAAAAATAATCGACTATTAGCAGCACAATATTTAAATTTTTGATTTTGTTAAAGAAAATCTTTACAATTATTAAAAATAACAGCCAGTTGATCCACGTATGTAATAAGACTCAGTACTTACTTTTTTGTGTAAAGGAATATATTAATTGTTTTATTAAACAAGATGAAAATATTCTAAATTTTCTCACTGTGATTAGTTAGGACTTGATTAGTTAACCTACTATAAGCTTATTGCTAGCTATTTATAAGACTCAGTTGATCCACATATGGCCGGTTCTACTTAATAGAACTCAGTTGTTATTTTTCCGAGTAAAGGAAGATGTTATTTTTTTTTAATTAAGGAAAATGAAAATATTCTAATTCTTCTCACTGCAGTTGGGACTTTGATCACTTGACTAGTACGTTGATCTACTAAGCTAATTGAAACATACATATATGTATAGAGAGGGTGGGATTCGTTTATTATAGTGGTCAGACTTGACAAATTTTTTCTATCGAATTATTTTTATTAATCTTGAATTTCACCAATGTAACTGTTTAATTGAAATTTCTTATGAAATAGATCAAAAGTTTTTAAATCATGAACTCATATCCAGTCATTTTCAATCCAAATTTGAACTGAGAAACTGCTAATAATAACCACCGAAAATCTCTTGAACATAATAAAATGGAAGAGTAATAGAGGAGATTTATAATATTTACAAAGTTCTACGTATTGGCTTAAATCCGCAAGCAGTTGTAACCTGTTCTATTTTGGAGGCTGCAGCCTTTGATGAGAAGGGAACACATGGTTAGACCAAAATGTGACAATAGCACAATAGTTCAACTTTTACTATTCTTTCTAGAAGTTGGTTTTCATCTAATTTAGGAGAAGCAGGTGCTCTCTTTCTCTCTCATAAAAAAAAATAAATAAATCTTCTACTGTATATATTCTTGCAGAACAAGGCCTCATCTAATAACTGTAATTAAGTACATGATCTATTTATTTATTTATCCTTTTTTGGTAATAATTTATCTTTTTATTTGATCGTTTTGATTTTGTTCATATATAACTTCCTCTCATACTATTCTTCTCTAATAACAGATTTGATTTCTTCAAAGTCTTAAAATTGAGCTAACACGCAGAGAACTTACAACTTTTCAATGCCACTCATATTTATGTGTTATTTATCAATTATCACTAACAATGAAAAAAAACTTAACAACTTTCCACTCATATTTTGCCAGTCAACTCTGTACTTACAACTTTTGATAAACTCCAATAGTGGGTAGATGCCCCAATATTTTATACAAAACCAGCCTCTGATTTTGAAACAACGTTTACATTTTACTCGGGTGGATCAATTCAGAAAATATTCCTTGCTCAAACTCTCTCCTCCTTCACATTCAGCTCTGCTTGATCTAGAATCATTTTATTTTTTTTCACCCAATATCTGGTAGTATATACAATATATTTAAGGTCATCTTTAAGTTATAAAACTCAGAAATTGATAACCTGCCTTCAGACAAGATTATTCACTGGGATAACTACTATAACACTGGACAGGAATAGATGCAGCCAATTCAATTTTGATTGAGCTAATTAATATAAGTGACCGTTTGATTCATAGAATTAAGTATGAAATTAGAGTTTGAAATTGGAATTAAGCTTTTTAATCTCAAATTTTATGTTTAAAATGTTATTTAAATTTATAATTTTAATTATATAAACTAATTTCATAGAATTGAAAAATAATTAAGTTAAATTTTTTCAGTTCTTAACTAATATACTAAGAATTATTATTTTCATAACTTAAAAATTAAATTCTCTCTCTCTCCACATTTATTTACAAGCAATCATATTTATTAAAATTCTATATTTATATAAAAAATTATTTTATATTTATACAAAAATTATTATAATAGCATATTGATTTTTTTTTTTAAATTTCATGAAAAATTTCTTTATGAAAAAAATATTATTGTATAAATATTTTTATTGATTTTAATTTTGTAAATAATTTTTTAATATTTTAGATCATACTTTTAAAAAATAAAATTATAATTGAATTTAAAATTATAATTTTTTATCTTAATTTTTAATATAATTTTAAACATCAAATTTAATATTTTAAACCAATTTTAATTCTTAAAGAATTAGAATTGAAATTAAAATTGTATATTCAAATTTTAATTTCACTATTCAAATCAACCCTAATACTTTAGGAATAAGTTTTCATATAAAAAAAAGAGTAATGAACGAAATTTAAACTAAGACGAGTTTCACAAGAATAATCAAAATACAATTGAAACACAACTGCAATTCGATTAACCAGTAAAACATCTTGGAAACTAATCATGTTCAGTAAAGATAGTTGTACACAGTACAAATGGATCATGGATCTCCCAAACTGGCATAAATCTGGGTTTGACTCCCCCTGTCCCACCCCACATTAGCTGGGCGAAATGCTCAGCAACCCTCTCCGTGGGATGAATAGAGTCAAAGAACACATAGTCATTAACATTGTTACATAGCTCATATTCTTCAATCCCCTTTTTCCCTCCGCAAATATAATCTCCTCTGTAAGGGCCACCTCCACAACAAGCTGCATTCCCATCTTTGAAATCTTACCAGCAGAAAACAGAAAGCTAGAATTACAACAAAAATGCAATTGCTAATTTTTTTAAAATAATAATTTTAACAATAATACACATTTTCAAGCCATACCATATTTTGAAGGGTATTTCATTACTTCATTAAGTGCACTGTAGAAGTCAAAAATTGAGTATCTGAATCCCTTTAGGTTGTGTTTGGATAAGGTATTTTGAAATTTTAAAATATTTGAAATTTAAAGAATTTTAATTACATCAATTCAATTTCCTTCATTTACAAAATATTTTGTTTGGATAAAGCAATTAAATTCTCTTGAATTTCAAATTTCTTATTTGGATAAAGCAATTCAATTGCATACTTTTGTAAAATCTCTTTTTAAGATATTTTTGTAAAATTAGAATTTCAATACAAAATTTTACAAAACAAAATAAATATCATATAACATTTTTTCATAAAATTTATTAAGCTTTGATTAGATTTTGATTTTTTAGTTTGATTTTTGTTTGGATTAAAATTCAAAACCCCTACATTCAATTATTTCAAGACTATAGTGCTATGAAAGCACACAATAAAATTAAAATATAAAATAAACTTTGACAAATGAATCACTTTATTATGATACAAAAGGCAAATGAATTCTTTCAACGACTCAGCCACTTCTCTTATTGAAGCAACTATCCCATATTTTTCTTCACTTTTTCTTCGGGATTGCATGGAAGTAGACGATGAAGATTGTCCTCTTTCTTTGTTGCAGAGCTTGGTTCCTCCAAATCAATATTAGCACTATCAACCTCATCCTCTTCATTTGCTTCTTTGCTCATGACATCATCCGCATCAAGTGCAGTTTCCGTTCCAATTCCAGTGGCCTTATCTTTGGCACATAGGTCTGCAATGTAATCCCAATTTGGAATCACCTTAAACCGGAATTGTTTAGCCTCTTCATGTGACTTGAAAGCAAAAGGAAACATGTTAATAATAGTACAAAAAAAAATGATTTGAATTTAATAATAATAACATTAAAAAAACATTTACCTTGATATACTCATTTCATGCATTTTCATTTTCAACCGAAATCATGCTATTTACTTGACCTCCATTGTTGGGCGTTGCCACTCCATATCTACAAATAAAGCAGGGGAAGGTTCAACGTTCACAAAATTACAAGAACAAGGAAAAGGAAAAAGAAAAGAAAAACAATTCATGTTGAATGACATTCAACATAAAATAGTCCAAATAATGACAGCACAATCAATATGCTATTCCATCCCAGTAAAACCACCGGGCATTAAAAGTTGAAATTAGCTACCATCTTAAGTTCCCATGTGATATGTGAACCAGAAGTGCGCTAGTGAAGATGGCATGATGCTTATTTGCAACAATATCATTAAAGAAAACTTCAAATTTTCAGATTCAGTCAAACCCATAGACCCCTATTTATTCCAAAATCCTTTTGGAAAGTCTAATGCATAAATAACATGACAAAAAGCCTATATCATGTAATCCTAATATTCTATAAACTATAATATGCTGCACAGCTGTACTACAAAGTAATGTCATAAAGTTTTTCATTATTCCAATTTGAAAACAAATGAAAAACTAAGGCACAAATCAGAAAACAAATGAACAAATCCTTTGGTGGATATAAAAGTACAGTGAAATACTACCATGCACAAAAGCATTGATTTGCTGATGGATACTACATCAATATAACAAGGCACTACAGAGAATGATTGAAGTAACCACCAAGATGTCAAGTTGTCCACTAATAGCACTTGTATGCAACAACCCAACATAGAAACCCAGGAAAGATCATATAAGCAACTAATAAGATCCTAAAATAGCTGTTATCATGAGAATAAGTAGAATGAGGATCAGGCAATCAACAACTCCCCATGTAGGATATACCATCTACGGTTATAGATATTCAAAGCATATATCTTTTGAAATTAAAGGTCTGAATCTCAGACACCACACCACACCACTTGAGAAATAGCCCTGGCACTGGTAAACAGAGCAGAATTACTCTAGTATTCTTCATCCCTAAGTTACTAATAATAATAATGACGTATTCAAATCATGTTGATACAACTACATTGCAGAAGTTTACATAATTCCCTGTGATCTAATAATCATAAAACTACCGTATTGATAAATGCCAATAAATATACATATGGAAAATGGAAACTGGAGAAGCATGCTCAGTTGGATGCCTTTTAAATGCCAATTACGACAGAATATTTGAGGTCAGATCTCGAAAGTCATAAGATTCTTAGTTTCTTCTGATACATATGGCTCATACATCATCACACACATAGTTCTGAAAAAATTGAGCACTTAGCAAAATGAAATAGCTATTGTACACTGGAAAATTATATTTTTATTTTTTATATTTTTATCTGGAATTTGAACTTATGCTTTACTAAAATCCATAAATAACAATTCAACATGAAACAGCTATTGTACACTGGAAAATTACATTTTTATTTTTTATTTTTTTATCTGGAATTCGAACTTATGCTTTACTAAAATCCATGGATAACAATTCAGTAATACAAAATAAGGGGCCTCTTCTAGCCAAACCTTATTAGCCCCTGATTTGGCAGAAGAGGCAAGAAAATCAGTCACTTTATAAGTTTAGCCTTCAGCTATTCATATTCAAGAAAATCTACCCACTTCCAAAACTTAAACAATCAAATAAACATGTTTTGACCCTTTTATGACTCAATCTCAGGTTCCCACTTTGGCCCAACAGACCCAAACGCGAGCACCTTGGAATATGCTCTGATAATCTTCCTTTAGACCAGCAACTTTAATTCCTATTTGAGTGTTTTTCTCTTCTTTGTTCATTAACAGAAACATGTTTGAATTTGATATAATTTCAATAAAGGCCAAACAATGGAAAATCAAGCAATCACAAATCCAAGTAAAGACTCATAAACTCAGAAAATGAATCAACATTGTCGCATCGTTTCATGGTAAGTGAATTTAGCATTTTTTTAGTCAAGTTATGCACCATTAAAACAAAGCATCAAAATCACACACAAATTTGCACCACCAATAGCTGAATCAAACAAACCCTTCCTGCAAACATCTCAGAAATTTACTCAAGCCATTTCAGAATCTTGATACAAAACAATCAAGTGTTATCAAATCTAAAAAACCACAGTTTAGGCCAGCACTCAATCAAATAACCAAACTCAATTCTCCAGCATGAATATCATAGTGTGAGCTAAGAAAACAAAGAAAAAAATAACGAAAAAAATAAAAAGGTGGGGGATTACCCTTGACTTGGGTCGTAGCTGAGCAATTGAGAAGCAGCTTGTGCCTCAATTCTTCCCCAATTTCAGCGTCTGAAACCCTACGCTCTTTCTCTCTTCAGATTCGTTCTCCTCTCTTTGTCGTCGTGGGTGCCACGGCCAGTGCAGGGACGACGGCAACGTGGATGCTAGGACGCAGCTGCAAATCGCGGTGTGGAGCCGCCGGCGAGGTGGATGCATCGGTGGAGGGCTGAGAAGAATAGATCAAGAGTGAACAAGAGTGAGATCGTGCTATGGAGGCTGAGAAAGTGAGATTGAACTATAGAAGTTGAGAATAGTGGGCTTCAGCCATAGAAGATCGAGCTTCGCGACTGAGATGGGAGAGAAGAGAGAGAACACGGGGTAGGGTAGAAGATGCATGCGAATGAGAGATACATCGAGGGATTTTGGAAATTCCACCTATGCAGGTGGTAATTGAAATTCTTTCTTTTTAACTAATAAAATACCCTTTTAAAATACTTGGAATTTTTAAAATAATTTTGTAAAATATCCAAATAAATTATTTTATTACAAATTATTTTAAATCTCTTATAAAAATACATTCACTCTTTAAAATACTCTATCCAAACACACCCTTAATTATTTCTCTAGCGTCTGAAGCATTTTTGTAAGGGCATTATTGTGTAATCTTGTAAGTTTTGAACCATCCTCTTCCAGGCAGGCATCTATTTTGTAGTTCCATTTTCGAGCCTTCTTAGAATCAGAAAGCAATTCAAAGGAGGCATATTTACAAGCCCAAATTATCTTCCATGCACCTTCACTATAAATTTCCTAGGGTAAAATATCAATGTTGAAATTACTTATAATTAAAGAGGAAAAAAATTAAAAAAAGCTGGTGCAACTGTGAGGCAAAAGGTTCAAATCTTCACATACTTTGATCGCATCAGAAATGTTGCCAATCACAAAATCTACAAGTTCTTGTTGAGGGTATGGAAGAACCACACTACCATTGGAGTTCCTAATGAAAGGGATGCCATAGTCATTGCTTCCGATGCATGTTAACTTGTGTAGACAGCACTGGACACCAATTTCTTGGCTTGCGCATCTCCTAGTTTCTGCCTGAATAGCATGTTAACTTGTGTGAATCGATCTTGCCTGAGTTGTTAGGTCTATCACCTAAACAACACATATATGGGATCCAATTTCGAATGCAGTGCAAGAAAATGATACTAAAGGTACAAATATCATTGCTAAACTAAGGATGCGTTTCAAGAAACACCATAAAAATTTACTCTGTGCACGTAATCATATATAATTGAAGTGCACACCAAACAAAATATAGCGTAGAACCACACTCCTAATTAATGGTATGCTTATAGATTTACTTGGGAATTTAATTTATATACACTTTCAGGTAAAAAGTGTTTTACATTGACATCTAATGACGTGTTATCATATTATTTAATGAATTAAAATTTTCATATGATATCAAATTCATTAAATAATATAGCAACACATTATTGGATGATCATGTAAAAATTTTTTACACTAGTTCTTTCACCTACTCCTCCATCAACTAAGTCATGTGGCTATATTGGAATAGACCAAGGGAAACCTTTAACATACACCCACCACACCAAGCTTTATTAATTGATGATTTGTCTTAAAATCAGATCAATGTTTGATATTGATGATCTATAACTTGAAGTACAAATCACATTTTATATATTTATTTTTGTCATAAATAATTGTATATGCAAGAAATTCTACAAATTTTAATTAGTAATATTTACATGTCAATGGAGTTAATGGCAAAATCTCTGGTCATTAAAACAGTTGTGCAATTGTACATTTTGTAACTGTTATTCTCTCCACAAATGGGATATCACAACTGTAGGTGTAACTGTTATTCTCTCCTTAATTAGGATAAATGTATATATGTCAGTTAGCTAATATTTTGGGTTGAGAATCAGCTTGACAGCTTGTAATTAAATACTATTTATATGAGAATTCTCCAGCAGGCGAAGACAGTTATCTGGCCTACACGTTTTTGAATTTGACATGGTATCAGTCTGACTTACGGTCCTAGCCTAGTCATATTTTTTCTCTCTTGGTTTTCAGCCTAGTTCCAGATTTCACAATTCTTGTCACTCTGTCTCGGTTCTATCCTAGTTCATATCTAGCTCTCCTTGCCTAATTTTTTTCCTAGTCTAGATTTACTTCTTCGTCATGTCTTCCAAAAAATATGATGTCTTATTAGTTCGCCTTAATGGCAAAAACTACTAGGCTTGGGCATTTCAATTCTAGATATTTGTCAAAGGAAAAGATCTTTAGGGTCACATTGATGGTAGTGTTTCTGCTCCTGACAAAGACAAACAGAAGGATGAACATGCAAATGGGAGGTCAAAGATGCTTAAGTCATGGCGTGGATCATAGGTTCTATTGATCCCAACCTCATTCTAAATATTCGACCTTTCAAGATGGCAGCAGAGATGTGGGCCTACTTGAAGAAACTCTATAGTCAAAACAACACCGCTCGAAGATTTCAGCTTGAACATGACATAGCCATTTTTCAACAGGATAGTCTCTCCATCTCTGATTTTTATTCTCATTTCATGAATTTATGGGCTGAATACACTGATATAGTTTATGAAAAACTGACTTCTGAAGGCCTTCGTTCAGTGCAATCAGTTCATGACACTACAAAACGAGATCAATTTCTTATGAAATTGAGATCTGATTTTGAAGGTATTAGGTCCAATCTCATGAATAGACACCCTGTACCATCCTTGGATACATGCCTGAATAAGCTGTTGTGTGAAGAACAACGTCTTTTCACACAGTCCACCATTGCACAACAAAAATCAGTTGTTGTTCCAGTGGCGTACGCAACACAAGGTAAGCCAAGAAGTCGCAACATAAGTACTGTTCTATTTTTATATTGCAAAGGATTTGGACATTATGCTTCAAACTGTCCAAAAAAAATTCTGCAATTACTGCAAGAAGGATGTGCATATTATTAAAGAATGCCCAACAAGACCACCAATGTGATTTGCAATAGCTTTTACAACTGTGGTTGGTTCCTCCATTCCTAGCAGTTCTGACAATACAACAGCTGCCCAACACATTGCTCCTATTCCTAGTCAAACTTTGACTCCTGAAATGGTTCAACAAACGATCATTTCAGCCTTTTCTGCTTTGGGATTCTCAAGTAAACCCTTTTCTATATCTTCATCTTGGTACTTTGATTCTAGGGCTTCCAATCATATGACCAACAATGCCCATTTCCTCACTAATATCACCAAATATTCTGAAAATCTCAAGATCCATACTGCTGATGGAAATCATTTGCCTATCACAGTAACCGGTGATATTTCCTCATCTTTAATTGATGTTTTTGTCTCTCCTGGTCTCACTAGCAATCTCATTTTTGTGGGTCAGTTAGTTGACAATGATTGTCGAGTAGAGTTCTCAAAATTTGGTTATCTTGTGCAAGATCAACACTCACGGACGATAATAGTGAAGTGGCCTAAAGTTGGACATTTTTTCCCACTCCATTCCTCCTTGTCCCCAAGTCTTCTCTTGCCTTTTGTTTCTTGTAATTATGCTGATGTTGATTACCAAGTGTGGCATAAGCGTCTTGGACATCCAAGCTCAAATGTACTTCATGAAATACTAAAATCTAGTTTTCTTGGAAGTAAAAATTCCCCACCTCTTCATATTGTTCACTTTGATTGCATTCCTTGTAAACTTGGCAAAAGTAAAACTCTACCTTTTTCCAACACATCAATTAAATGTAGGAAAACCATTTGATATGATTCACAGTGATGTGAGTAGGGTGGCATCTATTATATCTCATGCTAATTACAAATACTTTGTCACTTTTATTAACGACCATAGTCGTTTCACTTGGGTTTATTTTTTGCACTCTAAAGATGAAGTATTCTTTGCATTCAAATTTTTTCATGCTTATGTTCAGACTCAATTTTCTTCACAAATTAAAATTCTTCAATCAAATAATGGGGGGAGTACACATCTCATTCATTTCAAGATTTTTGCAAACTAATGGCATTATTTCTCAACGGACATGTCCCTCAATTCTCCAACAAAATGGGGTAGCGGAAAGAAAAAACTGTCATTTGCTTGATGTTGTCCGCACCCTTTTGTTGGAATCTTATGTGCCATTAAAATTCTGGTGTGAAGCTCTTTCTACTGCTGTTCATCTTATAAACCGCTTGCCATCTCCATCATTGAATAATGAGACTCCTTTCACTCGCTTATTTGGTCATCCACCCTATTATTCCACTCTTCGTACCTTTGGTTGTGTGTGTTATGTACATCTTCCTCCACAAGAGCGCAACAAACTAACTACACAATCTGTTCAATGTGCTTTTCTTGGGTATTCTCCTCACTAAAAGGGCTTTCTATGTTATGATCCTAACCTTCGTCAGATTCGGGACTCAAGAAATGTCATTTTTCAAGAAAATAAATATTTTTTTAACAAATCATGATCCTCTCTCTTCTTAAATCTCTATTTTGCCATTATTTTCTAACTCTCCTGCAGGGCAGCCTTCATCTACACCTCTCTTAACATACCAATGACGAAGTCATGCCACTCAACATCCGCCATCCGAAACCCATGGACCCCCTCATGATCATTATGAACACCCAATTTTAACCGGACTTCAAAAAAAATAATAAAAAAAAATGAAAAATGAAAAATGAAAAAAATTAAATTAATTAATTAAATTAATTAAAATTGAATTTAATTAATTAAATGTCCATTTTCTTTTTTTAGCCCAAATGAAAGCTTGCTTTAACAAAAAAAGAAAAAAAGAAAGGGAGGGGGAATCAATTTTTCAACAGGTTCTAGTTAAGTCCTAACGTTCAGCCAAAACCAAGTTTAACGGTGGTTGAAATGCGACTAGCATCCAGTTTTTCTTCTCAACTCCATCTGTCACATTACTGCAATTAAGCAGACTCAAGGCTCAATGCAGAATCAGCAAAAAAATGGTAAGGAGCAGAGATAAGAAGATGGCAGCCCCAAGAAATATACACGAAGAAGGAAACTGAGCTAGGACTCTATCTGCAACCTACACTGATCTCCTTGGGTGGCAGATTTTTCTTCTTTCTGCTTACAAAAGAACAAAGCGTAACAGAGGGGAGAGGGGGATTTTTTCAATTCACAGAGGGAGGATTCTGAGATTCGGAGAGGTTCTCCCACCTACGTTCCACCATACAACAGAACCCCACTCCACTCTTCCATCATCTCTATCATCCCTTCACCACCTCAAACCACCCAAAACCACCGTGTTCATTCACTCCGCAACCCAACTTACCATCAACTTCCTCTACCCATCAACCTGCTTCCAACATCAACAAACACCCACACCCACCAAAAACCTCATCCCATAGCCACCCAAAACCGTGAGCCATCCCACTCAAGCAACCAGATCCGGCCACCCAAACCGCGCCACCCCTTTCGCGCGTTGCTCTCACGTCCTCATCCCACTCAAGCAACCAGATCAGGCCACCACGACATGAAGCACTCACTGTGACCCAACTCTTTCTCTCCACCGTGACCCATTCATCATCTTTATCCAACACTTCACTAAGCCCCACTTCACCCAACCACCAAGCACAACCTCAATCCAACACCCAAGCCCCTGTAACCCCCTCCGTTTGCGCCTCCACTCTGAACCCATCAGATCTAGCCAAGCTCAAGGACGCGTACTGCTCCACCTCTCCTCATCGCCGTGCCGCCGACCTATTCATCGTCCAGATCAGAACCAGAACTGCCAGCTGCGCTATTGTCCACGTTCAACCTGAATCGGAGCTCCGTAACCACCATCAAACGCACAGAACCGTGCGTCTTCGCTCCATCCGCTGGAACAAACCAGATTTCTCCCCATCGCTGCTCAACGCTGCACGGTCGCGGCAGATCCACCTCTCCTCACCGCCGGTCGTCGGGTGCCCCATTTGAGTTCCCTGTTGTTCTCTGCATCAAAGAAGGAGAAGAAAGAGGTTAAAATAACCCCTCTTTCTTTTTGTCTCTGTTTCGTAAGCTGCTTCCCCATTTCTTTTTTTTTTTTTGAATTTCAAATTGTTTTTTTGGGAGATGGACTTCTAATTGTTTGGGCCAAAGTAAAAAAAAAAAGCCCCTCCCTTTTGCTTGAACCATGAGCATTTTTCTTTCTTTTTGAATTTTTTTTTGGTTATTTTTGTTGTTTTGGGATAAATGGGCTCATTGGGCTAAAAACAAAAAAAATCTAACAAAAGATAAGTAAAAATGATAAGAACAAAAAATATAAGAATATAAAATAATTTAAACCTTTTTTTTAAAAATAAATGATGATAATAATAATAATAATACGGGTTACCTAAGTTGCGACAGCTTGCTAACTTTCGTATTTTGTAAACATCCGAGTTGCGGCAAACTTGATGGTTTACATTATTATTATTATTATTATTATTATTATTATTATTATTATTATTATTATTATTATTATTATTATTATTATATTTAAATTATTATCATGTTTTCATTTTTTAAGTTAAATCGCTAATTGATAATTTTAAATAAAAGTTTTGTAACAAACTTGATAATCAATGGGTGACGTCTCTAGCGTGACGCGAGCTTCATCTGTTTAATCCTTAATTTGAATAACTGAGCCGCGACGGCTTGTTGATTCAAATTTTTAAAGTTAATAAAATCAACCAACCCACCAATTATTTTCTAAAGAACTACGTAACTTTGAGTTCTTCATTGCACCCGAGGATACGTAGGAGCAGAATCTTATTCTGTCAAGCCAAAAATAAATTCTCACAATTCAGTTATTTCTTTTCTTTTTAAAAAAAATAAAATAAAAATAAAAAAATAAAAAATAGTTACATTGCCTTTTTCAAAAAGAGAGGAGTAAAATAAATATTTTTGAGGTTGTCAAGAATTTGCACATTTGATTTAAGGTACCGTCTTAGGACGGGTGCGTTAGGGGTGCTGTGGGATTGAGTTTCCACCCTTCCTTAAGCATAACCGACTCCGGAATCCAATTTGGTTTTCAAAGACCATTTTCTAATAAGGTTTTTCCAATTCTTCCTAATTTGAATAAAATTGGTGGCGACTCCATTTTCTTTTTTTTAAAATCACAAAGAGTTGCTATTTTCCACCGCAATCTCGGTCGCGACAGATGGCGACTCCACTGGGGACCTTTGAGAGTCAAGCCTTTGAAGGTTGATTGTGCAAATTTTGTAACTTTTGAAAATGTTGTTTTACTCCTTTTGTTTTTGCTTTACCTTTGTTTGGTTTTTTCTATTTTATTTAAATTGTTTATTTATCACCTTGACTGTGATTCTATGTTATCATGCAAACCTTAGGATAGAAGATTTTCGGGAATCTCGTTTTGTGTTCGTGTTGTTTTGCAGGATGTGAGTAGTCTCTAAGATTATAAAGGTTTGTATGCTCCATACACACATTACACCTACACGTTTATCACACACATTCGAGTGGGGCCCTATACCCGGGTCTGAGTGAAGCTTAAGTTAGGTAGAGGTTGCGTAGTGGTAGCCATTTCGGATATACATCCTGTTTGGTTATCGCGAAAACCTCAGCTAGAGTGTGCCTTTGTCATGAATGCCCCGCACCTAGTGGTTTACCCACTATTTGTGGTCGACATTCTGACATGGGACTTAGCTCTAGAGGCCTTTAGAATAGTAAAGCCACCCAATGAAAGTTCTCACGAATTAGATGGCCTTATAGATCCTTAGGGTAGAACTCCTCAAATTTAAGGCAGTCCTTCAGGGCACAAAGGGAGCGTACCTTTTCGTTATCCTTAAATTTATCTGTCATTGCATTTTTTTCTATATATAAAAAAAAAAAAGAAATCATACTTTGCATCCTTGCACCGTGTTTTCTTTGAAATACTCTAATCTTTTTGTCCTTCCTGAGGCAGATTAGATCTCAACCAAGATTTGACAGTGAATATATTTCATTTGAGACTTAATACTTTTGAACGAGACGTTCTGGGTAATAGTCACAACAAATGGAGGTAAAAACTTTGAACCATTGCTCGTCCTCGAAAAACGCAGATTGCACAAACCCGGGCCTACGGAACTAGATCACAAACTAGGCTGCAAGGATGTCTAACTCAGAAAGAAACTTAAGTCAAGAGATGGATGAAATGAGAGAAAGAATCAATACAATGGTAGAAGGACAATCAAGGGTCGAAGATTTACTGAGACAGTTAACTGAGACCCTTAGAACAACAAATGGAACATTTGTCGGCACTAGGGTAAATGCAAATGCAAACAACAATGAAGAGGGTGATTCCATGAATGAAAATCATGAAGGGGAGAAAAATAATGTGGAAGTAACTCATGAACAGCCGGTGAAAATATTCCTGAACAGCAACTCCGAAAAGGAAAAATTAAGAGATGAGTTGATCGAAAAGATGCAAGAGCAAATTAAAGCCATGCAAGGCCCTAATCTGTATGGCTCAGTGGGAATCGATGAATTGTTCCCTGAGGTTGAAGTTAATATTCCTAAGGACTTCAAAGTACCAGACTTCTCAAAGTATGATGGAAGCACCAATCCAAAGTTCCATCTGAAGACTTACCTCACCAAGATGGCCATTTAGTCACGGGATCAAAAGTTCTTAATCAATTTCTTCCATGAGAGTCTGACTGGGTCGGCTTTGGAATGGTACATGCAACTTGACCATTCAAAGATTTCTTGTTGGGATGATTTGACGAGTCTATTCCTGGAACAATATCGATTCAATATCGACACCGCACCTACCCGAGAACAACTAGGGGCAATGCACAAAAAGAAGGACGAAACTTTCAAGCAATACGCTCAAAGATGGAGAATGTTAGCAGCCCAAGTTCAACCACCATTGACTCCATCAGAAATGAGCTCGTATTTTATGGGGACCCTAGGAGCACCTTTTATTGGGCTGATGGCAGGCGCCGCCTATAGAGATTTTTCTGATCTAATTTCAGCTGGAGAAAGGATTGAGAATCTTGCAAAAGCAGGAAAATTACCTACTGGGAATACTGAGAGCAATTTTCCTAAGAAGGTGGCACCAACAAGGAAGCAAGAGCCAGAAGTCAGTTATGTGCGCCAACAAAACTCAAGTTTTCCTCGTAATCCACAACCATACCCTTCTTATCAAGCCCCTTCACCCACTTTTTCGGCTTACCAGACTTCATACCAAGTTAACAATGTTCCCTCACCACGTCTCGTCTATACCAATAGTCCTCCCGCACCTCGAAATCCGGGAAACCAAGGGTATGCTCGACCCCCGTCGAATCTACCCCCTTTTCCAAAGTTGCCAATCTCCAATGCTGATTTGTTTCAACAGTTGTTTGATGCACATTTGGTTGCATGCGTTCCTTCTCGCCCTATGGTGCCCCATTTCCACTGGTACAATCCCAATGTAACTTGCAAGTTCCATATGGATAACCCGGGACACTCAATTGAGGATTGCGAGGTATTTAAGACCATAGTGAGAAGGTTGATTTCCTGCGAAAAGTTGGATTTTGAAGAGGAGAAGGGACCTAGCATTACTAGTAACCCAATTCCAAATCATGGGAAAGGGATTGTAAACGCATTAGAAAAGGAGAATGAGGACTTCAAAATGTAGAGGATGTCAAAACTCCTATGAAGTTAATATTCCAAGGTCTTGTCCAAGCAGGCTATTGTTCCTCGGTAGCTTTGGGTGATGTTCATCGAAGCTCACTTTGTGAATACCATATAGAGAAGGGCACGATATTGAAGGTTGTCGAGTTTAAGGCTCAGGTGCAAAGATTCATGGCTTTGGGGGTAATAGAGGTTACTCAAGCAAGAGGGTTTGTAAAAGAGATAGATGTTGTGGAGCGTCTAGTCCTCAAACTCCCGCGTACTAGTGAAGTTCCAGATTCCCGAAAAGTTGTCATAGTGATAAAAAAAGCCTACACTTTTTCCCTATAGTGATACACACGCTGTGCCTTGGAAGTACGATGTCAAGGTAAAAACACAAAGTAATATAGGACAAACTGCTTCAACCTCTGTTGCTCAGATAGCAGAGCCCGCACAAGCAGTGTCAAGCGTTGTGGGCGTAGGAGGGATCATAAGAAGCGGCAGGTGCTATAGGCAAGAAGATAAGACCGGGAAAGGAAAAGCAGGCTTCGTAGAAACAAAAGAAGATGATGAAGAAGAATTCCTAAAAATCATGAAGCAAAGTGAGTATGATGTGGTAGAACAACTCAGAAAGACTCCAGCTCGGATCTCCCTATTGTCACTCATCATGAATTCTGAACCTCATCGCAAAGCACTGCAGAGAGTGTTAAACGAAGCTTATGTGAAGCCGGATGTTACCCCAGAAAGCTTAGTGAACATGGTGGACCCAGTAAGGCACATCAATGTGATCCCCTTCTCGGAAGAAGAAATGATACATTCAGTAGGGAATAACCCACGTGCCTTGCATATCACATTAAAATGTCAGGGGTATGTAGTCGCAAAAGTTTTGATTGATGGGGGGTCTGCCTTGAACGTCCTCCCAAATACAACCTTGTCCCAACTGGCTATGAGTGTAGAAGACCTTAGGCCTCAAGAAATGACAGTGCGGGCTTTCGATGGAAGGAAAAGAGGAATTCTGGGAGAAGTGACCCTTCCACTTGAGATAGGCCCGAGCTGCTTCCAAGTGCTGTTTCAAGTAATGGATATTGAGCCTACATATACTATGCTTTTGGGAAGGCCATGGATTCACGCTGCTGGTGTTGTTCCCTCAACCCTACACTAATGCCTGAAATACATTGAAAAGGGACGTCTAGTTACCATCCGGGGAGAGGAAGAAATCTTATTGATGAAGCCTACTTCAGTGCCTTATGTTGAAAACACAGAGCTGGAGGTGGAAAGCTTCCTGCATAGTTTCCAGTTAGTGGAATCGGAGACAAAAAAGGATGAGTCGTCCTCTAAAGATGTTCATCAAGTTGTGATTCGTATTATGACCAATAATGGTTACCAAGCCGGAAAAGGTTTAGGAATTCAACTGCAAGGAACCAAGTCTATGATCTCCCTGCCAGAGAACAAAAACAGATATGGTCTGGGATATGAGGCGCCTTTGGAAGACATGATGAAGCACGACTTGGTTCTCAATGAAGGAAAAAAGGAGAATGAAGTGAAAAAGACGATTCCTCATCTGAAGGAGACATTCCCTATCCCTGCCAAGGTTATCAATAGAACCTCCAATCATCGTGTCTGGCTAATCATTAACAATGTAGAGGAAGACTCCGGAGAAGGCCATGTTATCCAGCCTGCTGACGATTTGGAACCTCTGAACAATTGGCGATCTGAGGCGTTAATGGATGTGATTGTCATAAAGTAATTGTTTGGTTATGATGTTATCTTAGACTTTTGTAATGTTGAATTTATGCTAACTCTTGTCAAAGCTTTAATGTAATGAACTTGTGTGTTTTTCCAGTATGATTCTCTGCTCATGTTATCTTTCATCAAAGTTTCAATGCAATGAACTTGTGTGTTTCTCAGTTAATTCACTGCTTTAGTTCTTTTCTATCTTTGATTTACGTCTTTGCTTAGCCTTGTCCAATTACCATATTTTCTTTCTGTTTCCAATCGGGCATAAATAAATCTTCCAGGGACTTGGGTCTGGTAGAGGCATTGTCCCAGGAAAGGATGCCTGAAAGCTCAAGGATGGATTCCTATTCAATGATGGATATAGATAACTATGACTCAGATGAAGAAAGGAACACCACTGAGGAGTTTGCCAAATTGGTAGAAAGGTCGGAAAGAGACTTCAGCCTGGATGAGGAAGAAGTAGAAGTGATCAATATGGGAACCGATGAGGACAAGAAGGAGTTGAGGTTAGTGGATAACCCGGAACGTGAAAGCATGATCAAGTTATTCAGAGACTACGTGGATGTATTTGCTTGGTCCTACCGAGATATGCCGGGGCTGGATCCGAGCATAGCTTCCCACAAGATTCCGCTATACCCCAATGTTGAGGCGAAAAAGCAGAAATTGAGGAGAATGCACCCTGAAATGTCTTTAAAGATCAAAGAGGAAGTCACCAAGCAATTGGAGGCAGGATTTTTAGAAGTATCAAGGCTCACAGAATGGGCAGCAAATATCGTCCCTGTTCCGAAGAAAGATGGAAAAGTCAAGATGTGTGTGGACTATAGGGATTTGAATAAAGCTAGCCCTAAAGATAATTTCTCCTTGCCTCACATTGATGTCCTTGTCGATAATGCAGCAAGAGGTCATAGATTCTCTTTTATGGATGGTTATTCTGGCTACAATCAAATTCTTATGGACACGAGTGATAAGGAGAAGACCACATTTGTCACATCATGGGGAACCTTTTGTTACACAGTCATGCCATTCGGATTGAAGAATGCTGGGGCCACCTATCAGCGTGCCATGGTTGCTTTATTCCACGATATGATACACAAAGAAATTGAGGTATACGTGGATGACATAGTTGCTAAGTCCAAAGAAAGGGAAAGTCATGTGGTAGTGTTGCAAAAGTTGTTTGAAAGACTCAGAAAATACAAGTTGAGACTAAACCCGACAAAATGTGTTTTTGGTGCGTCGACTGGAAAATTGCTCGGTTTTGTCGTTAGCAAGGAAGGAATCAAAGTGGACCCTGATAAAGTCAAAGCGATACAAGAGATGCCTGCTCCCAAGACTGAAAAGGAGGTAAGAAGCTTTCTCGGGAGACTGAATTACATCGCTAGGTTCATAGCCAACCTGACTAGCACTTGCGAGTCAATCTTCAAGCTACTAAAGAAACAAAAACCAAGAGAATGGGATGAACACTGTCAGGAAGCTTTTGAGAAGATAAAAACTTACTTACAAAGTCCTCCTATTTTGGTGCCACATATACCTGGTCGTCCTTTGATATTATACCTCACGGTATTGCAGACATCCATGGGAGCAATGCTAGGGCAGCATGATGAAACGAGAAGAAAAAAATAGGCCATCGACTATTTGAGCAAGAAATTCAATGAGTGCGAGTCTCGCTACATGACAGTTAAGAAAACATGTTGTGCACTGGCATGGACATCTAGAAGGTTGAGGCAGTACATGTTGTACTATACTACTTGGTTTATCTCAAGGATGGACCCGATAAAGTACATATTCGAAAGCCCTCATGTTTCCACACGAGTCTCCAAATGGCAAGTGGTTCTTTCTGAGTTCGACATAAAGCATGTAACTCAAAAATCTATCAAAGGGAGCGTAATTGCATATCACTTAGCTGAGAACCCACTCAATTACGAGCAACCTGAGGCGTCTGATTTTCCTGATGAGGATGTTTTAGCAGTTGAGGAAGAAGAGTTAGATAAAGAGGACGTGTGGAAGATGTTTTTTGACGGAGCAGTCAATATGTATAGGAATGGCATAGGTGCAGTGGTCATATCACCAAGTGGGAAACAATACCCAGTGGCCATCAAGTTAGAGTTCGATTGCACCAATAATGTAGTAGAGTATGAAGCTTGTGCTCAAGGGCTAAAGGTTGCAATAGAATTGGGAGTGAAAGAACTACAAGTATATGGAGATTCAGCACTGATAATTTATCAAGTGAACGGGGAATGGCAGACTAAGGACCCCAAGTTGATTCCATACCAGAAATATTTGATGCAGTTTGATGCATACTTTTTAGTTGTTGCATTTACAAACCCAAGTGCAGGTTGTCTCAAGTAATAAATTTCTCGGGAGTCCGAGGTCGATCCACAGGGAATTGTTGAAGATTAATTAAGGTGAAGTGAATATTTTGTTACTATGATTAAAATTATTTACTTGGGTTAAAAGATCCACTCTTGGTAAATAAAATAAAGTTAAGATTAATTCTTTTTATAACTCAATTAGAATCCTCACAACATGGTGGTTCCAATCAGAAAATACAACGTTAAAAGTATATTAAAACTATATACGTATTTATATTATGTTTCCAAAAATATTACTACCACTTATAAATGGGTTAAAGCATTCATTGTGCCAATATTTTGTCTACAACAAATCAAGAACTCCACTTTATAAGGAGAGTTTCTAACACCACCACTTGTAAATGGGTTAAAGCATTCATTTTGCCAATCTCTTGTCTACAACAAATCAAGAACTCCACTTTACAAGGAGAGTTTGGAAACAAAATATAATATGTATAATGATCACTTGAAAATATATCATTTAAGCATAAGAGAGAAATTAATCTAACCTTATTTCATTACCAAGAGCTTCACCTCTTCACCCAAGTAAAATGAAACTTAGTTACTCATAGATAAGAAGAAAGAAAGAGAGAAGAAGAAGAAGAAAAACACGACTTCAATTTAGAACAAAGGAAAATTACTACAAGAAAACTTAGTAACAAACTAGCATTATTTTGGTAACTAACACCTAATACACCTAATGATCTGCCAAGGCCTCCTTTTATAGAGGATTAGAGATACAAAATGTCAAGGGGGCTGAGTTATTAGTGGGTGGATGATTGGAAAATGAGTGGAAAATGCCAAATGACATTAAATGACATTAAATGAGTGAAAAATAATGGAGATTCCTTGTCTCCGAAATCATGCAGCTCTGAAGTCATTGCATTCGTCATTTTTGAACCAAGTGGTCTTCATGAAAGTTGTAGGCCTGGATCTTAGCTTTCAAATGGCTTTGGTTTGGATCCAATATAATTTCTACAACTCCAGATACATTCAAATTACTACATACTGTCCAGGCCCAGTCACAGCTCCTCTGTTCTGACTTCCAAACCCAATATCACCTTCAAGGAATCCGATTCTGGAAAAGTGTTCAACATGAAAGTTGTAGATATAGGTCTTAACTATTTAGCATCCAAATTTCAATCCATTTTACAACATCTAGCCCAAAATATGTGATGAACAGTATACGTAGGTCAAGCTGTCAGGAACAGTATTCTAGTTCTTGCTTCAACCCCAATTTGAGTTATCTACTCGTGTGATTGGGCCTTTGAGGTCTTTATGAAAGTTATAGAACTCTCTCTTATCTTTCAAATGCCACTAGAATCAGCTCCAAAGACCACCTACAGCCCAAGATATGACCCAAATATAGAAACAGTGTAAGATATGAATCATGCTGAAAAATTCAATTAAGTTCAATTTTGAGTCCAAACTTACAAAACATAATAAAACTCAATCAATTAAGTACATAAAGAGTGTAAATGACTAAGAATGAAAGCTTATTAATGTATCAAATATGTGATCATCACAGTTGATCGAGAAGTTTGAATGGATCACCTTTTCGCACTTGACTCGGGATAAGAACCAGTTCGCAGATGCTCTGTCAACTTTGGCTGTAATGACCAATCTGAATATTCATGCTAATGTGCAACCCATCCGAATAAGGGCAGAAAGCGAACCAGTTTATTGTTCTAATGTTGAGGAAGAAGACGATGGTCAACCCTGGTTCCATGACATCATGCAGTACATCAAGTTCAGAGAATACCCATCAGGGGCGAATGAGACGGACAAAAAGAGCATCCGTCGGCTTTCCATGGCTTTCTTTTTGAACGGGGAAATACTGTACAAAAGAAACTATGATGGCACACTCCTTAGATGCATAGGAGCTAAGGAGTGTGTTTGGATGCTTACCATTGAAGATTTGTTTTGATGATAACAAACGAGAAGATTAAATGAAGATGAGTAATAGACCAAGTCCAAGTTTATATGTGATTAGTATTAGGACTTAGGATCTATTGTACGGAGCTCACATTAATATCTCTTTGTTTTTGAAAGAAAAGATAAAAAAATCTATTTTGAAACAAACTCAGTATCTTTGAATCATCTCTTTTTCAAAACAGTTTTTGGCTTGATTTATTCGAATAAAACATTGCCTATTCGAATAAATGTCTTCACGAGAAAAGTTGGTTTTTAAAGTGGCTATTCGAATAAACATTCGTTTATTCGAATATAAGTTTTTCAGGAACAAGTTTTTAAATGAGTTATTGAATAACTCATACATTGTTATTCGAATAAAGGTTTCTATCGAACTTCTTTTTAAATACGTTATTCAAATAACCAAGTTGCTATTCGAATAACCTTTGGTTTTGAATTGGTTTTAACGAGTTATTCGAATAACAGGATGGTTATTTGAATAACCCTTTTTAGATAAGTTTTACACGATGCGTTTTATTCGAATAAGTTGTTGCTTTAGTCGAATAAACACGAACCTGTGTTTACGTAAATGGAAACAGACAAGAATTTTAATTGTCATTAATTGTACCCAACGGCTGTTTAACCTAATTTTCCCTATAAATAGCAAGCCTAGGTCACGTTTTCCATTACCCTTTATTCTGAACTATTTTCTGATTACTCTGTCTTTGTGAAAACTATTTTCTACGCTCTTCTTGCTTAAAAACTTTGAGATATTTCTGTGAGAGCTCTATTAGCACTTCAACTTGTATTACATACTCTGTTTGAGAGTTTCTCTTCATCTCTATTTCTGATAATCTGTATCGAGGGTGAGGTATCCCTGCAGGTTGAGACTTTAGCACAAGGGTATAGTGTCCCTGTGTGTGAAAAGTGCTCTATTTAGTAACGGTAGCAAGCACCTATTGAAGCTTGTATACTTAGTGAAAAATTTTGGCTTTCGAGGACTGGACGTAGACCACAATTGGGTTAGTGGTCGAACCAGGATAAATACTGTGTCTGCTTCTCTTTTCCCTAATCTCTTTATTTTAAGTAATTTATTTTATTGCACATTTATTTTACGCTGTTCTTTATTGTTTATTCTCTTTTTCTCATTCTTTCTGTGCATTTATTTATTAAGCTTTTGATATTTGTTTTAATTAAAAAGAGGTTTTGCAAAAAAGTTTTTATACTCAATTCACCCCCCCTCTTGAGTACTGGAAGCCACTTGGTAACAAGGAGGCTCTCACCATCTTAACAGAAGTTCATGAGGGAATATGTGGAACGCATGCCAATGGTATCATGATGGCCCGTCAGATCCTACGATATGGTTATTACTGGCCCACTATGGAAGCTGATTGCATAGAATATGTTCGAAAGTATCATAAATGTCAAGCGTACGCTGATCGCATTAATGCACCACCCGTTCCATTGCATAATATGGTGGCACCCTGGCCTTTTTCAATGTGGGGAATCGATGTTATTGGGCCAATAAACCCAAAAGCTTCCAATGGTGATAGGTTCATCCTAGTAGTAATCGATTATTTCACTAAGTGGGTAGAGGCTGCTTTCTACGCCAAAGTCACTCAAAAGGTTGTCCTTAAATTTTTAAGGGTAAACATCATTTGTCGTTATGGAATTCCAGAGAGGATTATCACAGATAACGGCCCTAATCTCAATAGCACAGAAATCAAGAATCTATGTGAGAGATTTAGGATCAAGCATCACAATTCTGCTCCTTACAGACCCTAGATGAATGGTGCAGTAGAAGCAGCAAATAAGAACATCAAGAAGATCGTAGCCAAAATGGTGGTCAACTACAGAGAATGGCATGAGATGCTCCCCTATGCTCTCCACGCTTATCGCACTAATATCCGATCCAGCACTGGGGCAACACCGTTCTCCTTGGTCTATGGTATGGAAGCAGTCTCGCCCATAGAGGTCGAAATCTCATCTTTAAGAGTGTTGATGGAAGCTGAGTTAGAAGAAGCAGAATGGGTAAAAACTCGGTACGAGCAGTTAAACATGATTGAAGAAAAGCGATTAAAGCTATCTGTTATGGGCAATTATACCAAAGAAGAATGGCAAGAACTTTAAACAAGAAAGTGCGCCCTAGGGAGTTCCAAGCAGGTGACCTGGTTTTAAAGAAAAAACTTCCAAACCAAGAGGACGCTCGAGGAAAATGGGCACCAAGTTATGAAGGGCCATATATCGTTAAGAAGGTATTCTCTGGAGGAGCCTTAGTTTTAACAGATATGGACGGAAATGAATTGCCAAGACCGAAAAATGCCTTTGTGAGTCAAAAAGTTCTATGCCTAAAAAAAAAAGAAAAAAAAAGAAAAAGAAAAAGAAAGAAAAGAAAATAGCCCGTTAGGTTGAAAACCCGCAAGGGCAGCCTAAGCAAAAGTTAGGGCATCTAAATTAGGCAAAAAAAGAAAAAAATGTTTAAAATCAGCAAAGGCTCTCCTAGAAGATGTCACCTGAAGGGCTCACCCAGGCAGTATAAAAGGAGACAAAACTGGGGCAATTTTAAGCGGTGGTGGATGGAAGAGAGCTCGTGTCACAAGTGGTTGTAATATCCATCTGAGAATTAAGACCTATCTAATGAGAAGAAAGGAATCCTAACTGGGGCAATTGTCTGTCACCTTACCTTTATATCATCCTTTTGTACTATTTACCTTTTCGTGCTTATGAACATCCAAATTAATGAAAATACTTTCCTTTCTTCTCTTTTTATTCTTCATCTTTCTTTGTCATGTTCCTTTCTTTTATATTTGTGAAGTCACACGTGTTTATCACAAAATGCTTCGATAAAAGGGAATATAAATTCAGTATCATTGATTTAACAATTTAATGGTAATCTTCTAACTAACAAGTTAGATCAAGAATGAATCAGAAGGTTCAAACGAGGGAAGAAAAGCTCCTAATGCAATCGACAATGTTAAGAAGGAAATTGTGATGAGCAAACTCAGAAGTAAAGTGACTCCAGTGTCCGAGGATCCCAAGGAACTCGAAACAAGTTGATGAGCCCTAGTTTGCGAGAGCTTATGCCTGGGTTTGATAGATCAAAATTTTTCGAGGAAGTAATTAGAATTAGGTATGCAAGAGAAAGGTTTTGGCATAATGTTTTCAATCGTTTGATATGATTTTGAGTTGCAGGAATGTACATCGCAACATCTTTCCATGAGCTGCTAATTTGTGAAAAGTGACGTCTTTGGCTTTTGCGCCAAGCTTCACTATAAAAGAACAGCGAAACAAAAGTTCTTTATGGGCCAAGCCCACTGTCTTTTAAATCCTGGGCCAAGCCTTCTGTCTTTTAAATCCTGGGCCAAGCCCACTGTCTTTTAAATTCTGGGCCAAGCCCACTGTCTTTTAAATTATGGGCCAAGCCCACTGTCTTTAAATTCTGGGTCAAGCCCACTGTCTTTTAAATTATGGGCCAAGCCCACTGTCTTTTAAATTCTGGGCCAAGCCCACTGTCTTTTAAATTCTGGGTCAAGCCCATTGTCTTTTAAATTCTGGGCCAAGCCCACTGTCTTTTAAATCCTGGGCCAAACCCACCATCTTTTAAATTCTAGGCCAAGCCCATTGTCCTTTTAAAATTTCTGGGCCAAGCCCATCATCTTTTAAATTTCGGGCCAAGCCCGCTATCCTTTTAAATTCTAGGCCAAGCCCATTATCTTTTAAAATTCTAGGCCAAGCCCACTGCCTCTTAAATTTCTGGGTCAAGCCCACTGTCTTTTAAATTCCGGGTCAAACCCACTGTCTTTTAAATTTCGGGCCAAGCCCACTATTTTTTAAATTTCGAGACAAGCCCACTGTCTTTCAAATTTCGGGCCAAGCCCACTGTCTTTTAAATTTCGGGCTAAGCCATCTTGTTTTTAAATTCGGGTCAAGCCCATCTTGTCTTTTAAATCTCGGGTCAAGCCCACTGTCTTTTAAATTCCGGGCCAAGCCCACTGTCTTTTAAATTCCGGGCCAAGCCCCGCTGTCTTTTAAATTTTGGGCCAAGCCCACTATCTTTTAAATTTCGGGCCAAGCCCACTGTCTTTTAAATTTTGGGCCAAACCCACTGTCGTTTACCTTTTTTCAGTTGCAAGGTCACCCAAGGTCTTTTAAAATTTAAAAAAAAAAAATGTCAACTGAGCTGTGACAGCTCGTTGACAATGCAGTGACATCTCTGGCTTTACGCCGAGTTTCACTTTGGTATGATTAACGATGTTGCGGCAACTCGTAAATCCACGTTTTAGCCCGCTGGTTTCCAAGTGGCATCTTGGCCTTGTCTATTCACCTCATCGCACACATTGTCAGACAAAATTTAAGTTCACGTCTTTACTCGTTTCTTACGACGATAACAAGGAAAACTATGGGTATTCTTAATATCTAGTAAGAAACAAGTAAAAGAGAAATCTAATGAACACCCAATTTTGAGTAGGGCTTCAAAAAAAATGTAAAATGAAAAATGTAAAAAAAAAAAAAAATTAATTAATTAATTAAATTAATTAAAATTGAATTTAATTAATTAAATGTCCATTTTCTTTTTTTAGCCCAAATGAAAGCCTGCTTTAACAAAAAAAGAAAAAAAGAAAGGGAGGGGGAATCAATTTTTCAATAGGTTCTGGTTAAGTCCTAACGTTCAGCCAAAACCAAGTTTAACGGTGGTTGAAATGCGACTAGCATCCAGTTTTTCTTCTCAACTCCATCTGTCACATTACTGCAATTAAGCAGACTCAAGGCTCAATGCAGAATCAGCACAAAAATGGTAAGGAGCAGAGATGAGAAGATGGCAGCCCCAAGAAATATATACGAAGAAGGAAACTGAGCTAGGACTCTATCTACAACCTACACTGATCTCCTTGGGTGGCAGATTTTTCTTCTTTCTGCTTACAAAAGAATAAAGCATAACAGAGGGGAGAGGGGGATTTTTTCAATTCACAGAGGGAGGATTCTAAGATTCAGAGAGGTTCTCCTACCTACGTTCCACCATACAACAGAACCCCACTCCACTCTTCCATCATCTCTATCATCCCTTCACCACCTCAAACCACTCAAAACCACCGTGTTCATTCACTCCGCAACCCAACTTACCATCAACTTCCTCTACCCATCAACCTGCTTCCAACATCAACAAACACCCACACCCACCAAAAACCTCATCCCATAGCCACCCAAAACCGTGAGCCATCCCACTCAAGCAACCAGATCCGGCCACCCAAACCGCGCCACCCCTTTCGCGCTGCTCTCACGTCCTCATCCCACTCAAGCAACCAGATCCGGCCACCACCACATGAAGCACTCACCGTGACCCAACTCTTTCTCTCCACCGTGACCCATTCATCATCTTTATCCAACACTTCACTAAGCCCCACTTCACCCAACCACCAAGCACAACCTCAATCCAACACCCAAGCCCCTGTAACCCCCTCCGTTTGCGCCTCCACTCCGAACCCGTCAGATCTAGCCAAGCTCCAGGACGCGTACTGCTCCACCTCTCCTCACCGCCGTGCCGCCGACCTATTCGTCATCCAGATCAGAACCAGAACTGCCAGCTGCGCTATTGTCCACTTTCAACCTGAACCGGAGCTCCGTAACCACCATCAAACGCACAGAACCGCGCTTCTTCGCTCCATCCACCGGAACAAACTAGATTTCTCCCCATCGCTGCTCAACGCTGCACGGTCGTGGCAGATCCACCTCTCCTCACCGCCGGTCGTCGGGTGCCCCATTTGAGTTCTCTGTTGTTCTCTGCATCAAAGAAGGAGAAGAAAGAGGTTAAAATAACCCCTCTTTCTTTTTGTCTCTGTTTCGTGAGCTGCTTCCCCATTTCTTTTTTTTTTTTTGAATTTCAAATTATTTTTTTTTTTGGAGATGGACTTCTAATTGTTTGGGCCAAAGTATAAAAAAAAAAGCCCCTCCCCTTTTGCTGAACCGTGAGCATTTTCCTTTCTTTTTGAATTTTTTTTTTGTTGTTTTTGTTGTTTTGGGATAAATGGGCTCATTGGGCTAAAAACAAAAAAAAAATCTAACAAAAGATAAGTAAAAATGATAAGAACAAAAAATATAAGAATATAAAATAATTTAAACCTTTTTTTTAAAAATAAATGATGATAATAATAATAATAATACGGGTTACCTAAGTTGCGACAGCTTGCTAACTTTCGTATTTTGTAAACATCCGAGTTATGACATGACTTGATGGTTATTATTATTATTATTATTATTATTATTATTATTATTATTATTATTATTATTATTATTATTATTATTATTATTATTATTATATTATCATTACATTTTAATTATTATCATGTTTTCATTTTTTAAGTTAAATCGCTAATTGATAATTTTAAATAAAAGTTCTGTAACAAACTTGATAATCAATGGGTGACGTCTCTAGCGTGACGCGAGCTTCATCTGTTTAATCCTTAATTTGAATAACTGAGCCGCGATGGCTTGTTGATTCAAATTTTTAAAGTTAATAAAATCAACTAACCCACCAATTATTTTCTAAAGAACTACGTAACTTTGAGTTCCTCATTGCACCCTAAACCAATTAATTCAGTTATTTCTTTTCTTTTTAAACAAAATAAATAAAATAAAAATAAAAAAATAAAAAATAGTTACATTGCCTTTTTCAAAAAGAGAGGAGTAAAATAAATATTTTTGAGGTTGTCAAGAATTTGCACATTTGATTTAAGGTACCGTCTTAGGACGGGTGCGTTAGGGGTGCTGTGGGATTGAGTTTCCACCCTTCCTTAAGCATAACCGACTCCCGAATCCAATTTGGTTTTCAAAGACCATTTTCTAATAAGGTTTTTCCAATTCTTCCTAATTTGAATAAAATTGGTGGCGACTCCATTTTCTTTTTTTTAAAATCACAAAGAGTTGCTATTTTCCGCCGCGATCCCGGTCGCGACAATCATTCCTTGGTTGCTGATCCGGTACAAGCACCAGAACCAGCTCCTTTACGACAAAGTTCTCGCGCTTGTAAACCCCCAGAAAAGTATGGTTTTACCTCTCCTTTATCCTTGACAGCAACATTATCTTCTATTCCTATTCCTTGTTCTTATAAACAAGCAATGAAGCATGAATGTTGGCAGAAAGCTGTTGAAGCATAACTCCTAGCACTAGAGGAAAATCAAACATAGGATGTTGTGCCATGTCCACCATTAGTAAAACCTCTTGGAAGCAAGTTTGTCTTCTCTGTAAAGCTTCGTTCGGATGGATCCATCGACCGTTACAAGGCTCATTTGGTTGTGCTTGGTAATAAGTAAGAATATGGACTTGACTATGACGAGACCTTTGCTCCGGTTGCCAAGATGACTACTGTGCGAACAATTCTTGCCCTTGTTGCAACACAATCATGGCCATTACATCAAATGGATGTCAAAAATACATTTCTCCATGGTGACCTCAAGGAGGAAGTTTACATCAAACTTCCTAATGGTATGCCCTAACTTTCACCTAATAATGTGTGCAAGCTAAAACGCTCTTTATATGGCTTGAAACAGGCACCGAGAATATGGTTTGAAAAGTTTCGATCCACACTACTTGGTTTTTCATTCACACAAAGTCAGCTTGATCCATCTTTTTTCCTACAAAGGACTTCTAAAGGCATCGTGGTGCTTCTTGTTTATGTGGATGACATAGTGGTGACTGGTTCTGATCAAGAGGCTATTTGTAACATCAAACAGTTACTGCATTCAACTTTCCACATGAAAGACCTTGGCCTCCTCACTTACTTCTTAGGGTTAGAGGTGCATTATCAATCTGAAGGCATATTTTTAAATCAGTACAAGTATATTCAAGATCTAGTCCAATTAGCTGGCCTTGAAAATGCAGCCTCGGTTGACACTCCCATGGAAGTTAATGTCAAATTTAGTCGCGATGAAGGTGACCTTCTAGACGACCCCACTTTATATCATAAGGTAGTTGGTAGTCTGATATATGTAACCATCACTCGCCCAAATATTTCCTTTGTTGTCCACACTGTCATTAAGTTCATGCAATCTCCTCGACATTTCCACCTTTCAGCGGTGCATCGAACCATTCGATACCTCCTTGGCTCCTCCAAATGAGGTTTATTTTTCCCAGCAGGTTCATCTCTCCAACTACAAGCTTATAGTGATGCTGATGGGCTGGATGTCCCGATACAAGGAAATTGACTATAGGCTGGTGTATGTTTTTGGGTAATGCTCCAATTTCATGGAAATGCAAGAAGTAAGATTCAGTCTCAAAGTCATCCACTGAAGCTGAGTATCGCACCATGTCTGCTGCATGCTCTGAACTAATATGGTTGCGTGGTCTTCTTACAGAGCTTGGGTTCCCTTAAGAACAATCCACTCCGCTGCATGCTGACAACATAAGTGCCATTCAAATTGCAACAAATCCAGTTTATCATGAACGCACAAAGCACATCGAGGTTGATTGTCATTCAATCCGAGAAGCCTATGACCGGAGAACAATCACTCTACCTTATATCTCACCATCTGTTCAAGTTACTGACATTTTCACCAAATCGTTGACACGACAACGCCATAATTTCCTAGTTGGTAAATTGATGCTTGTAGACTTACCAGCATCAATTTGAGGGGGGATATCAATGGAATTAATGACAAAATCTCTGGTCATTAAAACAGCTATGCAATTGTACACTTTGTAACTTTATTCTCTCCATAAATAGGATATCACAGCTGTAGGTGTAACTGTTATTCTCTCCTTAATTAGGATAAATGTATATATGTCAGTTAGCTAATATTTTGGGCTAAGAATCAGCTTGACAGCTTGTAATTAAATACTATTTATATGAGAATTCTCCAGCTGAAGAAGAAAATTATCTGGCCTACACATTTTTGAATTTGACATTACACACATCTAGGTCTACACACAAGAAACTTGGACCACTCATCTTTCTTTTTTTTACCATAGATAATTGTACATATAAAAAATTCTATAAATTTTAATTAATAATTTTTACACACAATTTTTTGCCGATTAACTATATATACAAGAAACCTTACAAAATTCAACTAATAATATTTACATCCACCTAAACTCATAAACAAGAAATTTAGGTTTCAAAAGTAATTATGACGCAATTATAATAATAGGAAAAAAAACGAATAACCGATTATAGTGGTATGGTGGGTGTACGATAAACTACTCCTAGACCAAGACCATTTATAGAGTCCTTGATGGATAAACTTTTTAGAAGACTGAATAACAACAGCGTACCAGTCCTTGATTAGTTTCAACCAGAGCCCTAGCTTCCGCTGATGCAAAATTCACCCCATAGATGTACTGATCATGGTATCCAGGGATGCACGTATGGCGGAATTAGTGGCAACTTTGCATACTCAGCTACAAAAATTCAGCAAACCAAAACCTCAGAAATTAAGCTCAGTATAACTTTATCTCATAAAATAAAGTAAAATATTGTTTCAAATAGGTAGTGAAAAAAAAAAAACATACCCATGAAATATGGGATTGCACGTCCATTAGAAAATCTTCCAGTGGGATACTTGAAGAAAGTTTCCCCGTATGGGGGGAAAGCTTCATTTTTTTTTTTTTTCAAAGATAGCGAGATTTCATTATCAAGAATGAAGAGGAAGTTAAAGTTCTAAGATACACAAAGCAATGGATTCTTATTCAAGATCTCTTCCGACAAGATAGGAAAGAAATAAGGAAGAAACACTACAAGAAAAAAAAATTATAACTCCTATTAAATCTTAATAAAGAAACTAAGAGAAATAAAAAGACGAAATAAAGGGTTACATCTGTTTTCTCCATCGAATTTAGGACATCTTGATCTTGTTTCAAAAATGTTTATTCTTTACACAAAGCTTCACTTATTTTGTTACATCTCCATTACGCGTAACTTTACGCATCAAATATAAAAGTCTTAACATTTTGTAGGTAAAACATGCGACAAATATAAGAAACTAAGGGTAAGACTTTCCATTTATCATAATAAAAGGCATATTTGAAATTCGAAACCAAACTCATCAATCTATACATCTGAATAAATTTGTTCACGAAAAATTAAAACAAAAAAAACAAAAAAGTGAACGGAGAGAACTGCCATCGAAATTTTTTGGGGCAGCCATATAAGGGAAAGTTTGCCTAAAAAACAGTGGTGGCATTGATGTAATGCCTATTTATTTTACCTTTTGCAAGATGCAAAAGGCCTTTTGAAAAAAGTAAGAAAATTTTTACTTTCTATAAAAGTGTCTTGTATTCTATATTTTTTCCTTTTCCATTCACCAAAAGTTAAAACAAATACACACGTAGTTCTAGCATCAAACAGTGAATCTCCAAAGATGAATAAGGCTGTGTGCCTTTTCGACAGGCAGGTGCTGCTACAGAAGAACTAGTGATAAGTGGTGTTAATAAAAGAGCTCAGATTGAAAGTCAATATATAGAGACCCCTTAAACTTGTCATGTTAGAATATCTTATTCTCTTTTATCATGCACAATTAGGTACTTAGTTTCCTGTTATTAAATAGTTGGTGTGGATTGCGGAATGTTCATTTAGAGCTTTTCTTATCCGCAAAAAGAAAAAAAAAATCTTTTTTCTTTCATACTCTCAATATTTATATTTATTGATACATTTTTTCCTCCTTCACAAACAAGAAAGTCTCTAACATCGGAAACTAATTAAAAAACGTATTTTTCTATTAAAAGAAAATCTCTCGCAGTTCCTAGCTTTCAGTTTTCTCAATGCATTTGTTCACTCATTAATTCTCTAAAAGTTTCAAATTAGGTGATGTTATATAAACAGTATTTTACACATAAAGACTCACATTTACTTTTGTACCATATAATAATATCTCTGTACTAGTAAAAGTATATGTTCACTACCAAATAAAAAAAAGCTCCCGTTAAATCTACATGTAATCCAATAACTCTATTGATTTATTGTTTTTTTTCTTTTTACTTCAAACTATTATTCATATAGTAATTGGAGTATTAAGCGCTTACCAGTTACCAATAAGCTAAAAACTATAGTAATAATAGTCAAAACATAACTTTATATTCTTGTTGTGGCAGTGTAAAGTTTCATGTCTATAATATATTACTAGTGGACCTAATGTTGTTAAGCATCTTTAATCCGTGCGCATACACGCATCTAGTCCAAAGGTAATTGTTGACCTTTCATAAAACAAATACTATTATCCTTTCAAACCAAAACAAATTAATGCACAACAATTGTTAAAATTTAATGCCTGAATTTTTTTTAGGTTTATTAAATATTTTGGAACTGACTATGCCTCCATCACATACTATTTTTTATTCAAAGGTAGATAAATAAATTTGTTAACAATCTTCAGGAATTGAAAAAGAATCAAAGAAGAAAAACTAATAAAAAACGAAGAGCCCATCTTTTACAGTTGAAGAACCAAAAATCATCAGCCAAAAATCTGATCATTAGACTACAAAATGAATAACAACAAATCTAAAAACATATAATACATTCAAAACCTTTGAATCAAAAGAAAAAAATTGAAATTTAGCATTAATATAGAGGAATGGTACCGGCACAAATGCTCTAATTCTCATTGACAAGTAATCAAAAGTTGAGATCAACCCACGTATTCAAAACTATAAACCAAAAGAATCGAGGCTGCATCTAATTCGAGTAGAAGGTCGTATAAAATGAAGAACCAAAAGGAAGATTGCTCAATGCATAATTGGATATTTAGCATATTCTGTGTCGGAACTTCCAATTTGGAAGTTAGGTGCTTCTGTATCGAGCACCAAATGTTTGCACGTGTGAGATGTGATATAGTCGTCTCTTGCTTTTAATTTCTGCTAGTCTATGACGCTATTTATTTAATTGTTTAACTTCTGCAAGCCTATCACAGGCTATATTTTTTATGATATGTGGTTAATTATATAGTTGTTCATTACATAATGAATAATATAGTCACATCAATCTAATATTGTTTCGTATGACATAATGATTATTATAAGAGTATAGTCATGCATTACATAGTGAATAGTATAAGGACACATCAAATTTTATGTTATTCAATCAAATACACCAAAGGAGGCTAAATTAAAGTTGCATAATATTCTAACAATTAATCTATATATGTTTACTTCTATGATTAATTCGTTAGAATCATTTTACATTTCAGTCACGGGCTCATCAAAAGGTACCTTTTTTAATACTTGGAACTAGTAAAAAATTTACAATGGGATTTACATAATTTTAGAAATGGGCTCATCAAAAAATTTAATCACTCAATAAGGATTGATAATAAAATAATAGATTACCTACTAATAAGAGACTATTAAATTTAAATTCAAATCATATAATTATTATGAATGAAAAGTCAATTAAGTGAACTAACTCTTGTTAACGAAAAATGTCATAACCCACCATACACCACAAGTCTAAAATAAAAAAATCCCACGATACCAAATTTGTATATAAAAAATTAACCAAATTATACATTCAAAATAAATAAATTCAAATAATTCTTCCAAATAAAAACTGGCAACACTTACCTCCATTGGAATTAAGCCAATCACACAAGCCACGACCCACAGTTACATTATATGATGATTTTGAGGCTTTTTTTTACCAAACTGTCATTGGTGAAAATTTTATTTATTAAAATGTTATTTTTTAAATTATTTATTAAAATATCACTCTTTTGAAACTATATATCAAACTGTAACTCTTTGTTCAACGTGACATATTTTAATAATTTCTGGTCCACTTCGGATGCACCAAACAGGGTTGGCGTAATCTACATGGATGTGTTACCCTATTTGGTGCATCCTACATAGATGTGCAATCCTACATGACGTTTTTTACATGGATACGCCATGTAGGATGCCATCCTGTTTGGCGCATCCTACGTGAATGCGTCATCTTACATGGTGTTTTTTACGTGGATACGCCATGTAGGAAGACGTTTTTTAGTTAAAAATGCCAACACATTAGGCATTTTTCACGTGGACAAAAAAAAATTTTTAGGTACCTTTGTAGATTTGGGGATGCCTGAATCTATGGTTTAGATGGTTATACTGATCTAGATGTTGCAAAAGGGATCCTATTGTAAGTTAGTTTCTTTCACATTAAAGTCTCACATCGAACAAAGGTACTTTGTTGTCTTACTTAGTTGTTTTGCCTTGATAACACCAAAGTCTCGCATCGAACAAAGGTACCTTATTGTCTTACTTAGTTCTTTTGCCTTATTAACACCAAAGTCTCACATCGACTACTTTACGGATTAGAAGTAAACACTTGGCCTATAAATAAGCTAATTGATACTGATGTCTTCCAATGTTATGGTGTACTCTCTAGTTAGCATGTGAAATGCATGTGTCTTTGGGAAGGAGTGTGAGAATCACGTGAAATGGGTTAAGTGCCCTATAAGTATTTTATTTATTTATTTTTATCCAAGTGGAAAATGCCAAATGTGTTGGCATTTTTAATTAAAAAATGTCATCTTACATGACGTATCCACGTAAAAAATGTCATGTATGATGGCGCCAAACAGGGTGGCGCATCCACGTAGATTGCACTAACACAACATGGATACGCCACCTTGTTTGGCACATCCTATGTGGATTAGAAATTATTAAAAAATATCACGTTAAACAAAAGGATGACAGTTTAGTATATATTTTCAAAAGAATGGTATTTTGATAAATAATTTAAAAAATGACATTTTAATAAATAATATTTTCACCAATAGCAGTTTGGTAAAAAAACCTTATTTTGATTGACCCAAAATAAAAATTTATGATTTTGCATTCTTTTAATATGTTCTTTTTCTTTTATTAAACGGGGCTATGGGAGTAGTTGCTCCCATTACATCATGAATTAACCTCATACTAACATCCAGAGGAGCCTCACGAAGAACCACCAGACCAGGTGCTTGCACACAAGCATTGGACGCCAACATGTCAGCACAAGAGTTGGCTTCTCAGTAGACATGAATAATTCTCACTTCCCATCTTCTAGCCAACAAGCCACGGATATTGTCAAAACCAAGGTTCTTCCTGCTGCACTCCCAGTTGAAACACCCGTCAGGTAATTAACAAACCACCTTAGAAATCCATTGCAGCTCTACCCTTTTAACATGTTCTTTATTAGACTGATTGCCTCCAACTGATTAGCACACTAACAGAGAACAAGAGACAATAATCCTACTTTGGCTTAATTCTAGAAGACTGCATCTCAATAATAAAAGGCAATTCAAGGTCTTGCACTTTCCTGCACACAGAGAGAGGGGAATAGAACGGCCCACGCCCGTGCTAAGCTGGTCTGTAGTGTGAATCAGACTATTTGAATTGAGGAAGTACACTTGAATACTCTTGCCTATCTGGACATATTGCCAGATTCTTCTGAATAATATATCCTCATTTTCACGTTAAAAAAAAAAAACATGTTCATACATATTAAGAGTAAAATATTATTTGAGAACTTAAATTTTTTATGATAAACTAGTTAAGAGATTGAATTTTTATTATTACTAATTAAAGATCTTAATTTTATTGAAAAAAAAAATTATTAATAAAAAATATTTATAGGATAAAAATAACTAACTTGATATTTGAAATTAATTTATTCATAACATTAATAAGACACATAACATATATGACTTAAATTTTTTTTTAGTTGATAAATATTATCAAAATACTATTCTATTAAAATTGAGGTCTTTAATTAAATATCATATTAAAATTGAAGTTCTTTATTAGTTGTCACAATAAAGTTGATGGCTTTACACAACATTTTTCTCGTTTTAAACTCGTACCTAATTTCATTTAGAACAGAATCTAATCTCTAAATTTATCTTTTTTATATAGTAAAAAGTTTTGGGTGACTCTAAATTTATCTTTGACTTGTAGAAACGTGTATCCAAGAAATATGTGGTAATTATTTCTTTTTAATTGAATAATTATATAAAAACACTACTTAGTGGATCTTCAATAACATTTGCTAAACTCAAATCTATATGAACATTGATTAATATTTAAAGAATCATTAATTACATTTATTAAACTTTCCTGCCTTAGTAGTTTATTTGACATTCACTACTAAAAATTTCTTAATCAACGACGGAAACATTTCATCGTTGATTCATTAAATTCCGTCATTATAATGATTAGTCACGGAATTTGTCACGAAAAAATTTTCGTCACGTAATCCTTAGTAGCTAATTCTAAGCGATAGAAATATAATTCCGTCTCTAAATAGTGACAGATTTTTCTGTCACTAATTAATACAATTCCGTTGCTAACATCCATAACTAAAGTTGCTTAATTATTATAAACTTATTATTTTAGCTACTGTTTTAGCGACAAAAAATATTTCATCGCTAAAAAGGTAGTATGAATCTATGCTTGTTAGCGACGAAAATATTTCCATCACTGATGACCTAAATTTTTTAAATTATTTTTTTAATTTTTAAATAGTCTAATTATATAATTTGAACCTATATACAACACAACATTACAACAATCCAATCCAAAATACAACAACAAAATTTCAAAATTTAAAAATATCATTATCATATCATACTACAAAGCATTTCAAAAGATCAAAATAAAAATATAATTCAAAAGATCAAGATAAAAATAAATTAAGTTATACAAGTTCCTTATCAAAACAAACATGAAGTCAATGTATCAAATATCAGGAGAAAAAATATCAGTCATCCTCATCCATGTTATCCTTATCCTTATCACCAACCCCATCACCAAGTGGATCATCCTCATGACCGCTGCCTGTAGCTTGTGAGCCACTAGTAGATGCGTTCAAACGTTTTAGTATTGTGTTGATTAAGTTTCCCTGTTCCACCACCTGCGTACTGAGACTTGCAACCAGACTTCTCATCGCTTCCATCTCCAACTATGAACAACCTTCAGCAGATGCAGAGGAAGATGATGCATAAGAAGCAATATTAGATCCCAAGCCAAAGATGTGTTTCTTGCTGCTAATGCCTCCAACAACATCCAAGTAGATGATGTTGTCAGAGTGAATGTCAATAGTCTCCTCCCTCAGTAGCCGATGTGAGTCCCTCTCATTAATACGTTTCTAGTACTCATCCTGACAAATGCAATTGTTAATAAATATTTATACTTACAAATTGACTTAACCATATATTAAAATTTAATTGCAGCATTTATATTTACAACAATATTTTTACTTTGGTGGATATCCACTTCCCCTTGCGTGTGTGAAGCTGTGTGAATAGCTCTCAATGCCGTGAATCTCTCTTCAATTGTTGTTTTTGGAAATATGTAAGGAAAAATAATATTATGTGAAGACAAACTTAATTAGCTTGAATCACAAATTTGATGGAAGTTACTCACCAATTTTTTCTTATGCGCTATTATAGGAATTGAGCCTCTAGTATGTTTTGATAGTCCCTCCTCAAATTTTCTATTCTGAGTGTTCTTACTCAGAATGATATAAGTGAATTCACCTTTCAAAGGAAATTTCCATTTTAGAAGTATTAAAAATCCTATCAAACAACATCAAGTAACCAAATTAGAAGTACAATCTAGGAAGCACATATGTATATTCATAAAGATATAACACTACTAGAAATTTGAGTTTTAGAGACCGATATAGAGACCGATTTATTTCGGTCTAGAGACCGAAATAGAGACCGATTAAAAAACAAAAATCTAATTTGCTACCGAAATAAAATCGGTCTCTAATTTAGACTCTAGATTTTTTAGAGACCGATATTTCAGTCTCTAAATAAAAATATTTACAAAAAAAATTTTAATAGATAGCGACTACGAATTCGGTCACTAAAAAAATAAAAAAAATAAAAATTTATATTATTATCAGAAACCGATATTTCGGTCTCTAAATAACAAAATTTATAAAAAATTAAATAATTAGCGACCAAAAATTTGGTTGCTAAAAAAAAGAAGTAAGTGTTAGAGACCAAAATTTCAGTCTCTAAATAAAAAAATTAATAAAAAAATAAGAAAAATATGTAGCGACCAAAAATGCGGTTGCTGAGCCTTTTCGCATTTTAAGCTTTCTGTGTACCCTTTCCCTCTGCCTTTTTTCTATCCATTTCATTTTCTCCCATTTTTAACCTAGCAGAGCACTTGCCGCTGCTCGTCACCCCTACCGCCACTTGCCGCTGCTCGTCGCCCCTGCCGCCGCTTGTCCTCTCTAGCTCGTTCACCCTCGCCATTCTCCCTCGCTCGTTTGTGCGCTCTAGCTCATAAATCATTATCTTTATAGAAGGACGCACGGTAGCAGCTGCTGCTGCTGTTTCATTCAGCAGCAAAGTGCCTTTTTTTGCTTCAAATTATGGGAGGGCCGGTTCTGAAAGTGGATCCAGAACATGGATTTCAGGAGCTCTCGCTCTTCCTGCTTTGCGAGCAGTTTGGACAAGATTAACTCTTGAAACAATTCGCTTCTGTTTTCACTTTTTTTTTGCTACTGTTTAAATCCATGAAGACAAATAAATACATATTATATTTGCTATGAATTGCTATATCTTATCGTGCATACCAGTTTGTGAACTACTATGTATATTTATGTTTGGATCAAGGTGATTTGGAATTCGGTGGTGGTTAGGGCATATGGGGATGGAGATAATAAGAGGGTTCTTGGGGGATTGAAGGTGAAGAATGTGGTGACTGGAGTTCACTTTGATTTGAAGGTTTCTGGATTGTTCTTTGCAATTGGGCACGAGCCTGCAACGAAGTTCTTGGATGGTCAGCTGGAACTGGATTTTGATGGGTATGTTGTGACCAAGCCAGGGACCACAAAGACCAGTGTTGAGGGAATTTTTGCTACTGGAGATGTTCAAGACAAGAAGTATAGGCAAGCTATTACCACTGCTGGCTCTGGTAATTCTGCTTTATTCACTGGCTTATCGCTTCACTGTTAGATTATACTGAGTGAGGTGGAGTTGTTTATTGATTTATATTTTATATTAGATATGATCGCTGGTTATGAAACATAGACGTGTTTTCTCTAATTTTTTCCCCAAAGTATTTTACTTTTATTTGGCATTGACGTTAGGCAGAATCCCTGTAGTTGATTATCAGTCAACAAAATTTATGATTGCCCGTTATTTGACTGACTACTGACTAGTAAACCAAGCTTGCAGAATGCAGACATTTTATTAAATGAGAAAGGGATCGAATCAAGAGACTGTAGGTGTATGATAGTGTCCCAGTGAACTCACCTTCACGGTGTAGGGTATAGAGTATACTGAACAGGCTTTGTAATAATTATAGGTTCATCTAAAGTGGAGTTTTTATTGGTATATATGATGAATGGTATTGAAATATAATGGTACGAGAGCCTTGTTTTCTCCATGTGCTCAATGTATTCCACTTTTTATTTGGCGATGGCCTGATGGAAGGATAATTACTGTTAGGAAATTTTTTTTGGTCCTTTTTCTATTTCTGGGGTTTGGTAAACTGGTGAGAAAGCATTGCATTCACAAAAATTGAAACATCTATTAGAATCCCTTTAGTTGAATATCATTCAAGATTGCAGACTATTTCTCTGTAAGTAAAAGGAGATGCTGATTCGGGTGTCAAGTTAATAGTAGATAATGTGTGTTTGTTGGAAAAGGAAGAGGAGCCTTGTACCTTGCTTATCTTTTCCATTGTAACTTCCGGGACCTCTTCTACATCAATTGCCCTGTACTGTAGCAGTGTCTGGGGATAAAATTAAGCTTCTGGATTTATTATATAGACTTTATTACTTCCTTTATATCCCCAACATCATAAACGAATTTCAAAACTTCAAACAAGCTTCTAAAGTAATCAATCCATGCTTATTCTTTTAACCTATTCGTGTTAGTTTTTGTTTTTTGACATATTCCTCAACCTCCACCGTGAATTGTGTAACAGTGATCTAATAGATAAATTACCTGGAAAAACCATGAATTAACATTTACCATTTTCTTATTCAGTTTGCCATGTATACCAATCTTCCTACAAGATTGCATAAATCACACTACATCAGTTTATCAAAGTAGTTTAAACTAGTTAACTTTGAAGTTTGAACAAAGTCTCAACGGTTTGCTTTATGCTATGAATATTAAATTTGTTGGTGGGTTCTCAATGTTGCACAATATTATAGTTTGCATCCTTTAACCATATATTCAACTCTTAATTTTTTTTCTATTTTTTTCTTCTGATATGTCATGTAGCCTACATGGTGCAAGATCAAGAGGTGCATCTGCTGAGGTACGCTTAACTTTTCTCTAACAGCATCTATATGTCTTCTGATATGTCATGTAGCCTACATGGTGCAAGATCAAGAGGTGCATGCTGCTAAGGTACACTTGTGTAGAAGTTTGGATACTGATTTGTGTTTATTTATTTATTTATACTAGTAGTAGTATTTGATGGTTGTGGACATTGTAACGTCCCAGATAACATGTTAGGCAGTAACTTTCATGTAATCATGATGCATTTAGTTCCAAAATCATGCTTAGTTGAGGTATAATACGTCAAAATGGAATTTTGAGGTGTTTTAAGTGTTTTCTTGCTTGAATGTGTTTTCAATGGTTGTTTATAACTTGTTCATGATGTGAGTTTGAGTTAGAAACTTGGAACTCTTCGTTTGAACCCTTGATGCACAAAATGAAAAAACAAGATATTTCCTTGCTTGATTGAGTTTAAATCTATGATTGATGAGTTGAATTTAGTATTTAATGATCCTAATATGATTAGAGACCATGATTAGGGTTGAGAAACACTTAAAATCCATGATTTGAGGATTAGAACTTGGTTAGAAATCAAAATTATGCAAAACTCGAATTATGCAGAAACAAGACAGCATCGAGTAGTCTGTGATGTTTGTTGCATAACTTGAGCTACAGACATCGTATTGACTTGATTCTAGATCCATTTTAAAGCTAAGACATAAGGCTTCATTAGTAAAAAAAAAGAATTATTGAGCAACCCAATTAGTTAAAGTTTTGATTTGAAGCCAAGCCAAATTCTGCAGAAAAAGCAATCTGGCACCTGTTAAACCAGATTGCATAATTTCTTACTCCGATGTTGTATTTACATGATACCAGTGGCATTTGAAAGCTAACACATAAGGCTATTTGAATGTTAAATTTCAGAATTTTTGAGCTCTTAGTTTGTTCCCAGTTTCATTTCAAAGTCAGGTCATTTTCTGGTAAAATAGAGAATACCCTGTTTTAGCTTCTGCATAATGTCGCATAACTTTGGCTACATTTATCCAAATGAGGTGAGGTTTGTGGCATTTGAAATATAGGAGGGAAGGCTATATGACTGTAAAATCTCAGAATTTTTACAGTTAGTACGTGGATTTGACACACTCATGAAAAATAGCCTTTTTAGGCAAAAATTGAGGTGTTTTTAAGAAAATATGGACCCTAGAAACTTTAGTAGCTTCTTTAATAGTTAAATGGTATGAAATATGCAAGAGTAAATGGTAAATCTCAGACTGTAGGTTGGGTAGAACATAAGATCTTATAGATTATATACAAGTTTGAAATCGGATTTGATGTTATTGTTAAAACTTGCAATAGCTCAGTTTAACTTGATGATGTTTTTGGTAAACAATACTTGTTTTACAACAATAACAATAAAAGTTGTTTCCAGTTTTCCCACTAGGTGGGTTCGCCCACCATTGAGTGCATATTTGTTCATCTGGATGTGTATGTGATAGTATTTTAGGCAATGTGGCATTTGTAGAGAGTGAACATTTTGTACAGTAGAAAATAGATAATTAAATATCCATAGCTACGTTTTGCTAAGCATATGCCTATTTGTGAGCCTCTTTTGATTTAAGAGTTTGATGATAATGCACACACTCACAAGTATATTCTTCATGGTCATTCTGTTTTCAATTATACTATGTTTCTCATATGATTTTTTTTCTTGAAAAAACAAAATTCCATGTTATACACAGAGAAGATGTAGCACCTGCTGAGGCAGCAGCACCCCTTGGTGAGAATATGGACATCATGACAACCTTACAGCTTTTGCTGAGAATGTCATTAGCTCATGGTGGGCTTGCATGAGGACTCCATAAAGGTGCCAAGTTGGCGGAGGATTGTGATTTCTAAACTATTAACCATTCCCAATGTCTTTAAAGTTAGGAACTCAACTTCAAAATGATCAAAGTAAAACTTTTTATCTCCTATGTAATATTCTTTATCTGCTGTGTTTTGTTTGCAGCTTTAGTGTATTCTTGAACTCTAAATCAGCTAATTTGTTGGCTTCCAAATTTGCTCTTAAGTAGCTGCCTTAGTTCATGGATACTTTTCATTTTTATGCATTAATTGTGGTTCCTCTAACTCAATTACATTCTTCTTTTGTTGTCCAATCTATTTTCTCTTTTTTCCTTTGTAAAATATACAAGTACACATGCACTTGTACTCATAGAAATTTACTTGTAATGTTGAAACTGTCTATTCATTGTTTATGTGCATGATATATATTTAAGTAATATATAATTAGATAATTTTCTATTGTAATGTATGCATCATCTTTGTTTGAGACATAATTTTTTGCATATATTTGGTTGTGACCAAAAGCTATCTAGAAGCAAATGCTTATGTGATGTATGATCATCCTATAAAAACAAAATGATGATTGTAGCTATGATTTACTCAGGAACCTTTCTGCTTGATAATCATTCATTTTTTTTTGTAGTGTTCAATATCCTGTTGGTGACTTTGAAGCTATAGTTGATGTATTCATGAGTTCTTATTGTATCCGTGCATATATTTTGACCCCCAATGGTTTATAGTTGACAAGAGATCAAGCTTATTTCCTAGAGATTAGAGTATTTCTATGTTGGCCACAAACTCCTAATATATATAGTTATGGGCACTCTGATATATCTCTTTCTCTCTGCTGGTTGATTTACCTTCATAAGATTATTATTATTATTATTATTATTATTATTATTATTATTATTATTATTATTATTATTATTAAATTTGATTTTGATTAAAGGTGGTGGTGGGATAAATTCAAGTTGCACTTGTGTTTATAAACATGCGTATGAAGTAAGCGGAAAATGAACATATGTATATTTAAAGATATGTATATTTTCTTATTTTATGAGATTATAGAAGTTTTGAATTATTGACCGTTATATTTTGTGCTTGAGTTCAAGGATGCACTGCAAGAGGTATTTTCTTCTTACTGAATGAATAATATAGTTGCGGATAAACTAAAGTTTAACTTGTGAAGTGTTTAGTATGCTATCTAATTTATTGCTCTCCATATATCTGATGAATTTAATTTGATAAACCTTGCTACATTGTAAAGTATGTTAGCTTAGTTTGTTAATAAGGATTTATGTTGCTTATACTCTAGATACTCGAAATCCTATAGCCTCGAGGATTTTTGTTAATACTGGAACTCCATAATAATTCCCTTCTTGTAATTTTTTATTTTTTTAATATATAGAGACCGATTTAGTGACTGATTTTATAAAATATATAATATATTTAGCCTTTTAGAGACTGATTTAGAGACTGATAAATCGGTCTCTAGTTTAGAGACAGAGTTAGAAACTGATTTTGTATAATATATAATATATTCATGTTTTTTGAAACCGATTTAGAGACGAATTTGAAGACTGATTTAGAGACCGATTTATTGGTCTCTAAAAAATCAGTCTCTAAATCAGTCTCTAATATGCTTTTTTTTTAAGTATAATTGACCAATAATTGATTGAAAATTATCGACTGATTTAGAGATCGAAAAAATTGGTCTCTATAAAATCGGTCTCTAATATTTAGCGACGAGACTTTTAGAGACCGATTTAAATCGGTCTCTAAATCGGTCTCTAACTATTTTAGAGAGCGATGTCTTTGATTTAGAGACCGAGAAATTGGTCTCTAAAATCCAAATTTCTAGTAGTGCAACTTCAAAAAGAATGCATGCATTAGTAGCCATATGTATATTCATAATCGACTCAAAATACAAAGGGATTAAGAATAAACAACTTTATATATAAGTCAAAGTGGTAGCAGAAGCCCGTGACATGGTGACCACACTTAAGGGAGAGCTCTCTCTTTATTATCTTTTCTAGTGAAGGTTTGTTCCTTTAATAGAGCAAGTCTAGAAGATCGCCTCAACTACGAGGGTTCTGTCTTCAAAACATTTTAAATCTTTTATTTTTCTGTAAACTTTGGTTGCACATTCCTTGATATCTATGTGGTTTCTCCATGAATCTAGTGGCAATTGTAAGGCTAGGGATCACCATTTCTCTCTTAAAGATCACTTCTAGCAAGTTCTTAATTTATTTCTATCACTTTAAATTAATAAGCATAGAATGAAATAGGTACAGCTTGGACATAGAAAATTCATAATCACATTCGAGTATCTCTGGTGAAACTAGGCTATCTATTTTTATTATTCTTGATAACTCCACAAAATGGAGTTATTACAATATTAAATTGAATAGAAATGAGAATGATGAGTCCGAATATTTTTCAGTCCTCATAAGAAATTATGCTTAAAGTGCACACTTCTTTCATGTCTTGAGCTGAAGGTAATTTTCACATTGTCCAACTGTATTTCATGATGCTTAATGATTCATTTTAATATAATGACTTGAGTCTGACCAATTAAATTTAATCTGTGGATTTCAAATGGCAAAAGGAGCTTTGGAAATGAGCTATGGAGTAACGAACATGAAGTGCAAGTATCAAAAAAAGGACAACAATAACTTTGGAAGAAAAGAACTGGAAGTAGGCATCCACGCATATGCGTGGAAGGCACCACGCATGTGTATGATAGCCTCTGTGTAAAATAATTGGATCAGGAAGAATTACGCATATGCGCGAAGAGTTCACGCATGTGGGTGATGGTCTCTGTTTTAGATTAGAAAAACTTACGTATATGCGCGAAGAGTTCACGCATGTGCGTGGGAGATGTACAAAGAAGAATCAAGCATCTAAAATATCCTTTCTAATTAGTCAACACATTGCTTTATCTAAATTAACAAAGATCATAATTAAGTATGGCTTTCGGCCAGCCCATTAAACAACATCATAATGAAATTTTATTGGTCATATGAGCCTTACACAAACATTAATCCTACTCCATTCACTTAATTCTATCCTCTTTAATCTAGTTTTCAATTTAATGATGACCAATTTACACATAGTTCCTTCAAATCAAATTTTGGCCGAAGTCCAAACAAATAGAGACTAGAGGAGGAAATTGTTTCTAATAACATAAGGTGCAAAGAAGTCAACATAAGTTTAGAGGTTTTTTTTTATTGCCTTAAATCTTAACCCAATGTCAAATTTCTTTATCAAGTGTTCAGCAAAAATATTGTCATAACATCACAAGAATTAAGAATTACAAATTTGGAATATATGACGGACTAGTGGAAGTGAACTGAGGAAGCATAAGAGAAAGTAACATTGAAGATGCTCCACTTGTAAATAAATGAAATATATATATATATATATATATATGGGTTACAATGAGAATTCGTACCAGCTCACCATGACACAAAGTAAAGTTGATCTGCTACATCTCCTTGCTCCATAACCAATTATCCTGGGAGCAAAAACTCTTCATGGACTTTGGTTGCCTATTAGAGCATATTTTGAATTAGACATTCCTAATCAAAACACGCTAAGTTTCTATGTTGTTCCTGTTACGTGTAAACAAATGTAACATATCATATACTTGTAGTTTTAAGATTGTGTATAAACCGAGAAGGAATACAAGGATGGCATATCAACTTTGGTCAATGATCAAGATAATATCTACTAATTGAAGTTGTATCTCTTTCAATATTTTCAGACTAAGGATTTGTGTCAACTTACGTATTTTATGGGATTTAAAATGGCTAAGTATTCAGTCCACAACTGGTATTGAAATTTCACAAAGGAAACATGCACTAGAATGATAATTAAGCAGATCCAATTGGGAATAATATCATGAGAACAATTTAGTGAAAATTTCATGATTAGAGGTTGAAAAGACTTAGAGATATCAAGAGAACAAATTTAGCCATCCATATAGTGCATTTACCGAGGAAAAGATAAGAAAATAAAATTGAGACATTAACCATATAGTGCATTTAACAACCTGATATGACTATATATTTATCCAAAGTTGGAATATATTTATGAAATCTACAATTTGATTTGACCATTCAAGTAGGCCCCAGAACAGCATCTATCGCACAGGAGGACAAACGGTGGTGCTTTGGAGCCCTTACATGGGTCTGTCTTATGATGAAAATAAACACAAACTATCATAAATCATACAACAACCTGATGTGCTTCTTCAATTATAACTTAATCCATAATGACAAGCAGCCCGCCAGGGTGGTCAGACATACTTTCATTGGTCTATTTTTGAAAATAAAAAGAAACCCTTCCTAAATTTGTTAATTAACAATCAAATATAAATCATGCATCTATAATTACTTGATAATATATTTGTCATGCTCCTTCCAATTACGACATCTCTGCATCAAAGGTATTGACCATTTCTAAAACCTCAGGGGTGCTAACAAACCACACAAACCTAGAAGCACCAAGGCCAATCAAGTAAGAAAGAAAACCAAATGGATCACTGCATAAAAAGGCATAAAATGCAATAAAAGAAAAATAAATTTTCCTCCACATCATTTTTGTTTAATAAAGGGGAAGTATATCACTCCTCGGACCTCCTCACATAACCAGAAGCATTCTGCATCATCATTTTCATTTGATGCCAATCAAAATCAAGAAAACAAAACCCCAAAGTCAGAATGTAGGTTCTGCACCAATACGTGGAAAAATTTCAGGGGAAACAAAAACAATTTACTAAATTCTGTAACCAACGAAAAAGTGCATTGAAACTAGTAGGTTATATTTGAATTGGCATTACTTTACAAATCTACATTTTCCATCAAGTTGAAATTTGAATTAAATAATAATAATAAGAGATTTGCCATATGGCCATAAGGTAAATCCAACATGTTTCAATGCTTACCATAGATCCCAGTTCGAAAACAAAATGGCACCAAACTCGCCAAAAGGAAATTAGAAGAAATAGATCTGACTCAGCAAAGACCGAACTTAACTCAGGTTGCATAAACACTCAAAAACCCAAAATCCAATACCAACCAATCTAAAATTAGAAACTTGCATATAAAAATCAGAACCTATGTGGTAGGTGTCGCTGCTGCTTAGACCTTGAGGCATTGAGGCGTGGTATTGTCTATTGAATGAGAGGGTGCAAAAAGGAAAAAGAGGGAAATGGAGGAGCGAGGGAAAGGCGTGGTGTTGCTTCGGTAGCAATGGGGAATAGAGAGTTGTTGATTTGTAGGAATAGGGAATGGGGAATGGAAGTAGAGCATTTAGAGCAGATAGAGAATGAAAATGAGAGGGAAGGAAAAAACTAAGGAAAGAAAGAAATAAAAGTAGTAATTTAATTATAAATATATAAAATACGTATATATAGGCATGACCATCAAACATGGCGTAGTGGTAACTGGCGCATTTCTTTTAACACAAGCCTCAGGTTTCGATTCCTGCCTATCTACTAATTATAATAAAATTTTCATATTTTTATATATACAACTTAGTGATAGAAAACTTTCGTCGCTATATATTTTATTTTAATAATAAAATATTCATATAAAAAATTTAGCGATACAACTTAGTGATAGAAAATTTCCATCCCTATATTTTTCATTTAATAAAATGTTTTTTTCCTAAAATAAATTAATTTAGCGACAAAATTTGTCACGGATAAGTTAAGGACGGAATTGTTCCGTCACTAAAAATTCATCGCTAACTATAAGAAATCAAATCCGTGGCAATTTCCATCACTAGTAGTCACTAAATTTTTTCGTTGCTAAATTCTATTGCTATCCACAACATATTTAGTATTGATTCTTGAAATATTGGAGTTGGACGTTTTATGTCTATCACCGAAAAATTTGAAGATTTTTGTGTGGTCATGAATGACCTTACTTTTAATTATACTAGAATACTAAATTAATTGAAATGCACCTAAATTGACTCAAACATTAGATGACTACAATATTAAAAAAAAAAATCTTTTGGCACAACATAGCAAGGCATTAGGCTTATTCACCTTGAAATACTTTGTTCTCGGCAATGCGGATGATCACATCCTTCGATCGATCCTTGATATCCAATTACCCATATGGAGTAATTATTTGCCCAATCATAAATTTTATGACATGGTATTGCAAATATCCTCATAAAAAGTCACTCCCAACTTTTAAAAGTACTGCATCAACTGATCAAAAAAAAGTACTGCATCAAAACACACCCTTAAACAGAACTTCTCAGTTTTCAAAATTCAATGCCGCCTTTGTACTTGTCCTCCCTTTTATTTGGTTTACCATCACATTTCGGTGTACACCTATCGAGTTTTGGTGCAGCCATGCACTTGTCAAGGCTTGGATTATGGATCGATGATTTGGGAGTTACTTCCATCCGCATGGCAACTATCAATTACAGGTGACTTAGATAAAAGGTTAGCATTTGTGTTGCAATTTGGTCCTCTAAACATTTTATGTTTGCAAAAAGATCAAAGAGATTATGGGAACTTGTAGAGCTAGCCTACTCTTTGCACTATTTTGCAGCCATGTTTGATTCACTACTGGATGATCGCCTCCCACTTGAGAGCACTAGAGATATTACTGAATCAGATCTATTTAATTAAATATAAAAAGATGATTTGGGATGAATAATATATTAAGAAGATAATTACTAATAATATTATCATCCCACTTATATGTTAGGAAATCAGAGTTAGATACACCCCAAGTGTCTTGAACACTTAATGGATGTGAGCGAAAGCGTATTCAGATCCTTGAAGAAGAACTGATAAAATTGCAAAGCACGTGAATAGTACTTTGTGGTGGGACCATATGAATAGTACTTTATGGTGGGACCCACTGTCGTTATTATTTATACAAGAATAATAGATCAAGAGCTGCACACCAAATTTAACGTAAATAGTACACTACGGGAAAAAATCATGGGACAAACTCCGAAAAATATTTCACTATATCAAGGATAATTACAATATCCTATCTACACTCTCGCATACAAGAGGTACAAAATATAGTGTTTCCCAATGAGACCCTCTCCTATTACAATTTGTAGTATTACAGAGACTAGAGAATAAATCCAAAAATTCCCAGTGTATACTCATACACTATACTCTTACAATTTTCTCACACTCTCTATTTTTCTCTCACTCTCAGAAGTTGTTTTGTTTCTTTTGTTTCTCTGCTTGGTTATTTCGGATGCAAGTTGAAATCTCTATTTATAGAGATTTCAGCCAGTCTTGCTATTACAAGACTGCTGTCCAATTTCCACAACAAGCTCCACAAATCATACTTCCATCCACCGAAAGTTCTACAGGAGGAAAGAAATTTCCTCCCTTTGCTGACTTTTGAGGCTTCCACCGAAAGCATTATGCTTTCCTCCAATTTGCAACAATTTGCTTTCCTGCTTTTGACTTTGCAAGCCAATTAACAATTCTCCACCTTGGCTTGCATCTCAAGAGTCTTCAATTTCTGCAGATATTGACCAAGTTCAAGCAATGTTTGAACTTGTCAACCGGCAATGATTTCGTCATCATGTCTGCAGGATTCTCAACTGTGGCTATCTTCTGAACTGCAACTGTATTGTTGTTGATACTTTCTCTGACAAAGTGAAGTCTAACATCAATATGCTTTGTCATTTCATGATAGGCTGGGTTCTTTGCCAGATGAATAACACTTTGGCTATCACAATGTATGATTGGTTCTTTTTCATCTAATCCAAAACTACCCAAAAGACCTTGCACCCATATACTCTCTTTCACAGCCTCATTCAATGCCATATACTCAACTTCAGTAGTTGACAATGCAACTGTGGATTGCAATGTCATCTTCCAACTAACAGTACATCCACAGACTGTAAAGATATAGCCTGTTAATGACCTCCTTTTGTCCAAATCTCATGCATAATCAGAATCTACATAGCCTACAACCCCATGGGTCTACTGACCATCAAACACTAAATAAACATCGATCGAACCTCTCAAGTACCGCATGATCCATTTCACAGCTTCCCAATGTACCTTTCCTAGTTTGCTCATAAATCTGCTCACCACACTTACTGCATGTGAAAGATCCGGTCTTGTGCATACCATGGCATACATGAGATTGCCAACTGCACTAGAATAAGGTATATTAGTCATATGCTCCACCTCCTTTTCAGTTTCTAGACATTCCTTTGAAGACAGCTTAAAATGCGCAGCTAAAGGAGTACTGACTAGTTTAGACTGATCCATATTAAAGCGTTGTAGCACTTTTGTAATGTAATTTTGCTATGACAAGCACGATCTGCCATGATGCCTCTCCTTATGAATCTCTATACCAAGAATCTTCTTTACTGCACTCAAATCTTTCATCTCAAATTCTTTTCCCAACTGAGTTTTCAATATGCTAATTTCAGCCTTGTTGCAAGCTGTAATTAGCATGTCATCTACATACAACAATAGATAAATGTGAGAACCATCTGGAAGCTCTTTAGAGTATATGCAATTATCATATTAGTTTCTATTATATCCATTACCAATCATAAATGCATCAAACCTCTTATACCATTACCTTGGGGACTACTTCAAGTCGTATAAAGACTTTTTTAATAGGCAAACATGATCCTTCTTCTCAGGAACTACAAACTCCTCTGGTTGACTCATGTAGATTTGCTCCTCTAACTCACCATGTAAGAAAGTCATCTTCACATCAAGCTATTCTAACTCTAAGTCAAATGTATTTATAATAGCTAATGGGATTCATATAGAGCTATGCTTCACCATAGGAGAGAATACTTCCTGGAAGTCAATACCCTCCTTCTGAGTATAACCCTTTGCTACCAGTCTTGCCTTGAACCTTGGAGGTTCAATGCCAGGGATTCCCTCTTTCCTTTTGAAGACCCATTTGCAGCCAACTATTCTTTTCCTCTTTGGAAGTTGTACCAGCTCCCACGTTTGATTTTTCTGAAGAGATTCAATCTCCTCATCCATTGCTATTAGTCATTTCTTTGACTCATTGCTGTCTACTGCATCACAGTAGGTAGATGGTTCATCTCCTACTGCTCCATCCGCTATAGCCAATGCAAAGGCTATAGAATCTGCATCTGACGAGTCAAGTGCACAAGCAACAGAATTCAAATATCTATGAGGTTTCTTTATTTGTCGCCTTTCTCTGCCAGTAGCAATACTGTATGACTCTGCTCCTCTGATTTCTTCACCAGCACCCTTGTCTCCAGGTTCATCTTGTTGTTCTACTTCAGGTTGAGCAATACCTGAAGTACTAGGCTGACTTATGTCCTCTTCCTGCTTCATCTTCCAAGTGTCAATCTCCAGCTCCACCTGTTTCTTAGCACCATGATCTGTCTCTACCTGATCTACTTTAGACTCCCGCTTCTGATTCACCATTGTTGCCTCGTCAAATGTGACATCTCTACTAACAATGATCTTGGGTGAACTTGCATTTTCTGTACACCACAGTTTGTAGCCCTTCACCCCTCATGTATACCTTAGAAATATACACCTTCTTGCCCTTGCCTCAAGTTTACCATCACTCACATGGGCATACGCAGGGCAACCAAATATCTTCAAATCAGAATAGTTTATAGGTTGACTGGACCATACCTCTTGTGGAATCTTTAGATCAGTTGCAGTTGATGGAGATTTGTTTACTAAGTATACAACTGTATTGACCGCCTCAGCCCAAAATGATTTGGGAAGTTTAGCATTAATCCGCATGCATTATGCACGCTCCAGAAGTGTTCTATTCATCTATTCTGCAACTCTATTTTGCTATGATGTTCCAGGTACAGTATGGTGCCTCACTATACCTGCATTCCTGTAGAACTCTTCAAATTATTTTTACCTGAGAATTCCCTGCCATTGTCGGTTCTCAGCCGCTTGACTGACCGCCCAGTTTGCTTTTCGACCATGACCTTCCACTACTTGAAGTTTTTGAACACCTCATCCTTTTGCTTCAGGAAATAAACCTAGACCTTCTTGGAATAGTCATCTATCAGAGTAAGAAAATAACGAGTACCACCCAATGAGTTAACAGGGATTGGACCCCAAACATCCGAGTGGACATACTCCAGAATGCCATTGCTGGTGTGTTTTGCAGAATTGAACTTTACTCGTTTCTTCTTTCGAAATACACAATTTTCACAGAAGTCGAGTTTACAATTCTTTACACCTTTCAGCATTCCTCTTCCAGCAAGTATTGTCATTCCCTTCTCACTCATATGACCAAGTCGCATGTGCCATAACTTTGTAACATCATCTTTAGATTTTTCAGAGGATAGAACAGCAACAGTGCCACTAACTGTGCTCCCCAACAATAGATAGATCCCGCCTTACAGTTTTCATTTCATCACCACCATTAAACCTTTGGTCACCTTCAAAAAACCACCCTCTCTGGAGAACTTGTACCCCTGGTTGTCTAGGACACTCAAAGAGATCAGGTTCTTGCCCAACTCTGGTACATGCCACGCTTGAAATGTCCTTGCAGTACTATCATCCAATCTGATTCATACCTCTCCTCCACCTACAACAGTAATTACCATGTTGTCTCCCAATCGGACTTTTCCCTCTCGCTTTTGATACGAAGAGAAAAAATTCCTATTAGATGTTATGTGAAAAGATGCGCTAGAATCCAGGATCCCCTCATTGCCCAAGTCACTAATGGAAACTGTTAGGACAGATTCAGCATCACTATCATCAGAACTTGCAACTGTTAAGTTGGCAGTATTTCCTTGTTTCTCCTTTCTAATGGGGCAATTTTTTTGGATATGCCCTGGCTGGTGACAATGAAAACACTTTAAGGACTTGTGATTTTTGGACTTTGATTTTCCCTTGCTTTTGCTTCCTGATCCTCTTTCTTGACTACGCCCTCTCATAATGAACAATCCATCTGCAGTATTATCAATACTGGATCCTGATGTCAATTTCTGATGCTCCTTTGTCATCAACGCCTCTTTGACAATTTTGGCAGAGATGGTAGACTTACCATACATTATGGTATCACAAAAATTATCATAGAACGGAGGTAGTGAAGTCAATAAGATCATAGCTTGATCAATATCTTCTACTATAATTCCAGTCGCTTGTACATTAGTGATCATCCGATTAAAGTCATCAATATGATCTTGAATTGGTTTTTCTCTTAAGAGTTTGAATGTGTACAATCGTTTCCTCTAGTAAAGTTGGTTTGACAAAGTCTCTATAGAGTACTTTTCTTCCAAAGCTTTCCAGAGTCCATCTGCAGTCTTCTCGTTCATAACCTTTCGCAGCACATTATTTTTCAGGCTCAACTATATTGTGCTACGTGCCTTGGCCATCATCTCCTCCTTTTTATTAGAAGACAATGTTTCCAGCAACTTACTTTCACCTTCCAACGCCTTTGACAAGCCTTGCTGCTCTAGCAATGCCTGCAGCTTCAGCTTCCACAAACTGAAGTCGTTGGATCCATCGAACTTCTCCACATTAAATTTTGACATCGACATCTTCGATCTGAAATTTGATCAAGTGGCTCTGATACCACTTGTTAGGAAATCAAAGTTGAATACACCCCAAGTGTCTTAAACACTTTATGGATGTGAGCGGAAGCATATTCAGATCCGTGAAGAAGAACTGATAAAATTACAAAGCACGTGAATAGAACTTTGTGGTGGGGCCTATATGAATAGTATTTTATGGTGGGACCCACTGTCAGTACTATTTATACAAGAATAATAGATCAAGAGCTGCACATCAAATTTAACATAAATAGTACACTGAGGGAAAAAATCACGGGACAAACTCCGAAAAATATTTCACTATATCAAGGATAATTACAATATCTTATCTACACTCTCACACACAAGAGGTACAAAATATAATATTTCCCAATGAGACTCTCTCCTACTACAATTTATAGTATTACAGATATTAGAGAATAAACCCAAAAATTCTTAGTATATACTCACACACTATACTCTTATAATTTTTTTACACTTTCTATTTTTCTCTCACTCTCAGAAGCTGTTTTGCTTCTTTTGTTTCTTTTCTTAGTATATACTCACACACTATAAGAGATTTCAGCCACTCTTGCTTGTCTTGCTGCCCAATTTCCACAACGACCTCCGCAAATCATGCTTCCATCCACCGAAAGTTCTACAGGAGGAAAGAAATTTCCTCCCTTTGCTGACTTTTGAGGCTTCCACCGAAAGCATTATGCTTTCCTCCAATTTACAACAATTTGCTTTCCTGCTTTTGACTTTGCAAGCCAATTAACATTATATTCATTGAATTAATATTAATTGAATATCACTTCAATAGACTCCTAGGTTATCTACTGAATCATATGCGAGCGAGATGTTCTACAAGGACAGCAAACGCTGGTCTGAAATCTGAACTAGCCTTATACATTTATGTGGATGGTCTTTTCTATAAACTGATCAAGTGTTCGAAATGTATGGACATGAATGCTAGTTATGGGAGAGGCCCTGTGATGTGGGATTTGTTTGCGCGGTTAGTCACCAGGATTTGGTACAGTCACTGAAACTCACGCTTCCCCTCCAATATGCAAACAGCAGCATTATTCGTCCAACTAAAATACTCCAACTTTCATCCAATTCTCTCACAAACTCATTCTGTGTCCAGCGAGAAAGCTACAGTAATATACAGTTTGATTTGACATCTCTCTCACATAAATATACGGTAAACATACTGTTGGAATATCGTAAAAATATCTCAAAATATCTTTTTGTATCTTGAAATATTTTAGAGTATCATAAATAATCTCTTAGGATTTATTTCTTATTTATTATATTTCATTATTTGTTTCCTTATTTAATTAAGACATATTTATTCTTGTATTAGGACAAATTTATTTCCTGTAATTTAGCTCTATTCTAGGCAAGTAGTTATTGACATAAGTCTATATAATGTAAATCATACATGTACAATTTAGATAAGATATAAGATATAAGATACAAGCAATAACAATTTCTTCATAAGTCTTTCGCTATCCTCTCTTTCAACATGGTATCAGAGAGGTACCATCCACCCTGAAAGGTTTGCCTTTTCTTCTGACTTGAGTTCTATGGAACTCTATTGTATATTCTCCCCTATTTGTTTCTCCAACTTTTGCTTTCTTTTTTTGTTGATCAGTATTAAACTATTATCAAGAAATAATATTCAGAAATATTCTGTCTCTTTCAAGTTGGTATCAGAGCTCCCGATCTGGGAGTCTCTGTTGTTTTCGCTGCGATCAGCCTTCATTGCTGATTGGATCAGCCTTCATTGCTGAGTTTTTTAGCGGCCTTCATTGCTGCCTTCACCTCAGAACCGGATCAGATAGACGATCTGGGATCCTCTGTTGTTTTTCGCTGCAATCAGCCTTCATTGTTGATTGGACCAGCCTTCATTGCTGGGTTTAGAATCAGCCTTCATTGCTGGGATTCTAGCAGCCTTCATTGCTGCCTTCAATCAGAGCCGAATCTGACTTTGAACACTAGTAAAGGACCCCATTTGTGTTACTGGGTGGTATAATACTCGACTCAGTGTTTTGGAGACCAGTTTGGAGGTCGAGGGGCCACTAAGGAGAAAGGTCGAAGACTCCAAAATAGGTCTCAGTTGCTTGGGACGTGTGCCGAGTAGAAGCAAGGAGTTGTCTGCCAAGGACGTTGCCAAGGTTTTGTTATTCAAGGGGAGTACTAGTTTCCTATGTTCTTTCTTTTTCAGTTTATGCCTTTATGGGTTTTTTACTTGTAACAAGCTTAAGTTTATCTGGCTCTCATTAAGGAGGAGAATGAGAATAAATCTATATCTATAATGCCAGTATTTGTCATGCCGTTCTTTTCCCACTAATGGATCATGCCAAAGGCTTCTCTTCCCACCGACAATCATTTTGGTGGTGACTTCCCTCTCATGGATGAATCATATTAGTGATGCACTAACATCGTCTCCATCTTCATCCTAAAAGTAGTTGCCAGTCATCGTCTCCGTTCGTCCTAATCACTATCACACTATCAAATTATTTAATTGTTGCAAGCTCAAGCTTAGGAAGCTTTAGCTTGAGGGGGAGTGTTGGAATATCGTAAAAATATCTCAAAATATCTTTTTGTATCTTGAAATATTTTAGAGTATCATAAATAATCTCTTAGGATTTATTTCTTATTTATTATATTTTATTATTTGTTTTCTTATTTAATTAGGACAAATTTATTCTTGTATTAAGACAAATTTATTTCCTGTAATTTAGCTCTATTCTAGGCAAGTAGTTATTGACATAAGTCTATATAATGTAAATCATACATGTACAATTTAGATAAAATATAAGATACAAGTAATAACAATTTCTTCATAAGTCTTTCGCTATCCTCTCTTTCAACATGGTATCAGAGAGGTACCATCCACCCTGAAAGGTTTGCCTTTTCTTCTTATTTGAGTTCTATGGAACTCTATTGTATATTCTCCCCTATTTGTTTCTCCAACTTTTGCTTTCTTTTTTTGTTGATCAGTATTAAACTATTATCAAGAAATAATATTCAAAAATATTCTGTCTCTTTCAAGTCATACGGTGGAGGTATTTGGGTTTGACAAAAATCATTTCTCATATGCAAAACCAATCAACCTCTAAACTGTACCAAGCTAGCAATTACGCTTCCCCTCCGAGCTGGCAATCACGCTTCTTCTCCGGCCGTAGGAGAACGTGTTTTTTTCACTTTTTGGGTCAGTCACTCACCTTAAATGAGGCCTTACTTTACATTACAAATATCTAAACTTCTTAATATTTAATTCATAAAACGTATTTACCTACTATAAACCGGTTATTATTTCAGGTGCATTGCTACACTAAAACTCGACAGGTGTATTGAAAACAAACTCTTCGGTGGGTATAGTCTAACGTTATTAGCAAATTCAGTGTTCATACTTCAAATTTTGAAACAAGGTGCATCCGTATATCTGTTCAAACTTCCAATATGATTCTATTTTGGTATTTCGATTAATATATAGCTAAATATAGAATCCAGACCATGCGTTTTTAAACGTTTGAAACGTGATCCATTAATCAATCATATTTTTAACTTTTGCAAAATTATTATGCTATTTATATAATTAATTATTTTTATTATCAAATACATAATTATACATGAAACAATAAATAACATAAGAATTTATTTATTTTTATTCTGTGAAGGACTAAACTTAACTAGCTAGCCAATCTTCAAACGTCAAACAACTGTTTCAAATTGTAAGTTTCAATGACATCTCTATTTCCACTCCACATTAGGTTGGCGTAATGCTCAGCAGCCTTCTCTGTGGGATGAAGAGAATCAAAGAACACATACTCATTAACATTGTTACATAGCTCATATTCTTCAATCCCTCTTTTCCATCCGTAACTATAATCTCCTCTGTAAAGACCATCTCCACAACAAGCTGCATTCCCCTCTTTGAAACCTTACCAACAAAAAAATAGAAAGCAATAATTACAACATAGATGATGCGGTTTACTATTTTTTTTTTTTGAAAAAAAATTGGCATATATATACAGTTTAAGGGTATATACCATATTTTGAAAGGTATTTCATTAATTCAATAAGTGCACCGTAGAAGTCAGTAATTGAGTATTTGAATCCCTGTAATTGTTTCTCTAGCTTCTGAAATATTTTAGGAAGAGCATTATTGTGTAGCCTTGCGAGTGCTGAAGCTTCTTTTTTCAGGCAGGCATCTAATTCAGTTCCATTTACGAGTCTTCTTAGAAGTGGAAAGCAATTCAAAGGACCCACATTTAGAAACCCAAATTTTCTTCCACCTTCGTTATAAATTTCCTACGTAAAATATCTATGTTAAAATTACTAACAACTGAGAACGAAGAAAATTATTATTACAAAAAAAAAAAAAGTTGGCGCAATTGTGAGGCAAAATGTTCAAATCTTAATATACCTTGATTGCTGCTGTAATGTTGCCAATCACGAAGTCTACAAATTGTTGTTGAGAGTATGGAAGAACCACAGTACTATTGGGGTTTGTATAGAAAGGGGATGCATAGTCATTGCCTCCTATGGAAAATATGTAGACAGCTCTGGACAGCAATTTCTTAGTTTCCTCATCTCCTAATTTCTGCCTGAATTGCTTGCTAACTTGTGTGAAGTAATTTGCCTGAGTCTTTAGGTCTGCCACCTAGACAAGGAGTAAGAAAAAGCTTACATATATAAGATCCAATTTCGAATGTGGTTTAGGAAACTGATAATACAATAGGTACAAATATCACTACTAAAACAAGAATGTGATATATAGTTTGAGGAAATACTATAAAAGAATGCATTATGCACTTAATCATAATCAAGTGTACACCGAACAAATAGAAGCACTATTAATGTAATAAACTCTATCATATTCCGAGGAGTAATAAATGTATGCTGTGAAAAAAAATTATTGTTGATTTAAGTTTGTTTATTTAATAAAATTTATTTAAATATGTTTAAAATTAATATAAAGATATTTCTGAAACGTACAATAATTTCTCCTATTAATGGTATGCTCAAGGAATTTATTTGGCCCCACTCTTAATTATTCTAGTATGACATGTAATAAAAAAATTAATGTAACATGTTTTACAACCTTTGACCCCAATCATTGATGCCATGTTATTTTTTCTCTCGCTACCATTTGCAAAAAAAAAAAAAAAATTAGTCTTATTACACAAAATAAAAAAATAAATATATAAATAAATAAATAAATTTGTACCAATAAATAAATAAATAAAAATTTAGTCTTATCTGAGTATGGGAAAATTGGGTTGCCCTTTCATTCATTGCTTAATAACTCAGCATTACGTACCCATCTTTTTTTAATAGATACTTAAAGTGAATTGTGAAACATTTTATTAATTATTAGTTATATTTAGTATATTTTTAAATATTTATTGTAAGATTAGTAGACAATAATAAATAAATATTTAACAACTTATCTTGAATATTATACCTATAAGAATATTATATCAACACTATTAGTAACCATGTAACTAACTTTTAAATTTCACATTTTGCTCAACCAAATATGTATAATTTAACAATATTAATATGATATCAACCATTTAATTTCAAATTATTTTCTTTTTTTACGGTAATTATTTTCTTATTTATATTGGATCGACAGTTTTGATTTTTTTTTTAATCAATTTCAATAAGTTTAATTTCTTGCTTCGTAAACAGGTTATTTAGGCATTAATTTTTATTTCCTTTTATCTAACACTATTTCCTTAATTAAGAATTAAGAATTAAGAATTAAGAATTACAGTATATACTTATATGTATAAGGCTTCCCTTCACTTCATAAACCAAGTCATGTGGCTATATTTAAATAGCCCATGAACATTTAGAGCCCCCAGTGAATACAATTTTCAGAAGACAGAATAACAAGTTAATACCCGTCCTTGATTAGTTTCAGCCAGAGCTCAGCTCCCGCTTATGCAAAATTCACCCCATAAATGTACTGATCATAATGGTATCCAGGATTCAGGTATGGCGGAATTAGTGGCAACTTTGCATACTCAGCTGCAACAATTAAGCAAACCAAAACCTCATAATTATAAATTACGCTGAAGTACGTAAAAACTTCATCTCATAAAATCAAATAAAATAATGCTTCAAACACGTATACTGAAAAAACATACCAACGAAATCTGGGACTACACGTCCATCAGAAAATCTTCCAGAGGGATACTTGAAGAAATTTTCCCCATATGGGGGAAAGTTTGCCTGGAAAAAAGTAGTGGCATTGATGTAGTTATTGATTCCATTATCAAAAAGTGAATCTCCAAATATGAATAAGGCTGTGTGCTTTTCCGGCAGGCAAGGAAAACTTTGGGAAAACGAGTGATCAGTGTTGAGAATAAAAGAGATCAAATAGAGAACCAACACAGACATAGAGACCCTTAAACTTGCCATGTTAGAAATCTGATCTAGTTCACTTTTCTCATGCAGAGTTAGCAGGCACCCTTTTGCCAGTTAGAGCATATTTGGGAAAGATGGATTCTTTCTGAAACAGCTGTTTTGAGAGGATTAAGTTATTTTGTAAAATAATTATTATGTTTGGATAAAAAAATTATTTTTTAAAAAAACTTTTACATGAAATTCAATGTAGAAAAAAAGTTTTTTTCAACTAATAATCATAAGTTAAAGATTGAAGCTTATAATTTTAATTTATAGATTATTTCTTATACTTTGATATGTAAATATTATTTTGTCTTTAATCAAATAATTTTTTTAATCATTCTATACCTATTTTAGTAATTTAATGCATAAAAGTGATTTTTTTATATCATCCAAACGAATCATATTAGCTTAAAATCACTTTATAACTAATACATCTAAACATAAAAATAAATCGATTATAATCGATTATAACAATAATCGATTATCAGTATAATCTATAATTTTTAGTTTTCTCAAACAAACCCTTAAGCTCGTATGTGTATTATATATGTAGGCATTTGGATTACTGCCTTTCATGAGGATTTTCTTTCTCTATGCTGAGAAATAAGTAATAACTAATAACAAAGTATTAAATATTTTTAAAATTTATAATATAATATATATTTCTATTTTTCATTTAATATTTAGTTTAATGTAATTAAAAAATATATAAAGAGAATTCTACATCAAAAAAAAAGAATATAGGATAATTTATTAAAAGAATATAGTGTTTTTCTTTTATTAAGGTACTAATATTTTATATAAATTTTTAAACACTTATTAGATGTTAGTTATATTTATTATTAAATTTTTAAGCCTTTATTTATTGTAATTTCGCACAATAATGATCAATAATTGTTCATAAGCATACAGCAGAGGACAACTCCATTAGGTATGTTTGAATTAGAGTTTACAAATTTAATTTTGAATAAACTTAATTTTACAAACTTGATTATAATTAAAAGTGATTTTAAAATAAAGCGATTTACGTTTGGATACCTTTTTTTGAAAAGTAATTTTGATAGAATTAATGTTATAGTATTGATTAAAATTATTTTTAGATGTATAATTACCAAAAAGAGTATATGTTAATATTACTTTTTAGTGTAACAAATTATTCTCATAATTTCAGGTCAAGAATAATATTTACATAATATCCACTCCAAAGTAATGGGTTAATATTACTTTGTTTATATTTCTTTTTCATCATTTTATTTTTTAAAATTAGATTTTAACAAATGAAATAACTTGTTATAATAATCATTTTTATTTTTAGTGCTATTATTATTATAAAAAATATTTATAAATGATATTGTATATTTTATTACTATTTTAAAATTTAAATGTCATATTTTATGTATTAAATAATAAATTACATAAAATTAATAGCAATGATAATTAGATACTCAAAAAAGATCTATTAATATTAAACCCAACCGAATATTCTTATTATAGCATGTATATAAAACAAATTAAAATAAGTATTTAAAATATAAAATAAAATAAAATAAAATAAAGAGACGTAAAATAAAATCCAATAATAGAATGAAGAACGGAAAGGAGGAAAGGCAATGTTAAAACAGCTCTATTAGAAAATAAAAACAACCTAGGCTGAATGCAATACTTTGAATTTGCAAAGTTAGACAAAATATCTCTCCAACGGCCTTTTTTTTTCTTTTTTAAGGCTTAGGACTCATCTGAAGGTTTCTTAGTGAGGCTCTTTAGATGACTCTTTAATAAGGTTTAAAAGAAAAGAAATTGTGATCGAGAACATTTGTGAGATTTAAACTGCGTATCTTCAATTCTTACCATCTGAGTTATTAATACAGGACATCTCGAATGACTTTTTGGTACAACATTGCTCTTACTCAAACCTTGGTTTAATAGAAAATCACGGTGAACAAAGAGCAAATGAGAATTTTGTCAAATAACAAATTATGTCATGAGAAATGTTAGTAATATATTGTTTTTCACACACTTTCTAACACACACTCTCTCGTTTGGCCACGTTGCTCATCTTGTTTATATTATGACTTGTTTAATTAATGTATCATTTTACTTAAAAATTATTCATTTTCATTCAAAATAAAGTTTTAATAAAAAAACTGATCCATTAATCACTAAGTAAATTAAAAAAGTACCTAAAAGCAAATTAAAAGTAAATATAATAAAAGTAAATTAAAAAATATATAATAAAAATAAATTAAAGATTTAGAAATTGTTTTATGAAATTGTTAAAAGATAAATCATTTTTTTAAAAAAAATAGTCCATCAATTACAAGGTGAAAAAAAGAAGTTACTAAAAAGATTAAAAAAACAAATAAAACAAAAGTGAATATTTTATTCACCTTATGCAGAAGGTTCTATGACAAATGTTAAAAAACGGTTTTTTTTTTGTTTGGGCTGTTTTGGGTTGTGAAAAGAAAAATAAAAAAAGATAGAAAGAGTTGCACATTTCAATGAATTGAACGAAACGTGAAAAGTGAAAAGTGAAAAGTGAAAGGTGCATCTGGGTGGGTGGGTAGGTTTCGCCGTTTTGGTGGAATTTTTTTAAAAAACAATAATGTGAAGTGAATAGTAAAATTACAAGTCACAAGTCATAATGTAAGGAAAGAATAATAATTATTTTATTTCAAATAATATTTATATTCTTTTTAATATTATATTTAATAAAATATAAATTATTAATTAATAAATATATATGTATAAATATGTAATTTTTTTAATTTGATCTTGTTAATTAATTTATATATGATATTAATTATTTTTTATTAATTAATTTTTTACATATTTATTAATTAATTTTTATACGTCATTAATTATAAATTTATATTTTATTAATTAATTTTATATGATATAAAAAGTAATATAGTTAAAAATAGATAAAATTATTAGAGTTAGATAAATAAAAGGTGAAACCCGGTGCAATGAGTGAAAGTGTATCAGAAAAAGTGTAAAATTGAGTGTGTTATTAGTAATTATTTTTTTATATATTTCTTGACATAATTTTGGTAGTTGATAGATGAAAATTACTAGGGGTGCACATTTATCCGACTCGACCCGACGACCCGGACAATCCGACCTGATCCAACTTAATTGGTTCGGGTTGGTCCAGGTAATCGGGTCCATTCGGGTAAAACTCGACTAACTCGTCCATTAATTGGTTCGGGTGACGGGTCTAATGAGCTAACCCGATGACCCGACCCGATTACCCGATTAAAACGACGTCATTTTGCCTAACCCGACCACTTAAGATGGACAACCCAACCAACCCGATTACCCAACCCGCGAACCCGATTATCCAACTCGCGAACCCGATTATTCAACCCGCGAACCCGACCAAACCGACTGACCCGATTACCAACCTGAACCAACCCGATTCTAATCGGGTTGGTTCGGTTCGGGTCATTTAATTTTTTTTTCATAACCCGACCTCACCTAGTTAGTTTGAATTTCTTTTACTTCCAAACCCGACCCATGATCACCTCTAGTATTTATCATGGACCTTTGAGTTTGGGTCCATGATGGTTCTATTAGTAGACTTATGATAGTAGGTTTAATTTATTTATGAAATGGTTCATTAAATTATTTATTATTAAGTCCTATTGCTATTAAATTTTTCAATTTAGTCCTTGCTTAATTTTGATTTTTACCTTCACCTTCAACCCCTCTCATAGTAGTGTAGGGACCCCTCTGCAAGTCCTATTTTATCCACCTTATGCAGAAGGTTCTATGACAAATGTTAAAAAAACTATTTTTTTTGTTTGGGCTGTTTTGGGTTCTGAAAAGAAAAATAAAAAAAGATAGAAAGAGTTGCACATTCAATGAATTGAACGAAACGTGAAAAGTGAAAGGTACATCTGGGTAGGTGGGTTTCGCCGTTTTGGTGGAATTTTTTTAAAAAACAATAATGTGAAGTGAATAGTAAAATTACAAGTCACAAGTCATAATGTAAGGAAAGAATAATAATTATTTTATTTCAAATAATATTTATATTCTTTTTAATATTATATTTAATAAAATATAAATTATTAATTAATAAATATATATGTATAAATATGTAATTTTTTTAATTTGATCTTGTTAATTAATTTATATATGATATTAATTATTTTTTATTAATTAATTTTTTACATATTTATTAATTAATTTTTATATGTCATTAATTATAAATTTATATTTTATTAATTAATTTTATATGATACAAAAAATAATATAATTAAAAATAGATAAAATTATTAGAGTTAGATAAATAAAAGGTGAAACCCAGTACAATGAGTGAAAGTGTATCAAAAAAAGTGTAAAACTGAGTGTGTTATTAGCAATTTTTTTTTATATATTTCTTGACATAATTTTGGTAGTTGATAGGTGGTATTTACTAGGGGTGCACATTTATCCGACTCGACCTGACGACTCGGACAACCCAACCTGATCCAACTTAATTGGTTCGGGTAATCGGATCCGTTCAGGTAAAACTCGATCAACCCGTCCATTAATTGGTTCGGATGACAGGTCCAATGACCCGACCCGATGACCCGATTAAAACGACGTCGTTTTACCTAACCCGACCACTTAAGGTGGACAACCCGACTAACCCGATTAACCAACCCGTGAACCCGATTATCCAACTCGCGAACCCAATTACCCAACCTGCGAACCCGACCAAACCGACTGACCCGATTACCTAACCCGAACCAACCCGATTCTAATCGGGTTGGTTCGGTTCGAGTCACTTAATTTTTTTTTTCATAACCCGACCCGACCTCACCTAGTTAGTTTGGATTTTTTTTACCCTCAAACTCGACCTAACTCGACCCTTGATCACCCCTAGTATTTACCATGGACCTTTGAGTTTGGGTCCATGATGGTTCTATTAGTAGACTTATGATAGTAGGTTTAATTTATTTATAAAATGGTTCATTAAATTATTTATTATTAAGTCCTATTGCTATTAAATTTTTCAATTTAGTCCTTGCTTAATTTTGATTTTTACTTTCACCTTCAACCCCTCTGATAGTGGTGTAGGGACCCCTCTTCAAGTCCTATTTTATTCACCTTATGCAGAAGGTTCTATGACAAATGTTAAAAAAAAACGGTTTTTTTTTGTTTGGGCTGTTTTGGGTTGTGAAAAGAAAAATAAAAAAAGATAGAAAGAGTTGCACATTCAATGAATTGAACGAAACGTGAAAAGTGAATAGTGAAAGGTGCATCTGGGCTGGTGGGTTTCGCCGTTTTGGTGGAATTTTTTTAAAAAACAATAATGTGAAGTGAATAGTAAAATTACAAGTCACAAGTCATAATGTAAGGAAAGAATAATAATTATTTTATTTCAAATAATATTTATATTCTTTTTAATATTATATTTAATAAAATATAAATTATTAATTAATAAATATATATGTATAAATATGTAATTTTTTTAATTTGATCTTTTTAATTAATTTATATATCATATTAATTATTTTTTTATTAATTAATTTTTTACATATTTATTAATTAATTTCTATGCATCATTAATTATAAATTTATATTTTATTAATTAATTTTAAATGATATAAAAAATAATATAATTAAAAATAGATAAAATTATTAGAGTTAGATAAATAAAAGGTGAAACCCGATGTAATGAGTAAAAGTGTATCAGAAAAAGTGTAAAACTGAATGTGTTATTAGCAATTTTTTTTATATATTTCTTGACATAATTTTGGTAGTTGATAAGTGGTATTTACCATGGACCTTTGAGTTTGGGTCCATGATGGTCCTATTAGTAGACTTATGATAGTAGGTTTAATTTATTTATAAAATGGTTCATTAAATTATTTATTATTAAGTCCTATTGCTATTAAATTTTTCAATTTAGTCCTTGCTTAATTTTGATTTTTACTTTCACCTTCAACCCCTCTGATAGTGGTTTAGGGACTTTTTTGCTATTTCATTTTCACAAAATAACTTTGTTTTCGTGTATCCATTTGTAATTTCTATAATTAACCTGCTAGCTGATAAGTAGGTAAACCATCCTCACCATCCATATAATTTATTATTAATCCAATGGTTACTATTAAAGATCCATTCATGGACCCAAATTCAAAAGGTTCATGGTAAATGCCACCGTAGTTGCTAAGGTTTAGGCTTTCCTAAGCCAAACCAAACACACACTTATACATGCACATGCACTTATGGAATAATTGAATGGACTCCCTCTCTTCTGTGGCTTATAGATTGTGATTGTCATTTACCCACTTGAACTTTAAACATTTAGTAATTTTTTTTTTTCAATCTGTTTTTACATTATTAGCACCAAACATGTTATTATATTTTATTTTATATTTTTGTTTTAGCCAAATACTTCCTAGCACTGAGAAGTAAAGTTCTATGAAACTTGGCAACGATTTAGAGAAAAAAAAGTGAATTCATAAACGTTTAAAAGTTCAAGCAAATTAAATAAACTACAAAAGTGCAAAGTTAAAGTGAGTAATTTGCAGTTTATTTTTTATTTTTTAAATTATCTTGCGAGTTTGAAACTCCTTTGTTTTGAATGACGAATAACTAAGAATGGACACAGGTAATGGGTCCTATCGACTGTAGTAGTTAAAAACCACGGTTAAACTCACTAGGAGAATCCCATGTAACAAATATGCAACAATGGCCAAAAAGAAATTGCATCATAACCCTCTGCATGAAGTAATAAATCTTGCCGTCCAAGTTTCAATGAGAAGAATAAAGCGTATAGAGAAGTTAATTTATATGACGCAGGTATATGTCAAGAAAAGGGGATCAACCAATGACAGTAAGGTACCAACTTTAAGGATCATATGAGTTCTGGTGTATTACTATTCAAATCGTTGTCCAATTTGGAACTTTCAGCCAGTTTGATCAAACGCATGTTTGAACTTTGAAGTTAAATAGGATACCAAGAAACAATTCCATCTACATCATGGAGTTTGTTTTTCCCTCACGGAATTCACAGTAGTCTTTATAAGCAGAACTTGGTAACTAATGAAAGCACATGAAAGTTGAAGAAAACTAAGATGGCAAGTGTAAGATTCCATTTCTGCCTTTTAATTTTCTGTGCAAGCAATGCCATATTCATCCCAATCTGCTGCCATAGTGAACTATGTCTGCCAGAGAAACATGCCGCCTTATTTGTATTTGGAGATTCTTTGTTTGATGCAGGGAACAATAACTATATCAACACTACAACTGATTATCAGGCAAACTACTCACCATATGGGGAAACATTCTTCAAGTATCCCACTGGTAGATTTTCAGATGGGCGAACGATTCCAGATTTCATTGGTAAGAATTTAATTTCAAGTTCAACATCTTTCTGATTCTGCACTAACATTCTGAGATCTTTATTGCAGCTGAGTATGCAAAATTGCCACTAATCCAACCATATCTATATCCTGGTTATCAACAATATGTTGATGGGGTCAATTTTGCTTCAGGAGGAGCTGGTGCTTTAGTTGAAACTCATAAAGGATTGGTATGTTATATTTCCCCTAAATTGACTTGTTGATGTGCATCAATTTACAAGGACTGTGAAACTAATAAGTAGTCAGAGTATGCTCTTAGAAGACAATTTGTTCCAATATTGTTTTGCTGGCACTTCTTACTAAATATGATCATAACTTAGAGGTCTCTTGTATGTAATATAAATATGATTGTCTGAGACACTAATGGTACGATTGTCTGATATTTTCAGGTGATAGACCTAAAAACTCAAGCAAGTTATTTTAAACAAGTTAACAAGCTACTGAGGCAAAAACTAGGTGATGCAGAAACCAAGACTTTGTTGGAGAAAGCTGTCTACTTAATTTACATTGGAAGCAATGATTATCTAGGCCCTTTTGCGGAAAACTCTAGTATCATTACTTCTATCTCTCCTGAAAAATATGTAGACTTGGTGATTGGTAATCTGACAACAGTGATTGAAGTATGTAAAATTTAATCGTACATTCAAACTTAATGTCTAGTATATACAAACTTTCTATCTTTTCAATTTTTGATCTAATCAGTAACCATAATCTGATTTTTAAGGAAATACACAGGGAAGGAGGGAGGAAATTTGGATTTCTTAACTTGCCGAATCTAGGTTGTGTTCCACTTGCGAGGGTACTTGCAAGTGTAACTGCAGGTTCCTGCTTGGAAGAGGTCACACCACTAGTAAAACAACATAACAGTGCACTTTCTGTGGTCCTTGAGAAGTTAGAGAAACAGCTTAAAGGATTCAAATATTCATTGACTGATTTCTATGATTTACTGTCTCACTTGATGAATAACCCAACAAAATTTGGTAGGTAAATGCATGATTGTAGTAAAGGAATATTTAATTTATTAATTTTTTGTATCTATGTTCTAATCATGGTTCTTCAATTTTAATTTGTTGAAAGGCTTCAAAGAAGGGAATGTGGCATGCTGTGGCAGTGGCCCTGACAGGGCATATTATAGTTGTGGAGGTAAACGAGCAGTTAAAGAGTACGAGCTGTGTGAGAATCCTAGTGAATATGTGTTCTTTGACTCTATTCATCCTACTGCAAGGGCTGATGAGCTTTGTGCCCAGCTAATGTGGAGTGGGAATCGCAACTTCACCGGGCCTTACAATCTGAAAACCCTATTTGAAGACTAGTTCAAACACATCATTTGCCATCATTTGCCAAATAAATGGAATTATTTGTAACAAAAAAATAAATGGTATTATATTTACTAAAAAATAAAAATTCTGAAAGTCGGAGCATCATGTAATGTCTCTGCCAAGAGTTTACGTACATTAGTTGAGGGAGATGAATTTTATTTATGTAGCAATTAGATGATGCATAGAAAATCTCCACTTCCTTATAAGGAAGTATATATTATGTTTGATAATCAAATTTCAAATAAGTCTTTGAGATTGTATGGTCCATCGCCTTTTCCACCCCACATCAATTTTGAGAGCATCCGGTTGACCTTTTCTGTAGGATGACTATCATCAAAGAACACATATTCATCAACGTTATCACATAAAACATACTCTTCTCCTGTTGTCTTTTTTCCACAGCTAGGAATTCGTCTGCATGGACCACTGCCACAGCATGCCACTTTCCCTTCCTTGAAACCTTGTCAAAAGAAAAATAAAGCTATTTACTTCAAAATAAAAATACACACAAAACAGAAGCAGAGAAGTAATGAGAAGAAGGTAAAGGACATATCATATTTTGAAGGGTTATTCATTATTTTACTCAAAAATGTGAAATAATCAGTGACAGAATACTTAAATCCTTCAAGATGATTCTCAAGCTTTACTAGCATATTGGAAAGTGCTCTATTGTGCAGTTTTACTACTGCTATAGCTTCTTCAAAGCAGTCACCTGCAGCTCCACCTTTGATTGCCCTCATTAAGGGCGTACAACCCAAAGGACCAACATTACGAAACCCAAAGTTCCTTCCTCCTATCTTATATAGTTCCTACACATCATGTTATAATGATAAATTATAACTCACAGTTTAATCTGAAATTAAATTGGTTGAAGTTTTTTGGACATGAATTTATTTGTAACTTACTTTGATCACGGAAGTCAGGTTACCAATCACCATATCAGCATAGTTTTCTTGAGAATATGACTGAAGCACGCTGGTGTTTGTTGTGTAAACTGCGTAATCATTGCTACCAACAATTATTAAGTAGATAGATTTAGATATGAGTGTATTAGCTGCTTCATTTCCTAGTTTCTGTCTCAATAACCTGTCAAACTTTTTGAAATAGCTAACTTGAGCTTTCAGGTCCAATACCTGAAAAATTACACAAACAAAAAAATATATGCAATCTAAATTCTAAAACTAGATACATGCCATCAAGTGACAAAAATATTACATCTATTGTGTAAATATTGCTCAAGCTACATACAAACCCTTGATGGTTTTGGGCAAGAACACCAGCTCCTGCTGATGCAAAGTTTGCTCCATCAGTATATTGATGATAACCAGGATGTAGATATGGTTGTATTAGAGGCAATTTTCCATAATCAGCTGCAAGAAAAAACTTGGAGTTTGTAAATGGATCAGCAAACAGGATGCGAAAACTAAAACAAACATCACTGTAATCTTACCAATAAAGTCTGGAACTACACGTCCATCAGAAAATCTTCCAGACAGGTATTTGAAAAAGGTTTCCCCATATGGCCAACGGTTGGCCCGGTAATTAGTAGTAGTGTTGATGTAGTTATTATTGCCAGCATCAAATCCAGAGTCTCCAAAAATATACAAGGCACTTTGTCTTTCTTCAGGCATAGGTCTCCTCCGCACCTATTTGGTAAGCAAGGCCTTACACAAATGACCCATAAGCAACAATGCAACCTTAAATTTGACATGTAAGAAATAGTTCACTGTTCTTATTTTAAGTATTTTGTGACTTGTGATTTAAGAGGAGGACAATTTTATACCTCTTGGTTGAAATTTAAGCTGCAAAAATATCTAGCCATAGCCGTAGCCGTAGCCGTGTATTAGCATGTAATAAAATATTCAATATCATGTACCAAAAAAAATATATATATATATATATATATATTCAATATCACTTGATTAAATCAGCCATTTAAAATTTTACCAGTTCAAAAGTCTGTGTTTTTCCAATCGACATGTAATATTGGAAGCAAGTCAGAGAGACATTTCAAGCTTTTTGTTTCTTTCCTTGTTCTGTTTTGAAGCTTTCCTCCAAGTTGTTTCATTAAAATCTTTCTACTTAGAATATCTTGTTTGATAATGACATCTTCTCTAGTTTTCTAACCCGGTGTCCTGGAATTTTCTTAGAAGGTAGACAATATGCTATTTTGTTGTATTTCTTATCCATTTAATATCACTAATGCTAATGTTCCCTCGATCGACCTGCACTATGAATAATACCTTGATATTGCATAAGGAGAGAATTTTTTTAGCCCCCTCTCACATCTCCATATTGTTATTTTTATCTTTTCCAGCAAGTTAGACTTTTATCAAAACCAATGCATTGAAAAAATCCCACATGCGCTCAAGTTAAACAGAAAGTGATTGAAACTATAGAGAGAAACTATTAAGTTTCTTAAAAATTGATTGAAATAATAATCATCTAAAATAATGCTTAAGCCAATTCAAAAGATGAAATAGACTTGGAAGAGTAATTTCTGAATAATGTATTGCTTGATTCAAATTGTACAGGTTAATACACATTATATAGGCTAACAATAGTATTAATTACTTGTCTAAAATAGAGGTAAATTATAGGAATAAATCTATCCTAATAAAAGAATAAATATGTATAATTAAATCTAAATCTGTACAATAAAGTCTAACATTTCCCCTCAAGCTGGTGAATGGATATATATCATTCTCAACTTACTAGTAAGATTTTGAAAGTGCTCTGTGGGTAATCACTTAGTTAATATATCTGCCAATTGATGTCTCGAAGGAACATATGTTGTGGTTATGAGCCCACTATCCAATTTCTCCTTGATAAAGTGTCGGTCTATCTCAATGTGCTTTGTCCTGTCATGTTGAATCGGATTATACGCAATGTTAATGGTTAATTTGTTGTCACAAAACAGCTTCATAGGTGCATCATACTTTATTCTCAGGTCATCTAGTACGATCTTCATTCATCACAACTCACAAACTCCTTGTGTCATGGCTCGAAACTCAGCTTCTGCACTCGACTGTGCCATTACATTTTGTTTCTTACTTCTCCATGTTACTAGATTTCCACCCAGAAACATACAATAACCTGATATTGACCTCTTGTCAATAACTGAACCTGCATAGTCATCATCCGTGTACACTTCCATGGATAGGTTTCCCCATTTTTTAAATAGAAGTCCTCTTCCAAACGTGGTTTTAAGATACTGTAGAATTCAATTTATGGTCTGCATATGTCTCTCCCTCGGATCATACATGAATTGGCTAACAATACTGACAACATATACTAGATCTGGTCTAGTATGTGCCAGGTATATCAGTTTTCCAACCAGCCTCTGATATTGAGATCTATCCACCTTGGGACTCTCTTCATCACTTCTCATTTTATGATTCTGCTCAATTTGTATACCAGTTGGCTTACACCCAAGCTTTCCAGTCTCTTTAAGAAGATCTAGGACATATTTTCTTTGAGAAATAAAAATACCTTACTTAGAGTAGGCAACTTCAATTCCAAAGAAGTACTTTAGTCTTCCAAGATCTTTCATTTTGAACTCAGCAACTAATTTCTCCTTTAGGAGTTGCTTCTCAAGTAGGTCATCACCTTATATAATGATGTCATCAACATACACAAGTAAAACTATGAGTTTACCTTCGTGTGAATGCTTTAAAAAAAGAGTGTATGATCGCCTTGACTTTGTCTGTAACCAAGGGACACTATTATTTTTGCGAATCTTCTAAACCAAGCACGGGGAGACTGCTTCAACCCGTATAATGCCTTCTTTAACCTGCACACATTGTTCCTTCCATTAGTGAAATCATATCTAAGGGAATTTTCATATAAACTTCTTCCTCTATGTCTCTATGGAAAAATGTATTTTTAACATCAAACTGGTGTAATTCCCACCTAAAGTGGGCAGCAAGGGAGAGTAAGATCCTTACAGTATTCATCTTGGCTACTGGCACAAATGTATCCTCATAATCAATTCCATAAGTTTGAGTGTATCATTTTACCACCAACCTTACTTCATACTGGTCTAGTGTACCATCAAACCGATATTTCAAAGTATATATCCATCTGCACCGAATAGGCCTTTTGTCACCCGACCTCTCAATAATCTCCCATGTTCCATTCCTTTCTAATGCACTTGTATCTTCATTCATGGCTTGAATCTAGTTCTTATCCTTCAATATTTCTTGCACTGATGTTGGGACTTTGATAGAATCTATAGCTGAAATGAAACTCTAGTGCTGCAGGGAAAGATATTTAGAAGAGACAAATTGAGAAATATGGTACTTGGGATTAGGACAATACATTTTTTCTTTCCTCAATGCAATGGGTAAGTTATCTCGGTCAAGTTCATAATCATTCAAAGGCATGTTATCAAGTTTAGAAATAGTATTATTTGGGTTAGGTTCAAAAATAGGAAGTTCAGAGATAGGAAAACTTGTATATTTAGTACTTACCATTGGTTTAGACGCCTGAAGTTGCCGTTAGGCCAGTTCGGGTTTCCTTCTCCTCTGATATACCAACTTTGATGTGCTAGCCTGGGCTTTGACTTTAGCTAGTTTAGGTGGGGTGCCAGAAGAAGATGTCAATTCCTATGTAGATTCAGAAGGTAAAGGAAGGAAGGACCTAGGAGAGAATGACTCAGTCTCAGCCTCAGCTTCCAAAGTAGTCTCCCTCTGAAGCTGAAAGCGAGGAAAGAAGGACTCATGTTCATGAAAAGTGACATCCATGGAGACCAAAAAATGATGACTTGAAGAGTGATGACATTTGTACCCTTTCTTGTCAGCAGCATAACTTAGAAAAACACATTTGACAGCATGGAGATCAAGTTTGCTGTGATGTTGGTGGTGTACATGGACAAATGTCACACAACCAAAGACACGAGACTCTAGACTCTGCATAATAGGAACTGAAGGAAAGTGAGAGGTCATGAGTTAAATAAAACTTACATTACCCAAGACACGAAATGGTAACCAATTAATTAAATATGCAGTAGTTAAAATAGCTTCCCCCTAATATGAGTTAAGAACAGACATTTGGAATAGTAAAGCTATAGTGATTTCAAGTAAATGACGATTTTTTCTTTCTGCAACACCATTTTGCTGAGGAGTATCAACACACATGAGTTCATGTACAAGACCATGCTCTTTAAGAAACTTAGAGAAATTTTGGTTGACATACTCCTTACCATTATCAGAACGCAAATGTTTAATGAACTTTCCAAATTATATCTGAACCATGCGATAAAACTGAACAAACAATTTGAACACATCTGATTTGTCTTTCATGAGAAAAAGTCAAGTTACTCTCGTACAATCATCAATGAATGATACAAACCATTTAGTGCCAGAAATATTAGAGATAGATGTAGGACCCCAAACATCTGAGTGAATAAGTACAAAATGCTCAACACTTTTATTAGAATTAGGTGAAAAAGTTACACGATGATGTTTAGCAAACTCACAAACATCACAATGAAAAGACTCAATAGATTCTTTTAAAAACAAAGATGGAAACATAGACATAAGCAAGGAAAAAGGAGGACATCCAAGACGCTTGTGCTATAGTTAAATTTGAGAAGTAAGAGACTCAGAACTGGACTGATAACAGGAAGGTAGCAACTTCTGACCACCATCAGCTTTCAAATTAAGGAGATAGTACAATCCTCCCTATTCCTTAGCAACTCTAATCGTCCTCCTCGTGATAAAATCTTAAAAGACACAATAAGAATGGAAAAAGGTTACGACACAATTATTATCTTTAGTAAGCTTATGAATAGAAATAAGATTATTAGAAAGTTTGGAAACATTGAGCACATCATTCAAGTGTATGGGGGTCTGAAGTTCAATAATACTAGAACCCACAATTAAGGTGTGAAAGCCATCAGCTACGGTTATATAATGTTTACCAAAAGAGGGTTTATAAGATAATAAATATGGAGAATGAAAAGTCATATGGTCAGTTACACCAGAGTCCAGAATCCATAAATTACCAATACCAGTATCAGAAGCATCAAAAGATTGAAAACATAAATTCTTACCAGTCATGGTTAGAGAACAAAAGCCAGAAGGCTTACTGAGAAAATCAATGAGAATCAGTAGGCACTCTAACTCAACTTTACTAAGGGCTGGAACTTCATCACCCACTTTTGAGGCTTCACTCGGAGACATAGAATCGAAAGTGGTTATATGTGCCTAACTATGCTGCATACCCTTGAACCTTCCCGAGCGGCTAAGAACCTGATCTTTCTCATAGAGTCTAAAGCAGTTCTCCTTGGTGTGACCATATTTCTTACAATAGGTGCACCAGTGACCCTCTTGATTTAGTCTGAAGAAGGAAGAAGAAGAACCTAGT